>CM042063.1:37246000-38488000 GCA_023525745.1 Arctium lappa | reverse complement strand
AATGCTGTTGAGCATGGTTAGTACTGCTAGAGTTAATACTGCTCAGAGTATTAATGCTGCTGAAGATTAATACTGCTTATAAGATGGAGATTCACATGGAAGGATAACAGCTGGATGGACTGAAGATTATGGAAAGCTTGGAGATAATGATGGAAGATATTCTGAAGATATTTTATTAATTGTAATTAGCTTTTATCTTCAGTATATATATTGTATTGTTTAGAATTGTTAGACAACTTTTGTTTTTGTGATTAATTCTAAGATTAAGAGAGAAATCAACCTCAAGGCATAGATCCTAATTCTAGAGAAGTAGAATTCGTATTGGTGAGCCTGTTCATCAATATTGAGGTTGAGTGTGCAATCTTGTAACTTCAAAGCATTCAATACAAGTTTACAATTTGTTCTTCATATTTTCTGTATTGATTTACTGTTTCATTGAATATCAAAGTGTTATTCCGCAAACTTCTTTGATATTGTTTCTGAGAATTAATTCTTGTTAAGAATTCGATCCTGACAATTTTAAAGTGTTTATGTTTTACATTAAATTGTTAACTGATGATAAATTTTGGTTATTTGGAAATGTTTAACTTTATAAACTTATTTAACCCATATCTTTAGGATTTTTGGGTATGTTGATAAATAAATCATTTTGATATGTTTCTTGATGACAAAGTATATACATGGAGGTCATTTTATATAATTGCCCATTTGGTGCATACGATTTTATAAACCATTAGAAAATGCATATCATTGTGTTAAGAGTCATTTTGGAAATATAAAGGCAATGAGTCCATTTGGAAAACGTTTTGTTTCAACCAAAGAGAAGTTTTGGGTTAATCACCCTTTTTGGTTATGGTGTTTGCATAATCGTTGGTCAAGCATGTTTTGATGTCTATAATGGATTTCATTGGGGATTTACGTAAATTGTTGGGCCTTTAGCTCGGTTTTTGGCTTTGTCGGGTCTTGAGGACTTTTGTCCGGTTTAATAACCTAAGTGGAGCTTTGGGGTGTGAGTTGCATTTATTGCATTTTATTTTGGAGAATACATGTTTTGGGTGCGTGAGTAATTCATTTAGAGTCATGTATTTTAGACTGTATTGCATTGGATAGGCATGTAAGTCAGTCGTATGTATCGGTGAGGACTCTTGGGATCCTCACTTTGGGAAATTATGTCGTGTTGGCATTAACGTCGTCCCGGTTGTTTGACGAAGAGGAGCCCTCATGGGGTGTACTTCGAGACCTTGAGTCTGGTGTTTAGATGTCTAATTCTTGTGCACGAGGGTTAGACATCGAGTGTTATCAAGTAAGAAGCGGAGGCTCCTATCTTGACTGATAGGGAGTAGGCACTAAGGGTCAAGTGGGCACCCTGAGGATGAAACTCCCTAGAGACCGAACATGCAATAAGATCGTGTATCCTTGAGGTGTAGCTTGGTAGAGCAGGCAATAAGGGATACGGTGTTTTTGGAGACTTGAAATATAGTCATGACTGGAGGTGTAGCTCGGCAGAGTAGGCAATACGGTCACGATCTGAGGTGTAGTTCGACAACATAGTTATGTGGCTTAACTTTGTGTTCCGTCACGTACAGTGGAATCGGGTATCCCCCGTCACCGGAAGGTGCTATTTGGGTATTTTATTGTGTCATTTTATTATCCATATTTTCGGTGACGTTTTACTTATGGGGAATTGTTTACTCAAGATTTATGGGTCGTGTTTTATGACCCGTCCATGTTTGATGGATTTCGAGAAGTAAAGTTTTATTTCATATTCTTATAAATTGAGATCTTTGCTTACTATTCACGTTTTGGTTGAGTTTGGGATTAAAGTGCTTTTTACGAAAGAAGGTTCATGTTGGGTTCCTTGTTCTAAAGATGTACTTTCGAAAAATGGTGTCGTTTGATATTTAAAGTAAATCTTTTAGAGGGTCTGTTATTTAAACTACTTTATTTCCCTTTAAAAAATATAATCATCTTATGTTGTAAACTATTGAACTCACTAGGTGTTAGCCTAACCTTTTTATTTGTCGGCATGTGGATCAGGTTCCGGATGGGGGAAGAGGTTCTAGCTTTTTGGTGAAGCGTTGAGTGCTAAGAGTTTGTGCAAGGGTGAGTAGCTTGATGAAGTATTCCGCATTAGTCGTTGATAAGAGCTATTGTTTTTTTGGGGTTTTAGTAACACCCGACTTGATTAGTCTTTACGCGAGACTTGACATTTTAGTTGTTAAAGTTAAATCCAATATTCTTTTGAGGTGTCTCAGGTGATGATTGTAAAATAGATTATATCCTTTTTGTTGTATAATTTGGAAGTTTTAAATTAGTTGCTCTGTTCATTTTCGAGGGTGTTACAATATAATTCACAAAACAATAATGCCGTAATACAATAAAACAAGTCTTGTGTTACCGACTCCATTGTCTCACAAATATTGTTTCCACCGCAATCATGTCCTCAAACCTGAACATAAACATACAAGAGATAACCATTGATAATACGGGGGAGACCCGTTTCCATCGGGGTGACATGTACACGGGAGTGGAGTCACCCATGATGTTATTGGATTACACCTCATGTCCCTGTCGTAGTTCCCATGCCATCAAGACATCACAACCTCAAACCATATTCAATTGCCTTTATTGCCTACTCCGTCGAGTTACAGCTCAAGGTCTTATGGGACATTATTTTCTATCCATATCTAGACGAGTTACACCTCAAGGGCCCATGACCCCCTATTGCCTACTCTCTAGCAAACCCCAAAGATCAACAATAATAGGTCTCAATAATCATATAAGTACATCCTCGTAGGTTTAGAGGAGCTTTGGATGACTTTAAAACTCTAAGTGTAATGGTTTGACTATTGGAAAGTCAAAACCGTAAGTTACAATCAAAGAAAGGTGTTTTGGAAAATTTAACACCCTACGTGTAATGGTTTGACTATTTAAAAGCCCAACAATTGAAGTCAATGAAGTTAGAAGTATATTGAACACTACATGTAATGGTTTGCCTACTTGAAAGTCAAACCGTAGGTTTAGAGGAGCTTTGAATGACTTTAAAACTCTAAGTGTAATGGTTTGACTATTGGAAAGTCAAAATCGTAGGTTACAATCAAAGAAAGGTGTTTTGGAAAGTTTAAAACCCTACGTGTAATGGTTTGACTGTTTAAAAGTCAAACCGTAGGTGTCAATGAAGTTAGAAGGCTATTGAATGACTTAAACACTACATGTAATGGTTTGGAATGAAAGAAACGAGTATAATACGCAAACATATGTTTTTTAAAATTTTGGCATCATAACGACTATAAAATGAATATTTTCGTGTATGAACCTAATGTTTGCCCAACAATTGACAACCCAACTAAAATGAAGAAATAAATAACTCATACATATATCATCAATGCACATGTATATAATTAAATACATACGTATAATTACACATAAATATATACATACATACATACATACAGTTTGTTGATTTTGACGTGTAGTCGTAGCCCTATAAACACAACCAAATTTCACATATTGGCAAATAAAAGATGGATTAAGTGTCAATCAAGTTGTGTCTCATATTGACACTCTTTGCTTTCAAGGAAAGTTTTGAATCACAATTGTTGTAACGAATAATAACCTTTTAATTTGGAAATCAAACAATAAATGACGGATTAAATACTACACTCAAAACCATATATGCACGACAAATAAGTGAATCAAATACCTAGAATATCAAAATACATACCCATATGATCTTACCCATTTTTGGAAATAAAATTCAAATCTCGTTGAATTATTTATAATCTAGATCCAAAGAATGGTTAATTTTGGCTTTACGTCAACGAGAAACGCCACAACAGTAACATCTAAAAGACTACAAAATCAAGAAGGTTACGAAGATTTCTCTCTGAGACCTCTTGCTCGAGTTGTGAGTAACCATTTAAAAGAGCCTAAAATATGTTTCATGTAATAAAATCTGAGATTAAACTTGACAAATTGGATTGCACACACAGACATACCAAAATCAAACAAAGTGCATACCAAATCTGGGGTTTTGCCATCAAACATAAACAATATATGAAGTAACAGAAACCGCAATTTTAACAAACCCTAAATCTCATAACAACAAACAAACAGACACTCACACACACACACACAAATTCATTTTAGGGCTAAAATCAAATATCATTTTAGGGCTCAAATCAATACCTGAACAAGTGGAGGTGGTCACGTACGGTAATGACAGTAGAGGTGGTCACGGTGGCCGCCGGTGGCCGAAGTGAGAGCGATGGCAGTGAGGTCGAGAGGGAGAGTGATGAGAGGTCGTCGGAGACTTAATGACCGTGAGTTGTGGTTGCCAGAGACGAGGGCTGTGACCACTGGTGTTCGTGAGGGAGAGATCTTCGAGTTTGTGAGAGTTGGAAGATGACGGAGGGAGAGTACTTCGAGTTCGATCAGGGCTTACGAGTTTGTGTGAGGGAAACATTGAAACTAGGGTTTTATGCCCGCTATTTTTTTAGAAATTTCGAAAAATCACCGACGGATTTCCTTTGGAATATCCGTCGGTATTTACCGACGGATGTTAACCGTCGAAAAATCAGCGACGGAGAAATTTCGGAAAATCACCGACGGATTTCCGTCGGAATATCCGTCTGTATTTACCGACGGATTTTAACCGTCGGTAAATACCGACGGATATCAATATTTTGAAATTAAAAAAAATGCTTTTAAATTATTAATAAATTATTAAAATAAATTATCATATATTATTTAATATTAAAATTATTTAATAAATTATTAATTAAATTTTCAAATTATAGTTAAATTGACTAAAAAACCCTTGAAGTAACTGGACCTAACCGAAACAGATAACGACCGTTATCTTTTCCCGTTAATTACAGTTAGATCAGGGACTAAAAGTGTTATACACAAATACATATATTAAGGAAAAATAAGATATTGGATTTTGGACTTGAATCCTAGATTTTATAGTCTAGATGGATGAAGGATTCAATTACGAGTCCAACGTTTCTTTTCGGAGCGAAAACGGAGCTATAACGAAGAAGTTATGACCAAAACAATGTTTGGACACATTTCTCGCGTTCTGAGGGACGCACGGGTCGTGCGTTTTCCCTTCACAAGGGCGCACGGGTCGTGCGCAACATTCAGTGGAGCGGGTTAAAAGCCTGGTTCAGACTCATTTCACCCAAAAACTTCATTTCTTCATATCTTTTGATCCAGAGCTCCGATTTGGATGATTCAAGTTGCTACGGTTTCGTTTTTGAGAGCTCTTCAAGGATATAACAAGATATTGGAAGTCTATTGAAGTATACTAGAGCATTTTGTGGTGGTAATCTTCTCATCTCTCACTATTCATCTTCTTCACCAAAGTTTTCTAGGGTTTCATCCACCCTTTGTTTTCCCTTTCATAGATTGGAGGTTTGTAACCATTTTGGTGAACTAGAGGTGTTTTGGTTGGTGGATTCAAGCTTGGGTTAAGGTAATCTTCTATTTTCTTCATTTATGGAAGTTAGGGTTTCGGTATCAGTTGAGGTATTCATGTATAAGATTGGGGATCGAGTATTTGTGGTTGTTTATGTATATTTATGGTTGGAACCTTGTGGATTTAGGTTTTTGGAAGATTTGGTTTGAAGAATCAAGTTCTTCAAGGAAAGCTCTAAGTGGGTAAAATCTAGATTTAGCCTAAATCTAGCAAGGTGAGTTCAAGTTGATTTGTGAAAACGGTGTACATGCCAAAATGTTTATTTTAAGGTGTTTTACATGAAATGGTTAACTGCTGATAAGTTTTGGGTATTTCGAAGTAAAATATGATTTACTTGGTTATTCGTCAAAGTGTGAGTATTTTGATAAGTTTTCATATTTGGTAAGTAAGATCTATTTCATGATTCATGCATATTTGATGATTTTCTACAAATGGAGTCTATTTCATGTTATATGCATTTTGGTGTATTTGCATTCATAAACTCTTTGGAAAATCATTAGTCCCATCTCGTGTGGAGTTTTGGGTTAATCTTGTCTTTGAGATATGTGTCCTCATAAACGTTGTTTAAAGACATTTCATTATTTGGGGAACCGGTAATTGTTGGTCAAATGGATTTTGAGCATCCTAGCTCGGTATTGGCTTAAAAAGGGGTATGAGGATATTTTTCCGGGTTTAATGGCTCGATGTAGAGTCCCATTTCATGGGTTACGTCATAATGCATTTTATTGCATATTTATAATTACAGGCTCGAGTGTTGTTGTCACTCAGGTATAGTCGGGTAATTTTAGACTATGTTGCATTGGATCCATAGGCACATGAGTCAGTCTTATTTGATGGTCATTTGGGTGGTACGGGGTTGGACTCCGGGACATGTTTTATGACCTTGTCCGTTCAAGGAGTATACTAAGAGGACTGAGTCCGGGTGGTGCTATCATGGCGTGGAGTAGCCATTGGATGGGCGTTTTGGACCTCCGCCGGGTGGGGCAATGCCTTGGTTGTATTCCCTCTTAGGTCGGGCCTTGGAGCGGTATTTTCGTTAATATATCGTTAAGGTCAGTTGACTCTTTGGTGTAGCTTGGAGGGAGTCGTAGGGACACTTGGGCTTGTGTGTCGTGAAGTGTCATACGATTAACGTTGTATGAGTGGCATACTTTTGTGTTCCTCCACTCTCAACGGATACGGGAAGCCCCCGTCGTCGACCCGTCGTATTTGGATATTTAATTGTCCACATTCTAATATTTCGAAATCATTCTATTTTATGGTCGTGTGGGTATTATTTCGAGTTGCGGGTTTTCCATGACGCACCATATCTTTATGAATTGTTCTCCGTTATTTAAGGGTCGATTATTATGCCCCACCCCCGTCTTGGGTGTTTTGGGATATGGCGTATTGTTTATATTTTAGTACATTTTAGTATCGAACTATGACCCCGTTTTGGGTGAGTTGCGGGTTGCATCGTTTTATAAGAAATGTATGTTTGGGAAGCATTGTCTTTAAAAGTGTATATTACGGGGAAATGTGTCGTTTCCGTTTTGAAGTATAATATATTCGAAGGATCTTGCTTTAAAACTGATTTCCTGTCTTCTAAAGATTTATTCATTCATGTTAAAACTCTTGAGCTCACTAGGCGTTAAGCCTAACCTTTTTATTTGTCGGCATGTGCATCAGGTTCCAGTTTGGGGTTGAGATTCTAGTAGCCCCACGAAGAGTTGAGCCCTAGCGTTACACAATAGTAAGTAGTTGGTGAAGTCTTCCGCAAGTTGGAGTTAGTAACTGTTTGTTGGGTTTAGTAGCACCCGTCCTTGTCATAGATTGTATGTATAGAATGAATGTATGTATTGAGGTTAATTATTAAATTATGTTTGTAGACGAATCAATTATTGATGTATTTAGAAAATTTTTAATAAGTTGCTATCTTCAGAATTAAGGGTGTTACAAGTTGGTATCAGAGCTTAAGTTTGAGAGATTTAGGTATTGATTTTAGGATGCCTAGACTCATGCTAGCGTTCTTATAAGTGAAGATAAGTGAAGTTGCACATTAGGTACCTTAAGATAAGATAATTTGAGGTTGACCAAGTCGTTGGAAACGGGAAACTTGTCGAGGGTCTCAAGGATGATTGTGTACTATGCGTTCATAATGGCACCTGGCCAGTGTCATGGTGAACCTACATGCTACATATGTATAATTGATCTACCTCGGGAGGTTGACCGTTGGAGTAGTGAGCAGTTCCTAAGTGAGTTAGCTAAGAAAGGATTGATGTGTATATCAAGGTTACCTGGGAGTGATAACTAAGTGCGAGGAGGTCACTAAGTTGATCCTCTTGGGTCTGAAATTTTGGTTGGATTAGATTCGTGAGTTGGTAGATCGATGCTATTCAAGGAGAATTCGTAAGTTTATCAATTATTGAGATTGCGGCTTTAAGATGTTTGATGCATCCGGATGACAATAGTATGTCGGGTTTTTGGGAAGTGTAGTCCTATGATGCCAAGTGCCGATCAAATTCTTGCATTAAATTTATTTCTGAAATAAATTTGCATAAATTGTTTATTATGTTCGTAAAACAAAAAGTGGTTTATATTATAAAGTTTTGGTAGAGCATTTAACACGCATCAGATTTGAAACTGTGAGCTTAAGCATACTTGAAATTGTTTTGTTGCACGTAATTGCAAATTGTTATCAAAAATCTTTTATTCACGTCTCCTGTTTAACGCTATTTGTGGATATTGTAATATCCATGTTTTAATGTCATTTGAGTATTGGGCAAGTAGCTATGAGATTTTAAGCTAGGCATTGGATCTCCCCCACATATGTCAATGGTTTTGAAGGAAAAGTTATTCCCACGCGTTGAGTCGGAATTTCTTGAGAATTTTAGTTTATGTGAGTTTTGTTGAAATTTCATGGAGTATTGTTTTACACGATGTCTTTTTTATGCGTGAGTTTTAATTTTGTTTTTTTTATCTTGCAAGTTATTTAGCGTCGTGTCCCATGTAAATTTTGTAAAGTGTTATTTCACCTTTCATTTCAGTAAAAGGAGGAAACTCCTAAAAGTTTAATATCTTAAGAGTATTGTCGTTTTACACTTTTGTCGAGTAACGAAAGTTTGACGCCAATTGGTTTTCACGTTAGTAAGTCTTACGAAAATTCAGTTGGGTCCTTGGTGTCTCATCGTACGTCATTTTGTGTTACGTAAATAAGGTTGGAGCATGTGTTCATACATTTCTGCACGCGTCTAAATGTAGATTTACTAATCGGTGTCATCCCACATGTTGTTTTGGGGAAATTCTCTTATCATACTATTTATCTTTGGGCTTTATACAAATGTCAATTGTTGCATACTATTTGCATTTGGATTTAATTATAATGTTGGTATGAGTAAATATATAAAAGATTTACATCTTTTCAAACAAGACTTTTGTTTTGTTCATATTTCAATCAATTACTTTTACCGTTAGAAATTTACGCAATGCATTTATTGAGTTAGCAATGTTTATATCGTTGCAGTTACTTTTTGGTCAAAGGTGTTTATCTGTACGATCTGAAACTTTAAACTCGATTTGAAACTTTATTTGTATTCCCACTATTTTACCAAGCCTTGAGGATTAAACTAATGCGTTTGGGCTCGTTGATAATTTTAGACCACAACGTCTTTTGGTTAAATAGGAAGGATTTTAAAATTAAAGTTGTGAATTTCTCTTTTGGAGTTGTACAAACCTTTATTGCACGTGTTGTGGTGCATGAATCTATTTTCTCTTATATGGTGTAAATGGTTGCGCATATTTTATTGTTGTCTTTACTAACGTAAGTATTGCACAAACGAGTTTTTGGAAATGTTTTCATATGCGCTGTGTGGTTAATCAACTTTGAAACCTATCGCATGGCCGGTAGTGTATTTTTGCCGCACGTCTAATCATTAAGAAGCTTTTGTATTCGAAAGTTTTATAAACTCAAATTGGCATACTGGTTGAAAAACCTTGAACTCATTAGGCCTGTAGATTTAAACCCTGTCATGAGAGTAGTTATGTTTAGGGACTAAGGGAGTCATTGGGATTTGAAGCGTCGGATGATCCGACTCGCGGTCAGTCTTGGATTTTGGGTTTCAGTTTTGAATCTGGGTACGCATGGTTAATGGAGTTGGTATGTTTAAGCTTTTCCAGTTAGTTAAGAGGTGATTTTATAATTCGGTAACCATGCGGGATAAGGTCTTGTGTGATTACCTACGCTTAAATGGAGTTTGATTTGGTGGGATTGCTTGTCGGTGTGACATCATGATATAGGTCGATGGTGTATCGTCTTAGTAGGCTCCACGATCAAAGGACGTTCTTATGGTCCGTTTGATAAATTTTAATAAATGGAAATTTTAGCACTCTGTTAGGTGTCAACCCTAGTGCGATCATCCGTCTGGAATGAAATCTTGGACGGGATGTCCACGTTTTTCAAGTCACCGTTTAGTCCTAGCGTCGACTTGTTTTCTTGGAGTCAATGGATCTAGGGATGTTTGGGAGATATCCCGGTTGGATCATGGGAAATATTGACATTTCGGTGATGGAATTTAAAAGAAGGTTAGATAGTGATGATTATGTACCGATGTGTATAAGCATTCCCGTGGTGATAAAGATTGCATTATAGGAATGTTGTGGGGGTTGGTGTTGGAACAGAGTTGAGTGTTAACCGGATCTGGATTAACCAGTTACCTGAAGGACGCATTGGGGCGCCTTGGAAGGACATCTTGTTCAATATTAGGAATGGATTAGTAGGAATCCGAGGATTCATGGGATTTGGGAATCGACTATCTGTAGAGCGTAATGGTATGTTTCTGGTGGAAACACAATGCTTGAGTCTATGGAAGTGTGGGAACCCTTGCAGACTTTGTGTCCGGGTCAACTTTGAGGAACGGATATAAAGGTTGCGATGGTTCAGACCAAACTAGTCGTTAGGAAATTTCGTCAAAGGACAATAACTCTTTAGTGATGACGATCTTTGGAGACATTTGGTGGGAATGTCGAGGTGGACTTTAAGTACAAATGAATTTTTGAGGAGACTTGATGCGTCGTAATCAGAAGTATTTAAGGGAATACTTCGGATTGGGGTATTCTTGATGGAAATGACTAGATAAGGTCATAAGTCGTTTTCGGGGTAATATGAGAAATCTAACGTTGGGAGGCAACTGATATTTCTCGATTAAGAAAATGATTAATCAGCGACGCAACGTTCATCCTGGCGTCAGTGAAGTATATTGAACGTGGAGATTTAGTTTGAAACGACACGTTATGAGAAATGCAGCTACAACCTCAACTAGAATGCAATCGGGTTCGTATATGAGGTGAAGTTTAAGTGAAGGCATTCCTTTTGGATAGGAAATCAATCGATCTTTCCAAGTGTTATGTTGGGTGTTTGGTGGTTCCAGATTTCGAGGACGAAATCTCTTTTAAGTTTAGGAGTACTGTAACACCCCGATTTTCGAATGGTATCAATTCAAGTTATCACAGAAACCGATATATTAAGGAAAAATAAGATATTGGATTTTGGACTTGAATCCTAGATTTTATAGTCTAGATGGATGAAGGATTAAATTACGAGTCCAACGATTCTTTCCGGAGCGAAAATGGAGTTATAACGAAGAAGTTATGACCAAAACAGTGTTTGGACACATTTCTCGCGGTCTGAGGGACGCACAGGTCATGCGTTTTCCCTTCACAAGGGCGCACGGGTCGTGCGCAACATCCAGTGGAGCGGGTTAAAAGCCTGGTTCAGCCTCATTCACCCGAAAACTTCATTTCTTCATATCTTTTGATCCAGAGCTCCGATTTGGGTGATTCAAGTTGCTACGGTTTCGTTTTTGAGAGCTCTTCAAGGATCTAGTAAGATATTGGAAGATTGGAGGTTTGTAACCATTTTGGTGAACTAGAGGTGTTTTGGTTGGTGGATTCAAGCTTGGGTTAAGGTAATCTTCTATTTTCTTCATTTATGGAAGTTAGGGTTTCGGTATCAGTTGAGGTATTCATGTATAAGGTTGGGGATCGAGTATTTGTGGTTGTTTATGTATATTTATGGTTGGAACCTTGTGGATTTAGGTTTTTGGAAGATTTGGTTCGAAGAATCAAGTTCTTCAAGGAAAGCTCTAAGTGGGTAAAATCTAGATTTAACCTAAATCTAGCAAGGTGAGTTCAAGTTGATTTGTGAAAACGGTGTACATGCCAAAATGTTTATTTTAAGGTGTTTTACATGAAATGGTTAACTGCTGATAAGTTTTGGGTATTTCGAAGTAAAATATGATTTACTTGGTTATTCGTCAAAGTGTGAGTATTTTGATAAGTTTTCATATTTGGTAAGTAAGATCTATTTCATGATTCATGCATATTTGATGATTTTCTACAAATGGAGTCTATTTCATGTTATATGCATTTTGGTGTATTTGCATTCATAAACCCTTTGGAAAATCATTAGTCCCATCTCGTGTGGAGTTTTGGGTTAATCTTGTCTTTGAGATATGTGTCCTCATAAACGTTGTTTAAAGACATTTCATTGTTTGGGGAACCGGTAATTGTTGGTCAAATGGATTTTGACATCCTAGCTCGGTATTGGCTTAAAAAGGGGTTTAAGGATATTTGTCCGGGTTTAATGGCTCGATGTAGAGTCCCATTTCATGGTTTACGTCATAATGCATTTTATTGCATATTTATAATTACAGGCTCGAGTGCTGTTGTCACTCAGGTATAGTCGGGTAATTTTAGACAATGTTGCATTGGATCCATAGGCACATGAGTCAGTCTTGTTTGATGGTCATTTGGGTGGTACGGGGTTGGACTCCGGGACACATGTTTTATGACCTTGTCCGTTCAAGGAGTATACTAAGAGGACTGAGTCCGGGTGGTGCTATCATGGCGTGGAGTAGCCATTGGATGGGCGTTTTAGACCTCCGTCGGGTGGGGCAATGCCTTTGTTGTATTCCCCTTAGGTCGGGCCTTGGAGCGGTATTTTCGTTAATATATCGCTAAGGTCAGTTGACTCTTTGGTGTAGCTTGGAGGGAGTCGTAGGGACACTTGGGCTTGTGTGTCGTGAAGTGTCATACGATTAACGTTGTATGAGTGGCATACTTTTGTGTTCCTCCACTCTCAACGGATACGGGAAGCCCCCGTCGTCGACCCGTCGTATTTGGATATTTAATTGTCCACATTCTAATATTTCGAGATCATTCTATTTTATGGTCGTGTGGGTATTATTTCGAGTTGCGGGTTTTGCATGACGCACCATATCTTTATGAATTGTCCTCCGTTATTTAAGGGTCGATTATTATGCCCCACCCCCGTCTTGGGTGTTTTGGGATATGGCGTATTGTTTACATTTTAGTACATTTTAGTATCGAACTATGACCCCGTTTTGGGTGAGTTGCGGGTTGCATCGTTTTATAAGAAATGTATGTTTGGGAAGCATTGTCTTTAAAAGTGTATATTATGGGGAAATGTGTCATTTCCGTTTTGAAGTATAATATATTCGAAGGATCTTGCTTTAAAACTGATTTCTTGTCTCCTAAAGATTTATTCATTCATGTTAAAACTCTTGAGCTCACTAGGCGTTAAGCCTAACCATTTTATTTGTCGGCATGTGCATCAGGTTCCAGTTTGGGGTTGGGATTCTAGTAGCCCCACGAAGAGTTGAGCCCTAGCGTTAGACAAGAGTAAGTAGTTGGTGAAGTCTTCCGCAGGTTGGAGTTAGTAACTTTTTGTTGGGTTTAGTAGCACCTGTCCTTGTCATAGATTGTATGTATTGAATGAATGTATGTATTGAGGTTAATTCTTAAATTATGTTTGTAGACGAATCAATTATTGATGTATTTAGAAATTTTTTAATAAGTTGCTATCTTTAGAATTAAGGGTGTTACATGTATGTATGTATGTCTATAGACAAACATACATACATATACATATATACATGCATCTATATACATACATACATACATATATAGACATGTACATGACAAACACAAACTTATATGCATACGATATAAACATATACATACAAGCAATACATATGTATACAATAATGTAACACCCTAAAAATAGGGAGAACAAAATTTCTGGAAAATGGAAATATGGTATATAAATTTGCCAAAGCAATCGAGACTCCCAAAAATGGGGAAATAATAAACCTGTTAATTACAGTTGTAATATAATGGAAGATAGACAATAACCAACTAATCTAATTTTTACACTAGAAAAGAGATTACAAAAAGGGTGTCGTCTATAGATCCAAAAATGGCTTCACAAAAAGTGCGTCCAATTGCACCATCCCCAAGCTCTCACCCAAGTGCGACTAAACCTGCTTAGGAACGGCACCACTAGAATCTGAGATACACAACGACACCAAACAAGTGTTAGGCCAAAAAGACTAGTGAGTTTGTACAAGAAATAGCATATAATTGCAAACACAATTCTTATCAGCAATTAACCAAAGTTCAGTAAATGTGGAGTCAAAAGGGGAGACCCATAGCACCAATCAAGTTCCACCCAAATAGTCGATATACCTTGATGCCAACTACTATGAGTGACATCCGAAATACCCGTCACATACAAGGACTACAACCATGGCATTACCCCGAATGACGGAGGTCTAGCACATACCAGCACGGTGGCACCCAAGACTACATCCTCCTAGTGTCTACTGACTTGGTTCGTCCAACATCATTATTAGTAGGTCTCAAGGCACACAATGCACATGAATATTCACAATACCAACCATGGGTAATTTATTAGACCATACTTGTTCACATATTGTACATAATCTAACACAAGGCTAGTATGATAGAATAGCACCAATATAATCATATTTCCACTTCATAGTGATTCCAATGATAAGATAACCCAAGATACTTAGTGTATACCTTATTAAGCAATAGTAAGCAACTCGTTAGGGTAAAATCTTCGAATAATCCAATCAACCCAAAAATAGGTCAAATAACCCACATAAGCCAATGATCAAGATTAACCCATATAAGCATGTTTTCCCATTTTATTTAAGGTCAAAGAGTCCACATACCCTTTTGGAGAAACTTACCTAATTTAACAATGAGATCTTAGTCTTACATAATAAGAGACTCATAAGAAATCAAACATTATGAATGAATGTACCAAATAAGAATGATTGACAATAATGGTTAGCATAAACATGATGTGTATCTAGTTTTGATAAAGGTTTAGAAACTCACTATCTAGGTTTTGGTTAAAACCTAGAAAATAGAAAACCCTAGATGATGAGAGATGAATCCTTGGTTGAGAAGAGGAGATCTTGTATGAGAATGCTTCAATAAAGAGGCCTTGGATGATGGTTAAATGGCAATAAGTGATTCCACCAACCAAACCCTAGAATGTTTATGAGATGAGTACTTGGTTTCTCAAAAATCTCCTCCTATCTAAGCTCTCCCGTTTTCTTAAAGTGCAATGTAGAAATGAGGCATAAACTCTCAACTTATCAGCAGTTCAGACCATGCGGGCGACTATGCCCGACGACTTTACCCATGGCATTGTCGTCGGGGCAATGTTGCGGCCCAACCCCACCCTTCGATACAAGGGCAACGATTGTGACAGGCGATAATGCCCATGTCACAATCGCAGGGCAATGTTGTTGGGGTTGTACCGAAGGTACTCCCCCATAGCGACTATGCTAGGGCGACTTTGACATGTGTCATTGTTGCCGACATTGTTGCTGGCCACCCCAGGTCTTCTGTTTCGAGCAGGTTCAACACGCAACTAGGCTTCCGATTAATGCAATTAAATGACCTTAGATATGGTTAGCAACAAACATATATAATCTACTTCAATTAGCACGTATAATGAAGGGTTAAGGATGTCTCAGTACTTACATGAAATTCCGGGTGTTACAATCCTCCCCACCTAATTAGGATTTCGTCCCCAAAATCTCACTCTAAATTAAACAATCGCGGATAACGCTTCTTCATATCATCTTTGAACTCCCAAGTAGAATGGTAACTGTTATTATACGCAAGTAGAATGGTAACTTCTTCATATCATCTTCGAACGGTGCCATTCCGTTACTAGAATGGTAACTGTTATTATACGCAAACTCCACCAAAGGCAGGTGTGAGTCCCAACTCCCTCCGAAATCTTTAACACACGACCGTAACATGTCCTCAAGCGTCTGAATTGTTCTCTCTCTTTGACCATCTGTTTAAGGGTGGTATGTCGTGCTCAGGTTTAATCTCGTTCCCAACTCTTTTTGTAGACCGACCCAAAAATTCGATGTAAACCGACTGTCTCGATCCGACACGATGGAATGCGGAACTCCATGTCTTGACACCACCTCATCGATATATAACTTGGCCAATTTCTGCATTGGCAGGGTTTCCTGCAAAGCAAGGAAATGAGCGCTCTTGGTCAGGTGATCTACAATCACCCAAATGGTGTCGTGACCTCGCAAGGTATTCGGTAGTTTTGTTACAAAATCCATGGTGATGTTGTCCCACCTCCACTCGGGAATGGACAACGGTTGCAAACTTCCGTACGGTCTTTGGTGTTTCGCTTTGACTTGAAGGAATGTGACACACCTTTCTACTTAATTGGCTACGTCTAGTTTCATCACCGACCACCAATAGTTCATCTTTAATTCTCTATACATCTTGGTGCTACCAGGATGTATTGAATATTTTGACTTATGCGCTTCTTCGAGTAGTAGCTCCCTATTCCCACCAAGCTTTGGAACCTATACTCGGCCTTGAAAAATTTGAAGTCCACTACTATCTTCCGTCAGTAATCCGCTTTGTTTTACCATAACTTCAGATTTGAGGTTTTCTTCTTTCAGTGCTTCTGCTTGACACGTCTTGATGCTCTCTAGCAAACTTGATACCACGTTAATCCTGGTGAGTGATAACTTAACACCGACTTCATAGTTCATCTGACTGAACGCATCCGCCACCACGTTAGCCTTTCCGGGATGATAGAGTAGTTTACAATCGTAATCCTTTAGTAGCTCAAGCCACCTTCTTTGCCGCATGTTAATCTACTTTTGATCAAAAATATACTTAAGGCTCTTGTGATCAGTTTTGAGGGTACACTTCGTCCCGTATAGATAATGTCGCCATAAATTTAACGCAAAAACAACCGCTGCCAGTTCAAAGTCATGAGTCGGGTAGTTCTTCTCATGCTCCTTTAATTGTCGTGAACCATAAGCTATCACCTTTCCCCGTTGCATTAATACACACCCGAGACCCATCTTGGAAGCATAGCTATACATCACGAAATCATCCGATCCCTCAGGTAGGGATAGGATGGGAGCTTCACACAATTTCTTCTTGAGCGTTTGGAAAGATCAGTTTTGTGTGTGGGTCCAAAGGAATTTGACATTCTTCTTCTTGAGGGAGGTGAGTGGTGAAGCTATCTTGGAGAAGTCTTGGATGAATCGTCTGTAGTAACCCGCCAATCCTAAAAAACTTCAGATTTCCGTCGGACTCGTCGGCGGTTCCCAACTCATCATTGCCTCGATCTTAGTTGGGTCTACCTTCAATCCGTCTTTAGACACCACGTGGCCTAAGAATTGCACTTCCTGGAGACAAAATTCACACTTCGATAACTTTACAAATAATTTTTCTCTTCGAAGAACTTCCAACACTTCCCGTAAATGTTTCTCATGCTCGACCTCGTCCTTCGAGTAGACCAAGATGTCGTCGATGAAGACAATCACAGATTTGTCCAAGAAAGGGAGACACACGCGGTTCATCAAATCCATGAATACGGTCGGAGCATTGGTTAAGCCAAAGGGCATCACCAAAAACTCGTAGTGCCCGTATCTCGTCCAAAATTTCGTCTTCGGTATATCCTTCTTCTTCACTCGAACTTGATGGTAACCGGATCGAAGATCGATCTTCGAAAAACATCCTGCGCCTTGTATTTGATCAAATAGATCATCAATACGTGGTAAGGGATACTTATTCTTCACCGTGACCTCTTGAGCTCTCGATAATCTATACACATCCGCATAGACCCATCCTTCTTCTTTACAAACAAAACTGGTGCTCCCCAAGGCGACGAGCTCGGTAGAATGAATCCTTTCTTCAAAAGTTCTTGGAGTTACGTCATCATCTCTTGCATCTCGGTCAGAGCCAAACGGTATGGTGCACCAGCTATCTGAGCCGCTCCTGGAGTAAGGTTGATTTGAAACTCTACTTGACGCTCTGGTGGTAATCTGGGTAAATCTTCCGGAAAGACGTCCGGGTATTCTTGCACGATCTTCACTTCCTCCACCGACTTCTTCTCTTTCTTCGTGTCCACTACATAGGCCAAATACGAAGGGTAACCCTTTGCTAGGAATTTGCGGGCCTTGAGTGAGGAGATGATAGACTGACATCCTCTTCCTTTCTCTCCATAAATGGTGACTACACCATTTCCCATCAAGGGCACTTGAATCATCTTCTTGGAGCAAAGGATATCGTCCCTATGTCTTGACAACCAATCCATGCCTATGACTACATCAAACCCACCTATAGTCATAGGTAAGAAATCTACCCCAAAGGAATTACCATCGATCTCTATAGTGCAGTCAACGAAACGCTCACGAATAATCACTTGATCCCCATTAGCTACCTCTACTACCAAGGCATCGGGAAGAATGCTACTAGAAATGACGAATCACATACAAAAAATATCTGACACAAAAGAGCAAGTAGCACCCGAATCAAACAGTGCGCGAGCAAGAAAGGAGTTTACTAGGAACGTACCCGAAACAACATCGGCCGTCTCCTTTGCTTCCTCGGTGGTCATCCGGAATGCTCGGCTCGACACTCTTGAAGGTTGCTTCACTCTTGACGTTGACCCGAAAGAATTCCCACGACCACTACCCACTAGCTTTGGGCAATCTTTCTTTATATGACCCGGTTCTCGACATTCAAAACACACCGGCCCCTGGATAGGGAAATCTCGGATATCATGACCTTTCTTCCCGCATTTCTCACACTCGCTGGAACCCGTGTGTGGCTTTGCGTTACATGGACCAGAATGATTGGCTTTGCACTTGTGGCACCATCTCGTCTCACGGCAGTTGTCCCTATATCTACCGCCTACGAACGACTTATTCTGACGAACGGGCCCCAATGGCCCTTCCCACTTTCTTTTCTCTACTGTTTGTCCCTTCTCTTCCTTTCCTTGGTCAATGTCATCCTCCACAAGGAATGACTCTTCGATCGCTTCCTCTATCGTTACTACCTTTGCATTTCTCACCACAGTATTCATTTCGGCCGTCAATCCCAACAAATAGGCCTTAACCTTCAACCTCTCGTTGGGAGCCAGATGCTCCACCAAACACAGCTTTTCTAGAAATTGCTTGGAGTAATCGGAAATTGACATGTTACCTTTCTTGAGACTACGGAATTCTTGTTCAATCTTGTCCAAGGCTCTCTCACTACAATACTTGTTTAGGATCTTCTTCTTAAATGTTGGCCTAGAGAGTTTGGCCAACACTTCAGGAGTAAGAGAGGACCGGGTGAGATTCCACCAAGTCAGAGCCTCGCCCTTAAGTAGATGAGAAACAAACTTGACCTTCTGCGACTCATCACATTCACTTTCCTCGAACACCATTTCTATTTCTCGGATCAAGTAGATGCATCTAATGGGATCTGTAGCTCCTGGAAATTCGGGTGGCCTACACCCCAGGAAAGCTTTATAAGTTCACCCTGTTTCCTTTCGCTTCTCCCGAACGGTAGCATGCTATTCCGTTCCCACGACCGACGGTCCACCACCCGACCTCATTATGGCATTTTCCGCTACCGTCTCGTGCTGTCAGTGACTGGTGTCACGATCCTCCAAAAGTTTCATGAAAAACTCTTGTTGTTGCGCCATGCCAGAGTTCATGGCTAGCATGATACTGTCCCTGATTCTCGTTTCCATAGTCACCTCTTCTATGATCGGGTTGTTATCGACAAGGTTCACGCGTGGGATATGCTCGGGTCCCCCTCCCAAGATAGCGGGTCTGGGAGGTCCCATAGAGGTCTCGACCAAGGGAGGTTGGTCGGCAGTAGATTCCACTTCCACTCGACCCTCTTGTGGGTTTGGTAGCCTGCTCCGAGTATTTACCATTGTTATCTGCCGTACATGCACAAGAAGGAGGTTGAGAAAAAGACTACGTGAGTTAAACTCATGGTACGTACTACTACACACTTCAATAATCATATTTATAGTAATTCAAGCATGCTCACGTAACAATACATTCATAATAGCAGTAGCTAAGTGAAATTATGAACGAATTATACACAAGGATTCTTGTCACCACCATTACAACTCTCAAATAGTGTAATTCCATAAGTCCTAACGCTCTCCCCACCTAATACTTTTACCCCAAAGTAGACAACTTACTGTTGACGCTTAAAGCTTAAGTCTAGATATGCTAAGTCAATACCTAGTTCACTTAAACTAAAGCTCTGATACCAACTTGTAACACCCTAAAAATAGGGATAACAAAATTTCCGGAAAATGGAAATATGGTATATAAATTTGCCAAAGCAATCGAGCCTCCCAAAAATGGGGAAATAATAAACATGTTTAATTACAATTGTAATATAACGGAAGATAGACATCAACCGACTAATCTAATTTCTACACTAGAAAGGAGATTACAAAAAGGGTGTCGTCTATAAATACAAAAATGGCTTCACAAAAAGTGCGTCCAAATGCACCATCCCCAAGCTCTCACCCAAGTGCGATAAACCTGCTTAGTAGCAGCACCGCTAGAACCTGAGATACACATCGACACCAAACAAGTGTTAGGTCAAAAAGCCTAGTGAGTTTGTACAAGAAATAGCATATAATTCCAAACACAATTCTTATCAGCAGTTAACCAAAGTTCATAAATGTGGAGTCAATAGGGGAGACCCGTAGTGTTAGAGCGTAAATCTGTTGGATACAAGATCAAGAAGACTGAAGGTCAATGTCAGGGTCGAATTCTCAACAAGAATAAATTCCCAGAAACTAATATCAAAGGAGTTTGCGGAATAACACTTTGATATTCAATAAAACAGTAAACAAAACAGTAAATCTGATGAACAACTAGCAACCTTGTATTTAATGATTGAAGTTACAAGATTACACACACAACCTCAATCTTGAAGAACAGGCTCTTTCAAGACGAATTCTACTTCTCTAGAATTAGGAACTATGCCTTGAGGTTGATTCTTTCTTTTTATCAAAAACACAGAATGAATTATCTATTCTAAACTATTCTATCAATTCTATACATATACAATAAAAGATAATTACTAAACATAAAAAGATCTTTAGAATAATCTTCAGAATTATCTTCAGCTTTCCATGTTTATCTTTAACCACGATCTCTTCAGCATTATCTTCACATTATCTCAGAAGCAGTATTAATCACCTTGGAAGTATTAACTGAGACTTGGCAGCATTAACTACTAAGCAACACTAACCTCTAGCAGTACTAACTAGCTAAGCAGTACTAACTTTGTTCAAGCAGCACTAACTTTGACTAGCAGTATTAATTCTTCTAGAAGTAGTAATCTTGATGCACTGGCAGTAGTAATTCTGTTGTAGCAGCATTAACCATACTTAAGCTTTTCTTTAGTTCCCAACAATCTCCCCCTAACTTGACTTTTAGAAAGAGAAGTCAAGTTCTTCAGATTTTCTTCAAGATGCTCTCAAAACTCCATCATGGCTTAAATTCCAGTATTTGCATCCAACCCCAAACTTTGATTAATTGTTCTTTGGATCAAATATTTTGCCATTTCAGAATCTGAAATACATCCTAGCTTCTTCTTCAGCATGGCATGAAGCTTCAGTCTGCTGTGGTTGTACACTCTATCCACTAGGAAATACTCAGTGTGATTCAAATCCAAAGTCACTGCATATACTCCACTAGTTTCATATAGAGTCCAATTATTCACTGCTTGAAAGACATTCCTTATTATCTCCTCCACTTCATCAGGTTTGAACATCATGCACAGATACTCCATTATCAGCTTTGTAATTGAAATCACTGGAGCTTTCAGTTCATCTGCATATAACTTCATCCTTATTTCAAACATTTCTTCAATATAAGACCTTGAGCATGTTCTGACAATCTTGTTCCAAGTGTTGTACACTTCATATTTCTCATCTTTTCTCTTCAGTCTGATATACTCCTTGCCATCTACCTCCAAAACATCCTAGTGAATGACTCAAGGAGGTTTAACTCCTACAGGTTCTGCTGAAATTGGTTCAAGCACTTTGTTCATCACTACCATATACATTTTGACATCCTCAGAACTTGCAGGTTCTTTCATTGTAGATGACTCAGGTGCCTCTTCTTCTTCAGCGACCTTTTCAGCCTCTTCTTCCACTAATCTATGCTTCTTTGTTGGCTTTCTCCTGGCAATCATCTTTGTTCTTTTTAAAGTCCTTAGACTTTCACCAATTGTTGCTTCCTTCTCTGGAGTTTCTTGCTCATCAGGGAATGGTTTTTGTAAGAAATCATTGCTCTCTTTCATTCTTTTCTCCATTTCAACCCTTGCAATATCATCCCCTTGAAGCTTTATCATCTTAGCATCATACATCTTCTTGAGTTTCTCAAAAGACATCTTTGAGAACATCTCTACCTTGACACCTACTGCACCCTTGAGGAAAGTAATCATTTTCTTTCTCTCTTGAGCACCAAGGTATGTCTTTGAAGGTTGTCTTTTCCTTGCAGCCATTTTAATCTTAGTAGGCTTCCTCAAAGACGTGGCTTTCTGCTTGGCTTGTTCTATTGCTAAGCTTTGTTGATAGGCTTTGTTTAACTCTGCAGCCATTGCTTTAGCTATCTCTCTATCTTTTTGCACTTGCATGGTTTCTGCTTCTTCAAGCTCAGCCTGTATTTTCCTAGCTAGAGCTTCATCTGAATCAATCAATTTCTGCTTTTTCATTGGTTGATCAGGTTAAACTAGCTTTGCTTTACCCTTTTCTTTGCTTATCACCTTCTCAGACCTAGATTTCATAGCAGCATCACCTCTTTCTTTTATGATAACTCCTTTGGCCTTTGAAGTGACCTTGGGAGTATCATGTTTTGCTTTGATTAGAGTTTCTGCAATTTCAAGATCTGTGAGCACTTCTTTCATTGTTTCTGCTGCTTGCATTGGTTCAACAGTATTAACCATTTCTGCTGCTCTGCTGGTACCAACAGTATTAATGGTTTCTGCTGTTGCTTGTGTTTCTGCTTCTTGTGCCACCTTTTCTGCAGTTACTTGCTCCCCCTCAAACTTTGCATTCTCTTGTTCCCCCTTAGCTTTTGCATCTTCCATATTGTCATCAGCTTCTGACTCCCCCTTTTTGGGAGCATCAGTCACTGGTGTCCTCCTTCTGAGTACAAATCGTTTCTTTATATTTTTCTGAATCAATCTCTTCACCATATTCTTCAGCTTGACAATCTGTTCTTGCTGAGACAGAATGACCAGTTTTAGCTCTTTAATGTCTTTCCCCTGTTTGATCACATCCATGTTGATGTTGCCCATGGTTTCCATCAATTCAAAATAGTTATATCTATCCTCACCTTCTCTAGAAGTGTTACCCTCTTTTGAAGGATCATTGGAGCTTTTTGTAGTGGGAGCCTTCTGCCTAACAGAAGCACTCTCCACCCCCTTGGTTTCTTGGCACCTGGGACCTTTGGTTGATTTCTCAGCCAAAGATGCCATTGGGAAGGTCTTAGAGATGTTACCACTATCCTTCTCTGTGCTAGCAGAAGTAGTGGCAGCCTTAGCACCCATATGCTCAACCTCCACCTCAGTGAGCACCTCCTTAGGGTTGGGAGACACCCCTATGGTTTCCCTATGGATATTCTCTAAAGGAGAATTCTCCCTTAGAGGGCTTAAAGGCTCAGTGGGTGATGGTATAAGAAGGGAAGGAGCCTTCTTTACCTGTTTCCTTTTATAAGTTTGGGTAATAGGAGAAGTGGGCTTTTGAAGAAGAGACTGGGGAATAGATATATATTGGGAAGGTTGGGATTTGCTAGCAGTGGGATTGTCTAATGAGGGCCTTGACCCTGCTGCCATACCTTCTTGTGGTTGGGACACCACCATCATTTTTTAGAACAATGGGGTGTCAACTCCTTCCGAGTTCCTAGCAGATCTTCTCATATTTGAGAAAACCTTGCCTTTAGGGGGTTTAGGTACATATACCTCATCAAAGTGAGGTATATCCGTCAATTCATTTGTTATAACTACCTGAACAAACCTGGGATACATGAAGAAACTCTTCTTGTTGTCCAGGTTTGAGACAAGATCATTGAAGATCATCAGAGAAAAATTGTATTTTCTAGTAGTGGATAAACATACCAATGCATAGGCAATTGGACTGCTAAATTGGCTCCAACCAGTTGTTTTCTTAGAAATACAATGCATCAGGGTATGAACAAAGAACCTCCATTGGGGTGAAAATTGAACTTTGAAAAACTTGAAAATCCTCATTTGGCCTTCATACCCTATTCTTGAAAGAGTTGAGAATAGTTCCTCATTAGGAATAGAGGTTATACCTGCAA
The DNA here is from genome assembly GCA_023525745.1 of Arctium lappa. Classification (NCBI taxonomy): domain Eukaryota; kingdom Viridiplantae; phylum Streptophyta; class Magnoliopsida; order Asterales; family Asteraceae; genus Arctium; species Arctium lappa. The sequence goes on along the minus strand of CM042063.1, from coordinate 38,464,015 downwards.
CATCGTCTAGACGTAGACAGATGCATAGTAACTCTTCAGTAACTGTTAGGGGTTTTTCACACACCCTTGTCTTTATCATTTGCACACCATTCTCAGTAACAATGGTGGCATTAGCCCTGAATTGCCTCTGATGCTCTATGAAGATGGTAGGAGACACAGTGAGCGTATGAGCGATGTGACTTGTCCTCAGAAAGTCGACTATCTGGTGAAAACCTTCGGCTTGTTTTGGCTTTTGGAGCATCGCGATTTCATTGTGCTCGTCGATGAATGCCATGGATGCCATTGAACTTGAATGTTCTTGCCTGAAAACTTGGTACTTGAGAGAAAAGGGTTAGAGCTCAAGTGAACAGTATGCAAAGAGTCGTTATGAACTTTTTAGGCGGGCAAAGGGTATTTATAGTATTCGGGACATAAGCAGTATTAACCTAGAGCAGTATTAACTAACTAGAAGTATTAACTTCTAGCAGTATTAACTAACTAGCAGTATTAACTGAGAGCAGTATTAACTTCTAGCAGTATTAACTAACTAGCAGTATTAACTGAGAGCAGTATTAACTTCTAGCAGTATTAACTAACTAGCAGTATTAACTGAGAGAAGTATTAATTGAGAGCAGTATTAACCACTAGCAGTATTAAAACTGTACTGGCAGCACTAAAACTGTACTGGCAGTAGTAACTATACTTACACTTTTAAGCTTGTGTTGGTCATAAACTTTCTTTTTACCTCACACTTTTATTCCATCTCTCCATTTGCCACCCTCCTTTTACTACTTCTCTTACCTCTGATCTTACCTCCATCTGGAGTATCATACAAAGAGCAACAAGTCCTCCATCAAATCTTTTGAAGTTTTGAAGGCAGTCCATGTTACTTGTTATGTGCCAAGAGCAACTACTATTTACATGCCAAATGCTCTTCCTCTTGAGCTGTTGGTTGCCCTGCACACTTGATAAATCAGTTAGTTTTGACTAGGAACCCAAGCCAAAGTGGTCTTGGGTACCCTTTTCTCATCAAAATATTTACATTCTTTCTTGACAAGATTTTTAAACTTTGACTCCTCATTACTGGAGTACTTTGTTACAATAATGGGTTTGGATGCATATTTGCTAGAAGCAGTACTGTTTTTAGAAGAATTAATTGCATTAGAAGCACTTGCATGCTTAGCAGTACTAACCTTGTTAGAAGTATTAACTGTGTCAGCAGCAGTAACTGTGTTAGCAGTAGTAACCTTTGAAGAAGTACTAACAGTGTTAGAAGCATTAAAATTCTCAGCAGTACTAACACTGGTAGCAACAGTATTGCTATTAGCAGCACTATCCCTGTTAGCAGCACTAACAGTTTTAGTGCTTCTAGACACCCACATTTTAATACTTTCTTTTAAAACCTTTTTCTGCATGTGGCCTTTGGTTTCAACAGATTTCTTAGCTACATGTTTCTTTCCAGCCTTCCTATAACCAACAAGTTTTTGCACAAATCTTTGAAAGTTCATCCTTTGGTTAATAGGATTAAAGAAACAGTGCTTGGCCAAATGATTCAGCTTGCCACATATGAAACAAGGTTTTGGTCTTATTATCTTACTCAGATCAACTCCTTGTTTCTGAGCCTATTGATTATTCCAGTTTCTTTGATTACCTCTTTTTGTACCAGAATTTAGGCTCTCAGTTTTATTGCAAGCACACTGTTTACATGGGCCAGGATTCACAACTGTGGTCTGTTTGTAATGGACCTTGTTACCTTCCCTTTGGTCTTCTCTATCTCTTTAGACTTAACCCAAATCCTTCCACCATCCTCATTGGTAACAATGTTGTTTCCTATGGGAATCTCTTTACTAACAGCATTTTCCTATTCTCACTGGCTTATTTCTCAGTCAAATCTTTAACAACCACCTCTTCCAAAGGATCTATCTTAAAGGCTTTCTCAGACAAGTCCTTTTTCTCCTTGGTCTCTAACAGGTCTGATGTAGGAGGGATGTAGGTGTTGTTGTAAGGAGGGGGTGTGTTGTTGTATCCAATACCAGGTTTCATCTTATCATGAATCAGATCCTTTAGAAGAGAATCCATTGCTTTTGAAGCATATGAAAACTTTTCTATATCAAGCTTAACCTTAGCTAATTCTTCTCTCAACTTATCATTCTCTTCTTTGGACTTAGACAGTTTGGTCTCTAACTCATTCTTTTCTTACTTCCAGTAGTTTGTGTCATAAGAGTGTTGAAGTTTATTGGCTTGAAAGCCTTTGATTTGTTCTTCAAATCTCTCAACTATCAACACATAATCTCTTCTGTCCTTTTCTAATCTTTTGAGGTCATCACACATGCTTTGGTTGTGATCCCTGTACCTTTTGATAGTGTCTATGCAAGATTTAGTGCAAAGATTAGAAATTACCTCAGAGGGGAGATCAGACACTTCTGCCATAAGAGCTTGGTTCTGAATGACTTCCTCAGCTTGGTCACTCCAGTCAAATCCCATTCCTTGTTGAGAAACAAGGGCTTGAGCAGAGTTCTTGTTTTGATTGTAGCCTCCATTCTGAGCTTGTTAATGGTTGTTATTTGGCACACCACTTCTGCACTCTCTAGCAAAGTGTCCCTTCATGTGGCACTTGTAACATTCAACCTTTGTTTTGTCAAAACCAGCTCCATCTTCTCTTCTTTGAGAGAAGTTGTTCCTCCCTGTTCTTTTAATAAACTTCTTTACCCTCATAGATAACATGGCCATATGCCATTTAATGTCCATCTCCTCCAGATCATCAGGGTGAAGTTGTTCCAGATCATCATTAATCAAAGAGTTGTTGTGACTTGACAAAAAGGCTTCAAAGATAGTTTCAGTGCCTTTTTCTGAATTCACTCCACTGGCAGCACTAACTGCTTCAGGGTTGGCAGTAGTATCAGTAGATGCTGATAGAAGTGCAACATTGTGAATGTACCCAGTGGGCTTCTTTTTGGCTTCTACCTCAGTTTCAAAAACTCTGAGATCATTATACAGATCATCAAGTTCCTTCTCTTCCATATTGTCACTCTGTCTATATGAGACAGTGTACATAGTCCATTCATCCCCAAGAGATCTGAGGAACTTCCTGTTGATATCATCTTGCTCCATCGTCACTCCAACAGTAGCCAGTTCACCAATAATCTTGTTGAACCTGTCAAAGGTTTGAGTCATAGACTCATTCTTTGAAGAAGTGAAGTTCTCATACTACTGCTTCAGAACATCTCTTTGATTTCTTTTAATGTTTTTAGTTCCAGCAAATCTTTTCTCTAGAGCATTCCAGAGAATCTGAGCATCAGTGCAGTTGCAAAATTGATGCTGATATTCATTGGGAATGGCCAAGAGCAGAGTGCCCAAGGCCTTCATCTCTGTCTGCCTGATTTTCCTCTCACCATCTGTCTTTGGTGGAGGTCTTTTCCCATCTAGTCCAATCTTTCCTGCTTCAGAGGGGCCATTCTCAATGATGTCCCACATTGAGTAGTCCGTGAGAAGAATGTATTGCCTGATTCTGATCTTCCACATGTCAAACTCACTGGGTTTGAGCATTGGGACCTTAGAGACCAGAGTACTGTTTGATTCTGCAAAGTTTTCCATGATGAATGAATAGATGTTTCTGAGAGAACAGGCTCTGATACCACTTGTCAGGATCGAATTCTCAACAAGAATAAATTCCCAGAAACTAATATCAAAGGTGTTTGCAGAATAACACTTTGATATTCAATAAAACAGTAAACAAAACAGTAAATCTGATGAACAACTAGCAACCTTGTATTGAATGATTGAAGTTACAAGATTAAACACACAACCTCAATCTTGAAGAACAGGCTCTTTCAAGACGAATTCTACTTCTCTAGAATTAGGAACTATGCCTTGAGGTTGATTCTCTCTTTTTATCAAAAACACAGAATGAATTATCTATTTTAAACAATTCTATCAATTCTATACATATACTCAATAAAAGATAATTACTAAACATAAAAAGATCTTCAGAATAATCTTCAGAATTATCTTCAGCTTTCCATGTTTATCTTTAACCACGATCTCTTCAGCATTATCTTCACATTATCTCAGAAGCAGTATTAATCACCTTGGAAGTATTAACTGAGACTTGGCAGCATTAACTACTAAACAACACTAACCTCTAGCAGTACTAACTAGCTAAGCAGTACTAACTTTGTTCAAGCAGCACTAACTTTGACTAGCAGTATTAATTCTACTAGAAGTAGCGGGACCCCCGTGCTAAGTCTGCGAAGGGGGACAAAAATTCTTTCTGTGTTCAAAATATCTGAATTTCTTTTCAAAGTTTTTTTCTTGTGATTTCATATTTTGGACTAACGATCAGTTCTAGTTTCTTATTTGATATATTTTTCAAACAGGTTTAAAGAAGATGACTTCCAAAGATGCACTTTCAATTGGCACCGATGTAAAGCCTCCAGTTCTATTCAAAGGCGAGTATGAACAATGGAAGGACAGATTCTTGGATTTCATAGATCGACATTCAAATGGAGAGAATATTCTTCTGTCTATCACCGAAGGTCCAATGGCTCCAATAACAGTTCAAGTACCTGCTTCTAAATGAGCTGACAAAGAATAAAGTTAAAAAGAAGCAGTAGGAAAACAATGTCAAATTTCTGAGTATCCTACGCTCGGAATGGAAGAAGCATACAAGAAGAATGAAGCAAATGAAGGATTTGAATGAAATTCCTTTACATGAGGTATTTGAGACTTTGAAACAGAATGAAGAAGAGGTTGAAGAGAAAAGAGCTGAGAAGAAGAAGGCAGCACAAGTTCCTTATCCTATTGCCTTAGTAGCTGGAGAGAAGGTGAAAGAAAAGAAAGAGAAGAAAGAGAAGAAAAAGAAGAAAGTTCTTACCAGTTCTGAGTCAGATTCTGTTTCAGATAGTGATGATGGAGAGAATTTGAAACAAGTCATGCTGCTGTTGACCCGTGCATTTCAGAAGAAATTTTACAAGAAGCCGAGATCAAATTCTCAACGCTATTCTTCATCCAGTTCAAAGAACCACGAGCACCGACAAAAAGTGGAAGGTAAGAGGTATGAAGAAGATAGATATGTGGAGAAGAAATCAGATGAGAAGAAGAAGTTTATGAATGACTACACCGCTGTTGAAAAGCCAGCAACTGATTCAATCAAGTGCTACAATTGCGGCAAGATGGGTCATTTTGCAAAAGATTGTCGAAAGCCGAAAGTTCGCAACTCTCAGTACTATCAGAACAAGTTGCTTTTGGCAAGACAACAAGAAGCGGGTGTTGCTCTAATGGCTGAAGATGAGTTTTGGCTGGATTACTCAGAAGGAGAAGAGGAGGACAAGAAAGAAGAAACAACTCATATCTGTCTCATGGGCAAAGAAGTTAAGGATGACGAGTCAGATGATGAGGCAGTTAATGAGGTATTAAACTTATCTGAAAAAGATCTTATTACCAAAATGGAAACCATGGTGGTTGAGCTACAAAATTTACAAAATAATCTGAAAAAGGAAAAAGAAAGAGTTGTTAAAAAGAACAAGAAGATCTTTGAGCTTAATACGTCTGTTATTTCAAACAAAGATTTTATTGATTCTTTACGCAAATCTGATTTTGATTCTAAATCTAAAGTAGATTGTTTTGAAAAGAGGATTTCTGAGTTTGAAGGTAAAGTGTCTAAATATGAGTTTGAGAAAAATGAATCTGCACTAACTGTTTATAAATTGCAGGTTGAAAATAAGAATTTGAATAAGAAGGTAAATGGTCTGGAAGCAAAACTTTATGCGAGAGGTCAAACAGATCAAACCATTTTTCTCAATGCACCTAATGAAGAGGCTGATGTTAAAGAGAAATGGGGACTTGGTTTTGAAAACCCCCATTATCTTAAGAAAGCCATCAGAAAACAGCCGGCACTTTATAACTATGATTTTTTTGCTTGTGCTGGTAAACATACTCATTTAAAACCCAAATTTGTTACCAAATTAACGGAAGAAGATGAGGCCAAAGAAACTGAAAATAGAAAGAATAAAAAGAAAATGCAACTACCGTTTAACTATGTAAAGTTAAATGATAGTTATCTTTCAGAAACACCAAAAGTTTTTTCAAACGACTATTTTGTTAGTTATTCTGCTTCTGAGATGAAGGAAAAACCTGCAATTGCAAAGGTTTATATTCCTACATCTATTCTTGAAAGCAAAATAGTCGAGCTTGAAAATGTTTTATCTGATGAAAAACTTTTGGTTGATATAGAACAAAATGTATTTTCTACAGTTTTAAAGAACACTGTTTTTCAAGTTAAATCAACAAAGTGTTCTACAGTTTCAAAGGCACCTCAAACTTTCTCTGATAATTCTGATGACTTATTTGAGTCTGCAAATGATTCTTTTAATTCTGATGATGGGTGCATGGAAGAATCTGATATGTTTGATGTCCATTCTAAACTTCCTGATCATTATACTTGTCTTAAAAATGAAAGAGTGTTACCAAGTGATATTCATATTGGTGAAACATCAACTAAGGTTGGTGATTCAGTTTCTGTAACTGCTGATTACTATGCTCACGTTTTATTGTTTTATTGCTTTATGTCATTCTATTTTCAAATAAGTTTTTGTGAATAAATTTTGACTAGACTTTGAGACTTATGCAGGATGAGAGAAGCTGACACGATCATATTTAAATGACTACAGCTTGACTATCTGAGAATTAAGATTGTGCGAAAAGGTAAATTTCTTATCTTAATCTCAAATGTATCTGAAAGAAGGACAACTTTCAGGTATAGAAAACATGTTCTTAAATGTTCAAACCACTTCCTGATTTTTAAACAGATTTTATAATTTGGAAGTGTGATTTTAAATGTTTTTATTTAACTTTTGTGCTTAATCGATAAACAAACCGTGCGTATCCAAAGATAAATATTTGCGTATTGTCTTTTCTATATACTTTCAAGTGTTCACACACACATCGGTTTGACTTTGTTCAAATCGTTCTTACCATGTCTCTAAATTGGAACAACTTTTCTTCTATGGTAAGACACTCCGCTTGTATTCAAAGAATTTTGAGCGATATTTCATTTCGAAACGTTATTTCAAGAATGTCTATATTTTGTTTCCCATAGACAAATATCAGTTATTCTTGACCATAAGCTTTAATTGCTATATTATTCATTTCTGATCATTTTCATACAATGTCAGATTTTCAAACAAGTCTTTTGTATTCATTTTCATTCATTCAATATACCTGTTTGAAAATACTTCAGTGTTTAAAAATGCTCAAATCTTCATGATTATATTATCTGAGCATTCATTTATCTGACTTGTATTTTGAGATTTAACTGATAAAGTTAAACCATATTGAGCAACACATTCTTTTAGGAACTATGGGTTCTTTGTGCTAGGAATTAACTAAACTTCTATGGATTCACGTTAACCAGTGTTTCCTACCCATGAAGTTAATCCCTTAGTGATTGAGTGTGAGGAGTCAAAAGAAATGAGTGTGGGTGTGATGAGGTAAAATGGAAAAGAGAGTTTGGTTAGTAGTGAGCTTATTGTTTAAAAGAAGGAGGGTGTGAGATCAGAGTAAAAGAATATCAAACTCTGCACCAACTACTTTCTGAGCTGGGCAACAACATTACTAATGCTTCACAATTCTTGGTGAACATTATTGAAACAGGCATATAGCCCATGCCAACTTTTGCTTAAACGCCACCAACTACTCATTTTCTTCTCAAAAATAAAATGTTTCATATTTTTCTGGGAACGCAACATATTATCTATCTGGTTTTCATTTGGAAAATCTGGATATTGAAAAAGAAGGAAGTCTGCCCCACCTTCGCACTTCAATCATGCACTTAGAGTCTGTGTTTATCTACTATTGTCTCAATGGTCTACACAATGTTGAGCCTTATTAAAAAGCAATCATTCGTGCTTAATTCTTTCTACACATGCACGAACACACAAAGAATTTGTTTCTTTGTCATAACATTCATAGAAATTGCCTTTGTGGTGTTTCGATGATTGGATGGAAGCCCTAGGGGAGTGAACATCAAAAAGCTCCTTTATACTGTGTATTCGTTACACACAGTGACTTCGTGTTACTGACAGACATTTTAACTGATTCATCTATTGATTCAGGAGTTACATGTTCTTAATTTGTCTGGATTTGAAAAGATCTAGATGATTATCTTGGAGGATTGAAAGAATCAGAGGCTCAGTATGACAGATCAGAATGGTCAAAGACATTTCTTGGACGAAAAGTTTTGATGATATAGATGTTCAAATCATCAAAAAGGGGGAGATGATATTAAGAAATGTTAAAGTTTTGAAGTTTGTGGGAGATGATATCAAGAAATGTTAAAAATTTGAGAGATGATTTTTCAGAAATGTCCAAGTCAGAAAAGTTAAAAGTAAAGTTTTGAAGAAGATCAAAGAATTTCTGAAGATTTGAAGAAAATTTCTTTGAAGATTATTTGCTGAAGCAATCTGAGCTGAAATTGAAGATAATTTTCTTTCCAAAGTCTGAAAGTATTCTATGAAAGTTTTGGGGAGATTGTTAATCGTCTGAAGATAGTTTTGGAAAGAAGACTGTTAAAGAAAAAGGGGAGATTGTACTGACAGAGTTTAAACTGAAGACTGAATCGCTAGATCTTTCAAAAGTGATCTTGAATCCAAAGGGGGAGATTGTTAGAGCATAAATCTGTTGGATACAAGATCAAGAAGACTGAAGGTCAAAGTTGAGAAAGTCAAAGCTGAAGAAAGTCAAATCTCATTAAAAGTTAAAGTCTCTTAATAAAAGTCAATTGTATTTGTTTTTGTATTAGTTTAGTTTTCCTTGTATTTGTGGTAGTATAAATACTTTTTCTCTTTGTATTTCAAGGTGAGATGACATTAGTTGATATATCAGATTTGAGAGAATACGTTTTAGAGAGAGTGAGTTCTAGAGAGAGAAAGTGTAAATTGAGAATTAAAGAGTAATCAAACAGGTAATCTTTGAATTGAATCTTGTTTGTTTGATTGTTTTGTATTAGAAACTAGAATCTGGAACACACACATAGCACCAATCAAGTTCCACCCAAAGAGTCGATATACCTTGATGCCAACTACCATGAGTGACATCCTAAAGACCCATCACATACAAGGACTACAACCATGGCATTACCCCGAATGGCGGAGGTCTAGTACATACCAGCACGGTGGCACCCAAGACTACATCCTCCTAGTATCTACTGACTTGGTTCGTCCAACATTATTATTAGTAGGTCTCAAGGTACACAATGCACATGAATATTCACAATACCAACCATGGGTAATTTATAGACCATACTTGTTCACATATTGTACATAATCTAACACAAGGCTAGTATGACAGAATTAGCACCAATATAATCATATTTCCACTTCATAGTGATTCCAATGATAAGATAACCCAAGATACTTAGTGTATACCTCATTAAGCAATAGTAAGCAACTCGTTAGGGTAAAATCTTCGAATAATCCAATCAACCCAAAATTAGGTCAAATAACCCACATAAGCCAGTGATCAAGATTAACCCATATAAGCATGTTTTCCCATTTTATTTAAGGTCAAGGAGTCCACATACCCTTTTGGAGAAACTTACCTAATTTAACAACGAGATCTTAGTCTTACATAGTAAGAGACTCACAAAAAATCAAGCATTATGAATGAATGTACCAAATAAGAATGATTGACAATAATGGTTAGCATAAACATGATGTGTATCTAGTTTTGACAAAGGTTTAGAAACTCATTATCTAGGTTTTGGTTAAAACCTAGAAAATAGAAAACCCTAAATAATGAGAGATGAATCTTTGGTTGAGAAGAGGAGATCTTGTATGAGAATGCTTCAATAAAGAGGCCTTGGGTGATGGTTAAATGGCAATAAATGATTCCACCAACCAAACCCTAGAATGTTTATGAGATGAGTACTTGGTTGCTCAAAAATCGCTTCCAAGCTAAGCTCTCCTGATTTCTTAAAGTGCAATGTAGAAATGAGGCATAAACTCTCAACTTGTTAGCAGTTCAGACCACGCAGGCGACTATGCCCGACGACTTTTCCCATGGCATTGTCATCGGGGCAATGTCGCAGCCCAACCCCACCCTTCGGTACAAGAGCAGCGATTGTGAGAGGCGATAATGCCCATGTCACAATTACAGGGCAATGTCGCCGGGGTTGTACCGAAGGTACTCTTCCAATTGCGACTATATCAGAACGACTTTGACATGTGTCATTGTCGCTGGCCACCCCAGGTCTGCTGTTTCGAGCAGGTTCAACGTGCAACTTGTTGGGTATTCATCTCAGAGTAAGGCTTACAAAGTTTTTAACTCTTCTTCTAGAATAATTGAAGAAAGTGACAATGTCAACTGCAATGAGAACATACCAAATCCTATTGGGTCTGGTCCTCAGTGGCTGTTTGACATTGATTCACTAACTCTTTTGGTTTCAGTAGTGATGATTATGCAGGTTCAGTAAGTGGAGGATCAGGGACTACACAAGTTCAAGATAGTATACCTCAATCTGTGATCTTTCCTACGCCTATAGAGGAACCTGCTGAATTCTGTGAAAATTAACCATCTACTGAACTAAATCAAAGTGAAGAAGAAAGAAGAGATGAGGAGAATCAAGAAAATAAAGAATCTGAAGTAGCTGCTGAAATCACCACAGTTGAGTTGAATGACTCTAATCTATAGGTGGGACTCAATGAAGAACCTAGTCATCACACCAGAACTCAAAAGAATCATCCTCCTCAGCTGGTAATAGGAGATATATCTTCTCTTATGATGACTAGAAATCAGAGCAGGCTGCAAGATATGCAAGACCAATAGCATACAGTGCTTTCTTGCTTTCTATCCCAACTTGAGCCTAAGAAAGCTCATGATGCTATGAAAGAGTCCAGCTGGATAGAAGCTATGCAAGAAGAGCTGCTACAATTCAAGCTGCAAGATGTTTGGGATCTGGTAGACCTTCCTAAAGGTCAAAGAGCAATAGGCACAAAATGGGTCTTCAGGAATAAGAGAGATGAGAGAGGGATAGTTATAAGGAACAAAGCAAGATTGGTGGCACAAGGGTATACACAAGAAGAAGGAATAGACTATGAAGAAGTATTTGCACCAGTGGCTAGGATAGAAGCAATCAGATTATTCCTGGCCTATGCTTCTTATATGAGATTCAAAGTCTAACAAATGGATGTAAAAAGTGCATTTCTATATGGCTCAATTAAAGAAGAAGTATATGTCTGTCAACCACCAGGGTTTGAAAACCCAAGCTATCCAAACAGATTATACAAATTGAAGAAAGCACTTTATGGACTGCATCAAGCACCAAGAGCATGGTATGACACTCTGTCATCCTATCTCTTGGAAAATGGCTTTGAAAGAGGAGTCATTGATAAGACTCTGTTCATCAAGAGAAAGAAGAAGGACATCTTGCTGGTCCAAATCTATGTGGATGATATTATCTTTGGATCCACAAGAAACACTATGTGCAAGGAGTTTGAGAAACTAATGCATCAAAGGTTCAAAATGAGTTCCATGGGGGAACTTACTTTCTTCCTTGGACTCCAAGTTCAACAGAAGTCAGATGGTATTTTTATCTGTCAGTGCAAGTATGTGCAGGACATTCTAACCAAGTTTGGTTTCTCAGTTTCAAAGCCTGCCAGCACACCTATGGAGACACACAAGCAGATAACAGCAGATCTTGAGGGGGAGGATATGGATGTTCATCTTTATAGATCCATGATTGGCTCTCTCATGTATCTTACAGATTCTAGGCCAGATATAATGTTTTCAGTTTGTGTATGTGCAAGATTCCAAGTTAGGCCAAAGCAATCACACTTTCAAGCTGTTAAGAGGATATTCAGATATCTCAAAGGGCAACCTAGATTGGGACTTTGGTATCCTCATGACTCATCATTTGACCTACTTGCATACTCAGACAGTGATTTAGGTGGAGCAAATTTGGACATAAAATCTACTTCTGGAGGATGCCACTTTTTAGGTGTAAGACTAGTTTCATGGCAGTTCAAGAAACAAACCACAGTGTCCACATCTACAACAGAAGGAGAGTACATAGCAGCTGCAAGTTACTGTTCTCAAGTGTTATGGATTCAGAATCAAATGTTGGACTATGGGGTAACCTTTCTACACACTCCAATCTTTATTGATAATAGCAGTGCTATTAGCATTGTTAATAATCCTGTCAAACACTCAAAGACAAAGCACATTGAGATCAGGTATCACTTTATAAGAGACTGCAATGAAAAGAAACTTATTCAAGTTGTAAAAGTTCATACTGATAACCAGTTTGCTGATCTATTCACCAAAGCCTTTGATGTGGGTAGATTCACTTTCTTGGTAACAAGTGTGGGAATGATCAATTCTGAATAAGCTCCTACTTAAAAAGTGGTTCAATACCTATATATGTCAGGATCAAATTCTCAACAAGAATTAATTCTCAGAAACAATATCAAAGAAGTTTGTGGAATAACACTTTGATATTCAATGAAACAGTAAACCAAAACAGTAAATATGAAGAACAAACTGTAAACTTGTATTGAATGATTGAAATTACAAGATTACACACTCAACCTCAATCTTGAAGAACAGACTCTTTCAAGACGAATTCTACTTCTCTAGAATTAGGATCTATGCCTTGAGGTTTATTTCTCTCTAGAACTTGGAATGAATAATTATTTCCAAAAGTTATCTCTAACTATTCTGTATCTTCTATACATATATTAATCAAAAAGATAATTACAATAAATAAACATATCCTCAGCATATCTTCCATGTATATCTCTAAGCCTTCCATAATCTTCAGTCCATCCAGCTGTTATCCTTTCATGCGAATCTCCATCTTATAAGCAGTATTAATCTTCAGCAGCATTAATCTCTTCTAGCAGCATTAACTACTAAGCAGCACTAACTACTAGCAGTACTAACTAGCTAAGCAGTACTAACTTTGTTCAAGCAGCACTAACTTTGACTAGCAGTAGTAATACTCAGCAGTATTAACCTTGAAGTCTTCTAGCAGTAGTAACTCTGAACCAGCAACATTAACCATACTTAGTAAATTCTTCAGTTCCCAACAATCTCCCCCTAACTTGACTTTTAGGAAAAGAAGTCAAGTTCTTCAGATGCTCTTCAAGATGCTCTCAACACCTCATGTTCAATTTCCCAAATTTGGATCTAGGCCCAAACTTTGATTTACAATTCTTCTCACCACAATCTTTGCCATCTCTGAATCCTTTGTACATACCAGTGTAGCTTTAAGCATCCCTTATAGCTTCTCCTTGCTATGCTCACAGATTTTGTCCACCAGGTAGTATTCATGATAACAGTTGTCAATAGTAATCATGTATACTACACAGTTTTCAAACAGTATCCATTTATCAATCTTCTTGAATATGAACTCATGCTTATGATCTTTGATCCTGTAATTCACTCTTTCTGGATCAAACATCATGCACAAGTATTCCAATGTCACTTTGAGAAGATTCTCTTCAGTACCTTTCAACACAGGTTCATAAAGTTTCATCCCCACTTTATATAATTCTTCTATATCAGCTCTTGAACAACTTCTGATAACTCTCCCCCATGTTGAATAAGCTTCAAATGAACCATCAGCTCTCTTGATTCTGAAGAAAGTCTTTCCACTGTCTCTTAGAATATCCCAAAAGATGATCTCTGGAGCTTGTATAGAGATTGGAACAGCCTTCAAAGGTTCCACTATTGTCATGTACGGATCCATACTCTCATCAGTTGGCTTACTAGACTGTTCTGGAGTTTGCACAGGTTCTGTTGGAGATGTGACTGAAGGTTCTGTTTCCTTTCCAGATTTGGCTTCTATACCCACACTTTCAGGTTCTTCCTTCTTCTCTTCTGCTTCTTCTTTTGAGGGTGTGGTCTCCTCAGGGAATGGTTGTTGGATGTTGAGATCATGTCTCTCTTTCATCCTTCTTTCTGCTTCTTCCCTTTGAGAGGAATCCCCTTGGAGTTTTGCCATTTCCTTCCTGTAGAGCTCCTCAACTTGACTGTATGCCATGTTGGTGAACATCTCCCCCTTGACTCTAATTGCACCTTTCAGGAAATTTATCATCTTTCTTCTTTCCTGATTGGCCAAAAAGGTCTTGGAGGGTTGTCTTTTCTGCTTCATCACTGGCATTTTCTGCTTAGACACTTTCATAGAGCTTTTCTTGGCTTCAGATTCTACTTTTAAACTTTCTTGATATTCTGCATTGAGTTTTCTGGCCATTATCCTTGCAAGCTCTCTATTTGTTTCTGTTTGAATTTGCTCCTCTTTTTCCATTTGCTCTTGAAGCTGCTTTGCCATCTCCTCATCCATTTCAATCTGACTCCTCTTCTTTGAAGGTTGTTCAGGTTCAACCATCTTTCCTTTTCCTTTTATATCCTCCTTCATTTTCTTCTTTTGAGGTTCTCCTTCATTGATCACCACTCCTTTGGCCTTTTGAGTAGCCCTAGGAGTGTCATTCTTTGCTTTTACCAGAGTTTCTGCTATCTCCAATTCTTCTACAGAAAGCCCTGTTACTGCTGCTTCAGCAGATTCTGGTTCTTTTTCTTCCTCTTCCTCCCCCTCAACCTTAAATGGCCTCTCAGGTGTACTTTCTTTCTCTATTTCTGCCTCTTTCTCCCCCTTGTTGGAAGCATCTTTATTAGTTGACCTCTTCTTTAAGACAAATTGCTTCCTCTTCTTTGTCTGTACAAGCCTGGTCACCATCTTCATCAATTTAGTAATCTGGACTTGTTATGACAGGATCACCAGCTTCATCTCTTCTATCTCTTTGCCTTGTTTGATGACATCCAGGTTGATGTTACCCATTGTCTCCATCAATTCATCATAGTCATATCTGTCCTCACCTTCTCCAGGAGTGTTACCCCCTATTGAAGGATCATGGGATCTTTTATCAGTGGATGTCTTCTGCCTAGCAGAAGCACTGTCCACCCCCGTGGTTTCTTGGCACCTGGGACCTTTGAATGATTACTCATTCAAAGTTGCCATGGGGGAGGTCTTATTGATGTTACCACTTTCCTCCTCTGTGCTAGCAGGAGTAGTGGCAGCCTCATCACCCATATGCTCTTCCTCCTCCTCAAAGAGCACCTCCTTGGGGTTGGGAGACACCCCTTTGGTTTCCCTATGGATATTCCCTAAAGGAGAATTCTCCCTTAGAGGGCTTAAAGGCTTGGGGGATGATGGTACAAGAAGGGAAGGAGCCTTCTTTAGTTGTTTCCTCTTGTATGTTTGGGTGATAGGAGAGGTTGGTTTTTCAAGAAGGGACTGGGGGATAGATTTAGAGTGGGAAGGTTGGGATTGGCTAGCAGTAGGATGGTCTAATGGGGGCCTTGCCTCTACTGCCATACCTTCATTGGTTTGGGACACCACCACCATTGTAGAGAACAATGGGGTGTCAACTCCTTCCGAGTCCCCAGCAGATCTTCTCATATTTGAGAAAACCTTGCCTTTGGGGGGTTTAGGTACATATATTCCAGCAGAATGAGGAATATCCGTCAATTCATGGTTGATTACTGCTTGAACAAACCTGGGATACATATAAAAGCTCTTTTTGTTTCCCATGTTTGAAACAAGATCATTGAAAAGCATTTGTGAAAAATTGTACCTTCTGGCAGTGGCCAAACAGACCAAAGCAAAAGCAATGGGACTACTGAACTCACTCCATCCAGTAGTCTTTTTAGAGATGCAATGCATCAAGGTATGAACAATAAAACGCCATTGGGGGTGAGAATTTCGCTTTTGAGAACTTAAAAACACCCAATGGGCCTCCATACCCCATACTTTTAAGATTAGAGAACAGTTCATCATTTGGGATAGAAGTTATACCAGAGGCATCGTCTAGACGTAGACTGATGCGAATAACCTCTTCAGTAACTGTTAGTGGTTTGTCACAGACCCTTGTCTTGATCATTTGCACACCATTCTCAGCAACAATGGTGGCATTCGCCCAGAACTGCCTTTGATGCTCGATATAGATTGAAGGCGATACAGTAAGAGCATGAGCAATATGGCTTGACTTGAGGAAATCCACAATCTGATGAAATCCTGCAGCTTGCTTTGGCTTTTGTAGCATCGCGATCTCATTGTGTTCATCGATGAATGCCATGGATGCCATTGATCTTTGCGAAAAGCTTGCCTGAAAGCTTTGAACTTGAGAGAGAAAGGGTTTAGAGCGCAAGTGAACAGTATGCAAAGAGTCGTTATGAACTTTTAGGCGGGCAAAGGGTATTTATAGTATTCGGGACATAAGTAGTATTAACCTAGAGCAGTATTAACGGACAAGCAGTATTAACCGCGAGCAGTATTAACTACTAGCAGTATTAACTAACTCGCAGTATTAACGGACAAGCAGTATTAACTGCGAGCAGTATTAACTACTAGCAGTATTAACTAACTAGTAGTATTAACTGCGAGCAGTATTAACCACTAGCAGTATTAACTAACTAGCAGTATTAACCACTAGCAGTATTAACTAACTAGCAGTATTAACTGCGAGCAGTATTAACCACTAGCAGTATTAACTAACTAGCAGTATTAACTGCGAGCAGTATTAACCACTAGCAGTATTAACTAACTAGCAGTATTAACCACTAGCAGTATTAACTAACTAGCAGTATTAACTGCGAGCAGTATTAACCACTAGCAGTATTAACTAACTAGCAGTATTAACTGCGAGCAGTATTAACCAATAGCAGTATTAACTATACTTACTCTTTGAAGCTTAGGGTGAATTGAGTACTGCTATGTATGCCCTGCAAAGGAAGATTAGTAACACCAAGAATCTATAATACTCAGATATTTAACCACTTTTTGAGAGGATGCTTATTCAGAGTTGATCATTCCCACACTTGTTACCAAGAAAGTGAATCTACCCACATCAAAAGCATTGGTGAATAGATCAGCAAACTGGTTGTAAGTATGAACTTTTACAACTTGAACAAGTTTCTTTTCATTACAGTCTCTTATGAAGTGATACCTGATCTCAATGTGCTTTGTCTTAGAGTGCTTGACAGGATTATTCACAATGCTGATAGCACTGCTATTATCAATAAAAATGGGAGTGTGTAGAAAGGTTACCCCATAGTCCAACATTTGATTCTGAATCCATAAGACTTGAGAACAGCAACTTGCAGCTGCTATGTACTCTGCCTCTGTTGTAGATGTGGACACTATGGTTTGTTTCTTGCACTGCCATGAAACTAGTCTAGCACCCAAAAACTGACATCCTCCAGAAGTAGATTTTCTGTCCAAGTTTACCCCACCTAGATCACTGTCTGAGTATGCTATTAGGTCAAAGGGTGAGTCATGAGGATACCAAAGTCCCAATCTGGGTTGCCCTTTGAGATATCTGAATATCCTCTTAACAGCTTGAAAGTGAGATTGCTTTGGCCTAACTTGGAATCTTGCACATACACAGACTGGAAACATTATATCTGGCCTTGATGCTGTGAGATACATGAGAGAGCCAATCATGGATCTATAATGATGCACATCCATATCCTCCCCCTCAAGATCTGCTGTTATCTGCTTGTGTGTCTCCATAGGTGTGCTGGCAGGTTTTGAATCTGAGAAACCAAACTTGGTTAGAATGTCATGCACATACTTGGATTGACAGATGAAGATGCCATCTGACTTCTGTTGAACTTGGAGTCCAAGGAAGAAAGTAAGTTCCCCCATGGAACTCATTTTGAACCTTTGATGCATTAGTTCCTCAAACTCCTTGCACATATTGTCTCTTGTAGATCCAAAGATAATGTCATCAACATAGATTTGGACCAGCAAGATATCCTTCTTCTTTCTCTTGATAAATAGAGTCTTATCAATGACTCCTCTTTCAAAGCCATTTTCCAAGAGATAGGATGACAGAGTGTCATACCATGCTCTTGGAGCTTGATGCAGTCCATAAAGAGCTTTCTTCAATTTGTATACCCTGTCTGGATAGCTTGGGTTTTCAAACCCTGGTGGTTGACAGACATATACCTCTTCTTCAATTGAGCCATAGAGAAAAGCACTTTTTACATCCATTTGATAGACTTTGAAGTTCATGTAAGAAGCATAGGCTAGGAATAATCTGATTGCTTCTATCCTAGCCATAGGTGCAAAAACTTCTTCATAATCTATACCCTCTTCTTGAGTATACCCTTGAGCCACCAGCCTTGCTTTGTTCCTTATGACAATTCCTCTTTCATCTCTCTTGTTCCTGAAAATCCACTTTGTGCCAATTGCTCTGTGACCTTTAGGAAGGTCTACTAGATCCCATACATCTTGTAGCTTGAACTGTAACAGTTCTTCTTGCATTGCTTCTATCCAGCTAGATTCTTTCATAGCATCATGTGCCTTTTTAGGCTCAAGCTGGGATAGAAAGCAAGAAAGCACTGTATGCTGTTGATCTTGCATTTCTTGAAGCCTGCTTTGATGTCTAGTCATCATAGGAGAAGATATATCTCCTATTACCAGTTGTGGAGGATGATTCTTTTGAACTCTGGTGTTATGACTAGGTTTTTCATTAAGTCCAGCCTCTAGATTAGAGTCATGCAACTCAACTGAAGTGTTTTCAGCTGCTACTTCTGATTCTTTATTTTCTTGAGTCTCCTCATCTCTAGTTTCTTCCTCACTCTGACTTGGTCCAGTAGATGATTCCCTTTCACAGTCTTCAACAGAATTCACTGTGGGTATGAGAAATATCACAGATTTAGATATACTTTCTTGAACTTGTATGATCCCTGATCCTCCACTTCCTGAACCTGCATACTCACTACTGAAACCAAAAGAGTTAGTTAGTGAATCAATGTCAAATAGCCACTGAGGACCAGACCCAATAGGATTTGGTGTGTTCTCATTGCATTTGACATTGTCACTTTCTTCAATTATTCTAGAAGATGAGTTAAAAACTCTGTAGGCCTTACTCTGAGATGAATACCCAACAAGAAATCCATCATCTGCTTTGCTATCAAACTTACCTAAGTGAGATTTGGTATTGAGAATTGTACAAGGACACCCAAAAGGTTTGAAGAATCCAATGAAAGGTTTTCTTTTATTTAAAAGCTCATATGGTGTCTTGTTCTTTGGCTTAACTACTAGAACTCTGTTTTGGACATAGCAGGCAGTATTAACTGCTTCAGCCCAGAAGGTAATTGGCAGTTTTGAATCAGCCAACAGAGATCTAGCAGCCTCTATTAGTGTCCTATTTCTCCTTTCAGCAACACCATTCTGTTGAGGAGTCCTAGGAGCACTATATTGTCTCTCAATGCCTTTTTTTTCACAAAAGGTGTTTAGATCAAGATTTTTGAATTCAGTCCCATTATCTGATCTAATGACTTTTACTTTTTGATTAGTTTGGTTTTCAATTCTTAGGATAAAGGATTTGATTAGTCCACTTGTCTCATCCTTAGTCCTTAGAAAATATACCCAGGTAAATCTAGAGTAATCATCAACAATAACCAAGCAGTAAGATTTCTTGCCTATACTCATAACATTTGTAGGACCAAACAGATCCATATGCAATAACTGGAGACAAGAAGAAATTGAATCCTTTATCAACAAGAATTAATTCTCAGAAACAATATCAAAGAAGTTTGCGGAATAACACTTTGATATTCAATGAAACAGTAAACCAAAACAGTAAATATGAAGAACAAACTGTAAACTTGTATTGAATGATTGAAATCACAAGATTACACACTCAACCTCAATCTTGAAGAACAGACTCTTTCAAGACGAATTCTACTTCTCTAGAATTAGGATCTATGCCTTGAGGTTGATTTCTCTCTAGAACTTAGAATGAATAATTATTTCCAAAAGTTATCTCTAACTATTCTGTATCTTCTATACATATATTAATCAAAAAGATAATTACAATAAATAAACATATCCTCAGCATATCTTCCATGTATATCTCTAAGCCTTCCATAATCTTCAGTACATCCAGCTGTTATCCTTTCATGCGAATCTCCATCTTATAAGCAGTATTAATCTTCAGCAGCATTAATCTCTTCTAGCAGCATTAACTACTAAGCAGCACTAACTACTAGCAGTACTAACTAGCTAAGCAGTACTAACTTTGTTCAAGCAGCACTAACTTTGACTAGCAGTATTAACTACTAGCAGTAGTAATACTCAGCAGTATTAACCTTGAAGTCTTCTAGCAGTAGTAACTCTGAACCAGCAGCATTAACCATACTTGGTAAATTCTTCAGTTCCCAACAATATATTGTTTATTCTTGGTGTTACTAATCTTCTTTTTCAGGAAATGTATAGCAGTACTCAGTTCATCACAAGCTTAAAAGTGTAAGTATGGTTAATACTGCCAGTACAGTTTTAGTGTTGCCAGTACAGTTTTAATACTCCTAGTGGTTAATACTGCTCTCAGTTAATACTGCCAGTTAGTTAATACTGCTAGTGGTTAATACTGCTCTCAGTTAATACTGCTAGTTAGTTAATACTGCTAGTGGTTAATACTGCTCTCAGTTAATACTGCTAGTGAGTTAATACTGCTAGTGGTTAATAGTGCTCTCAGTTAATACTGCTAGTTAGTTAATACTGCTAGTGGTTAATACTGCTCTAGGTTAATACTGCTTTTGTCCCGAATACTATAAATATCCTTTGCCCGCCTAAAAAGTTCATAATGACTCTTTGCATACTGTTCACTTGCGCTCTAACCCCTTTTCTCTCAAGTACCAAGTTTTCAGGCAAGAACACTCAAGTTCAATGGCTTCAATGGCGTTTATTGATGAACACAACGAGATAGCCATGCTCCAAAAGCCAAAACAAGCCGAAGGTTTCCACCAGATAGTCGACTTTTTGAGGACAAGTCACATTGCTCATGCGCTCACCGTGTCTCCTACCATCTTCATAGAGCATCAGAGGCAGTTCTGGGCTAATGCCACCATTGTTACTGAGAATGGTGTGCAAATGATAAAGACAAGGGTGTGTGAAAAACCCCTAACCGTTACTGAAGAGGTACTACGCATCTGTCTACGTTTAGATGATGTTGCAGGTATAACCTCTATTCCTAATGAGGAACTATTCTCAACTCTTTCAAGAATGGGGTATGAATGCCAAATGGGGATTTTCAAGTTTTTCAAAGCTAAGTTTTCACCCCAATGGAGGTTCTTTGTTCATACCCTGATGCATTGTATTTCAAAGAAAACAACTGGCCGAAGCCAATTTAGCAGTCCAATTGCCTATGCAATGGTATGTTTATCCACTGCTAGAAAATACAACTTTTCTCAAATGATCTTCAATGATCTTGTCTCAAACCTGGACAACAAGAATAGTTTCTTCATGTATCCCAGGTTTGTTCAGGCAGTTATTACTAATGAATTGACGGACATACCTCACTTTGATAGGGTATATGTACCTAAACCCCCTAAAGGCAAGGTTTTCTCAAATATGAGAAGATCTGCTAGGGACTCGTAAGGAGTTGACACCCCATTGTTCTCAACAATGATGGTGGTGTCCCAACCACAAGAAGGTATGGCAGCAGGGTCAAGGCCATCATTAGACCATCCCACTGCTACCCAATCACAACCTTCCCACTCTATATCAATCCCACAGTCTCTACTTCATAAGCCCACTTCTCCAATCACCCAAACTTACAAAAGGAAACAGGTAAAGAAGGCTCCTTCCCCTCTTGTACCTTCACCCACTCAGCCTTTAAGCCCTTTAAGGGAGAATTCTCCTTTAGAGAATATCCAATGGGAAACCAATAGGGTGTCTCCCAACCCTCAGGAGGTGCTCTCTAAGGAGATGGAAGATCATATGGGTGAGAAGGCTGCCACTACTTCTGCTAGCACAGAGAAGGACAGTGGTAACATCTCTAAGACCTTCCCCATGGCAACTTTGGGTGAGCAATCATCCAAAGGTCCCAGGTGCCAAGAAACCACGGGGGTGGATAGTGCTTCTGCTAGGCAGACGACTTCCACTAATAAAAGATCCAATGATCCTTCAAAAGAGGGTAATACTTCTGGAGAAGGTGAGGACAGATATAACTATCAAGAATTGATGGATGCAATGGGGAACATCAATATGGATGTGATCAAACAAGGCCAAGAGATTGAAGAGCTTAAACTCATAGTTCTGTCACAACAAGAACAGATCCTCCAATTGAAGCAAATGGTAAGGAAAGTGCTTCTCCAAAAGAAGAAGAAGCAATTTGTACTCAGAAGGAGGAAACCAGTGCCTGATGCTCCCAAAAAGGGGGAGTCAGAAGCTGAAGACAATATGGAAGATGCTAAAGCTAAGGGGGAGCAAGAGAATGCAAAGTTTGAGGGGGAGCAAGTAGTTGCAGAAAATGTTGCAGAAGAAGCAGCAGTAACAGAGCAAGCAGCAGAAACCATTACTACTGCTGGTACAAGCTTAGCAGCAGAAATGATTAATACTGCTGAACCTATGGCAGCAGCAGAAACAGTGAAAGAAGTGCTCACAGATCTTGAAATAGCAGAAACTCTAATCAAAGCAAAGCATGATACTCCCAAGGTCATCTCAAAGGCCAAAGGAGTTGTCATCAAAGAAAGAGGTGATGCTTCAAAGATTTCAAGTAAAGAGAAGGTGATAAGCAAAGAAAAGGGTAAGGCAAAGCTAGTTGAATCTGATCAACCAATGAAAAAACAGAAAGTTGATTGATTCAGATGAAGCTCTAGCTAGGAAGATACAGGCTGAAGAAGCAGAAGCTATGCAAGTGCAAAAGGATAGAGAAATAGTTAAAGCAATGACTGTAGAGTTAAACAAAGTCTATCAACAAAGCTTAGCAACAGAACAAGCCAAGCAGAAATCCACATCTTTGAAGAAGCCTACCAAGATCAAAATGGCTGCAAGGAAAAGACAACCTTCAAAGACATACCTTGGTGCTCAAGAGAGAAAGAAAATGATTACTTTCCTCAAGGGTGCAGTAGGTGTCAAGGTGGAGATGTTCTCAAAGATGTGTTTTGAGAAACTCAAGAAGATGTATGATACTGAGATGATCAAGCTCCAAGGGGATGATACTGCAAGGGTAGAAATGGAGAAAAGAATGAAAGAAAGCAATGATTTCTTACAAAAACCATTCCCTGATGAGCAAGAAACTCCAGAGAAGGAAGCAACAATTGGTGAAAGTCTAAGGACTTTAAAGAGAACAAAGATGATTGCAAAGAGAAAATTCACAAAGAAGCCTATAATAGCAGAAGAAGAGGCTGAAAAGGTTGCTGAAGAAGAAGCGGCACCTGAGTCATCTACAATGAAAGAACCTGCACGTACTGAGGATGTCAAGATGTACATGGTAGTGATGGACAAAGTGCCTGAACCAATTTCAGCAGAACCTGTTGGAGTTAAACCTCCTGAAGTTATTCACTGGGATCTCTTGGAGGTAGATGGAAAGGAATATATCAGACTGAAGAGAAAAGATGAGAAATATGAAGTTTACAGCACCTGGAACAAGATTGTTAGAACCTGCTCAAGATCAGATATTGAAGAAATGTTTGAGATAGGGATGAAGTTATATGCAGATCAACTGAAAGCTCCAGTGATTTCACTTACAAAGCTAATCATGGAGTATCTGTGTATGATGTTTAAACCTGATGAAGTGGAGGAGATAATAAGGAATGTCTTTCAGTCAGTGAATAATTGGACTCTATATGAAACTAGTGGAGTATATGCAGTGACTTTGGATTTGAATCACACTGAGTACTTCCTAGTGGATAGAGTATACAACCATAGCAGACTGAAGCTTCATGCTATGCTGAAGAAGAAGCTAGGATATATTCCAGATTCAGAAATGGCTAAATATTTGATCCAAAGAACAATTAATCAGAGTTTGGGTTTGGATGCAAATACTGGAATTTAGGCCATGATGGAGTTTTGGGAGCATCTTGAAGAAAATCTGAAGAACTTGACTTCTCTTCCTAAAAGTCAAGTTAGGGGGAGATTGTTGGGAACTGAAGAAAAGCTTAAGTGTTTAATGTTGCTAGTACAGAATTACTACTGCCAGAGGAATTCAAGTTTAATACTGCTAGGTATTACTACTTCTAGTAGAATTAATACTGCTAGTCAAAGTTAGTGCTGCTTGAACAAAGTTAGTACTGCTTAGCTAGTTAGTACTGCTAGAGGTTAGTGCTGCTTAGTAGTTAATGCTGCAAAGATTCAGTTAATACTTCCAAGGTGATTAGTGCTGGTTATGAGATGGAGATCCGAATTACAAGAATGACAGCTGGATAGACTGAAGATATTCATGGAAGATATTCAGAAGATATTTTATTAATTGTAATTATCTTTTATTCAGTATATATATAGAATTGATAGAATAGTTTAGATATTATTAATTCTAAGTTTTTGGTCTAGAGAAAATCAACCTTAAGGCATAGTTCCTAATTCTAGAGAAGTAGAATTCGTCTTGAAAGAGCATGTTCTTCAAGATTGAGGTTGTGTGTGTAATCTTGTAACTACAATCATTCAATACAAGTTTACAAGTTGTTCATCAAATTTATACTGTTTGTTTACTGTTACATTGAATATCAAAGTGTTATTCCGCAAACTTCTTTGATATTGTTTCTGAGTATTTATTCTTGTTAAGAATTCGATCCAAACACAACTAGGCTTCCAATTAATGCAATTAAATGACCTTAGACATGGTTAGCAACAAATAGATACAATCTACTTCAATTAGCACGTATAATGAAGGGTTAAGGAGGTCTCAGTACTTACCTGAAATTCCAGGTGTTACAAATACACCTATAGACATACATACAATATACACATTACATACATATGCATACGACATATACATAAATATGATATACATATACAATACATCTATAGACATACATACATATATACATACATAAATACATACATACACACATACCTAGATTTGATATAGACATATGTGCTATATACATACAAACAATACATATATATACAATACATCTATAGACATACATGCATACATACACACATACATAGATATGATATAGACGTATGTGCTATATACATACAAGCAATACGTATGTATACAATACATCTATAGACTTACATATGTACATACATACACACATACATAGACATGATATAGACGTATGTGTTATATACATACAAACAATACATATGTATACAATACATCTATAGGCATACATACACGCATACATATACATGATCTATAAACATATATACATACACACATACATAGATATGATCTATAGACATATATGCATACATACATACACACACACACATATATATACATAGCTAGACATGCATGATATAGACATATGTGTTATATACATGCATACAAACAATACATATGTATACAATACATGATCAAGACATACACAAACACTTATACACACATACATACACACACACACACTTATAAGCATACGACATACATGTATATACATGATACTATATACATACAAGCAATATATATATATATATATATATATATGTACTATAGGGGAGGGATCAATTGGAAACCAATATTACATTGAAAACTTTGGAAACCGAGATTAACCAATCATTGAATTTCCTTTTTTTATTTTTATTTTTAATTGATACGGTTATTTTAGTCTTTTACATAATTTCATAATATATATGGTAAGTGTTATTATTATTATTATAATATTAATTATTTAATTTTAATATATTTTATACATGGTAATATTGATCATTTATTAATTTAAACATGAAAATTTAATTTAGGTAAACACAAATTGATTCATACGCAAGCTACAAATCAAAATTTTTTATTCTTATGAATCAGTGATTGATTCATCCAATGAATGAAAGTTGATATTCATATGAAATCTTCATTATTACCTCCAGGCACAAAATATTAATATAGTGAAACATAATGGATTTGATATAGTGAAACAAAATATTAATATAGTGAAACTTGATGAAAAATAAAATGTTAATATAGTAAAACCTGATGAAACAGATTTGATATAGTGAAATATAATGGAAAAGCAATGAAACAAAATATTAATATAGTGAAACCTGATATATAGTGAAACATAATATTAATATAGTTAAACTTGATGAAACATATTTGATATAGTGAAACATAATGGAAAGGTAACGAAACAATAATGGTAATGAAACTTATTTGGGTTTTTACATATTGCATATTGATGACATGTAATAAAAAGATAGTCTTGATATGCTCTTTTTTTAAAGAAATATACGTTTTTCTATATTTACGCATATTTCATCTTTGTTGCCAAATTTGAAACACAAAAGAAAAATACACATTTTCCCTTTTGACATATTATTATTATTATCTTTTATTAATAAATTAACTAATTTATTGCCATATATAATTCAAATGAATCTTGACCATTGATTAAAAAGATCAATGGTTGAAATTTGGTTTCCAATTGAAACCACCCCATGTACTTTATATATACATATATACATACATACATGATATATATACACACACACACTAATATGTATATGACACACATACATACATACATACATCAAATGACCTTGAAAAAAAAATATTTTCCAACGGATTTTCTAACAGCCGTCGGAAATCCGTCAGTAATTTGTGACGGATTACCTACGGAATGTTTATTAAAAAAATAAATAATTAAATTATTAAGTTTACCGACGGATTACCGATGGAATGTAATATTTAAAAAGTTCAAAAATAAAATAATTTTATGTTCGTCGGTAATCTGTCGGAAATGTTTTGATTTACCGACGTATTGTGTATCCGTCGCAAATTTCTTTTTTCCGTTGGTGTTCCGTCGAAAATTACCGACGGCTTAAGTTCGTCGGTAAACTTTGGTCGGTATTAAAGATTTTTCTAGTATTGTATAGCAATATATATACATATATGTATATATATATATATATATAGGTCGTTTATTTTGCAACCCAGTGAAAGGTTACAACCCGTGCAACCCTTATCTAAACCAATTCTTTTAGCCCATCATTATGTAACCCAGTAAAATGTTACAACCCCGAGCAACTCTCATCTAAACCATTCATTTAGCCCAATCATTATGGATTGATTACAGGTTTCCTGCAATAATCTTACTTGCAATGCATAGTTTTTCCTTAAATGTGTAACACCGTCAAATTTGGAAAAAACAACTAATTTAAATTTTTCAATAATACATCAAATGAAGGATAAAATCTCATTCTACAGATCAATACCTGAAATATCTCCAATAAAGTTCTAGGTTTAACCTGAACAAATACTAAATCAAGTCTTATATAGAGACAACATAAAGGTTGGGTGTTACTAAACCCATCAACAAATTGCTCTCTCCAAATGTGCGGAAGACATCACCTATTAGCTATATTCTTCTCATGCATCAAACTAGCACTACGGTGTCGCTAGAACCACTCCCATCGATGACCTGATGCACATGCTGACAAATAAAAATGTTAGGCTTAACGCCTAGTGAGTTCAAGAGTTTTCACCATTTATATGAAACGGTAAACTGAAGAGTGCCTATTAAATCACAATTTCTAAAAGAAATGTACAAAAATATTGATGTAACACCTTTCCCAAAACCCACCATTTTCGTGATGAAAACCCCAATACAAAACATTCTTTCAAATATGAATTCAAAACCCAATACTCACACAAAACGTGAATAGTGATAAATGCTCAAATATTGGAATTCGGATAAATGTTTATTGCCCAAACTACCGAATATGAGTAAGACTCAACCCACAAAATTATAACATATGGAGAACATCCATACTCAAAACGTCGTCGAAAACATGGATAAAACTAAATACATAAAACAACACCATTTGGTGACAGGGGAGACCCGAATTCAATGGTTAATGGCGGAACACAAAAGTGGGCCATTTTCCAAGTTATTGAGCTTGTCATACTAGGATCAAGGCCACGAGCTTGTCGGCCTGTACTCAGATGTGGGGGAAGGCACCCAATGATCCTAGTCATACTCATTCACTAGGATTACATTTACGGTCCATGGCTAGTATGTGGTCCCACATAATCGTACCAAATTGCCTTCCAATAGCCCAATGTCTCAACTAGTTACAAATGGGAAATAACTATCCCGTAAAAATCGACTCATAAATTACATCATAGGGTTAATGGTAGATGTTTGACTCCAAGAGCCCGCACCATAAGGACCTCGATGACCCAATGATTAATCCTGGTCCCTACATGGGAACAACTGTCCTTTTTTAAAATAATAAAAACCGACTTCTATGCCTATGGATCCATTGCATTACAATCTATAACCTTACATGACTCCAATTGAATGACCAAAGCACTTAAAACATGTAATTCTCAAAAGATACGAAATAAATGCAAATCATACTCAAAACTACGCAACGGGCTATTAAAACCGGACAAATGTCCCCAAGACTCATTTTAGTCAAAACCGATTCAAAGCTCAACAATTTACTTTATCGTACGATAAAAGTCAGTGTAAATAATAAAACACATTTAACCAACGGTTATGCAAACACAACGACCAAAAGTATGATTAACCCAAAACGCATCATTGGTTGAGACAACCATTTTCAAAATGAACTTATACCCTTATATTTCCAAAATGCCTCATAACACAATGCTATGCATTTTCCGAATGGTTTGTAAAATCAAATACACTAAAAGTACATTTACATCAAATAACCTCCATTTATATATTAAATCATCAAGGAAATATATCAACATGATTTATTCATCAAAATGTCCAAAAATCCCAAATATGGGTGTTTCACATGATTTATAAAACCAAATAATCCAAATGCGTAAAACTCTTCAAATATTCCAACTTTTAATAAAAACCA
This sequence comes from Arctium lappa, assembly GCA_023525745.1. Lineage (NCBI taxonomy): Eukaryota > Viridiplantae > Streptophyta > Magnoliopsida > Asterales > Asteraceae > Arctium > Arctium lappa. Next base: position 38,435,253 of record CM042063.1, on the reverse strand, counting down.
TGTAAACACATAATCACCTTAAAATGGACATTTTTTGGCATGGGCAATGTTTTCACAAATTAACTTGAACTCACCTTGTTTGATTTATGTTAAATCTAGATTTTACCCCAATATGAGCTCCTTGAAGAAACTTGAATCCACAAGCAATTCCTCCAAATCCTGGATTCACAAGTGTTCCAAACATAAATATACATATCCAAACACTTAGAATCATTCCCCAAACATCTTATATCAAAATCTCCATTTTGACCAAAACCCTAATTTTGAGCTAAATCGCCCAAAATCCTCCAAACCGAAATTTGAGAAACATAAACACTATGAAAGTCATCAATGGTCAGTTTATAACTCATAATAATGTTTAGAAACTAGGAGTATGAACTCACCACTTAGGTTTTGGTGAAAACCTAAAAAAAAACCTAAATTTCTTGAAGATGGAGGTGATGATGATGAGGTCTTAATCTTTGCTTCTACTCTACCACCAAATACTCTTGGATATTCCCAAAACTAACAATATAACCTTGAAAATCTCTCAAAAAAATAAACCATAGCAACAAGAATCGTCAAAATCAGAGTTGAGATGAGAAAGATATGACCAAATGAAGAAAGAGGCTGAAAATCGGATTTATGCACTGCACCCCGACCGCGAGAGTGACATGCGAAAGTGACAGTGTCACTTTGCTGTCACTTTCGCCCAAATTGTATCGTGGGCTCCTTTATCCGAAAGTGTCTGGCTAAAGTGCCAGTGTCACTTTCGCATGGCACTTTCGCCCAAAAGGTACCGAGAGCCATTTTCACCCGTTTTCCCGACCGTTCCTCGGTCTTTCCTCGACTGTTTTCTTGGTACATTAGATACTATTATGCCAGTTATGTAACCATTTTCGTAACTTCCTGGAACATTCGTTGGGACAATCAAACACTCGGTAACACCGGGGCAATTATGACATTTATCATAACTACATGGCACTATTGTCGGGACGACCATACTCTTAGTACCATTGGTGCTATTATGACAAATATCACAACCACATGGCACTATATTCCAGACAACCATACTCTTAGTACCATAGGTGCTATTGTGACGAATGTTACAACCACATGGCATTATAGCCATACCCATACTTGGTTCATCCTTTACCGATTCATCCAGTTCAACACTTTTTCTCAATTGAGATAAAAATCTGGGTGTTACAATCCTCCCAACCTTAAAAGAGATTGTGTCCTCGAAATATAGTTCTTATACCAAGCATTTCATTACCACTCTCGGCACTCATTGGGTTTCCTTAGTCTCCAAAAGTAGTTCGGTCCTTTCTTGCGATAATTAATCCTTGACGAAAGGGACCTCCTGAACATCGATGTCATGCAATTATATTACTCACACAACTCTCACACTGTGTGAGGAACATCAAATTACCTAGGGTCACCACACAACACGGAGTACATGTCCTTTAATTGTATCGTCATCTAGTCATCCCAAGGAGAGAAACAATCTAATGTATCAACCTCAAATAACATCTTTGTCTCAAGACCACCATTTCTATCCCTCCAAGGATGAGTCTCTAACCCAATTCAACCTTAATTGACATTAAAAAGAATTTCATCCCTGGTTGCACTGTGTCGAATCCCAAATAAAGTCTTAAAGTTGACCCCTAATATGGGAATAAAACCCCAAATCTTACAGCTTTAGCAAACGAACCACAACATCTCCTTTATTCGCGAAGACCCATTAAGATGGTACACCACTAACACTTAGCATGTTGTCGAACAAACAACCCATCAATTGAAATTCAACCATATGCAAGCAACCACTCAAGGCTTTAACCCAAAGATTTACCGAAAGGGAAAGATCACCATTTACATAACCGAGATAATAATTGTTTGGGTAAAATTTCACAAGTCTCGACCGACGCAAGAAAACCAAACGTCTCCAATCTCAAGACCACTCTTGTATTAAGAAAAGGTCCTGAAGACCACACATATTGGCGACCCTGGTCGTCACTTTGGACGATGGTCGTAAGCCTCCTACCACCACGACCTAGAAACTCTTGACGGACAAATCGCATATGACCTTTGTAACATAAACTAATGATTATGGCTCATTTATTATCAATGACTATTATTTTTTATGACTCATCATTGCAAGTTTATTGAACACTTATGGACAAACGGTTATAACGGACAAGCATCATCAAAAGCAATCATTGTCAGGATCGTTGGAGCATTCAATGCGCATTTATGACACCCGAAGCTATATATACAAGCTCGGAGAACCATTCGAGACATCTGAAACACATCGGATTGACAACGCTCAAGCATACTTAAGCTTTTTTCTCTCAGTCAAGAACTCTCGACGAAGTGTTACACTTCACGTCACATTCAACAATCTCATGATCTGCTTACTTTTATTTGAATCATCGTTAATTGTACTGTTAATGGCTCCTTATAAAGGATGATGTCCCTGCTTGACGTCTATAGTGCACTTGACGATCTCTGCTATCGTCCGCGATTTTTACCCTCAACGGGGTTTTCCGTATCACCAAATTTCTTGTATTCTTTCTTTATTTATCTTTGGTTGCACAATTTGTCGCTTGATCCTTACTTTAGTTGTTAAAAGTTGCACACCGACCTTAAGTCATCTTTAGGACGATTTTTGGCATTAACAGTTTGGCGCCCACCATGGGTCCCCAGCTAGACTAAAATCTGCGACTGAAAGTGCGTCCTACTAATGATTTATGTGCAAGCTTCTTTGATTGACAGAATCATGGCAAAACAAGGAACTCAAGATCACGTTGTTGCTCAAATGCGCATGGAATTAGACGCTGCCCGCAACCGTATCGATGTTCTAAACGAACAAAATCGCAAGGCAGCTAAAGAACTCGAATCTCTGAGGAATCATAACATGGAAAATCAATTCGAACCTCAATCTGGTCCGAGACTGCATTTTAACATGTCTTTTGCAGGTTTTCAACATCATCCGCCAGAGAATTTCGAAGACGTTTGAGCCAGAAACATTGGTATATATGCGAGTCGAAGATGACATAGCATTTCAATAAAAGCATTCTAGCGACAAGAAACCGTTAAGTGTCAAGAAGCCTGACTTCAAGACACGATCGACCTCCAAGATCGAATCCTCAAGGCAAATATCGAACGTAAGGTTCAATAAGAAAAAGAACGTCTCGATGACAAAGTTTCCTAAAATCTCATCATATGGATTAAAGGGAACATCAAAAGAGGAGGTCAAAGCCTTGAGAAACGTGCAGACGAACGTAAAGTGGCCACCAAAGAGCGAAAAAGACGACACCAAAAAAGATAAAACCAAGTGGTGCGACTTCCACAACGATCATGGGCATGTGACGAACGATTGCATAGCCCACGAATTACCTTGGCTTGAACACACAAAGGTCGTCAATTGCGTGACCATAAAGTCAGACATCTACGGATTGACCTACTCTGCAGCTAAAAGACATGCTCGTTGAGGTCCTGAAGAGATTCCAATATCACGATCGTCGCGACCAGAGCACGAACTAAATTTGGAATCCATACCTATAACGTTCAACCAGGATGACCTCAATGACGCATGGCAAAAACGTCACGATGGCCTAATCATCCAACTGATGATCGAGAATTTCTCGACCAAGAGAATCCTGATCGACGGAGGAAGTTCCGCGAACATCATAATCCTTAGCACGATTAAAACTATGGGGATTGATAAAAGGAGATCGTGCGACGCTCGATAGTCCTTGTAGGTTTCAATGGTGACATGGCTAACACCCTCGGGGATATAACTCTTTCAGTGTACGCCAAAGGAGTCAACAAGTTTCTCTCTCTTAAATTCTCTCAATCGTTTTCCTTCGTTTTTTGAATTTTCTCCCAATTTTCTTCCTGTATTCTCCTCGTTTAATCATCATGTGATTCCTTTTTGTTTTTCACGTGGATCCTATGGATCAATCTCTAGATCTGTCCGTTTTGGAAAAGAATTTTGTAGAAAACCAAAAAATCATGAATGCTCCAATTTTGTTACCCGTTGATGTGAATGTTCCTGTGGTTGAATCTGTTGCTAATCCTAAGATCAATGAATCTAAGGATCAAAGGAAGGAGAATTTGAGCAATTCAATTGGATCAAACTCGTAATCGTCGATGTCCAGATCTATTAAGAAAAATGTGCCGAGAAAGAGGACGAAGAAAATTGAAGCTCAATTGGGAGGTCTGGAGGCTCAATTTGTTCTCGAATCTGATTCTATGGAGGATTTGAACGTACTTAAAGGAGAAAATTCATTTATTCCATCTGGATCTAGAAAAATGAATATTGATGTCAATGTCCCTCTTCACCTCAATTCTGGTTCTATAGCTGAATCTGTGTCTAATTCAGTTGTTAATGGTGAATCTGAAGGTAATCAAAATGCAAATATTGACAAATCAGATGTCAATTGCAATCAAAATGCTCCTCCTGAGTCAAATTCCATGCCAAAAGCTGTTTCTGGTGGAATTTCAATGAATTTTGAATCTGGTGTTGAATCTATTCGTACGACTAGTAATTCTCAAGGTCTAAATGTTGGTGTTCAGTTGGATCAAAGTCAAATTCATGTTCCTATGGCCGATTGTGACAAGAATGTTGCCGAATTGAATCCCAATGCTAATTTTGGTAGCAACTACACAACAAGTTATTTTCCTTATGGAAGAGGGGGTGCTACTACTGGTCGTGGAAGAGGTTATGGTAGTAGAGGTGCTGGACCTATTTACAACGGTGAAGGTCTATTTGATGCCAACTCTAATGTTGCTTCTGTGATTGATAACTCTGTAAAGTCTAACTTTAAAACTGTGGATAATTCTGCTAATCTGATGAATAATGTGCAACCTGTTCCTGATGTTGTGATGGTTGATAAAGATAAAAGTCTTGTTGCTAAAACAAATTTGACTGGCAATCAGAACACTAATGCTTGGAAGAGTAAGGGCATAACTCTGGCTGACAAAATTAAAGGGAATTCTGATAGTAAGATTGTCCTCAATTTAATCCTCTTGTTTTGCTTGAGGATGGAAGATTAGCCATTCGAATTTCAAAAGAGGTCATTATGGAAGGAGCTAAAGCTTACTCTTTTATGCTTGTTGCTCACTTTGTTGGTGCTAGTATGCCTCATGTTGTTGTCAATAACAACCTAAAAAGATTATGGAAAAGGTGTGGGTTAGTAAATGTAGCCTCAAATTATGAAGGATACTGCATGTTGAAATTCAATAATGAAGAAGGTATGAAATATGTTTCGGAGAATGAACCTGGGATGATAAATGATGTTCCATTATTTGTCAAAAAATGGGAAGTGGGATCTTATCTTGGGAAGCCTGTATTGAAATCTCTTCCATTATGGGTGAGTTTGTATGGAGTTCCATTGGAAGTTTGGAATGCCCAAGGTTTGAGTGAATTGGCAAGTGGAATTGGTATCCCTCTTACTTTAGATGGAGCCACAGAGGAAAGATGTATTCAGGAAGGGTGGGGTTTGCCAGGATATTGGTTGAAGTGTCTGTTGATAAGAAAATTCCAGATGTCATAGTTGGGTTGGTGCCTTCTATTGATGGCTTGTGTGAAAAGGAGATCCAAATAAGGACAGAATATGGATGGAAGCCTCCTAGATACAGTCACTGTAGTGTATTTGGTCATACATTTGGGGAGTGCAAAATAAGTCCTTTAAGTGATGATGAGAAGATAGCCAAATTAAAAAAATGATTAGGCTAATAGAAACAGTTCAAATGATGATGGGTTTCAAATGGTTGGAAAAAAGATTAGGCCAATCCAAAATCTGGGCAAGTCTGTAAATTCCCAGCAACCAAGAACCAAGGATTGGGTTAATCAAAGGTTTTATTCTCAAAGGCAAAGTGATGTTCAAAGTGGGGAAAGACAAACATATGATGGGTAGAGAAATAATAATGGTAACAACAAAAAGGGGCAGCAGTAGTAAGGTGATGTCACTTGGAAAGCTAAAGAGGTGTTTGATAAAAAAGTGGAGTGAAATAAAGCAGGGGCAGGTTATGGAAATGGTAGTATGGAGCAGAATAACAGTAAAATGGAAGTGGAGCAGTCAAGTGGCAGTAAAGCAAGCAGTTCCACCAAAAATCCTAAGAGTTTGGATGTTGTTTTGGAAAATTTTGAGAAAAAATTTCAGCACAAAGAAGTGGGAAAGGGGGATGTACAGTCTGGCAAGAATAATGATCTCTGTCAGGATCTTAATTCTAAACAAGAATAAACACTCAGAAACAATATTAAAGGAGATTGCGGAATAACACTTTAATATTCAATGAAACAGTGAAAAACAGTGAATCTGAATAACAACTTGTAAACTTTATTGAATGATTATAAAGCTACAAGATTCAACACTCAACCTCAATATTGATGAACAGGCTCACCAATACGAATTCTACTTCTCTAGAATTAGGATTACAAACCTTAAGGTTGATTCTCTCTATCAAAATAAAAATTGAGAATTAATTAAATTCTATCAATTCTAATCTATTCTATATATACTTAAGATAAAAGATAATTACAAATAATAAAATATCTTCAAAATAATCTTCCATCTTTATCTTCCAGCTTTCCATAATCTTCAAACTTGATCTTATAAGCAACACTAAGTCTTCAGCAGTATTAATACTTTGAGCAGTATTAACATTCAGCAGTACTAACTACTAGCAGTACTAAAATTGCTTAGCAGTAGTAATCTCCTATAGCAATATTAATCTTGACTTAGCAGCATTAACTTCATAAGTAGTAACTTCAGAAGTAGTAACCAAGTTCTTCTAGCAGCATTAACTGTACTTGTGAAATTCTGAATTTCCCAACAATCTCCCCCTAACATGACTTTTAGGAAGAGAAGTCAAGTTCTTCAATTTTAGTCTTCAAGATGTTTTCAACACTGCAGCTTAGTTGCCAAATTCTGATCCAGACCCAAACTTTGATTGATTGTTCTTCTAACCACACTTCTGGCCATTTCTGATTCCTTTGCACATGTAAGCTTGGCATTCAACATTGCTTGCAGTTTACCCTTGTTGTGATCATAGATTTTATCAACCAAGTAGTACTCATGATAAGCTCTGTCTACAGTGATGACATAGACTCCACACCTTTCAAATATCATCCAGTTTTCTATTCTTTGGAATTTATTCTGTAGATGAAAATCTCTGATCACATGTTGAACTTTGCTAGGATCAAACATCATGCACAAGTACTCCATGGCTAATCTGATTAAGCTCATTCCTTCTCCTGTCAACTCCTTTTCATATAGACTCAATCCAACTTTAAACATCTCTTCTAAATCTGATCTTGAACAACTTCTGATGAGTCTACCCCAAGTAGAGTACACTTCATATATATCTCCCACTCTCTTAAGCCTGAAGTATTTCTTTCTTTGATCTTCCAGAATATCCCAAACAATGACTTCTGGTGCTTTCATAGAAATGGGATCAGCTTGAACTGGTTCATCATCTGTTATAGTCATATAAAGCTCAAGATGCACATTAGATTGCTTATTGGACTGTTCTGGGTTCTGCACAGATTCTGCTGAAGGTGTAACTGAAGGTTCTGCCTCTTTTTCAGCTTCTTCAACCCTTTGGTTCTTGAACAGTTTCTTTGAAGCTATGGTCTTCACCCTCTTTGCATAATTAGCTTCTATACCTACATTCTTTGGCTCTTCCTTCTTTTCTTTTGTAGGTGTGACTTCCTCAGGGAATGGTTGTTGAATGTTGAGATCATGTCTCTCCTTCATCCTTCTTTCAGCCTCTTCCCTTTGTGAGGAGTCACCTTGAAGCTTAGCCATTTCCTTTCTATAAAGCTCCTCAACTTGACTGTATGCCATATTATTGAACATCTCTCCTTTGACCCCAATTGAACCTTTCAGGAAACTTATCATTTTTCTCCTTTCCTGATTGGCCAAAACGGTCTTAGAAGGTTGTCTTTTCTGCTTTTTGAGTGGCATTCTTTTGACTGGTACTTTCTTGGCCTCTGCTGCAGTTTGCATGCTCTTTTGATATTCTTCATTTAGCTTTTTAGCCATGTCTAGAGCAAGCTCTCTATTCTTTGCAGATTGGAGTTGTTCCTCCCTTTCCATTTCAGCCTGAAGTTGCTTTGCCACTTCTTCATCCATCTCAATCTGATTCTTCTTCTTTGAAGGTTGTTCATGTTCAACCATCTTTGCTTTTCCTTTTATATCCTTCAAACCTGTCTTACTTCTTTCTTTTCTCTTCTTTTGAAGGCCTCTTTCATCTATGACCATTCCCTTGGCCTTTTGAGAAGCCTTTGGAGTGTCATTCTTGGCTTTTACTAACATTTCTGCAATTTCCAATTCTTCTACAGAAAGCCCTGTTATTGCTGCTTCTTTTACCTCAGCAGCATTAACAATTTCTGCTGCTTGGGCAAATTCTGTTTTTTTCTCTATTTCTGCTTCTTTCTCCCCGCAACATCAAATCCCATCTCAGATTTGCTTTCCTTCTCTGTTTCATTCTCTTGATTCTCCCCCTTGTTGGAAGCATCTTGAGCACTTTCTTTCTTCTTTAACACAAATTGCTTTCTTCTCCTTTTCTGTACCAATCTTGTCACCAATTTCTTCAGTTTGGTAATCTGTACTTCTTGAGACAGAATGACCAGTTTCAGCTCTTCAATGTCTTTCCCTTGCTTGATGACATCCATGTTTATGTTACCCATAGCATCCATCAATTCTTGATAGTTATATCTGTCCTCACCTTCTCCAGAAGTGTTACCTTCTTTTGAAGGATCATGGGATCTTTTTGTAGTGGGAGCCTTCTGCCTAACAGAAGCACTCTCCACCCCCTTGGTTTCTTGGCACCTGGGACCTTTGGATGATTTCTCACCCAAAGTTGACATGGGGAAGGTCTTATTTATGTTACCACTGACCTCCTCTGTGCTAGCAGGAGTAGTGGCAGCCTTAGCACCCATATGCTCAAACATCTCCTCAGTGAGCACCTCCTTGGGGTTAGGAGACACCCCTGTGGTTTCCCTGTAGATATTCTCTAATGGAGAATTCTCCATTAGAGGGCTTAAAGGCTTAGTGGGTGATGGTACAAGAAGGGAAGGAATCTTCTTTACCTTTTTCCTTATGTAGGTTTGGGTGATTGGAGAATTTGGCTTTTGAAGTAGGGACTAAGGGAGTGATATAGAGGGTGAAGGTTGGGATTTGCTAGCAGTGGGATGGTCTAATGAGGGCCTTGACCCAGCTGCCATACCTTCTTCATTGTGGGACACCACCATCATTGTAGAGAACAATGGGGTGTCAACTCCTTCCGAGTCCAATGGAGATCTCTTCATATTTGAAAAGACCTTACCTTTGGGGATTTTAGGTACATATACCTCATCAAATTGAGGCATATCCGTCAATTCATTGGTTATAACTGCCTGGACAAATCTTGGGTACATATAGAAACTCTTTTTGTTTCCCAAGTTTGAAACAAGGTCATTAAAAATCATTTGAGAAAAATTGTACTTTCTAGCAGTGGCCAAACACACCAAAGCATAAGCAATGGTGCTACTGAACTCACTCCATCCAGTAGTCTTTTTGGAAATACAATGCATAAGGGTATGGACAAAGAAACGCCATTGGGGTGAAAATTTTGCTTTTGAGAACTTGAAAACACCCAATGGGCCTCCATACCCCATTCTTGTAAGATTGGAAAACAGTTCATCATTAGAGATAGATGAGATACCAGAGGCATCGTCTAGACGTAGACTGATGCGAATTACCTCTTTAGTAATTGTCAAGGGTTTGCCACACACCCTTGTCTTGATCACTTGCACACCATTCTTAGTAACAATGGTGGCATTAGCCCAAAATTGTTGTTGGTGCTCGATATAGATTGATGGAGACACTGTCAGAGCATAGGCGATATGGCTAGACTTCAGAAAATCCACTATCTGATGAAATCCTACAGTTTGCTTTGGCTTTTGTAGCATCGCGATTTCATTGTGCTCGTCAATAAATGCCATAGACGCCATTGAGCTTGAATATTCTGGACTGAAAATCACTAGGTGCTTTGAGAGAAAAGGGTTAGAGAGAGGATGAACAGTATTCAAAGAGTCGTTATGAGCTTTTAGGTGGGCAAAGAGTGTATTTATACGATTCGGGACATAAGCAGTATTAACCACTAGCAGTATTAACTAACTAGCAGTATTAACTGAGAGCAGTATTAACTACTAGCAGTATTAACTAACTAGCAGTATTAACTGAGAGCAGTATTAACCACTAGCAGTATTAACTGAGAGCAGTATTAACCACTAGCAGTATTAACTAACTAGCAATATTAACTATGCACTGGGAGTATTAAAACTTCACTGGCAGCATTAACTAGACTTACACTTTTTGAAGCTTGAGGTACTCTGAGCAAGGTAATTACTTCCTGAAAAAGATGTTAGTAACACCAAAGAATAAACCAATAACAGGTATGAAAACACTTTTTAACACATGAGCTCATTCAGAGTTGATCATGCCCACACTTGTAACCAAGAAAGTGAATCTACCCACATCAAAAGCTTTAGTGAATAGATCAGTAAATTGGTTGTTAGTATGAACCTTAGCAACTTGAATTAGCTTCTTTTCATTACAATCTCTGATTAAGTGATACCTGCTCTCAATGTGCTTGGTTTTGGTGTGTTTGACAGGATTGTTAACAATGCTTATAGCACTGCTATTGTCAATGAAGATTGGAGTGTGAAGAAAGGTTACCCCATAGTCCAGCATCTGATTCTGAATCCATAGAACCTGAGATCAGCAACTTGCAGCAGCAATATAGTCAGCTTCTGTTGTTGATAATGACACTGTGGTTTGTTTCTTACATTGCCAAGATACTAGTCTTGCACCCAAAAGTTGACATCCACCTGAAGTAGACTTTCTGTCCATGTCAGCACCTCCCAAGTCACTATCTGAATAGGCAATCAAGTCAAAGTTGGATTCATAAGGATACCAAAGACCTAATCTAGGTTGCCCTCTTAAGTATCTGAAAATCCTTTTAACAGCTTGAAGATGTGATTGCTTTGGTGTGACTTGGAATCTGGCACACAAACACACTGGAAACATGATGTCTGGTCTTGAGGCTGTGAGATACATGAGAGATCCAATCATTGATCTATATAGATGGACATCAACATCCTCCCCCTTAAGATCAGTAGTGATCTGTTTATGAGTCTCCATAGGTGTGCTTGCTGGCTTTGAGTCTGATAAACCATATTTGTCCAGGATGTCTTTCACATATTTTGATTGGCTTATGAAGATCCCATCTTTCTTCTGTTTCAATTGAAGCCCAAGGAAGAAGGTAAGTTCACCCATTAAACTCATTTTAAAGCTCTTGTGCATTAACTTTTCAAAGTCTCTACACATCTGATCTTTTGTGGATCCAAAGATTATATCATCCACATAAATCTGAACCAATAGGATGTCCTTCTTACTTCTTTTAATGAAGAGGGTCTTGTCAATTATTCCTCTTTCAAAGCCATTCTCCAAGAGATAGGTAGACAGAGTATCATACCATGCTCTTGGGGCTTGATGAAGACCATAAAGTGTTTTCTTCAGTTTGTATACTCTGTCTGGATATGATGGATTTTCAAATCCAGGAGGCTGACAGGCATATACTTCTTCATCAATTGTACCATAAAGAAAGACACTCTTCACATCCATTTGGTATACCTTGAACTTCATGTATGATGCATAGGCTAGAAATAGCCTAATTGCTCCTACCCTTGCCACTGGAGCAAACACTTCTTCATAGTCAATGCCTTCTTCTTGAGTGTACCCTTGTGCCACCAGCCTTGCTTTGTTTCTTATCACAATGCCTCTTTCATCCTTTGTATTCCTGAAAATCCACTAGGTGCCTATAGCTCTATGACCTTTTGGAAGGTCCACCAAGTCCCAAACTTCTTGCAACTTGAACTGTAGTAACTCTTCTTGCATAGCTTCTATCCAACTGGAATCTTTCATTGCTTCAAAAACCTTCTTAGGCTCAATCTAAGATAGAAAGCATGAGAGTAATGTGTGTTGTTGATCCTGCAGCTCTTGAAGTCTGCTTTGATTCCTAGTTATCATAGGAGAAGAGATGTCTCCTATGACCAGATCTGGAGGATGAGTCTTTTGAGTTCTAGTCTGATGACTAGGTTCTTCATTGATTCCCACATCCAAATTGGAATCATTTAAGTCAGCTGAGGAGATCCCATCAGCTGTTTCTATTTCATCATGCACTGGATTCTCTTCATCTCTTCTTTCTTCTTCACTTTGAATTGGTTCAGTAGCATTCTCCTTTTCACAGACCTCAACAGGCTCTATTATAGGTATGGGAAAGATCACAGACTGAGGAATAATGTCTTGTACTTATACTTGGTCATTCCCTGATCCTCCACTTCCTGAACCTGCATACTCATCACTACTTAAACCAAAAGAGTTAGTTAGTGAATCAATGTCAAACAGCCACTGAGGACCAGACCCAATAGGATTTGGTGTGTTCTCATTGCATTTGATATTGTCACTTTCCTCATATATTCTAGAAGAAGTATTAAAAACTCTGTAAGCCTTACTCTGAGATGAGTAACCAATAAGAAAACCATCATCTGCCTTGCTATCAAACTTTCCTAAGTGAGATTTGGTATTGAGTATGGTACAAGGACATCCAAAAGGTTTGAAAAATCCAATAAATGGTTTTCTGTTATTTAAAAGCTCATAAGGTGTCTTGTTTTTAGGCTTAACTACTAGAACTCTATTTTGGACATAGCAAGCAGTATTAACTGCTTCAGCCCAGAAAGTTATTGGAAGTTTAGAATCTGCCAACAGAGATCTAGCAGACTCAATCAGTGTCCTATTCCTTCTCTCAGCAACATAATTTTGTTGTGGAGTCCTAGGAGCACTATATTGCCTCTCAATTCCTTTTTCGTCACAAAAGGTATTTAGGTCATGATTTTTAAATTCAGTACCATTGTCTGACCTAATGACTTTTACCTTTTGATTAGTTTGGTTTTCAATTCTTAGAATAAAGGATTTGATCAGTCCACTTGTCTCATCCTTAGTCCTTAGAAAATATACCCAAGTAAATCTAGAGTAATCATCAACAATAACTAGGCAGTATGATTTCTTACTTATACTCATAACATTTGTAGGGCCAAACAGATCCATATGCAAAAAATGAAGAGAATTAGAGATTGTGTTCACCTCTTTGGACTTATGAGAAGTTTTGTGTTGTTTACCTTTGAGACAAGCAACACAATGATCATCACATGAATAGACTTTAGAAGGCAAACCTCTTACAAGGTTGTTTTTAACAAGTTTATTCATTGTTTTAAAATTCATGTGACACATCCTTCTGTGCCAAAGTGATGATTCATCCAAAGAAGCTTTTGAAACAAGACAGTTTAGGGATGAATCAGTTGAAACACTTTCCACATCTAACCAATAAACATTATCCTTTCTGGGAGTTCTTAGTAGTATCATCTTTTCATCAACTACCTTAAATCCAGGAGCAAAGATAATACGTTCAGAATCTGTAAATAATATACTATGTTGTTTGTCACAAACCTGTGATACACTTAACAGGTTGTACCTTAACTGCTCAACATAGAATACATCTTCAAAGGTCATTTTACCTTTGGTTACATCCCCCTTATCACTTATCTTACCTCCATCTGGAGTATTACCAAAGGCAACATACCCACCATCAATTTTCTTTAAATTCTTGAGTCATGACATGTTCCCTGTCATGTGCCTAGAGCAACCACTATCAACATGCCAGATGCTCTTCCCCTTGAGCTGTTGGTTGCCCTGCACATAATATTAAGCAATTAGTATTGATTGGGGACCCAAGCCAAAGTGGTCTTGGGTCTCCCTTTCTCATCAAAGTATTTACATTCCTTTTTGATGAGGTTTTTAAACTCAGAGCACTCTTTATTAGAGTACTTTGTCAATATGATTGGTCTAGCAACAGCACTATCTTTAGAAGTACTAACATAGTTAGTAGTACGAACAGGTTTGACAGCATTAGTATTGCTTCTAGCAGCACTATCACTGTCAGCAACACTATTTTTGGTAGAAGTACTAACAGCTTTAGTGCTTTTAGGTATCCAGATATTGACACTGTCTTCCACATTCTTTTTCTTCAGGTGGCTTTTAGATTTAACAACTTTCTTAGCCACATGGTTCTTTTCTTTCTTCCTATAACCAAAGGGTTTTTGAGTAGGTCTCTGAGAGTTCAGCCTTTGGTTCATAGGATTAAAATAGCAGTATTTGGCAATGTGATTAAGCTTTCCACAAATAAAACAGGGTTTTGGTCTATTGATTTTACTCAGATCAACCCCTTGTTTTTGTGCCCACTGATTATTCCAGTTTCTCTGATTTCCCCTTAGTTTATCATGTTTGCAAGGGATAGGGTTCACAACAGTGGTCTGTTTATAATGAACCTTCTTGGTCTTTCCCTCAGTCTTCTCTATCTCATTGGACTTGACCCAATGCTTTCCACATCCCTCATTGGTAATTATGTGGTTTTCTATAGGAATCTCACCACTCATAGTGTTGTCCTTATTCTTGACAGTTTCTTTCTCAGTTTTATCCTCAACAACTACTTCATCTAAGGGATCTATCTCAGTGGCTCCCTCAGGCAGGTCCTTCCTATCCTTTGTCTCTAACAAGTCTGAACTAGGAGGGATGTAGTTGTTGTTGTGGGGTGGTGGTGTGGTATTGTACCCTATTCCTCTTCTCAGTTTATCATGAATCTGAGTTTGTAGTAAAGAGTCCATTGCTCTAGAAGCATTGGAAAACTTTTCTACATCTAACTTGACTTTAGCTAACTCTCCTCTTAACTTATCACTCTCCTCTTTAGATTTGGTCAGTTGGAGTTCTAGGTCATTCTTCTCCCACTTCCAGTAGTTTGTGTCATATGAATATTGAAGCTCATTGGCTTGAAAACTCTTAATCTGATCTTCAAACCTCTCAACAATCCTCACATAATCTTTTATGTCCTTTTCTAATCTATTAAGGTCGTCACTCATGTTCTGGTTGTGATCCTTGTACCTTTTAACAGTGTTAATGCAATTTTGAGAACAAAGATTAGAAGTTACCTCTGTTGGGAGATCAGACACCTCTGCTATTAGAGCTTGGTTTTGGATAGCCTCTTCTGCTTGATCACTCCAATCAAACCCCATACCTTGTTGAGAGACTAGGGCTTGTACAGAGTTTCTGTTATTATTGAAGCTTCCAGACTGTGCTTGTTGGTGGTTGTTGTTGTGAGACACTCCACTTCTGCATTCCCTAGCAAAGTGTCCCTTCTGGTGACATTTATAGCATTCCACCTTTGACTTGTCAAAACCTGCTCCATCTTCTTTTCTTTGGGAGAAGTTGTTCCTCCCAGTTCTCTTGATGAACTTCTTTACTCTCATAGAGAGCATGGCCATCTGCCATTTAATGTCCATCTCTTCAAGATCATCTGGATGGAGTTGTTCCAAGTCATCATTAATTAAAGAAGAGTTTCCATGACTGGACAGAAAGGATTCAAACACAGATTCAGTGCCTTTCTCTTGATTTTCTCCATTAGCAGCACTAATTGATTCAGGGATGGAAGTAGAATCAATTGATGCTGATAGGAGTGCAGCATTGTGAACATACCCAGAAGGCTTCTTCTTAGCCTCTACCTCAGATTCAAAAACTCTTAGATCATTGTATAGATCATCAAGTTCCTTTTCTTCCAGTTGATCATTCTGTCTGAAAGAGACAGTATACATGGTCCATTCATCACCCAGGGACCTTAAGAACTTCCTGTTTAGATCATCTTGATCAATTTGTACTCCCACAGTAGCTAGTTCACCAATTAGCTTGTTAAACCTATCAAAAGTTTGAGTCATGGACTCATTCTTGGTTAACATAAAGTTCTCATATTGTTGCTTCAAAATAGCCTTCTGATTTCTCTTGGTACTTTTGGTACCTGAGAATCTCTTCTCTAGAGCATTCCAGAGCATCTGTGCATCAGTGCAACTGCAGAATTGGTGTTGATATTCATTGGGAATGGCCAAGAGCAGAGTGCTCAAGGC
Source organism: Arctium lappa (assembly GCA_023525745.1). NCBI lineage: Eukaryota > Viridiplantae > Streptophyta > Magnoliopsida > Asterales > Asteraceae > Arctium > Arctium lappa. Next base: position 38,419,211 of record CM042063.1, on the reverse strand, counting down.
TTTCATCTCTGTCTGCCTTGTCTTTCTTTCTGCATCTGTCTTTGGTGGAGTTCTCTTTCCATCTGCACCAATCTTTCCTGCATCAGATAGGCCATTCTCAATGATGTCCCACATAGTGTAATCAGTGAGAAGAATGTATTGCTTTATTCTAATCTTCCACATGTCTAATTCATTGGATCTAAGCATTGGGATCTTTGAGACCAGGGTACTGTTTGATTCAACTGCGTTTTCCATGATGAATAAGATTTCTGAGAATACAAGCTTTGATACCACTTGTCAGGATCTTAATTCTTAACAAGAACACACACTCAGAAAACAATATTAAAGAAGCTGCGGAATAGCACTTTAATATTCAGAAAAACAATGAAACAGTAAATCAGAATCACAACTTGCAAACTCTTATTGAATGATTGAAAGTCACAAGCTTTTACACACAACCTCAATATTGATGAACAGACTCACCAATACGAATTCTACATCTCTAGAATTAGGGTTCTAACCTTGAGGTTGATTCTCTCTATGAAAGCTAAAAACTTAGAATGACAAAAATCTCTCTCCTATGCAAACTATTCTATACATATATATATACTTGTAGACAAAAGATCATTACAATAAATAAAAGATCTTCTGTATATTATTCTATAGTTATCTTCAAGTCTTCCATAATTATCTTCAAACAATCCAGCTGTCTTCTTTCTATGCAAAGTCTTCATTATCTCATAAGCCGTATTAATTCTTCAGCAGTATTAACACTTTGAGCAGTATTAAGTTCAGCAGTACTAACCATGCTCAGCAGTATTAACTTTGTTCTAGCAGTACTAACTCCAGTAGTATTAATCTTTGACAAGCAGCACTAACCTGTATCAGCAGCATTAACATCAGAAGTAGTAACCAGATTCTGCTAACAGCATTAACTGTACTTAGCAATTCTTCAGTTCCCAACATCAGGTGATTTGGTAACAAATTTGGGTTTCAAATGAGTATATTTACCAGCTACAAAAAAAAAATCAAAGTTCTATAAAGCTGACTGTTTTATGATTGCTTTCTTTAATTAGTGGGGGTTATCATAACTGAGTCCCCATTTCTCTTTCACATCAGCTTCCTCATTAGGTGTGTTTAAGAAAATGGTTTGATCTGTTTGCCCTCTAGCATATAACTTGGCTTCCAAACCGTTTACCTTTTCTCTAAAGTATTGTTTTCAACCTGCAATTTATGAGCTTTTAGTACACATTCTTGATTTTCAAGATCAGACTTTGAAAGTTTAGTAACAAATTCAGAAATCTTACTTTCAAAACAATCTTTTTGCAATTTAAAATCAGAAGCAGATTTGTTTAGAGAGCCAATCAAACTTTTGTTCCCAACAAGTTCCTTGTTGAGTTCAAAAATCTTTTGACGTTTCTTTGCAACTCTGCTCTTTTCCTTTTTCAGTTTACATTGAAGGTCTTGAAATTCGACCATCATGGCTTCCATTTTGGATAAAAATTCAGATTCAGAAAAATTATGTACCTCATCGGATGTTTCTTCATCTGATTCGTCAAACTTCACCTCTTTGCCCATTAAGTACATGTGTGTTGTCTCTTCCATTTCATCCTCATCTGAATGGTCCAGCCAGAACTCGTCCTTTGACATTAATGCCTTTCCAGCTTCCTTTTGTTTGGCTAAAAGCATCTTCTGCTTGTAATAGTCGGAGTTTCTGACTGTAGGCTTCCGATAGTCCTTGGCATAGTGACCAACCTTCCCGTAGTTGTAGAACTTTATCAACTCATCTGGCTTCTTTTCAGCACTATAATCATTCACGTATCTCTTCTTCTCTATAGGCTTTCTTTCTCCAAACCTCTTCTCCTCAAATCTCCTTCCTTCAACTCTTTCTCTGTGCTCATGATTCTTTAAGCCAGACGAATATCTCAGAGAGTTTGAACCCAGCTTCTTGTAGAACTTCTTTTGAAATGCACGGGTCAATAGCAAAATGGCTTGCTTTAGATTTTCGCCATCATCACTGTCAGAGTTTGAATTTGCAGAATCGTCTGAGCTTAGGAGCACAATTTTCTTCTTCTTCTTTTCTTTCTTCTCCTTTTCTTTCTGTCCAGCCACCAAAGCAATCGGGTCAACTGTTTTCTCAGTCTTCTTCTTCTCACTTCTTTTCTCTTTAACCTCTACCTCGTTCTTCCTTAACGTTTCATAGACTTCATGGAGTGGGATATCACTTAGGTCTTTCATCTGTTTCATTCGTCTCGTGTGCTTTTTCCACTAAGGCTGAAGAATGATGAGAAATTTGACATTGTTCTCGATTTGCTTCTTTTTGACTTTGTTCTTTAAAATCTCATTCAGTAGAAGAACAAATCGCTCATATGTATCCTCAAGGCTTTCATTCTCTTTTGCCTTAAACTCTTCGTAGCTGTTAATACAATTTGCTACTTTAATCTGATTTCCAACTTTTGACACCATCATCATCTTCTGGAGTTGATCCCACATATTTTTTGCATTTGCTTTGTAGCTGTTGATCTCAATGTAAATCTCATTTGGAATTCTCTGTAAGAGTAGAGATCTGGCTTGATTATCTGACTTGTATCTGCTCTTTTGTTCCTCAGTGTACTGTGACAGATCTTTCGGAACAGTCTTTGTCTTTCTAAATCTATCTTCATCTCCATCTTCACTGTCCGAAGATTCATCATCAGGTATCTCAATGGTAAGAGGTACCATTGGACCTTCCATATTTGACAAGATAATGTTTTCTCCATTTGCATGTCGGTCAACAAAATCAAGGAATCGGTCCTTCCACTGTTCATATTTCCCTTTGAATAGAACCGGGGGCTTTACATCAATACCAATGGAAATAGCGTATTTGGAAGTCATCTTTGTCTTTACACTGCTTGAAATGATCGTCAAAATTCAGAAATAAAACCGGATCTACAAAAATCAAACTTTGTCAAATTTCAGAAAAAAAAATCAGAAAATATTCTAAGTATGGAAAGCGCATAACAAAGAAAAATAACACTTCGCGCAAAGCCTTTTATGCGAGTTTGTACTTCTCGCACAATGAAGGCTAAGTGAACTCGCTTCTCGCACACAGGGTTGTGCGAGTATGTGCTTCGCGCACAATAAAGGATGAGAGAAGTCTGGTTCGCGCAAGAAGCAATGTGCGAGTTTATGGTTCTCGCACGATACAATGTGCGAGTTCTATTTACTTCTCTCAGACCTTTGCGAGTTTCAGACTTAGAAAATTTTTCAATTTTCTAGTTCGTGCTAAACGCGAACTCACAAAGTACTTCTCGTAGAACTCTTGCGAGTTTAGGACATAGAATTTTTTTTGAAAAAGAACTTCTCGCTAAAAGAAAACGCGCAAACACTTCTCTGATCAACTACGCGCACGACAAAAGGAATGAACAGTAGAAACACGCACACTATGCCTTGCGTGTTTCTACTTCACGCACGAATCCTCTTGCGAGTTCTTCATTTCTTTGCTTGATTCTTTAATTTGCGTGTTCTTCAGTCTATGCGAGTTCTTCCCTTAGAGTGTTCTTGAGATCTAGCGAGTTCTTGACTTAAACGACCAAAAATTCGATTTTTCACCCTGAAATCGATCCAATTCTTTCCCAATCAGCCTGAAACTTTGAGAATTTATTCTAGTACATATTTTGATCCAATTACAATTGATGAATTTCAAGAAAGAACAATAAAAATACGAATTCTATCAAGTTTACAGTGCGTATGAACTATTTCAAACAAAAACTCAAAATTCACTCGATTTTGATGTGAATTGTGATAATCAATACACATGAGATTTGTTCTAAACACCAAAACGATTATTACAACATAAAATTCAAATAAAAAATACCACTTAATCGAGAAAAATGAAACGGAACAGTGCGACTTGCGAGTTCGTGTACTGTCGACTCAAAATTTTTCAAATTGATCCTTGTTTCTGAATCTTGATCTGCTCTGATACCAATTGTTATCCCAGATAACAATGAAAAACAAGATGACAATAACAGTTCCAATTAATTCTCTTTTTATTTTCAATCACAGAATACGTACATCAAGTTCTCTCAAACTTTCTCTCTCCAAATCTTAAACGCGTACAAAACTAAGATTGAACTATGAATTTCTTACACGCACAACACAACTCATATCCCTATTTATACGAAGGGACAAAACGCTCACGACACTAAAACGCACATACAATACAGAAACACTCAAACAACTAAACTCTCACAACGCTAACTTTGACTTTTGACTTTATTACAATGACTTTCACTTTCTGCTTTGAGAGTTGACTTTGAGCTTTGACTTGGCTTGACTTTCAACTTCACACTTCATGATCTTGTATCCAACAAATATATGCTCTAACATCATCTCCTTTATCCAGACTAACATTATCTGCAGGTTCGAAATCCCATCCGAAATCATATGTGACAACGGATCACAATTCATAAGCAATAGAACTCAACAGTTATGTGATGATCGTAATATCAAACTTACGACCTCAACACCTTGCTATGGATAGAAGTTACTGCCTTCTCCCAAATTCGGGGTAAAGAGATCATCTCTTTTACCCAGACAGACATTATCTACGGGTTTGAAATCCCATCCGAAATCATATGTGACAACGGATCACAATTCATAAGCAATAGAATCAACAGTTTTGTGATGATCGTAATATCAAACTTACGACCTCAACACCTTGCTACTCTCAGTTGAATGGACTTGTCGAGTCAAGCAGCAAACACGATTGTCAACTCTATCAAAATGAGACTCAAAGCAGCTAAAGGTAAGTGGGTTGAAGAACTTTTAACAATTCATTGGGCCAATCGTGCGACGCCTCGTACATCCACAGGACAAACCCCTTTCTCTCTAGTCTACGGTTGCGAAACAGTCTTGCCTGTTGAGACACGACTTTTGATCTCGTGACACACGTCGGTCGATCACAACTTGGTTGACCTAAGTTACGACCTCGACGCATTGGAAGAACTAGGGGAGTCAACAACGATTAAAATAACGTATCAAAGACAAACGGTCGAACAACACTTCAACAAGAATGTCAAGGCCAAGGTCTTCCAGGTAGGCGACTATAACGAGTTTTCCAAAACACTCAAGAGCCAAATGCATGTAAGTAGTCCATCAAGTGGGAAGGTCCTTATCGAATAACCGAGGACGTTGGAAAGGAAGCTTATCGACTCCAAACCCTCGATAATCGGAATATCCCACGAAGCTAGAATACGGGACATTTAAAGAAGTATTTCTTTTTAATCTTTTTCTTTACGAATGTATTTTCATAAATATTACTGACTTAAGCATCGGAGAGTCGTTGGTCTAACCTGCAACCCCCTCTAATGATTGTTTCATCGCAGGATCAGCCGAACTTTCAACTTTATTTAAGGTTACACGGTCAAATCGCGACCGGGTCGCATGATCTATAACCTATCGTTGAAACCTAACTTTGATCGCAAGTTCCATAAACTCTATCTTGGGTTTGATATTTATTACTTGCCCTGTCTGAGAGTCCTTCGACCTGAGAACGATATAATCGTTCGACGTGTTTATTGCTTGACTTGATCGCAAATCATATGGCTTGATTGATCGCCAGGTTTATTATTTGCACCAGTCGCAAGTTCCTTATTATATTATTAAACTTGCCCAGTCGTGAGCTCATTAACTCGTGCTTGATCATAATGTTGTATATTACTTATACATTACTTTTATACATGTAGGTGACGTCTTATGACTAGACCCTACTTATCTCTTGTTTATCATGAATTACTTATACATTATATGTGTGAATCATAAGAGAACTGAAGCTATGACAAATTCATGATAAAAGTTTCCTTACATTGATATTCGAAAAGGATTACAAAAAATAGGCACGCCTTCCAACGGTCGCCCAATTGAGAAAACAAAAGTAATAAAAGATAAAAGCTAAGGAGCTGGTTGCCCTTGCTCCTGCTGCTGCTGTTGAGCTGCGCCTTCAGTATTGCCACCTCTCGAGGCGTCGCCCTTGACCTCGGCCTCTTGTTCATCTTCAGAGTCGAGATCTCTCTTGACCCCGATAGATTGTAGGAATAACTTAACTTCCTCTCCAGCCGCTGCCATGGGCCCCTTCCCCATTAAGTGACGTCGCATAATGGCCGCACGAAACCTGAGTCGTGTGAACTCCTCAATGGACGTCACTTTTTATTTATGTTCGGCGACCTGTTGCATGGTCACGACCATCTCCGTCCTGAGGGCCTCGACCTCTTTTTCACTCATGGTTAAAGTTGCCTTGGACGTCTTCGACTCCTCCGCCGTGGACGCACAACCTAGGGCCTCCCTCAGTCGCTCCCGGAGCTCCTCTTTCTCATGATACGCTTCCTCCAGATGGTTGAGAGCGTCGTCGAGATGCGTAGAGTACTCCTCACGTTGGGCTTCGGCCGACATAGCCTTCGCCTCTATGGCTCTGACCAAAGCCTCCTTTACCTTGGCCAAGGCGGTTGGGACTAACCTCTTCATGTTGTCGAGACGTGTATTGAGGACTAACCCCGTCTCAAGTGCCTGAACAAAACATACGACAAATGTTAGATCGTACGATCAAAACAACACAAATGAAAATTTCAAGTAATTCTAGATTACTTACCATGAAGGAGGGTTCCGCGACATGGGCTCCTAAATCGTCGACCTTCACATCCTTTTAACGGTCGCGGAAGTTCGGTAGAATGAATTTTCCTAGATTTGGGAATAATTCCTTCCTACTCAACTTTTTAGAGGTTATAAAATGGCACGGAAGAGTAAAGTTTACCGCCATTTGGGTCGGGTCCTCATCGATTTGAGGATCCTTTACCTTGTCCTCAGACAAGAGAGACCGAATCTCCATCTCCGATGGTGGAGCCTGAGAGATCGGTTCAGCGTCCACAACTGGAGGCGGCGTCGCCTTCTCGGACACAGTGGCCTCGTGACCACTGATCTTCAAAGACGGTTCCCTCTGGACCGTCTTAGGCTTTTTCACCCCCGACCTAGCGGTCAGAGGTGCCTTCCTCTTAATCTCTCGCCCTTTTCGGGCGAGTTGAGCAAGAGCCTCTCTCTTTGAGAGGCGCATCGTCTTCGCGGGAGTCGATCCCCCTAAAAACAAGGAAAACATAAAGTAAGTTATGTCTCAAAACTTACAAACACGTAAGTGACGTCTCACGACAAGACCTTACATTATACGAGTAAGTGGCGTCTCATGTGACTAGACCATACATAATCTTACGATCCGTAAGTAACATATTACGACTTGACCCTATACAATCTTACGATCAGTAGGTGACGTCTTACGACTAGAACCTACATAATCCTACAACCCGTGAGTGACGTCTCATGACTAAACCTCACACGGTCTTACGACTAGTAAGTGGCATCTCACATACTAGACCTTACACTACCTCTAGACAAGTGAGTGACGTCTCAAGACTAGACCTCACATAGTCTTCCGACTAGTAGGTGACGTTCTACGACTAGACCCTACGACTTGAAACAACAAATAAGGAAGTGACTTACCCATCATTGTCTCCTCCAGAATCTCCTCGGTAGATTCCTCTTTCTCTTCAACTGTCTCAATGATAGAATGTTGGATCAAATAATTGTATTCAAGATTAAAGGGTTTAAACTGTATTTATTTGATAGTTAAAGTTAGAGGGTCTAATTAGTATTTATTCAATAGTTATTAAGCTATTGGGCCCAAGCCCATTAGTCCTTTTAGCCTGGGTATTTAAAGTTATGTTTAGTTTAGGTTTAGGTTAACCTTTGATAATTATTCTAATCTGCAAATCTATTATTCTCTGTATTCAAAGGGTATCAAGAACACTCAAGGGTTTCATTGTTTATTCAAGGGATTGGTATGTTACTCAGATTTATATATCTCTTGATTATTATTGTGTTTCTTGATTACTTGATTGATTATTTACCAACTAGATTAAACTGGGATAACAATTGGTATCAGAGCCAAAAGAATCAAAAAATTTACTATTCACGAAAATGACTGTTCATCGAAAGTTTTTTGTGTTCATCTAATTTCATGAATCTGTGAGTTTTTATGATTAAGTTTGATCTGATTAAGTGAGTTTTATTCTATTGAAAAGTATCTAATTGATTAATTGCATCAGAAAGTATCAAGTGATTGAATTTGTGATTTTGAGTTTTCTGGGTTCAAAGAGAGTCGACACTGTGTTCTTCATAATCGATGCATGAAAGTTGAAATTAATCTTTGATTTTGATTGAGTACTGATCGATACTTGTTTCTAGGCACAAAGGTGTAATTTATGCATTCAATTTCTGGGTTAAAGTGATTTTTGTGTTGAGTATTGCTTCTGTTTATCGACTTTTGGGCTGAGTTAAGAACATACCGGTCTATCACATTCTATCGGTCGAACATCATATAAGTCGAACAACCTATCGGTCTAAGCTAATACCGGTCTATCACATTCTATCGGTCGAACACCATATAGTTCGAACAACCTATCGGTCTTAGAGAATATCGGTCAAAGCATACTATCGGTCTTATCTCTTTACCGGTTATAACATCTTACCGGTCGAACATAGAGTATCGGTCGAAGAATCACTATATCGGTCATATCATTATACCGTCGAAAGGAATATCGGTCATGTAGGTTCCGGTCTTAGTCTTTTACCGATCGAACAAACTCCCGGTCGAACTCTCTACCGGTCTTTACAAGTCTCCGGTCGACTCAATTCCTGTCGAAGCACATCCCCGGTCGATTTTTGCAAACTGTAATAGGGCATCTAAATGTCAAGATTTTTTCTCTAGGGGCGTTGCCCCCATACCCCTGCAAGGGCGTTGCCCCTTGGTACAGAAAAGTCTGTTTACTAACCGTACAGCTAAAATGTCGAATCAGCTTCTCTCAATGGGTTCTCAAGTCAAACCTCCTGTCATCATGGCTAATGAGTATTAGCAATGGAAGATCAGAATGATCCAGTTTCTGAATCACAAGAACAGAGACTTCATGAAAGCAATCATTGAAGGTCCACAAACTCCAATGATCACAGTAAAGGGTCAACCTGCTACAGATTCCTCTCCAGAAATCCCTGACAGAGAGATTCCTAAACCTTATCAGTTCTTCAATGAAAAGTAGAAAGAACAGTATAAGACAGAAGAATAGGCTCTAATCTATCTGACAATGGCAATTCCAAACGACATCTACAATCGTGTCGACAGTCAGAGCACTGCTAAAGGCATCTGGGATGAACTAGCAAGGCAGTTTGAAGGAAGTGAAGCCTCCATACAAGCTAAGCAGAATCTATGCATAAATGCATACGAGGGATTTCATGCAAAAGAAGGAGAGTTGCTATTAGATACCTACAACAGATATAACATCATCCTCAATGACTTGCGGAGGAACAATATCTCTAAATCTGCTTCTGAGATAAATTACAAGTTCATCAAGAATCTGAATCGAGAATGGAAGAACTTTGCTATCAACCTCCAGATGTCCAAGAATATGGCTCGAGAAAATGTCACTGATATCTTCTCTACTCTTGCTCAACATGAGGATGAGGTGAGATCAATTAATAATGAGTCTAATCATCTGAAGGATTATGTGGCTCTCATAGCCGGCAAAGGTTCTGTATCCTCTGCAAGGTCGAAGAAAAAGGTGTCTAAAGCTCTAGTTATCGAAGTTATTGACTCTGACTCTGATTCGAGCAATGAAGAACTGGAAGTTGATTCAGATCTAGATATTCAAAAGTTCTCCGAGGACTTGGCTCTTATTACACGACGATTCAAGAAGAGCTTTAGCAAGAAAAGATTCTACTCAAAGCCAAAGTATCATGGACACAAGAAAGAGAAGTCTGAGATGCGATACAAGCCGAGGCATGGAAAGAGAAAGGAAGGACGAGAAGACAGGAAGGAAGATAGACGAGAAGGAAAGAGAGAGGAGAAGCGAGAAGAATGAAAGGATGAACCAGGAAGATGTTACAACTGTGGCAAATTTGGGCATTTCTCGAGGGACTACAAGTTCAAGAAGCTAAAGAAGTCAGAGTACTACGCAAGAAAGTCACTTATTGCCAAGAAAGTTGAAGAAGGAAAAGTGCTAATGGCTGAAGAAGAGAACTGGCTGCATCAAAGTTCCGATGACGAGGAGCAAGCTCACTTCACCCAAGTCCCTTATATGGAAAAGATGGAAGGTGACGATGAAGAATCTGAGACACAATCCGAAGATGCAAACTCTGAGATTTTGAAAAAGGCATATCATCATCGATAACAAGTGGTACAGGCTCGGAGGTCCCTACTATATCTGAAGACATATCTGGACCATCCAAAGAAGAAGTCACTGAAACTTCATCTCCATCAGGTACAACTCAACCATTAGTTTCTGACTCTACTAATGCTAAATCTATCTCTACAGATAGTTCTTCTGGAACCGAAGTCCCGAGTACTTCAACTGCTAGTCCAGAACCCTCAGTATCAGAAACACCAGTACAAGATGTCCCGAGTACATCTATGGAGTTGCCTGTTGTGCACGATGAAAACGATGCGTCCAATACGCAACAACAAGTTGAATCCTTACCAAGCACACATCGTTGAACTAAGGATCATCCCCTGACCAATGTGATAGGTGACGTACAATCTGGTGTCACGACAAGGTCAACAACAGCCAAATTCTGCATGTTTTCAAGCTTCCTCAGTTTCCTAGAACCAAAGAAAGCGTCTGAAGCTCTACGTGATCCCTTCTGGATTTCTGCCATGCAAGACGAGCTTCTATAATTCGAAAGGAACAAGGTATGGCGCTTGATCCCACTACCTAAAGGTAAATCTGTTATAGGAACAAAGTGGGTTTTCAGAAATAAGAAAGACGAAGCCGGAGTAGTAGTGAGAAACAAAGCTCGGTTGGTCGCAAAAGGGTACTGTCAACAAGAGGGCATTGACTGAGTCATTTGTTGATTCAGGGTTACTCTTATTAACTGTTTAATTTGAAAAGATTCAAATGGTTACTACTTTCTATTTTAATCTGAAAAGATTGAAATAATCACACTTTCCATCTGGGAAGACTGCTCTTATTTCCATACAGGGCTCGTTACATGAAGACTGTGCTTACGTGATCATACACAATGGGGGAGATTGTCTTAAAAAGGGGGAGATTGTTTTGCAAAGTTTTGATGATGATGATTCTCACCACTCATCAAAAAGGGGGAGAAGATACAAAAAGGGAGAATATATTAAGGAGGAGAATATAATCTGAAGACTGCTGAAGATTTTCAAAGATTTGAAGATTATTTAAAGATATCAAGTTTTGAAGTTTTGAAGCTATCAACGACATATCTGAAGACAAGTGAAGACCCGAAGACAATTGCAAAAAAAAAATTAATCTTGAATCCAAAGGGGGAGATTGTTGGATCAAATAATTGTATTCAAGATTAAAGGGTTTAAATTGTATTTATTTGATAGTTAAAGTTAGAGGGTCTAATTAGTATTTATTCAATAGTTATTAAACTATTGGGCCCATGCCCATTAGGCCTTTTAGCTTGGGTATTTAAAGTTATGTTTAGTTTAGGTTTAGGTTAACCTTTGATAATTATTCCAATCTGCAAATCTATTATTCTCTGTATTCAAAGGGTATCAAGAACACTCAAGGGTTTCATTGTTTATTCAAGGGATTGGTATGTTACTCTGATTTATATATCTCTTGATTATTATTGTGTTGCTTGATTACTTGATTGATTATTTAACAACTAGATTAAACTGGGATAACATAGAAGTCCTGGCGTATTGTACATCATCGTCCTCGTCCTCGTCAGCAGAAGGACGAGTAAAGAAAGATCGATCCTCGACGTTATACTCAATAAATCTCTCGACCTTTTTAAGCGAGTCTGAGAAAGGGGCGACTCCAGAAAAGTCGATCGCTGAAAAAAAAAGAATCGTTAGACTGAAAAAGTAGAAACTAACGACATTTATTATCATTTGTAACGTAAACTAATGATTATGGCTCATTTATTATCAACGACCGTTATCTTTTATGACTCATCATTGCAGGTTTAATGCACATTTATGACAAATGGTCATAACGGACAAGCATCATCAAGAGCAATCATTGTCAGTACCGTTGGAGCATTCGATGCGCATTTATGACACCCGAAGCTATATATACAAGCTCGAAGAACCATTCGAGACATCTAAAACACATCGGATTCACAACGCTCAAGCATACTTATGCTTTTTTCTCTCAGTCAAGAACTCTCGACGAAGTGTTACACTTCACGTCACATTCAACAATCTCATGATCTACTTACTTTAATCTGTAATATCGTTAATTGTAATGTTAATTGCTCCTTCTAAAGGACGACGTCCCAGCTTGACTTCTATAGTGCACTTGACAATATCTGCTATCGTCAGTGGTTTTTAGACGGGGTTTTCCGCGTCACCAAATTTCTTGTATTCTTTCTTTATTTATCTTTGGTCGCACAATTTGTCGTTTGATCCTTATTTTAGTTGTTAAAAGCTCCACACCGACCTTAAATCATCTTTAGGACATTTTTTGGCATTAACACTACTACTTTAATTAATGTGGATAGACCCATGAGGCTGATTTCCTAAAATTCAAATCTGACCACAATTTGGATCATCCGACGCTTCAGTTCCCAAGGACTTCTCTAGTCCCTAATCACAACTTCTTTAACAAAAGGGTTTAAATCTATAGCTCTAATGAGTTAAAGGTTTTTCAAACAAATATGCCAATTTGAAATTGTATAAGACTTTCAGACGCAATTTCTTTATTACAATTAATCATACGTGTAAAAATCCACTACCGTTTACTCGATAGTTGTGCAAAGTGGTCACAAACGCTACACATATAAAACCATCTCGAAAACCATTTGATTACTATTTAAGCTAATAATGACAACAACAAAAGATGTTCAACAAACCCTTCAAAAGAACCGCTATGGTCCCAACATGCATCTATTTATGCCATGTGTGAAGAATAATTTTACGTACTAAAACAATGTATAACAAGGCGTTTGTACAAAACTCCATAAGGGAAAATTCACTTAATCAAGTTCCAAAATTTCTCATTTAACCATATAATGACATGGAATAAAATTTTCCAACGAGACTCGCATACATCAGTTTATTTTCCAAAACTTAGTAAAATGGTATGTGCATGAGATTTGGTCAAACGTAAAATAACTTATATCGACTTCAAACTTTAGGCCGCACGAATAAAATGCTCCTTGTACCAAAATAGTGGCTAAAATGTCATGCATACCAATAAACCAATATAACGTATTTGCGTGAACCGTTAAAAGTAGCGTCAGCAACTGAAGAATGTATTAAGCAAAAGTTCAACACAACCATCACAGACTCCTCAAATTCTTACTCACACTATGAGTATACACCAAGTTGTGCACTAATGTAGTGTGCAATGAAATGTATTGTTACAAAACTCAACAGAGAACTCATACCACATCAAAATTTCAAAAATTCCTCTTTTTGGTGCAATACAACATAGAGTGGCATTTCTCAACAAAATTCGCATGGAATAAAATTCTCAATAAAATCCAAACACCAAAACATGGAAATTACTCCTTTATTTAAAACCTTAACATATGTGGAGGAGATCCAATATCAAGGTCGTAAATCGTAGTTACTTGCCCAAGACCCCTACCAACAATAAAGCATGGATATTACAACATCTGAAAATAGCGTTGGACAACAACGGGGATAAAGAAAATCTGAACAAAATTTGCAACCGTAAGCAATAAAACAATTTTATACATGTTTTAACTCATGGTTTAAAATCTTGTGCGTGTTAAACGTCTTTCCAAGAATTCAAAATACAACCGTATGATGATTTGTGATATGAAATACTTTATGCAAATTATATTAGAAGTAAGTTTCATGCATGAATTTTGGTCGAGACCCAAAATCTTAGGAATGATCTCATCAAGTCCAACGATCACACTACCGACATCCGGATGCTCAACATCTTAAGGTAACGATCGACAACTAAATCGGTTAACCTTATAATTTTTCCATGAAATAAAGTCGATCAATAGGCCTATGGTTCTAATTCAACCAATAGTCCTGACAATGCTATAAACATCAACTTAATGTATTCATCATGCTTAACCGTCACTCCAAGTGACAATGCTATAAACATCAACTTATTCTAATTACTACTCCTCGGAAATTCATCCACTACCCCATCCGTCATCACATAAAGGCGATTCAAGCACACACATGTAATATGTAAGTTCACCATGACACGGGCCAAGTGAAATTATAAACGTACTGTACATGATTACTCTTGCTACCCTCGTCATGATTCCCGATTCTAGTGACTCTATCTACCTCAAAGTATCCTATCTTAAAGTGCCTAATAGTACAATCTCACTTTCACTTATTTAGAAGAACACTAGTTTGAGTCTAGGTATCTGAAATCAACACCTAAATCTCTCAAACTTAAGCTCTGATACCAACTTGTAACACCCTCAAATTTGGAGAGAGAAACTAATTTAAAATTTTCAACAATATATCAAGTGAAGGATAAAAATTTTTCTACAGATCAATACCTGAAATACCTCCAATAAAGTTCTAGGTTGAACCAACAAATACTAAATCAAGTCTTATATAAGGACTAAATAAAGGTCGGGTGTTACTAAACCCATCAACAATTGCTATCTCCAAATGTGCGTAAGACATCGCCCATTAGCTATATTCTTCTCGTGCATCTAACTAGCACTTCGCTCTTCACGGTGTCGCTAGAACCACTCCCATCGATGACCTGATGCACATGCCGACAAATAAAAAGCCTAGGCTTAACGCCTAGTGAGTTCAAGAGTTTTCAACATTTATATGAAACGGTAAACTAAAGAGTGCTTGTTAGATCATAGTTTCTAAAAGGAATGTACAAAAATATTGAAGTAACACTTATCCCAAAACCCACCATTTTCGTGATGAAAACTCCAATACAGAACATTCTTTCAAATATGAATTCAAAACTCAATACTCACACAAAACGTAAATGGTGATAAATGCTCAAATATTGAAATTCGGATAAAACTTTATTGCCCAAACTACAAAATATGAGTAAGACTCAAGCCACAAAATTATAACATATGGAGAACATTGGATAACAATAAATACCCAAAACAACACCTTTCGGTGATGGGGGAGACCCGACTTCCATGGTTAATGGCGGAACACAAAAGTACATCACTTTCCAAGTAATTGAGCTCGTCATACTATGATCAAAGCTACGAGCTCGCCGGCTCGTATTCAGATGTGGGGGAGGACACCCAATGATCCTAGTCATACTCATTCACTAGGATTACATTTATGGTCCATGACTAATATCCGGTCCCACATAACCGTACCAAGTTGCCTTCCGAGGGCCCAATGTCTCAACTAGTTACAAACGAGAAATAACTATCTCGAAAAACACCGACTTAGAAATTACGTCATAGGGTTAATGGTAGATGTTTGACTCCAAGAACCCGCACCATAAGGCCCTCGATGACCCAATGATTAATCTTGGTTCCAACATGGGAACATGTTATCCCAGATGACAATGTAAATCAAATGATGACAGATAATTCCAACAAATCACACTTTGATTAATTTCAATTACAAAGTACGCTCACAATACACTTTCTCTCTCTACTCTTAAACTCTTACGATACTATATGTTGTAACTCTCCTAGAACTTCTTATTACTACATGCACAACACTATTTATACCAACCTACAAAACACGCAGACTACTACAGATACAAAACGTGTAGAACTAAAAACTCTCACACAACTAGAAAACAGAAAATACAATGTTGACTTTGACTTTTATTACACTAGACTTTGACTTTGATGCTTGTAAGTTGACTTCAGCTTTGACTTCAATCTTCAGTCTTCTATGATCTTGTATCCAACATATTTATGCTCTAACAGAACAATCGTCCCTTTTTAAAATGATAAAAACCGGCTCCTATGCCTATGGATCCATTGCATTACAATCTATAACCTTACATGACTCCAATTGAATGACCAAAGCACTCAAAACATGTAATTCTCAAAAGATACGAAATAAATGCAAATCATACTCAAAACTCCATAACAGGTTATTAAAATCGGACAAATGTCCCCAAGACTCATTTGAGTCAAAACTGAACCAAAGCTCAACAATTTACTTTTTCGTACGATAAAAGTCAGTGTAAACAATAAAACATGTTTAACCAACGGTTATGCAAACACAACGACCAAAAGTATGATTAACCCAAAACTCATCATTGGTTGACACAACCATTTTCAAAATGAACTCATACCCTTATATTTCCAAAATGCCTCATAACACAATGATATGCATTTTCCGAATGGTTAATAAGATCAAATACACTAAAAGTACATTTTACATCAAATAACCTCCATTTATATATTAAATCATCAAGGAAACATATCATCATGATTTATTTATCAAAATGCCCAAAAATCCCAAACGTGGGTGTTTCACAAGATTTATAAAATCAAATAATCCAAATGAGTAAAACTCTTCAAATCTTCCAACATTTAATAAAAAAACATGTAAACACATAATCACCATAAAGTGGACATTTTTTTGGCATGTACAACGTTTTCACGAATTAACATGAACTCACCTTGCTAAATTTAGGCTAAATCTAGATTTTACTCCAATATGAGCTCCTTGAAGAAACTTGAATCCACATGCAATTCCTTTAAACCGTAGATTCACAAGTGTACATAAATATACATATCCAAAACACTTAGAATCAATTCCCAAACATATTATATCAAAATCTCCATTTTGACTAAAACCCTAGTTTTGAGCTAACGTCCCCAAAATCCTCCAAACCAAAATTTGAGAAACATAAATACTAGGAAGTCATAAATGGAGAATTTATAACTCATAATAAAGTTTAGAAACTAGGAGGATGAACTCACCAATTACGTTTTGGTGAAAACCTAAAAAACCCTAAATTTCTTGAAGACGGAGGTGATGATGATGAGCTCTTAATCATTGCTTCCACTCCACCACCAAATACTATTGGATATTCCCAAAACTAACAATCTAACCTTGAAAATCTCTCAAGAACGAAACCATAGCAAAAAAATCGTCAAAATCGGAGTTGAGATGAGAAAGATATGACCAAATGAAGAAAGAGGCTGAAAATCGGATTTATGCATTGCACCCCGACCGCGAGAGTGACATGCGTAAGTGACAGTGTCACTTTCGCTGTAACTTTTGCCCAAAGTGTATCGTGGTCTCATTTTTCTATGTGAAAGTGTCCGGCTAAAGTTCCAATGTCACTTTCATATGGCACTTTCGCCCAAAAGGTATCGAGAGCCCTTTTCACCCGTTTTCTTGATCGTTCCTTGACTGTTTTCTCGGTCGTTCCTCGACCGTTTTCACAGTACATTGATGATATTATGCCAGTTATCGTGCCATTGTCGTAACTTCCTGGCACATTCGTTGGGACGACCAAACACATTGTGTAACGCCGATGCAATTGTGACATTTGTCACAACTGCATGACACTATAGTCGGGATGACCATACTCTTAGTACGATTAGTGCTATTATGAATGATGTCACAACCACATGAAACTATAGTCTAGACGACCATACTCTTAGTACCATCGGTGCTATTGTGACAAATGTCACAATCATATGGCACTATAGCCATACCCATACTTGGTTCTTCCTTTGGCGATTCATCCAGTTCAACTCTTTTCCTCAATTGAGATAAAAATCAGGGTGTTACAAAATGCATACACTAACATGCAATGCATATTGTTTCGTGAATGTACCACCTTCATCTGATACATCGCATTAACTGTTATGTGCATCAACATCTGCTGTAGAAATTCGAAAAAATCAGATGCAATCCAGTAACCAATCTAGTGTCTATATAATAAATGGGCTAAATGAATGGTTTAAATGATGGTTGCACGGGGTTGTAACCTTTTAATGGGTTGCAAAATAACTATGGGCTATATATATATATATATATATATATATATATATATATATAGGGTCAGGTTCACGTGAGACCAAACTGTTTCCATGAGACCGCGTGAGACCAAGCCTTAAAACATAAAACTTCACACCGAAACACTGTGAAGGTAAAAAACATTCGAACCTTCATAATGTAATCACACTATGAAGGTAAAAAAACCTAAACCAAGTTAAAAAAATCAAACCTTCACAGCTAAAACACTGTGAAGGTATATTCGAACCTTCACAGTAAAGACACTGTGAAGGTAAAAAAACGAACATTCACAGCGAAAAACACCGTGAACGTAACATTTACGGTGTTTTCCCTATGAAAAGTTCGATTTTTTTACATTCACAGTTTTTTGGTGTGAAGTTTCATACTTTAAAGCTTGGTCTCACCGGTCTCACGAAAACTGTTTGGTCTCACGCGAACTTAAGTCTATATATATATATATAAGGGGTAAGTTCTTTTGTTAACCTTCATATTCTTGATAACTATATAAACTAATCCAAGCCATCCATCTTGATATTGGATGGTTGAGATTAATACTTAAGTTTTACTAAAAAAACGTCTCATTTATTACATATGAAGATGAACATGACTGGTCAAGGGTATTATGTGGAAAAAAAGGCTCATAGTATTAATCCATATGAAACGCTTAATTGAACATTTATTTCAATACAATAGAAACGGATGAACATTTATTACATTTATTTCATTATATATGAACCATTTATTATGGGGAAAATGAAATGATTTAATCATAACATGCAATATAATTATGGAAGTTTCATTTTTGTAACCCCCAATAAAAATTAATTTTAATTCAGAAAACACATGAACATCCCTGAAATGAACGCAACAACGATGAACATCGATAGAGATGAACACAATTGTTCATCGATGAACACCTTACAAACATAAAACATTGATAGATGAGAACATTGATAAGCACCTTACAAACATAAAACATTGATTGAATGGAACATCGATGAACACAAACATTGATAGATGGGAACATCAATGAACACCTTACAAACATAAAACATTGCATAAAACACATATGTTCATCTTTAATATACGAATGTTCGTGTGATTTACGAATGATGATTAATGTATGATAAATTTCTTGAAAATAACGACTATACGATCTACTATTTTATCAAACATATGCACCGAAATATGTTTATCCTATTGATATGATGTGAAAAAATGTAGGATATATATAGAGATAATACAAGAATCGTAACCTACCATTTAATTATGAAGATTTTTTTTTGTAACTCCTAATAAAGTTAATGCAAAATTGTTAGAAAATAAAATGACATATATATACCCTTTAACATTAAAAATTTCAATAATTTAAACATCAACAATCCTTTAATTCCTATTGGTTGAACAAAGTTTATAAATTAAACAAGAAATGGATGGTTAACAAATGATCATTGCGCTCTCGCTCTCTCTCTCTCTCTCTCTCTCTCTCTCTCTCTATATATATATATATATATATATATATATAGGCTCAGGTTCACGTGAGACCAAGCTGTTTCCGTGAGACCAAGCCTTAAAACATAAAACTTCACACCGAAACACTGTTAAGGTAAAAAACATTCGAACATTCATAATGTAATCAAACTATGAAGGTAAAAAAACCTAAACCAAGTTAAAAAAAAAACAAACCTTCACAGATAAAAGACTGTGAAGGTATATCCGAACCTTCACAGTGAAGACACTGTGAAGGTAAAAAAACGAACATTCACAGTGAAAAACACCGTGAACGTAACATTTACGGTGTTTTCCCTATGAAAATTTCAATTTTTTTTACATTCACAGTTTTTTCGTGTGAAGTTTCATACTTTAAAGCTTGGTCTCACTGGTCTCACGGAAACTGTTTGATCTCACGCGAACTTAAGTCTCTATATATATATATATTATAACGACATCTTCTTTCTCTGTCCAAAAACTCTTTAAAAAATAAATCGTTTAATGTATTCTCACGGTTTATAAATAATTAAGAAAGAAAAAGCCCACTAGGAATTTCCTTGCAACTCCGTAGCACTTACCTTCGAATTTATATATTTATGGTCCTCTATAATTCCGAATTAAAGTTATTTATATTCATGAAAATAAATATAAAATATACTAGCAAATATAATTGTTTCAATAAAAAAATGATCCTTAATTTTATTAGAATTTATTCATTTCAAACTTTTTATTAATATATTATAAAAGAACAAATTATATTAAAAAAAAAACTTCTTTCATTGTAAACGACGAACTAAAAGTTGAATATAATAAACTTATTGAGTCAAGAATTTTACACTATGACTATTTCTTCCATGATTTTTTAAAAACGTGTGACACTTAACCCATATCAAGGGGTGGACCTACAAGACGACCGCTCGTACCTCTGTCATAGTGTAAAAATGTTTTAAGTAGTGAAATGTGTCAACATATCATTTTGTTGCTTGCAGCCGTATATATTTTAAAACTATAATAATAACACAAGACTCCCTAACCACAGGGGTTGTGACGTGCTGGTTAATGCCCTGTATGATGTTGTGGAATATCCCATTTAATTTGTACAGGGTTCGAATCCAGACATACACAATAATTGTGGCCACTGAGGTTTAATCAGAGCTGATATCTTACAGTCGTATTTTGCCAAAAGATTAGTCTACACATCATGACTTTTCTCCCATTCCCAGGTGAAGGTTTGAACCTCGTTTATGTCATTTTATTAGTTTTTAGCTTTAAATTTCAAATTTATTATATTTTTGGAAAAAAAAATTATTATAAAATACTCGAACATAGGAGCTCACATACGATAAGAATTAAGCTAACCAACATACCAATGGTGATTTTATAAAAATATTCATATATCTGTTTCTTATATTTAAATGATGGCATTACTTGAAAAAAATTCCTAAGTTCTCATCTACACGTATCTTACTTTATGCGAATCTCCAAGGAATTGAGACCAAAAACAAAAGCAAAGATACGACTGCAAAAACATATTCTTTGAGAGAGGAGAGGAATATATAGATTCATGGTTGTGTATCTATGTGTATATGACGAAGGTCATTGGAATAAAGGCAAAAGGCCTTGCAATTTAATTTGTTTGGTAGATGATATGCACCACGTTATGTACCACCTTTAATTAGTTAAAAACAGGAGCAGAGAAGACAAAACCCTAAAGATTTGATGCGACGTGTAAGTGGTCGGCTTTTCTTTTGTTTTGAAAGACAAAAGGAACTTTCTATATATTTTCCTTTATGATCAATGTCTCGTATATAATATTCACACATGTGATATAATGAGATTCAAACTTTTAATAAAGTTAGGGGTTGTTTGTTTACCTCTTAATAATTCCATTAAGAGACAACCTCTGAATCGTTAAGAGGTAAATCTTGTTTGGCAAAAAAAGGGATGTCTATTAATGGTTCAAAAATCCTCTGAATGATTTTGTATCATGGTCCTCCCTTAACCATTAAGTGCCCTTATTTCATTATGAACAATTAGCAAACAACTATATTTCATTTTACACTATATCATAAAAATCTCTTAATCATTCTGCACTAAACCATTCAGCAACTGCCAAACAGCCCCTTATTATGTATTTTTGTTAAGATATATTTTAAGTTATGTTTGAATAAAATAAAAATAGAAATGGCGGTGGTATGTGTATTGTTAATTTAAATATTTGGTTAAAAAAATCAGAAAGATATACACAAAAGATCTAGTTTATGTATTTTGATGGTTACAAATAATGTTATACATATAAAATGACAATCTTACTTCTAAGTTTTATTTAGTCCATTTATTAAATAAGATATGTGGCCTAATATTCTTTCTCACCTTCTCTTATATTGATTGCCTTCTCGCATGATCGTCTCTCACTCTTCTCTCTCTGTTTGTGTGTGTGTGTGTATATATATATATATATAGAGAGAGAGAGAGAGACGGGGGTATTTTCATGTAAGAACAATATCTATTTAAGAAAACACGAAAACAACCGAGTACATACAAAATCATACATAATTCACGCGACTATGTGACATCGCCCGTGTCTGGTTTTTTCGGGTTAGTGTAAAATCACATATGATTTTTGTACGTGATACCGCTTATTCCGGCTTGACTTTTGCCGGCTATGTTGTTTTCTTGTTTTCTTAAATAGTTAACGTTTTCGTTTGAACCTTCCTCTCTCTCTCTCTCTCTCTATATATATATATATATATATAAATATATATATATAGCCATATGTTCAAATGAGAAATGCTAATTGTGTGAGATGTAGAGAAGTGATCATAGCCCTCTAGTCAAAATTTGTGGCTTTGACTGTGAAATATCTGATAATTCGATCGCATGGTATACAAAAGATAGAAAGGTAGTCTTGTAACTTTTACAAATAGGCGGCAAATGGTTTCATAAGTTATGATTCACATATGAACTATTTAAATAATCACAGGGGTTCATATATGAATAGTTAAATAGTTCATATGTGAATCACAATGGTTCATTTATCATAACTAGTTAATATGTGAATCACACAGGTTCACATATGAACCCGTTTGCTGCATATTTATAAAAGTTACGAAATTACCCTTCTATTTTTTGCATAGCCGCAAATTTTGACCACTGAAAGCCGTAAATCTTGACCAGTCAAAGCCGCATTTATTGACCAATTTTGATCGTATGAAAGGTTAGGATCACTTCTCTACTTCCCCTACACTAAGCACTTCTCATTTGAACCTCTTCCTATATATACACACACACACACACACATATATATATATATATATATATATATATATATACAATGCCATAAATGTTCAAATATCTTAATATACTACTTTAAGGTTGCGTTTGGTTCATAAGATTGGATAGGGCAAGAGAAAACTTAGGGTACGTTTGGTACACTGGATATGACAGAGCTTAAACAAAACAAAGATCATTGTTCCACGTTTGATAGGACTTTTATGTGGAACATATTGTATGAACATAGTGGAACAAGGTAGAACAGACATATATTTTACTAATATAAAAACTTAATTCTCTTCTAAAACACCAAATACGTCTTCCTTCTTGCATTTTATTCATTGTTTAAATTTTAGTTTATTGTATTCTATGTTCCTTAAACATTCACTTAGGGGCCGTTTACCAAACGCTTACCCGGATAAGCGCTTACCAATAA
Organism: Arctium lappa; assembly: GCA_023525745.1. Lineage (NCBI taxonomy): Eukaryota > Viridiplantae > Streptophyta > Magnoliopsida > Asterales > Asteraceae > Arctium > Arctium lappa. The sequence continues at coordinate 38,396,052 of CM042063.1, read as the reverse complement.
AATTGAACACTATCACTTACTTAGCGGGTAAGATTTTAGTCCACCAAAACGGTATCGTATGCAACAATTTTCCCGATAAGCGTTTACCGGTAAATTTTAATATTATCACTTATTTGCCGGGTAAGATTTTAGTTCAACAAAACGGTATCGTATGAACAATTTTCCCGGTAAGCGCTAACCATGGTAAGAGTCTTCGTCATCACTTACCAGGGTAAGACTCTTGGTCCTTGCCTTAAATCTTACCGGGTAAGATTTTTGGTCATTGTCATCTTCATCCATAAGGTAATTAATATGACTTGGTAAGCGCTTACCCGGGTAAGCGTTTGATAAACGACCCCTTAGTGTCCTTAAAATATTATTTTTATACGGTTTTTATGTTTTGGTTAATTTACGTAAATTGTTAAATATTAGTAATAAAAAATAATATAAAAAAGATATAAAATAAAAATTGAAAACTACATAAACTTTTTATTTTGATGTCATTTTGATCGACTTGACGAAAACTTTCTAATGATATATTTTGTTATAAAAATATTTATTTTATTATAATTTGGTAAATTACACAAAATAAATATAAAAAATATAAACAACACAATAGGGGTAAATCGGTCACTTTTTATGTTTTGTCCTGTCCAATTCTATCTTACCAAACGCTGAACAATTGTCCTGTCATGTTATGTTACGTTATGTTTTGTCTTGTCCAATTCTATCATATCATGTGTGGATACCAAACGCACCCTTAATGTTTCACGTTTGACACATAAAAGGGACATGACATGACTAGGTGGAACTAGATGAGACAATAAAGCTTTTTATTCCACCAAAATAGGTGAAACAAAAGTCACAACAATTGAAAAACTAAAAGAATACCAATGTACCCTTATTTAATATAACTCTAATATGGTATTTGGTTTAATGGTCACCACTATTGATCGATTCCATTACTACCACCACGATCACCAACGACGAGCATCGCCAACTACCTCCACCTTCACGACCATCGACTACCACTACCACTACTACATCCACCACAGTCGTTAGCCACAACCACCACCTCTGTCGCTGATCAACTCTGCCTCCACCAAAATCACTACCTTTACTTCCACCACCACCAATAACTGCCATATTGATCACCACTCTCGACCTCAACCACCACCACCTCTCCCGATCGCCATAGCCATAACTGCCACTACAACAACCTCTAGGGGTGTAAATGATGCTAGTCGAGCTCGAGTATCATTATATTCGACTTGAACTCGAAACCCAATTCTCAAGCTCGAATTCGACTCGAAAACTCGCGAGTAGTGAAAATCCAAGCTTGACTCGAACTCGATAACCAATACCCAAGCTCAAACTTGAATCAAGCTCAAACTTGAATCAAGCTCAAACTCAGACTCATTGTAAGCTCAAATCAAGCTCGAACTCGAACTCATTTCAAGCTCGAATTGGGTTCAAGCCAAAGGGCTCGGGCCATTGGGCTCAAAAAAGAAAAGCAAAAAACCTCCATAGCCTCCGACCACCACCATCGCCGCCTCCACCAATTCATAAGGACATTCCAAACCGAATAAAGCATAGTTTTTTCACTTGTCGAAAGGTTCCTTCGAATTACCATTAAATATATCAAACTTTTCATTCAAATTTAGTACTATTAAAGATATGTGTCTGTGTGTATATGTATGTATGTGTATGAAATTGTGTAAATATGTTTATAAATCAAATATTTACTTGATTTATGTCATTGGTAATTATTATGTCATATATAAAATCATTGAACAACATTTATGGGAAACTTCTCCAACCCGGTCCTCTCCAGTCTCGGTCATACCAAACACTAGACAAACAATTTGTCTTGTCCAAATATGTCATGTCATGTCATGTCATGTCATGTCATGTCCAATCCAGTCAATTCTAGTATGCGTACCAAACATCATCTTTTGGAACTTAAGTTAATTAATAGGGCCAAATAATTGCACGCCATATGTAAGACTCGGTTTAAAAAACGTATAATTATTTCTTATCCGAATTGAACCGTAATATAAATGTCAATCAAAGATAATTTGAGGGTTAAAACCGTTAATTATCCAAACTCTTTATAATTATTAAATAAAAAAAAGGTACGTGTATATATATATATATATATAACAAACTAATTAATAGTGTATATTTATATACATAATAATAAAAAAATAGTAAGAGTATATTACATCAATATTTCGGCTCCCTAAATTCATATATTCATCACCGCCATAACTTCAATCTTACTCATCTCTCTCTCTCTAAAAGAAAATCTTTGAAACTTCTCTCTAAAATATTTATTCATCTGTCAAAGTAATCACAGATTCAATTACATATTCGGAATCTACGCTTCGAGCCCTTCTTAGAGGTATAAATTTCTTGTTATGTTATTTAAGTTGGTAAGTTAGGGTAGTTGAAGTTGGTTGGTAGATTATGATTATATATTGTAAAGTTATAATCATTTACATATATAGATGATTGTTTTTGTCAAAATTACAAACGGGTAAAGTTTAGAATCCAACCGGTTATATTTATATCTAGATGTTTAACCACACACCAAGTGATCGGTTTAATGTCTAAGAGAATATAATTTCGTGATTAAGTTAGGATAATAAGCATTGAATTTTATGATATGCGAGTAATAGTAATTTATGGTTTAAATAGGCAATCGAACGGGTTAAACTTCATCCTGAGTCTCGATTGATCACGTGTTGCATCTCAATCCGATCAAGGTATGGATTTCATTTCTTTTGAATCGTGGGCAACTATTTGTTGTAGTTGACCCTTCTTAAAGGTGGTTCACCACCTTGTGATTGATCAACCGAACGTGATCAACAAATACGAAATTGTACACACACATACACATTGATTTTGGTTTATTGAATCAATTGTTTGAACATTTTGATGTTTTATTAAAATGTGTCTCGTATGAGATTGTTTATGAAAAATGTGAATTATATAGATTATAATTTATGTGATCGCCATTTGGGTAAGTGGCATTTGTTTAGTTTTCTTTGATTTTAGAAGAACCCAATAAATGGGCACATTATTTGGGATGCCTTCTATGGCGGCTTTGTTGTCATAGCGTCCTGCAGATGACGGTCCACTAGAGTTAAGCCTATGTGGCTTACGTGAACCCACTCTAGGAGGACTTGGCTGACTTTGTTGGCTCCAGGCGGATGAATCGATTCTAGATTTTACCCACAGAATATGTGACCGTGGTTAAATTCACGGGGGATCCGTTGTGTGTGCCCGCATGACGACCCAGTTCGTGTGGTTTGGCCACCCACGAACACAACGACATGAATTGACGGACTTTATTTATATTACGTTTTGAAGTTAAAGTGTGAACTGTTCTTGAAATTATTGTTTTTGAAAATTACTGAACATCTCTTTTGTTATGAACTTGAGTTTAAAGTACTTTCATCGGATGAATTTTTAAGTCTTCCGCTTCGTTATTGATGTTTTCATTATTATTTACGAACTTATATTATAATCCATTCACTGAGTTATGTGCTCAGCCGTGTTTTTGTTTTCTGACACGGCAGGCTCGAAGTGAAGTTTACGGGGACGGGACTTGAGATCGATCGTGTTATTTTGGAGTTCTTAGAATCACTTTGTTTTATCTTTCTAAGTTTATAAAGACTTTTGAGGTATGATAGTTTGGATTGTAATATATGTTTACATTTTATTAATAGCTCTGAATTTAGATATGTATTTATGTTAAGTCTCGTATGTGACATCACCCGTTCCGGACCACGGGGACGGGGGATGTTACACCATATATAAGAGTGTTACAATAAATTTATATGATACTTTTGGGCGTCTAAACTCGTTTTTAGAAAACTTTCAAAATAGAGTATTGTATTAATTTTTCAGGGAAATGTCATATGAACACATTTTTATAAGACATTTGTTTTATAACACACTTTCAAATAAGGTCAAATAAAAACAAAATAGTAACGTTTTATTTCGAAAGTATCATAACTTTTTTTGTTAGAATGCTCAATTAAAGATTATAAATATCATTTTGGTGTTCTATAAACCCGATTTTATTGTAGTTTTTTTTATGTGAAATTAAGAAGTATGGAATTCTCATTTAGTATAATTTATTTAATTCATAAATTAATTATAATTTAATTAAATATTTTGGATTTAGAATTAATTTATTTTAATTTTAACGATGGGGCCTTTTTTGTATGGATAAAGACAATTATGAAGTACTTTTTTATGTGGATAAATAAATGTTTATTATTATATCATATTAGTAGAATTAAGCGACTCTTGTATTTGATAGTCTATTTATCAATAATCACTTAGTTTTATGGAATTTAAAATATTTAAAATAATTGTACATATGTTAATAATTATTTGTAAATTTGAAATTAAAAAAATTATACATTATCTATAATATATTATAAACTATTTATAAAAAACTCTTAAAAATAATTTATAAAGTTTAATGTACCACTATTTAATTCTAATTACTTAAAATCTCTTAAAAACAACCATTAAAGCTTTATTTACTACATTTATTGTTATTTATTAATTTCAATCCTTATCTCTAATCACTTTAACTCCCCTAAAATCACTACCCACTCCAACTTCCCTAAAATCACTCTCCACATAACTAAATATAGAATAAAAATCAAATTTTAAATATAAAAAATCTAAAATATAATTAAGAAAATCTAACACAATATTTAATGTTTATTTTATAAAAAAAATATTATATTATTAAACCTAAAATAAATTACATTATTAATAAATTATCGAATAAACTCTTAAAAACAAGTTTTATGCATTAAGTACTTATTGATACACATTACTTATAATTCAAGATTACAAGTCATGATGCATGAGTACAAATTTCTAAAGCTATATGTTTGAATTCATAACTATTTGATAAACATAATTAAAATAGGATAAACATTTCAATTTAAATATAAAGAATTTAAAATATATAAGGTAATCTTTAAATTCTAATAAAACACTTAATTTTTTTTACATAAAAAATATTATATTATTAAGCCTAAATTAAACAAATTAAAAAAAAAATATTATCACACTTTCAAAATCATCCAAAATCGTACTGTAAATCAATAAAAAAAACAAAATATAAAAAAAAACATTAAAATCGTGGTATATCTCGCAGCATTGCGCGAGTACGTTTCTAGTTTAAGTAATAAATGTTTAATAAGTTATTTTTAAGATTTTTACCTAAATGTTTATAGGATAAATATAAATATAAGTTTAAAAAAATAAATTGTTATAGAACAAATTAAACAAAACATCAATAGAATAGAAAGAGGGAATATATAATTCTCATTAATTAATCATAAGCCCTTTATATAGGGATGAGTTACAATTAGATAACTACGAGATATTTCAGTTATGATCTTACTATAATATATCTATCTCTATCTTTATCGTCATATTCTTTAAATGGTGACACACTTATCCTACAACATTCCCCTGTGTCGAGTCAAATGAGTGATGGTGCACAATTGTTGTCTTGTTAAAATTTACGCCAAATAAAACCCATTAGGAAAAAATAAAAATAGAACCAAGGAAAGAGTACAACGCACCAATTTCTTTGCAAAACATAAACTTTTCTTTTAGGCTAATATTCTCTGAATTTCATAAATTAATCATGAGAGTTAGGAAACAAGATGATATATACTTTTTTTTCTTCACTAAAACCTTACACCAAGTAACAAAACCCAATGAGAAAAATAAAACCTTGGGTGAAGGAAAGAGCACAACATACCAACACTACATATAGTATGTTCCCATCTTGTCTACTACTCCCCGTGATTTTTTGCATTAATCAAAGGAGAGTTTGGAAAACATTTGCATTTTAATATGTACTACAAGTTTCCCAAATATGGTTTTAGGTAATGATTTGGTAAACAAATATATCACATTCTCCTCGCACCTTATTAAATTCACTCACTTGAATCTTGAGGAGAGTTTGTTATTGTTGATTATATAAAAACTTAATGGGGAATATATTTTATGTTATCACCCTTGATATATCTTACTTTCATTTATTCGATACATGATGCATTACTAGTTCCTCTAATATGTGTAATGATAGTCCTTAACCATATACACTCTAGAATAATCTTATGTAATATTCTTGGAAAAATTAAGAAGGTAGCTACAAGGGTTTGCTTAGTTCACTTCCAACAAATCGATGTGTTCTATGTTGCAATCCCTTATCCAGTTTGGGAACAACCTTTATGTGAGTCGGCATATAACTAAAATTAACAAAGACATACTAAAACATTGTTTGATATTTTTCTATAAGAGCTAGTACTTTTGCCGCTCACATTTCGAAGATCAATCCTAATTTACTCTCTGTAGGGAAAGTATAAACCCAAATCAATGGTTCCAATTTGATGTCATTCTAATGATGTTGCATTGGTGATGAGCTAAATCTAGCTAACAAGTTCCCTGACAAATACAATATACGACCAGGTGTATTATGTTAAGCACAATAATGCGCCTATTATACTTAGACGGGTAATTCCAACTCCCAACACCTCTTCGTCATCATCCTTTAGACAAATAAGATATTTCCTTATATTCAACACTTCGATCGATCATGAGAGTGCTAGCCGGATGCGCTTTGTCCATGTTAAATTGCCTGATTATTTTCTGGACATATACGACCGATGAATTAATATTTCACAAACTCGGTGTCCTAGCTTAAAATAGCTAGACAAACTAAGTTTTCGCAAGATCTTTCATCTCAAATTTAAATTTCAAGTAGCTTGTGATTTCTTACCTCATCAAAAGTGCATATTATGTTCATAACATCGACATATAAAGTTATAATTGAAGATCTGGAACTCGTTTTCTTTATAGATACACAATCGCACAATTCATCATTCTTATATTCGTTCCCAACCAAGTATTAACTTAAGCAAGTATACCACATATGCCTAGATTGCTTTAATCTATAAAGTAGTGTTTCAATTTTATTTCAAATGCACTATCTGGTTTAGAGTTACGTGATTTGGATAATATAATATCATCAAGCACTTTTATATATCTTTAAATCTAGATACTCATAGAGATATGTATTAACCACATCCATGAGCTACATTTCCAATACTTCAGAAACGACTAGGCTATTTAATTAGCAAAATGTTATAATGTCTATCACTGGAGAGTAAGTCTTCTTGTGGTCAATCCAGGACGTTGTGAGAAACCTTGCGCCAAAGGAGAGTCTCATACATTATGAGTTAATTATTCTCATTATGATTTATGACAAATGATTTATCTATATCCTACAGGCTTACACTTGGTGTGTTAGCACTAACAGTGTAACACCCCGAGTTTCGTTTGACCAGTTTGGAAGATGAAGCAAAGGCAGTGGCCGGTGCGAGTTGCCGCGCGGCTTAGCCCACGCCATAACCCGCGCGGTGCACTGTTTGTTTGGGGTTTGTCCAGTGGGTGGCGCGAGTCACGGCGCGACTTAGCCCGCACCATAACCCGTGCGGTGTGCTAATTGGTTGCGAGTTCCAGTGGGCGGCGCGAGTCACGACGTGACTTAGCCCGCGCCATAACCCGCGCGGTGGCTGAGTGGTTTAAATTAGATATTTCCTGGAAATATCTCACTTCTCAAAATCTCTCAAGACTCTCAAACTCTCTCAAGCTTCTCTCTCTCTGGTTTCTTGTTTGGTTCTTCGGTTGTCGTATGTTGCTAGTATTTAGTGTATCTAGCAAGGGTTCAGTGTAGAAAGCTTCGTCTTCACTCGGTGGTCGATATCTGGTTTTTTCGGGTTTTCGTCTAAAACCTATTTGGTGAGTTCCTACTACCTTTTTTTAAACTTTATACATGTCAAAACTTACATTTTGAACTTCTATATATCTGCATGGTTTTAGATCTAAGTTTACTATATTTTTGACATAACTTGAGTTTTGGGAGATTTTAGGGTTCCCCGATCATTTTTGACTATAATGATGGATTCCATCTTATTTGAAGTAAAAGGATGTTTTACTTGCACATTTATGTAGGTTACTTGAAAGAATGTTTAAAGTTCATTTTGATGATTTTTGTTCTTACCAGAAGTTAAACTTGAAAATGCATTTTTGTTTATAAATGTTATTTTATACCATATGACTATCTATGGTTGGTCACATATGTTGTTGTGACGAGTCTGTACCATTACTAGTGGATCCCTAGGTATTGAGTCGACTTATATTTGGGATGTTTTCTCCTATTTGTAAATAGATGTATATGATCCTCGGGGGCCATTTGGTACGGTTATGTGAGGCCGGTTACTAGCCATGGATCATATTTTCCCTTATTTGTAGCTATGGATGCATGTGATCCTCGGGGGCCATTTGGTATGGTTATGTGAGACCGGTTACTAGCCATGGTCATAGTGTAGTCCTAGTGAACGTGTTTTGAATTGGTTTCCTCGAGGGCCCTCCCTCACATCGTAGTACGGACCATTGTAGTTCGTGGCCATGGATTCCAAGTGTTTAGACTCATAACTCGAATTATGACCTACTTTGTGTTACGCTACAATCCTTGGTAAAACTGGTTATCTTTGTCATCGTATGATGAGTTTACTTTTATAAGGCCCGGTTGTGGCAAAGGTTTCCTTTGAAAATTAAACCCTATTAGAAAAGATTTTCTTATGATACAATTGTTTATATCTCTTGAAATTTATAAACTTTTTGTTCTTACTAGGCTTTAAGCCTAACACTTTTTCTCAAATGATGTGTATAACAGGTTCCCGTTAGCGTTGGGTTGCTAAGGGCTTGAGTGACGAGCTTGGTCTCGGGGATTTTTGAGATGACTAGTATTGATGTTGGACAATTGTTTAAGTCCCATTCTTTTGGTGATATTGAATTAACAACCGATGTAATCTAGATAGGTTATGTTTAGATTAGTTTGTTGTTGAGTTCAATATCAGTATTCAGGTTTGTAAAGGTTAAGTACATTTCCCATTTTTGGGAGGTTTATACCAAGTGTTGATGTTTATTTGTCCAGTTTCCGCGTTTCAAATTCACTCTGGTTTTTAGGGTGTTACAAGTTGGTATCAAAGCTCTAGTTTAAGTGATCTAGGTATGAATGTAAGATGTCTAGACTTAGACTGAGTATGTTAAACATGGATTCGTGAGTTTGGGTAGAAATTCTAAGATGGATTGGTCTTAGAGTCGACGGAAATTATAGTTATCAAACGTTGTGGCGACGGTATTAAGAACCTTTATGTATTATATATTCATAATCTCACTTAGCTAATGTTATTATGAGAATATTTATACGTGATTGCGCTTGAAGTTCCATTACTGTGACAATTGGTGATGTAGTAGTACATTCCTTGTGTTATTCTGTTGAACCATCTCTCATTCTTTTCGTGCTTGTGTGGCAACCATTATTTAGGTATGGTGAACACACGTGGTCGTCCGTCGGGCGGCAGAGATCTTCGCGATGTTAGTTCGTGTGAGCTAAATCCTGTGGTTAGAGTGTCAGCAGTTGCTCCTCCGGGCATGTCACCGATATTTACTGGGGAAGTAGAGCTGGGGCCAAGAGTAGATTTGGAATCCACCAACCCCGTTGTTCATGTGGCAAACCCTCAAGCTGATATGATGGCCAGCGTCATGCAAATGGTGACGTCGGCCATGGAGAAACAACAAGAGGTTTTTCAGAAAATGTTAGAGGACCGGGACACGAGTCTTAGGAGGCATGAGGCAGTGGAGGAGAATGTGTTGGTTGGCTCTGGGGGCACCGGGAACAAGATCAGATCTGAGGAGCACAGAGTGGTCGGTACTCCAAAAAGTGGGAAGAGTTGTTCCTACAAATCTTTTCTGGGTTGCGGACCACCAGAGTTCTCTGGTTCCGAAGACCCAGTTGCGTGTGTTAAGTGGATACGAGCGGTCGAGCAGGCCTTCGGTTCATCCGAGTGTGGTGATGACCAGAGGGTAAGATTTGGTACTCAACTACTGAGGGATACGGCACTGACGTGGTGGAATGTTATCCAGTCCACCCTCTCTCCTACCGTTTTGGCCCAACTGACTTGGGGAGAATTCAAGGTAAAGTTATTAGAGGAGTACTGCAATGAGAGGGTTGTGGATCGGATCGAGGCAGAGTTCCGAGCACTTGAGAAAGGGAATTTAACGGTGAGAGAGTATACCCGTCAATTCATGGAAAATCTGGGGTTAGTGGGGCATGTGGCCTCAACTGAGAAGGAGAAGATTAAGGCCTATCTGAAGGGTCTACCGTCGTACATGATGACTATGGTCCGAAACTCGAAGGCTTCTAACCTTCGGGAGACTATTGAAGAGGCACAGTTTATGCAGGAGGTTTACGCGAGAGGTAAACCGGAGAAGGCTGTAGCAGTTGTTGAGAAGAGGTAATGGGAGAGCAGTTTAGTACCACCCAAGAGAACCCGACCTTTTGTCGGAAACCGAAGCTTCTGCAGTTTTCAAGAAGCTTGGTGGTTCCAGAAGTGCAGAACCAAGCACCACGGTAACTATGGCACCGCTCCTCAATCTTGCTACAAGTGTAGTAAATCTGATCACATCGCTCGTGACTGTCCGATCAGAGGTCTTGTTTGTTATGAGTGCAAGACACCGGGGCACGTGAAGAGAGATTACCCGAAACTCATGTCGGGTAGCGCGCCTGTAAAGAAAGAGAATCCACCTAGGGTTCCGGGTCGAGCGTTTCAGATGACGGTCGATGAGGCCAAGGCATCAGCTGATGAGGTATCGGGTACATTTCTTATAAACTCAGTACCTGCTCGTGTTTTATTCGATATGGGTGCCAGTTTCTCTTTTATATCTGAGTTATTCCGTCCAAAGATTTCTATGCCCACTACTAGTCTTGAGGATGCGTTAGTAGTTGAGATAGAAAATGGTAGTCAAGTTCTGATCCGCGATGTTCTAAAGAAGTGTACTCTAGGAATCGAAGGGAGAGATTTCCCAATCGATTTGTTGCCGATGTTAATCGGGGGTTTTTATGTTGTGGTCGACATGTATTGGTTAGCGAACAATCATGTCGAGTTCGTATGTTTCAAGAAATTAATTCGACTTCCCAATCCCAGTGGCGAAGTTGTTGTGATTTATGGTGAGAAGAGGAAGGGAGATGTAGCAATAATCACCATGACTAAAGCACGCAGGTGTTTGGTGAAAGGATGATCGTATTTCCTAGCCTACGTGATCGACGCCAAGCTAGAAAAGTTAAAGCTCGAAGATGTGAAGATTGTGCGTGAGTTTCCAGACGTCTTTCCGGACGACTTGCCCGGGTTACCACCCGATCGTCAGGTCGAGTTTCGGATTGATCTCGTACCGGGACCGGCTCCTGTTGCTAGAGCCCCTTACCGGTTAGCGCCAGCGGAGATGCAAGAGATTATGGCACAACTCTAAGAGCTTTTGGAGAAGGGTTTCGTAAGACCTAGCTCGTCACCTTGGGGAGCTCCGGTCTTGTTTGTCAAGAAGAAGGATGACACAATGAGAATGTGCATCGATTATCGTGAACTGAACAAAGCAACAGTGAAGAACAAGTATCCGCTTCCCCGGACTGACGACTTGTTCGATCAACTCCAAGGAGCGGGGTGTTTTTCCAAGATCGACTTGCGTTCGGGTTACCACCAAGTGAAGGTAAAAGAAGAAGACATTCCGAAGACAGCTTTCAGAACGCGTTACGGCCATTATGAGTTTCTTGTAATGCCTTTTGGCCTAACGAACGCACCAACGGTATTTATGGATTTGATGAATAGAGTGTGCCGACCTTTCCTCGACAAGTCGGTCATCGTATTCATTGATGATATACTCGTGTACTCTAAGAGCGAGTTAGAGCACGAGCAACACCTACGCGAAATTATCGATGTGTTGAGAAAAGAAATATTGTACGCCAAGTTTTCCAAGTGTGACTTTTGGATTGAAGAAGAGCAATTCTTGGGTCACGTTGTGACTCGAGACGGAGTGAAAGTGGACCCCTCCAAGATTGAAGCTATGATGAATTGGGAGCCTCCCAAGAGTCCGTCAGATATCCGCAGTTTCTTGGGTCTGGCGGGGTACTACCGGAGATTCATTCAAGACTTTTCGAAGATCGCTTCTTCCTTGACAGTTTTAACTCGGAAAAATGTGAAGTTCGATTGGACTGACACACAAGAGAAGGCGTTCCGTATTCTGCAAAAGCAATTGTGTGAAGCTCCAATCTTGTCGTTGCCGGAAGGGTCAGAAGACTTCGTGGTCTATAGCGACGTTTCGAAGATGGGATTAGGATGTGTGTTGATGCAAAGAGGCAAAGTAATCGCTTACGCCTCGAGGCAACTTAAAATACACAAGAAGAACTATCCTACCCACGATTTGGAGTTAGCAGCTGTGGTGTTCGCCTTGAAGCTTTAGCGACATTATCTTTATGGAATGAAGTGTACGCTCTACACGGATCATAAGAGTCTAAAGTATGTCTTTGATCAAAAAGAGTTGAACATGAGGCAAAGGCGGTGGCTCGAGTTGCTCAAGGATTACGATTGTGAATTTCTTTACCATCCCGGTAAGGCTAACGTTGTAGCCGATGCGTTAAGTCAGAAGGACTATAGCGGAAGTATTTCGGCTACCCATTCGAGAATTGAGTTAGTGTCTAGTCTTGTTGAAAAGATCAAGACATCGCAGGTTGAAGCTTTGTTGGAAGAAAATCTCAAGGAGGAAGTCATGACGAAACAACGTTTGCTCTTAACAGAAGATAGCCGTGGGGTAAAACTGTTCAACGGTCGTATGTGGGTGCCTAAAGTTGGGGGTAACCGTGATCTATTGCTTGAGGATGCTCACAAGTCCAAGTATTCCATTCATCAGGGAAGTACAAAGATGTACAGGGACTTGAAGTTGCATTATTGGTGGCCAATAATGAAGCTTGATGTGGCGCGTTATGTGGAGCATTGTGTGACGTGCTCGCAAGTTAAGGCCGAGCATCAACGTCCGTATGGGAGTCTTCAGTCCTTAGAGATTCCCGAGTGGAAGTGGGAACATATTACCATGGACTTCGTGACGAAGTTGCCTAAAACTCTTCGAGGTCACGATACCATTTGGGTAATAGTCGATAGATTGACAAAAAGCGCTCACTTCTTGGCTATGCGCGAAACTTTACCGATGGACAGGTTAGCAAAACTTTACATCGATGAAGTGGTCTCGAGGAATGGAATACCCTTGTCAATCGTGTTGGATCACGACAGTCGATTCACTTCGAACTTTTGGGATGGATTTCAGAAAGAGCTTGGTACGTGAGTTAAGTTGAGTACGACTTACCATCCACAAACCGACGGGCAAAGCGAGAGAACGATCCAAACGTTGGAAGACATGTTGAGGTCTTGTGTCATCGATTTCGGGGGTCGTTGGGACTCTCACCTACCTTTGGTCGAGTTTGCTTATAACAATAGCTACCACTCGAGTATTGGAATGGCACCATTTGAGGCATTGTACGGACGAAAGTGCCGAACTCCCATGTGTTGGCTTGAAGCGGGAGAGAAGCAGTTCGCCGGACCTGAAATCGTGCAAGAGACGACCGATAAGGTCAAATGCATTCATGAAAGATTGAAAGCGGCTCAGAATCGGCAGAAGAGCTATGTCGATAAGAAGAGGCGACCGATGGAGTTCCAAGTGGGCGACCGTGTGTTGCTTAAGGTATCTCCTTGTAAGGGCATTATCAGGTTCGGAAAACGTGGGAAGCTGAGTCCCCGTTTCCTTGGACCTTTCAAAGTGCTTAAGCGGGTGGGTTTACAAGCCTACCAATTAGAACTGCTGCCAGAGTTGAGAAGAATCCACAACATGTTCCATATTTGTTACCTTCGGAAGTGTTTGGCGGAGGAAGAAAGCGTCATTCCCCTCTCAGAGTTAAGAGTGGACGAGGGTAACCGTTGTGTAGACGAGCCTGGCGCTATCTTAGAGAGAAATTCTAAGAAGTTGCGTCACAAAGAGGTCACTATGGTCAAGGTGCAATGGAAGCATCATCGGGGAGCCAACGTGACGTGGGAAGCAGAGGAGGATATGAAGCGAAGATACCCTCGTCTTTTCGAGTAGATGAGATTTCGGGGACGAAATCATCTCCAAGTTGGGGAGGATTGTAACACCCCGAGTTTTGTTTGACCACTTTGGAAGATGAAGCAAAGGCAGTGGCCGACGCGAGTTGCCGCGTGGCTTAGCCCGCGCCATAACCCGCGCGGTGCACTCTTTGTTTGGGGTTTGTCCAGTGGGTGGCGCGAGTCACGGCGCGACTTAGCCCGCGCCATAACCCGCGCGGTGCGCTAATTGGTTGCGAGTTCCAGTGGGCGGCGTGAGTCACGACGCGACTTAGCCCGCGCCATAACCCGTGCGGTGGCTGAGTGGTTTAAATTAGATATTTCCTGGAAATATCTCAGTTCTCAAAATCTCTCAAGACTCTCAAATTCTGTCAAGCTTCTCTCTCTCTGGTTTCTTGTTTGGTTCTTCGGTTGTCGTATGTTGCTAGTATTTAGTGTATCTAGCAAGGGTTCGGTGTAGAAAGCTTCGTCTTCACTCGGTGGTCGATATCTGGTTTTTTCGGGTTTTCGTCTAAAACCTATTTGGTGAGTTCTTACTACCTTTTTCTAAACTTTATACATGCCAAAACTTATATTTTGAACTTCTATATATCTCCATGGTTTCAGATCTATGTTTACTACATTTTTGACATAACTTGAGTTTTGGGAGATTTTAGGGTTCCCGATCATTTTTGACTATAATGATGGATTCCATCTTATTTGGAGTAAAAGGATGTTTTACTTGCACATTTATGTGGGTTACTTGAAATAATGTTTAAAGTTCATTTTGATGATTTTCGTTCTTACCAGAAGTTAAACTTGAAAATGCATTTTTGTTTATAAATGTTATTTTATACCATATGACTATCTATGGTTGGTCACATATGTTATTGTGACGAGTCTGTACCATTACTAGTGGATCCCTAGGTATTGAGTCGACTTATATTTGGGATGTTTTTCCCCTCTTTATAAATGGATGTATATGATCCTCGGGGGCCATTTGGTACGGTTATGTGAGACCGGTTACTAGCCATGGATCATATTTTCCCTTATTTGTAGCTATGGATGCATGTGATCCTCGGGGGCCATTTGGTACGCTACAATCCTTGGTAAAACTGGTTATCTTTGTCATCGTATGATGAGTTTACTTTTATAAGGCCCGGTTGTGGCAAAGGTTTCTTTTGAAAATTAAACCCTATTTGAAAAGATTTCCTTATGATACAATTGTTTATATCTCTTGAAATTTATAAACTGTATGTTCTCACTAGGCTTTAAGCCTAACACTTTTTCTCAAATGATGTGTATAACAGGTTCCCGTTAGCGGTGGGTTGCTAAGGGCTTGAGTGACGAGCTTGGTCTCGGGGATTTTTGAGATGACTAGTATTGATGTTGGGCAATTGTCTAAGTCCCATTCTTTTGGTGATATTGGATTAACAACCGATGTAATCTAGATAGGTTATGTTTAGATTAGTTTGTTGTTGAGTTCAATATCAATATTCAGGTTTGTAAAGGTTAAGTACATTTCCCATTTTTGGGAGGTTTATACCAAGTGTTGATGTTTATTTGTCCAGTTTCCGCGTTTCAAATTCACTCTGATTTTAGGGTGTTACAAACAACTAATTACCCGTTCATTTGTCAAATAATATAATTCTCCTAGATTACTTCTTTTCATGTAGGCAATTTGCTCTATGTCGAAATTCTTCAACTGAGCATGGTTTGATGTTAATGTGTTTTATCATCTCATGCGCAACAGTATATGCAAATATATCATAAAGGAGTATGTATGATCCCTCCATCGGCTCATATGTACTCTCATAATTCATTTGGGATTTCTTTGATCTCTGAAATTAATATTAATATTGAGGCGTCATCCAACAATGATTCATAGACATAGTTATAATCAGAGACAATCTCATGAGAATTTTATATATTGATGGTAAATGGTTGTATCTAACTCTTTTCTTCTTTTAGATGAGTTTTTTTCGAACCATGTAGCTTCTGCCATTTCCTTTTGGGAGCTACGACCTCAACCACACCTCATACATGTGTGATTGCAACGTACTTTCCAGCGCGTTGTGCCCTTGTTTGGGGACTTTTGACCTTGCGAGTATAATTGCAGTTCGTTTATGTGATCTTGTCTCTTATAGAATAACATTAAACGTATCAGGTATCGATTCTGATTCATTTGACTCCAACTTTATGTTAAAAAGTTTTAGAGATTAAAATGAGAGAGAGTGGGAATATTCAATGACACTTCCTGTCGTTCCCATGGAAAATCTTTTTTTCTATCTCCCCCTAACGACGTGAACACTGTCTCATCAAAGTGACAACCATAAATCTAGCGGTAAAGAGATCACTCATCAAGGGTTCTAATTAGCGGATAACGGTTAGGAATTCATATCCAACGTATACTTAATCATCTTTAAGGACTCATTTTGGTGCGTAATGGGAGTGCAATTGGTACATATACTACGCAGTCAAACATGCGTAATGCCATGCTTATATACTGTTACCAACTGGTACGCATGAGACTGGTTAGCTAGTTGTAGGTCTAAAAATTAATATATAAACTTGCATGTAATATTTACATAACCCCAAGAAGATGTGGGTAAATTGGTGCGCATAACCAATGCCCGACATACCATCTATATTCTTTCGATAACAACTTCTATGAGACCAATTTATATATACAAATCGGGGTATAAGAAACTCTTCATTTATTCTAATACATATACAATAATCATCAAATGTTTATGATGTAATTTCTTCAGCATTACCATGTCAAGTAGACTTGATCAGGGTGGTGAACCCTTTAACGTATAACTAGTGCTAAAAGTGCAGCATTTCATGTGGACAAAAATACGACATGCGTTCACCATGTTGAAAATTTTAACCAGAACCATAAAGTACATGATTGGCTCGCATTCTGGATGTATAGGTCCACAAAATCACCTTGTATTCGTTATAAAAATGGAATGTTTTTTGTATGATGTCCTTAGCTTTAGGATGGTCATTCCTGTCTTTGCTAAGGATCAGAGTTTACAAAAGTTGTAGGTAGTAGAGAGGGCATATTATGATGGTGGTGTTGTCTCTTGTACTGCAGAAGTCCACAATTGCAATTTGGTTAATTGCCTTATCTTGTCTTCCACTCGAAAGAGAATGTATCTATGTGTATTTTGCAACACACGGATCATTATGTCATGACCATGGTGTCCCACGTGGTCATGCCGAAATATATATGTGTCATTGTCCCAAAATTCTTTATTGGTGACAAAATATGATTCAATGACCCAGAGAATCTACTAGTTTGGTTTCTCTAATATATGTTCCTTTGATATCCATTAGATTTGATGTTTATATACCCATTTCCATCCTTATAATATGATTTCCAACTGATACGGATATCTTAACAAGGTTCTTATTAATATATTGTTTTTGTGACTATTAATCTTGTACCAACAAGAAAACGATAGTCAATCATCTAAGTATTTTGGTTGAATGAATTATAAAACAAAATAACTATTAGTCTATTTCTTTAGATTGTAAGAGATGTCTTGCAAAAAAAATCAAGTTCTCATCATTACAATCCTATACGAAACGAAGAATATTGAGTTTTTTGTATTTGTTTTGATGTATTTCTTTACATCTATAATGGTTATATATTCAGTTTTACATAAGCAAAAGAAATCAATTTAATACTTAAAATAAAATTCAAATAAACCTATGCTCAATCAATCTTAAATTAATATGATATAGTTCATTTTCAATTTGTTCCCTTTTTTATAGGAGCACTCTTTAGTGCATTTCTTATTTGATTGTCCATTATCACCTGGGGCAGTAGTTGTATCTCTGCTTCAGGTATTTAAAAATCTTCTCCTCTTACCATGACCATGTCCCTTTCTAAGGTCTCGTCCACATGGTGTATAAATGTCACATGTGTGAAATTGTTTTTAACTTACTGTCTTTTGGAGTTGTTTCCACTTTCATTATTGATCTCATAAATTTTCTTTGTTCCAGCATGTCTAGTGTTATTTTTGAAATAGCCTTGTTATCTCTCTCAGCTATTTGCAGTAGGTCGATGAGTTTGTCTAAAAGTTTTATTCCAACTTATATTGGTTTATTAGTATGATCGTTGATATATGAAAGATGAGAATGATTTTATAAATTATGCCATCTTCTATGAGTTCTTTGCCACAGAGATTGAGACACGTTTTGAGACACAACATTTCTTTCCTTCTTGTAATCAAGTAAGTGGGTTTTATTCCGTGTACGATTAGTTTGGGAAATACATGTTCATGAGAACTCCCGATTCTCCCTTTCAAGGCATCCCACTTCTTTGGGCGTTTCTAGTAGAAGGTATTCCCTATGAAAGTTAGGACCGATATGTCGTCTCAAAACATGATTGTATTTGCTTGTACCTTTTCACGAGATTGGTTTTTAGGGTCAATATGGAGTTGATGGGTTTTAGGTATATTCTTGTACCTTCGAAACAAAAGTACTTTTTACGTTGGATATTCATATTTGTACTCAAGTTCTTTTGAGATTAAGACATTATGATGCATGTGAAAATTATTATCATGTCTGTATTGAATTGTTCAATATTAGTATTTTCAATATTGAAAATAAATTGCTTAAACATTTTGGATTTCCTGGTAAGAGAGGAATCACATAGATTACTTAAGTCCTACAAAACTTTAGGGTTATTTACACCCATTTGACAAAAAAAATCAATATATTATGATTAATTCATTAATGAAATATATAGATAACATTTATTTATTTGGTAGATTTTAAAGTATGATATTAAAAAAAATACCCTATTGCGAAATTTGGGGGGTTTTGCCAAAAAAAAAATATATGGGGTTAGAAATGTAACTTCCAAAAATTAATTATAAGATTGAAAACAAAAGCTCATAGCGAAAAAGTCGAGACCTAACAAAAGAAGTAACCCTGAAGTGTTGCGAAAGATTGCGATGGGAAACAACATCAGTCCCCTTCCAACAATTATAAAAATCCGAAAGAATGGAACGAATACGGTGAGATACGATTTCTAATCATTTTTCCTATTACATAAACCTTTTTTTAATAGCGATACGTTCTACCAGTGATTTCGTATCTGGTAAAAATCTTGGCTAATTGATCAAAGTTTGGCCGATCATTCCGTTGGCATCTCGCATTCACGCCCCCGTTTGACTGCCGCTCGGGGGCATCGTCGGAGAAAAATGTCGGGGACAGGGTGAAAGAAGTGATGAGGAAGCGAAGTTGTCTACGAAGCTTTGCTTCTCCCCCTGTAGCCGTAATGACCCTGTTTTTTCAGGGTAAGAAGGGGTAGAGAAAATGTCTCGAGACAATGTTTGATAGATCTTGAAACCAGATCTATCTCCGGAAGATATCTGTCCACTTATCTTGTCTAAAGTAGGAGGGAACTTCACCGTGCCACAAGATTCCTTCGCGAAGCGCTCTCCAGCAATATCGCGTGAGTAAAGAAGGGCAATGCCGCTTTTAAAGCTCATAAACAAGATAAGCATCTCAATTTAATTATAATAATTGTAAATTAAGATAGACACTTGAATAAGATAAAACATTTAAAATAAATTACACTAATGGTCTTAAATAAATTATTCAATATTGTTTCAAATAACTAAATAAATAACAAAATATTTTAATGGTTATATGATCCTAAATCACAAATATAGTTGATTAAAAGAAATAATAACTCAAAGCAATATAAATAATACGAATATATTTATATTCAAATACTCAAATTGACTCGGTTTAACACTACAAGAAAATTGGGTATTAGCGACGGAAATTAGCGAAAGAAAAAATGCCTCACTAATTAGTGGGGGATTAGCGAGGGATTGACCACAGACCCAATCCTTTGCTAATCGTTCGCTAATTAGCGTGTGATCGACCATGGCCCCAATCTCTCGCTAATCCCTCGCTAATTATGCAGGGATTAGCGACATAATGAGTTTGTGGTCAATCTGTCGCTAATCCCTCGCTAATTAGTGAAGGATTAGCAAGGAATTTTGTTTGTGGTCAATCCGTCGCTAATCCATCACTAATACTCAAATTGACTCGGTTTAAGACACTACAAGAAAATTGGGTATTGGCGACAAAAATTAGCGAACGAACAAATCCCTCACTAATTAGTGGGGGATTAGCGAGGGATTGACCACAAACCCAATCCCTCGCTAATCCGTCGCTAATTAACGAGTGATTGACCACAACCCCAATCTCTCGGTAATCCCTCACTAATTATTGAGGGATTAGTGACATAATGAGTTTGTGGTCAATATGTCACTAATCCCTCACTAATTAGTGAGGGATTAGCGAGGGATTGTGTTTGTGGTCAATCTGTCGCTAACCCCTCACCCTTAAGGATCACATGGTACTTACATGCACATAAATTATGCATTTACTCTAGCACTTTGTAACCATATAAGTCCATTTTATATTAACCATTACAGTTAAACACCTCTGGACTTAAACCATAATTAGTTCATCGCCTCATGAAGATCCTCTATAATAGATACTATGTCACATGTAGCTTTGAAGTCTAACTTAATAAAAAAATAAAGTAACTCGATAATAATTATATAATCATTCCTCCAGTACTAACTCATAGTACTTTTCCCTAGTTTAAGTAGGCTAAAATAAGATCTTAACCTAATTATCTTAAACTAAAGCTATGATACCAACTTGTAACACCCCAATTTTTTTTCGCCAAATGAAGTGTTACGTCTCCCAAAAATACATCATTAATTAACCTCACAAAATAAATACTCCAAATATAAATCCACAACGTTACAGCGGAAGTCTAAACATCAAATAAAGAACCATAAAAGTTAACATGTCCCATACCGGGTAACTAAACCAACCCAAATGAAATAAATTACATTGTAACAAGTAAAATATAGAATTCTAGGCGAGCCCCTTGCCTTTATCGACTCCAGAACCTCCTGCTCCTGAAATATATACTATAGTCAGCTAAATAGCTCAGTGAGTTCACGGTTTGTATGCCATCACACACATTAGCTATATAAATGTCAAGTAAATAGTGACATGCAAGATTTATGCAACCCATTGAGATCTCTCAACTCCACTCTATTGGGTAGGGACCTGCCATGTTTCAGGCATTCCCTGGGCGTGTAGGTTCACAAAGAACTAACCGTCCATCTCGGGTCATGCCTCCCTTAAATGTGACATATCGAGCCGATATCCCATACACCGGTTAACGCACCATGTTAACCCCATGCCCAAACCATATGCATGCAATTTATGTTAAACGAATATAACAAAAATTTCATGCTTGCACCATAAATAAAATCAAATGCACGTAAATCATCAATTATAAATAACATGCAATTAATACCTCAATAAAACATACATATAAAATATCACATCTCATACATGTAAAAATAATTTATACATATGTATACATCCCAGTGAAATCTCGTGAAAGACTCACCTGATAATGCCGATTCGTTAGAACTTCTCTCCAAATAACAACCTACAATTATAGACGCAATAATACCCATTAACGTCTATATTTTCTCCAAAAGTCAACCTAAAAGTCAACTAACGATTAACCTCGGTCAACCCTTAATTATACTCTTAATTGTCCACATAAATTTTATAATTAACCAACCCAAATTTGTTTGCGTCAAATTATTAACGTCACGACATCTCGATGTCCGAAATAACAAAAAAGTCCTTAATAATGTGAAGTTACTCCTTCCCAAAAAAAAATGTGGAGTTACTCCTTTTATAATTAAATAATACAAATATATATATATATATATATGATTAAATATATAAATTTTAGTAATTTATTTAACTAATAAATCCTTACCAAAAACTTAAATTAATTAATCTCAACCAATTAATTACACCAATCTCTTTAGGCTTTTTAAAATAAAAGAAAACCATTTTAAACCTATTTGGACCCCTCCAAAGCCGACCAGGTAATGCCCATAACTCCCTAATTGGCCCAATAGCCATCTACTAGCCGGAAAGTCGCCGGAGGACGTCGTCAGCGCCGGCAAACGTTGCTTTTCCGGCGAGTTCGTCGGTTTTCGGCGAACTCATTGTTTTGGACTGTGTGGCTTCGTTTCTCATACGTTTTCGACGATTCTTTTTCCTAAATTTTAGTTTTTCGATTCTTCATATTTTAGAAACACGAATCGCACGAAAACTTCGAGTTTTAAGGGAGATACTTATGTTTAAAGTTTCGGTTTTTACCGAAAGCGATAATTTCTACGTTTTGATCGATTAAACAACCTTCCGTTTATCCAATCGGCTTCAAAACGTATATGGGTTCACCTTTACCCATTCCTAACATCTCCATGAATTTATTTTTTAGTTCTATAGAGAATACATACCTTAACCCGGCGGATCGCTACCTTTAAACGCCATGACCCCAAAATATCTCTCATCCAAAAATGCCCTCAAGAGACCACGCTCTTCACACAACCCCTTGACGACCCGCCTCTAAGGGAACCTGTTATACACATCATTTGAGAAAAAAATGTTAGGCTTAAAACCTAGTGAGAACATGCAATTTATCTAACAATTAGATAAGAACGTTTAAATACGACATACGTAAATCTATTTTTCCCAAACGCCTTT
The DNA here is from genome assembly GCA_023525745.1 of Arctium lappa. Lineage (NCBI taxonomy): Eukaryota > Viridiplantae > Streptophyta > Magnoliopsida > Asterales > Asteraceae > Arctium > Arctium lappa. The sequence goes on along the minus strand of CM042063.1, from coordinate 38,373,385 downwards.
GTAAATAATTTGATAAACACATTTTGACCTTGCGATCGAAAATACATCTTGAGATGACGGGAATACCCGATTTTCCAAAGATTGTGGCGAAACACAAAGTAAGCTATTTTCCGAGTTATTGAGCTCACCATACTAGAATCAAGGGCACGAACATGCCGGCTCGTACTAAGATGTGGGGGAGGGCACCCAATGATCCCTAGTCTTGCTCATTCGCTAGGATTTACATTTACGACCCACGTCTAGTATCCGATCCCACATAACCCTAGGGCCCAATGTCTCAACTAGCTACAAACGGGAGTTATCCCCAATAATAAGTCGACTCTATACCAATGGATCCACTACAAACGGGAGTTATCCCCAATAATAAGTCGACTCTATACTTATGGATCCACTAGTATTAGTTTAGACTTGTCACAATTTCATTTGTGACCAACTATAATCAAACATATAGTTCATAACACTATTTATTTCCCAATTCATATTTAAATGGTTAAATGCTGATAAGAAATACAAAGCCCAAACATGAATCATAAGGCTATCTTTTCATTTCCAAATATGTTTCCTTACCGAGTAAACATTTCAAGTGTAAGAAACCATTTATCCTTTTTATAAATAACCCTTTCAACCAAAAATGTCCATAATATGCTTAAAACATGAACTTGGCTAAAATGCCAAAAGTTGAACATTTGTTCATCAAAATGTGAAGATATTCATATTTGTAATTCCAAGACATAGGTTATTCCTTTATTTTACAAAAGGGTAAGAAACCCTAAAAGTCTCCAAAATACCAAGTTAGGTCAAAAACTTACCAACAAAGAACATGTAAGCAAGGAGATACTTAGAAGTCAAGAATACATTTTGATGTGTATAAAGTTTAAGAAAAGGTAGTATAAACTCACAATGGGTTAAATATCGAAACCTTAGAAATCTATATGAAGAGATCTTGAAACTTGAGAACTTGAGAGCTTTACACCAACACTTGAAAACCTAGAATTTGTAATAAGGATCTTAGGTTTCCATTAACTAGAAATAAATGAAGAGAGATGAGGAGGAACTCACCTAGGGCACCAAAATCGCCCAAAATCGCACTTGAAATCCCCACACTTGCAATAAATGAGAAATGGATCAGTTGGGTCGATTTTATACCCAAACGCCCCCGATCGCGACCTTGCCTGGCGATAGTGACATTTGTCACAATCGCGGGGCACTATCGCCCGCTCATTAGAACCCACGGTAGTTTCCAACGATAGTGCCCTACGACAGTGACACTTGTCACTATCACTATCGCGGGCACAATCGCACCAATTATACCGCAAGTGGTATGTCTCTTGTGAGAGTGCCCTGGAGATAGTGACATTGTCACTATCGCGTGGCACAATCGTGACACAGGTACTGAAACCTAAAAACCCGAGATTTCGAACCCGCGACTTACGTGATGACAAAAAGGGATATATACCACAAATAGAAGTACAACAAAACGAACAAATGTCACAATTCATACAAGTTGGGAATCTAGACTTACACAAATTTACGGGTGTTACAATCCTCCCCAAATTGGAATTGATTTCGTACCCGAAATCCCAGCTACTCGAACAGGTGAGGATATCTTCGCTTCATATCCTCCTCGGCTTCCTACGTCACATTGGCACCGCGGTGATGCTTCCATTGCACTTTGACCATAGTGACTTCCTTGTCGCGAAGTTTCTTTGACTTTTTCTCCAGAATAGCTTCGGGTTCCTCAACGCAACGGTTACCCTCGTCCACTCTAATCTCGGAAAGAGGGATAACGCTTTCCTCTTTCGCCAAACACTTCCAGAGGTAACATATATGTAATGTGTTGTGGATCCCGTCCATTTCTGGAGGAAGTTCCAACTGGTAAGCCTGCAAGCCAACACACTTAAGAATTTTAAATGGTCCAAGGAAATGGGGACTCAACTTCTCGCGTTTTCCGAACCGGATAATGCCCTTCCAAGGCGACACCTTTAGCATCACACGGTCGCCCACTTGGAATTCCATCAGCCACCTCTTCTTATCGGCATAGATCTTTTGCCAATCTTGAGCCGCTTTCAATCTCTCCCGAATGCCTTTGACCTTATCGGCCGTCTCTTGAACGATTTCAGGTTCGGCGAATTGCTTCTCTCCCGCTTCAAGCCAACATACGTGAGTTCTGCACTTCCGCCCGTATAAGGCCTCAAACGGAGCCCTTCCAATACTCGAGTGGTAGCTATTATTGTAAGCAAACTCCACCAAAGGTAGGTGAGAGTCCCAACTACCACCGAAGCCGATAATGCAAGACCTTAGCATGTCTTCAAGCGTTTGGATCGTTCTCTCGCTTTGACCGTCGGTTTGAGGATGGTAAGTCGTACTCAACTTCACGCACGTACCAAGCTCCTTCTGCAAGCCATCCCAAAAGTTTGAAGTAAACCTACTGTCACGATCCGATACAATAGATAAAGGTACTCCATGCCTCGAAACCACCTCATCGATGCAGAGCTTTGCTAACTTTTCTATCGGTAGTGACTCACGCATGGCCAAGAAATAAGCGCTCTTGGTCAACCAGTCAACTATCACCCATATGGTATCATTACCTCAAAGAGTCTTGGGCAACTTAGTCACGAAGTCCATGGTAATGTGTTCCTATTTCCACTCGGGGATCTCCAAGGATTGGAGGCTCTCGTACGGTCGTTGATGTTCAGCTTTCACTTGCAAACATATCACACAACGCTCTACGTAACGTGCCACGTCCAGCTTCATCACCGACCACCAATAGTGTAGCTTCAAATCTCGGTTCATCTATGTACTCCCCGGATGAATGGAATACTTGGACTTATGGGCATCTTCGAGATGAAGCTCCCGACTGCCCCCAATCGTGGGTACCCATATTCGACCGTTGAACAATTTAACCCCATGGCTATCTTCCGTTAAGAGCAAACGTTGCTTTGACATGACCTCCTCCTTGAGATTTTCCTCCAATAATGCATCCACTTGAGACGTCTTAATCTTCTCAATGAGACTCGACACGAGCTCGATTCTTGAGAGGGTAGCCCGAATGCTCCCGCTATAGTCCTTCTGACTCAAAGCATCAACCACTACGTTTGCCTTACCGGGATGGTAAAGCAACTCACAATCGTAGTCTTTGAGTAACTCGAGCCACCGCCTTTGCCTCATGTTCAATTCCTTTTGATCAAAGACGTATTTCAAACTCTTATGATCTGTGTAGATGGTGCATTTTGTGCCATAGAGGTAGTGTCGCCAAAGCTTCAAAGCGAACACCACCGCCGCCAACTTCAGATCATGGGTAGGGTAGTTCTTTTCGTGAATCTTGAGTTATCTCGATGCGTAAGCGATTACCTTGCCTCTTTGCATCAACACACAACCCAACCCCATCTTTGAAGCGTCGCTATAAATCACGAAGTCTTCCGATCTTTCGGGTAACGATAAAATCGGGGCTTCACACAACTTCTTCTGTAAGGTCCAGAACGCCTTCTCTTGCGTTTCGGTCCAAATGAACTTCACATTCTTCCGAGTCAAGGCCGTCAAGGAAGAAGCGATCTTGGAGAAGTTCTGAATGAATCTCCGGTAATATCCCGCCAAACCTAAGAAGCTTCGGATTTTAGACAGACTCTTGGGAGGCTCCCACTTCATCATGGCTTCAATTTTGAAGGGGTCCACTTTCACTCCCTCTCGAGTGACAACATGACACAAGAGTTGAACCTCTTCAAGCCAAAAGTCGCACATGGAAAATTTGGCATACAGCCTCTCTTTTCTCAACACTTCTAGAACTTCGCGTAGGTGTTGCTCGTGTTCTGACTCGCTCTTTGAATACACGAGTATGTCATCAATGAATACAATGACTGACTTGTCGAGGAATGGCCAGCACACTCTATTCATCAAATCCATAAACACCGCTGGTGCGTTAGTTAGACCAAATGGCATCACGAGAAATTCGTAATGGCCGTAATGCGTTCTAAAAGTTGTTTTCGGAACATCTTCTTCTCTCACCTTCACTTGGTGGTATCCCGAGCACAAATCGATCTTCGAGAAACAACTCGCTCCTTGGAGCTGGTCGAATAAGTTGTCGATTCTCGGGAGTGGACACTTATTCCTCACCGTAGCCTTATTCAGTTCACGATAATTGATGCACATTCTCATTGTGACATCCTTCTTCTTGACAAACAAAACCGTAGCTCCCCAAGGAGACGAGCTCGGTCTTATAAACCCCTTCTCTAGGAGTTCTTGGAGTTGAGCCATCATTTCTTGCATCTCCGATGGCGCCAACCGGTAATGGCTCTAGCAATAGGAGTCACTTCCGGTACAAGATCTATTCGAAATTCTACTTGACGGTCGAGTGGTAAACCGGGCAAGTCATCCAGAAAGACGTCGGGAAACTCGCGCACCACCTTTACATCTTCAAGTTTCTTCTTTTCCATCTTGGCATCAACTACATATTCTAGGAAGGTCAAACATCCCTTAACTAAGAACTTTCGCGCCTTAGCCATGGTGATAACCGCTACATCACCCTTTCTCCTTTCGCCATAAACTATCACCATGTCACCATCCGATGTAGGGAGTCGAATTAGTTTCTTGGAGCATAAGATTTTTGCATGATTGTCCGCCAACCAATCCATACCGACTACCACATCGAAGCCACTGATAACCATGGGCATCAAATTAATTGAGAATTTCTTCCCCTCGATGTCAATCGAGTAATCCTTCAAAACATCGCGAACCACTACTTTACTACCACTAAAGCATCAACTAAGCTACTAGTGGGCATGGAAAGCTTTTGGCAAAAAGAATCTGACACGAAAGAGAAACTAGCGCCGAAATCAAATAACACACGAGCAAGTGCGGAGTATAGAAGAAACGTACCCGATACCACGTCGGTGTATGCCTTGGCCTCATCGGCCGTCATCTGGAAAGCTCCGCCAGGAACTCTGGGAGGGTTCTTCTCTTTCTTCTCCGGGGCGCTCCCCGTCTTCCACTTCGGACAATCCTTTCAAAAATATCCCGGCAACTTGCACTCAAAACAGATGATCCCCTTGATCGGACAATCTTTGGTAAGATGATCGGTCTTACCACACTTGGCACAAGAGGTGAAATTAGGATTACAGTTGCCATGGTACTTGCTTTGGCACCTATGGCACCACCGTGCCTCTTGACGGTTGTTGAAATTCCGATTCCCAACGAATGGTCGATTCTCTTTAGGAGTTCCGGAATGGCCTTCCCACTTCCTCTTGTCCGTCACTATCATGGCTTTCTTTGGCTTGCCTCTTGTATAGACCACTTCCATAAATTGAGCTTCCTCAATTGTCTCCCGGAGGTTGGAAGCTTTAGAGTTGCGGACCATTGACATCATGTCCGCCGGTATGCCTTTGAGGTAAGCCTTAACCTTCTCTTTTTCTGTTGAGGCCACATGCCCCACCAATCCCAGCTTTTCCATAAATTGACGGGTGTACTCCCTCACCGTCAAGTTACCCTTTTCAAGAGACCGGAACTCAGCTTCAATATGATCCATGGCCCTCTCACTGCAGTACTCCTCCAATACTTTCACCTTGAATTCGCCCTAAGTTAGTTGGGCCAAAACGGTAGGAGAGAAGATGGATTGGATGACATTCCACCATGTGAGGGCCGTATCTCTGAGCAGTTGAGTACCGAACCTCACCCTTTGATCATCTTCGCACTCAGATGAACCGAATGTTGGGAATTACATGTTCAAAAAGGGTTTCAAAACTCATAAAAGACTAAAATCTTTTATGCAACGGTTGCAAAAAATATTTAGAACAAAGGCATAACAATTTTATGTTCCCACCAAGGATCTTGTTACATGAAATAAGAAGATAAAACATAAGAAGGATTTTAGAAAACAACCTTTGTAGATTTTGAAAACCCTTGGGAGGTTGGAAGTTGATGAAGATGGTAGAACTCAAAGTAGAGCTCCTATATCGGTATCCACCACAAGCACCAACACCTTGAATGCTAGTTCTTTTTTCTTGAAGATGCAATAATGGTCTTCTTGAATCAAATCTACAAGAGATTTGATTAACCAAGAGCACCAAAACCACCACCACAAGGGTGGTTTCGACCGAAGTCTAGAGAGAGGGAGGAGAGAAGAGAGTTTTTATTGTTGGCTATCATTTTCTTTTTTTTTCATTCACTTGGTTCCTTTTGATGGTATAAGTAAGATACTTATACAAGCAACCATCAATCATAGCCACCCAAAAGAGCCAATAGGAAATAAGCTAGCCATGCAAAATTGCCTTTAAGTCCTCTTTATTTAAATTTTAGCCATGAAAAATTTCCCTTAAGCCCTCCTAGTTTAAATTAGTTAAAATCTCTATTTTAACTATTAAACTATATGATATATAGTCCCTCCTTTTAAATTCTAGTTGCAGATGAACCCATCATATTCTAGAATCTTTTATTTGCATCTAATATTATAAATCATATTCATATAATAATTTTCAAGAATTATTAATATTTATCAAGAATCGAATTCTTATAAATATTAATTAGGCGTCTACTTGTTTTGGTGTGACCCTATAGGATCATATATTACCAGCAATATTATTTTATAATCATTTTTGAGCATATAGAACCAACAATCTCCCACTTGCTCAAGATTGCATTATAGAATAATATAGACAGTGGTGGACGTCTAGCAACATCTCACTGCCCCCAACAACGTATGACTGTATGTGCCATTCATCAACATCCAATTCCCATAAGCTCAAAGCTGCAATTGATGTATAAGGTGTGGTATCAGTTATCCCTTTGTTCAGACATCATATTGAACATGAGACATGGATCGCTATCATTCTCATATGTCGTTCAACTTTTGGTAAGGCGCCTTAGATGTCTCACTCTTAAACCATTTACAGGAACAAATCCCATTTTGACTACATACGCCTCTTATGCAGTTCATACTATACCCAATGATGGCCTTTATATCTGCCTACTATTTCAAGATCAACGGTTAACCATATCAAAGCATAGTACTACCTACACTCAAGTCCCTAATATGCATCTCAGGTCAAAGGATACAAAGATACTACCTTTATTCAAGTGTCACTCATGACGACGATCCATGGAGTGATCTTGAAGCGGGTAATGTCCAGTACTTGTTCCCTAACAGGTACCTATGAACTTGATTACAACGTCTTGCCACTTTTACCTCTTAAAAGTCAACCAATCCAATTCATATTAGTCTTACTTCATAGTTGCTCCTACAACTATGGTCGACTATGGACGTTTAGAATAAGTGATTTATTCACGAATTAAACATGCTAATATAGAACACAACAAGTATAAGGGATCATATCCTATATATCTTTACTAAATACTATAATTGTTGCTTAACTTGTTCCAATATCCAAATACTAAATTCAAATCAATTCCCATCACTAGAATAACGAAGTCCTATGGCTTAAGCATGACCCTTCAAGCTTAGAATATAAAAGGAGCTTCGTGAATGGGTCCCCCAAAATTTGATTTGTGTGAACTTTGTGAATACTAACATCTCCATCTTTAACTTTATTCCGAACATAGTTAAATGTTTGAAGTAGATGCTTGGTACTCTGATGTGACATAGTGTCCTTTATCTTGTGTAATGGCACGCATATTGTCACAAAAGATTTCCAGGTGATCCTGAATGGGAGGCATCAACCTATATTTTCAATGAACTATTTCATCCAAAACATCTTCTCTTTTACAGCTTCTAGAGCAGCAATATATTCTTATTCTGTAGTATATTATGCAATTTTCTTTCGCTTGGAACTCTTTCCAACAAGCTACTTCTTCATTCATAATGAAGACATACCCCTTTTGTGGTCGAGAACCTTCTCGATCTTTGTAGAAGCTATCAATAGTGTAACACTTTACTATGATCTTCTTCCAACCCTTAATTAAGGAACACTTCTTTGGTTCTTCGTAAGTACCTTAGAATGTTCTTTACAGTCATCCAATGACCTTCACTTGTATTTCGTTGGTTTCTGCTTCTAATCCTCTAAAGCATTATGACATACTCGGTCTAGTACATATCATGGCATTTATGCTGGATCCAATTGCCAAAGCATATGGAATACAAATCATTTTATCTAGCTCAACCTTTGTGCTAGAATATTGAGATATGCTCAAAATGATGTCATATCATAATTGCAAGAAACTACCTCTAGATCCTTGTATCTTGAACCTTTCAAGATCTTGTCAATTTACGTACTTTGACTTTAACCTATAAGTCGTCTTGATCTATCTCTATAGATCTATATTTCAGGAACATAATTAGCCTTACACAAATCTTTCATTAAGGAAATAGTGTCCGAGTAAAGACATCATGTCTTACTAAATCGGAAAGTTAATTTCCTAATACTAGCACGTCTTCCACATACAATATTAGTAATTTTATTGTGCTCCCACTAGCTTTTTAGTAAATGGATGAGCAATCTTTTATTTTGGTGAAATAAAAAACTTTTAATTTTCTCGTCAAAAATGAAGATTCTAGCTTTAAGACGCTTGTACTGATCCATGGATGGATTGCATCTTGTTGTTCATGACTCTAAGCCACTCATCAGATTCAGAATCTGACATAGCACTTTAGTAGTGTTGATGGGTTTACTAGAATCCTATGATACATCATCCTTCATTAGTCATGAGAAAACGATATTTCTCGGACTTCTGAATGATTCTACTAGTTTTGTGAACACTTTGTGTTTTACTAAATTTGTTGGGTCTGAAATATGCTAAGTCTGATTAGTACTGCTAAGTATTGAAGATTACTACTGCTGAAGACTTTAGTACTGCTACTTGAATATTAGTACTGCTAGAAGTATTACTACTGCTTGAAGGATTACTACTGCTAGTAGTTAGTACTGCTTGAAGAGTTAATACTGCAAGTATGGTTAATACTGCTATTGATTAGAAGATGCTGCTGAAGATTAATGTTGCTTATGATGATAAAGATGGATTGGTTGCTTAAAGTGAAAGACAAGGAGATTGAAGATAATTATGGACTGGATGCTGAAGATCAACTTTAATTTAATAATTATCTTGTAATCTGTTTTGTATATATATAGTCTAGAAGTTTTATACTACAAGGTATGCATTGTTTTGTTCTAGAGAGAATTAGCCTCAAGATTCTTAGAAATCCTTTCTTTAGAGAAGTATTGAACGTCTGTTGAACCTGTTCAACAGATTGAGGCTTTGGTTGTAATCATTAAGTTAATTCAATATAACTTGTGATTTGATCTCATATACTATTTCATTGATTTACTGTTAAAGTGTTTTTCCGCAACTTCTTTAACATAGTTTCTGAGTGTTTAGTTTAAATTCATGTTTTGAATTTCAATCCTGACAAGTGGTATCAGAGCAAAAGGAACTCAGAAATCAATAATCATCATGGACGAATGACATGACAGTGTTCTTGTTTCAAAGGTTCCCATGCTCAAACCTAATGAGTATGACATGTGGAAAGTCAGGATCAGGCAGTATATCCTTCTTACAGATTACTCAATGTAGGATATCATTGAGAATGGTCCCTCCAATGTAGGAGAGATTGGAGCAGATGGCATGAAACCTCCACCAAAGACTGATGGAGAAAGAAAGATGAGGCAGATTGAGATGAAAGCCTTGAGCACTCTGCTCTTGGCAATTCCTAATGAATATCAACATCAGTTTTGCAACTGTGTTGATGCCAAAATCCTGTGGAATGCTTTGGAGAAGAGGTTTTCAGGCACCAAAAGTACTAAGAGAAATCAGAAAGCAATTCTTAAGCAACAATATGAAAATTTTATGTCTACAAAGAATGAGTCTATGACTCAAATCTTTGATAGGTTCAACAAGTTGATTGGAGAATTGGCCACTGTTGGTGTCAAGATGGACCAGGATGATGTCAACAGAAAGTTTCTAAGAACTCTTGGTGAAGAATGGGTAATGTATACTGTATCATTTAGACATAATGGTAATCTGGAGGATAAGGAACTAGATGATCTCTATAATGATATCAGGCTGTTTGAAGAAGATGTTGAATCTAAGAAGAAGCCATCTGGATACTCTCACAATGCTGCTATCTTATCATCTACTACTGATTCTTCTGCAAACACAGAATCAGTTAGTGCTGCTTATGGCTCAAAACATGATGGACTCAATGATTCTGTTTTGGAAGCCTTCCTTGCTAGTCATGCTAAATCTTCTCTTATTAATGATGATCTGGAACAGATCAATGTTGATGACCTTGAAGAGATGGATATCAAGTGGCAAATGGCAATGCTCACCATGAGAATCAAAAGATTCATTAAAAGAATAGGAAGAAACAACTTTGCCGTGAGAAGAGAAGATGGTGCTGGATTTGACAAATCCAAAGTGGAATGCTACAAGTGTCATAAACTAGGGCACTTTGCAAAAGAATGCAGAGGAGGAATCTCTCAACAGCATGGGAGCAACAATCAACAATCAAAGTCCACCAACTACAACAACAACTGGAACCTATCTCAAGAACTTGTCTCAAAAGATGGAATGGGATTTGATTGGAGTGATCAAGAAGATGAGGCAATTCAGAATCAAGCATTGATGGCTGAGATTTCAGAGTCTTCAAGCACTGCAATTCCTACAGAGGTAAAATCTAAACTTTGCTCTAAAGCCTGCCTTGAAACTGTTAAGAAGTACAGGGATCACAATAAGAGCATGTGTGATGATCTTAAAAGGTTGGGGAAACATAGGAGATAGTCTAATTTGATCATTGTGAATTTTGAAGAACAAATTAAGGCATATCAGGCCAATGAACTTCAACATTCATATGATCAAAACTATTGGAAGTGGGAGAAGAAGGAGTTAGAGATTAAGCTAGAGAAAGCTAGAGAAGAATGTGAGAAAGTTAGAAGTGAATTTGAGAAGACCAAATTAGACATTGAGAAATTTTCCAATGCCTCTAAAGCAATGGACACTTTACTCAAATCTCAAGTTCATGACAAACTAAAGAGAGGTATAAGATATAATAACACCCCTCCACCTTACAACAACAACTATATTCCACCCACTTCAGACCTCTTAGAAAGGCAAGATAAGAATGACTTACCTGCAGGAGCCACAGAGGTAGATCCACTAGACACTGTAGTGGTTGAGGCAGAATCTGAAGAAGAGAACAATGAGGATAAGAATAAGGAAGACCAGAAAGAAATTCTCTTAGAAAACCATATTCTTACAAATGAAAGGGGAGGTAAACCATTTGTCAAGAGTGAGAAAGTGGAGAAGTCTAAGATTGGTGAAGAGACTGTTAAGAGTGAGAAAGCTGAGACCTCCAGGAAAGGGAAGGAAAAGGTACAGGGAGATCATTATATGCAAACTACTGTTGTAAATCCCTGTACTTGTCAATAGAACAATCCCCATCAACATGATAAAATAAAGGGAAATCAGAGAAACAGAAATAACCAGTGGGCTCAAAAACAATGAATTGATCTAAGCAAAATCAATAGACCAAAGCCTTGTTTTATTTGTGGCAAGTTAAATCATTTAGCCAAAAACTGTTATTTCAATCCTGTTAACCAAAGAATTACTTTTCAAAGAAAAATACAAAATTATGTTGGTTATAGGAAGCAATCAAGAAGATCAAGCAATCAAATGACTGAGAATGTGAGAACAGCACCAATGAAGATTGGTACTGCAAAATCTTATATTCAGAATAAGTTTGCTAAAACAAAAGAAGATATTCCAAGCAAATCAAGGAGTAACACAAAGAATAGAAAAGCAAACAAATGTGTCTTAATTTGGGTCCCAAAAGAAACTAAATCTGTTAGTACTGCTACCTCAAATAGTACTGCTAACAGATATAGTGCTGCTGATAGCAATACTACTGCTGACCAAGTTAGTACTGTTAATAAAGTTAGTACTGCTGACCAAGTTAGTACTGATAATGAGGATAGTACTGCTAACAAAGTTAGTACTGTTGACCAAGTTAATACTGCTAACAAGGATAGTACTGCTATCAGTGTTAATACTGACAAGCCTATAATTAAGACAAAGTATTCCATCCATGAGATTCCTGACTCTGATCATCTCATCAAGACTAATCTTAATGAATATGAGTATGTTGATGAGAAAGGGCAACCCAAGACCACTTTGGCTTGGGTTCCCTCAAGAAATTAACTATTTTATCTTATGTGCAGGGTAACCAACAGCTCAAGGGGAAGAGCATTTGGCATGTAGATAGTGGTTGCTCTAGGCACATGACAGGTAACATGTCCTGCCTTCAAATTTTCAAAAGGTTTGATGGAGGACGTGTTGCTTTTGGTGACAATCCAGCAGGAGGTAAGATAAGTGGTAAAGGTATGGTTTCAAAAGGTAAGATGACTTTTGAAGATGTTTACTATGTTGAGAAATTGAGATACAGCCTGTTAAGTGTATCACAGGTTTATGACAAGAAACATAGTATATTATTTAGTGATACTGAATGTATTATCCTACTCCAGGATTCAAGGTAGTTGATGAAAATATGATACTACTTAGAACTCCTAGAAAGGATAATGTTTATTGTTTGGACTTGGAGAATGTTTAATCTGATTCATCATTAAACTGTCTGTTTTCAAAAGCTTCTTTAGATGAATCTTCACTTTGGCACAGAAGGATGTGTCACATGAATTTTAAAACTATGAACAATCTTGTGAAAAACAACCTTGTGAGAGGTTTGCCTCAAAAAGTGTTTTCATGTGATGATCATTGTGTTGCATGTCTTATAGGCAAGCAACACAAAACTTCTCATAAGTCCAAAGAAATAAACACAATCTCCTCACCCCTTCAGTTATTGCATATGGATCTCTTTGGTCCTACAAATGTGATGAGTATTGGTAAGAAATCTTATTGCTTAGTCATTGTTGGTGACTTCTCTAGATTTACTTGGGTATATTTTCTGAGGACTAAGGATGAGACAAGTGGATTGATCAAATCCTTTGTCCTTAGTATTGAAAACCAAACAAATCTAAGAGTTAAACTTATCATATCTGATAATGGAACTGAGTTTAAAAATAGTGACTTAAACAACTTCTGTGAGACTAAAGGTATTGAGAGACAATTAAGTGCTCCTAGGACTCCTCAACAAAATGGTGTTGCTGAGAGGAGAAATAGGACATTGATTGAGGCTGCTAGATCTCTATTGGCAGAATCAAAATTACCCATTACTTTTTGGGCAGAAGCAGTTAATACTGCTTGTTGTGTCCAAAACAGAGTTCTAGTAGTCAAATCCCAAGGTAAGACACCTTATGAACTTTTCAAAAATAAGAAACCTTTTATTGGATTTTTCAAACCTTTTGGGTGTCCTTGCACAATCCTCAATACCAAATCTCATTTAGGCAAGTTTGAAAGCAAAACTGAAGATGGATTCCTTGTTGGATACTCCTCTCAGAGTAAGGCATATAGAGTTTTCAATAGTTCTTCCAGGATTATAGTGGAAAGTGACAATGTCAAATGCAATGAGAACACACCAAATCCAATTGGTGCATGTCCTGATTGGCTATTTGACATTGATTCACTAACTAATTCTTTGGGTTTTAGTAATGTACAAATTGCAGGAACAAGTTCAGAAAAGGTACAAGCACAGAAACAAGAGTTTGTACTGTTCCCTATACTTACAGTTGATCCTATTGAATTTTGCCAGCAAGAAAAGAAAGATGATTCAGAAACAGATGGTTCTGAATCAGAACAGGATCCAGCTGATAAGGGTGATAAAGAGGACAAAGGTGATAAAGAGGATGTTCATCCTTCAAGTTTAAGAAACTCGGGTACTGAAATGGCCACATTGTCAGAAGATGATACTGATGAAGAAAATTCGTCAGTATTTGGTGGAAACACTCCTGAAAAGAATGACTCTAATCTGGATGCAAATATTAATGAGGAGGCTGCCCATCAAACAAGAACTCAGAAGAATCATCCTCCTCAGTTGGTGATTGGTGATATCAATTCTCCCAGGATCACAAGGCATCAAAGTAAGTTAGGAGGATTGAAAGACTTGCAGTCAGGTTTGTTATCTTGTTTTCTATCCCAGATTGAACCCACGAAGGCTTATGATGCAATGAAAGACCCAAGCTGGTTAGAAGCAATGCAAGAGGAGCAGTTGCAGTTTGAGATGCAAAATGTGTGGGATCTAGTTGACCTTCCACAAGGACAAAGGGCAATTGGAACTAAATGGGTTTTCAGGAATAAGAAAGATGAGAGAGGTATAATGATAAAGAATAAGGCCAGGCTTGTGGCATAAGGGTAAACACAAGAAGAGGGGATAGATTATGAAGAAGTGTTTGCACCAGTAGCCAGAATTGAGGCAATTAGGTTGTTTCTAGCCTATGCTTCTTTCATGCAGTTCAGAGTATTTCAGATGGATGTTAAGAGTGCATTTCTATATGGGAAAATTGATGAAGAAGTGTATGTTTGTCAGCCTCCAGGGTTTAAGAATCCTAACTTTCCTGACAAAGTATACAAATTAAAGAAGGCACTCTATGGGCTACATCAAGCACCAAGAGCATGGTATGACACTCTGTCTACCTATCTCTTGGAAAATGCATTTGAAAGAGGAATTGTTGGTCCCGAAGGTGCTAAACAAGTTTGTAGAAAGGGGGGGGGGGTTGAATACAAACACAGAAATTAAAGTTAAATAAATTGTTTATTGATAAATTAAATAAAATTTACAAGTTTGTTGCGGAATAAGATTAAGACAGACTCAATCTTAAACAAACTTAAGAAACACTAAGATGATTGCACAAGAAATTCAGAGAATGGAGGATTAAGAGATATAGAAAAGAAGGGTTTCTATATGGGGTTCAAGGATTGAGCACACTTTTAGATGAAAGGGTGAACGTCCTATTTATACCCTTTGCATTAAATGCATGGCAGGGCACTTTACACGTGGCGTTCACTGATTGGCTTTGGGAGTCTGACTTTTAGGAGACATGCTTTCGGCCGGGTCATGAACAGTGTAGTTGACAGAGTTGTTGTACGAATGGTTGCAGAGACATGTCCGTTCTGACTCATTGTACTAGGTTGTGCAAGGATAGACAAAAGGAAACTTGAGGCATAAGCTTTGTGATCGATTGATCGCTGAGTATCTCTTCTTTCAGAGATAAAGAGGTTCAACTATCGCTGAAGCTTTTCCTCATGTTCCTTCGCGTATATGTAGAGTTGTCTTTGCTTCACTGATATCCGCATCAGGTCACTAGTAGACTTCTCTTTGTTCAGCAGCTTCGTCTTCGATTCAGCTGTGAACATATGTTGACGCGAGACTTGTCTTCAGGGATTACGTTGGCTGTTTACTTTAGAAACTATCAGTGATAACTGAACATACTCAGTCTGATCACTGATAGTGAAACACTAATACATAGAAATGTTTATGAGAGAGACTATCAGCGATAACTGAACAGACTCAGTCTGATCGCTGATGGTGAAACACTAATACATATTAAAACGTAATTTTCACTAAGTATAGAAGAGGGTCGTTATCAAATCACTGAGAGAGTTTGGATCAACAATCTCCCCCTATTTGATAATGACAAAGTAACTGAAGAAAATTACTTTATAGTTCAAAATGATAGAATAATCAGGACTCATAACATACATGTCCCAATTACTATTTTGAGGGATCATTTACAGCACTGATGGAGTTAATTACTTCACTGAAATTTTCATTAATCCAAGAAAAGAATTACAAGGAATGAAAATTACAAGTACAAGTGATGTACTAACTACTGTAAGTTAAAACTAATAGATTACAAGTAAGAAAACTAATCTATCAGCTATCTAAAGAGGGTTTAGGAGGATTAATCAAATACTCAGGTATTTCTTCTCCTTTTTGCCTTCGCTCTAAAGATTCTTTGCAGATGATCGCTATGATTGGCTCAGCAGCAGGAGAGAGAGTACACCATAGGCACATGAGATCCTTGAGAAGAGCGAGGGGACAGATAGGGATTTCAGAGACCCTTTGAAATCTGAGTTGTTCCTCGTCATCTCTGAAGAAGATACCAAAAGGTTCATTAAGAACTTGTCCTGCAGCATATGGTCCTCCAGGAGGCAGAGATAGATCCAGAACTGAAAGATCAGGAGGAGGACCGAACAGAGCTTCTCTTGAGAATTTGATGGAGGTTTCATTTCTGATCACTGCGACATTATCAGACGAGGAGGGGAGAGGCTTTCTCTTGATTGGCTTGGACTTAGGAGGTAGCAACTGCTACGATCTTCAGTAGGTCAGAGCGATAGTCGATTTTGTGTTTGCACCATTCGACTGTATTATCGCTGACCGCTTTTTCTTTGGAGCGTTCCTCTTCAATTTCTTTCAACAGAGCTGCCTGAACTTCCACTGGTTTGCGTTTCAGCTTCTTGTCTTTGACTTGAGAAGACTGAATTTTGAGAGGCAGAGAGGCATCTCTTTGACAGTCAGCAATCAGCTTCTCAGCCCTGACGGATTCTTCAATTTCAGCGTCAGTCAGGAATTGCAGTTCTGATGATTGAGAAGGGACCTTTCGTCGTTGACTCTCCAGATGAGAGATCATCTATGTTCTTTTCTTTTTCTCTTCCTCTGACTAGTGAGATGGTCTAGAGGGCCTTCAATAATGTTGCAGGGACTCTTCTTCTTCTTCATCCTCTTCATCAATCTCTCTGACAGAGACTGGGATTATTTGGTCATCAGCTTCAGCAGCTGGGATTATTTGGAGCTCTTTACCCTTAAGCAGGGGAGAGAACTGTCTGGTCAGAAAATGAAAAAGGTTAGATTTATCTAGGGAAGGAGAGAGATAAAGGCTAGAAAGAAACAGGGGTGGGATTTTTATAGAAGGAAAAAGGAACAAGAGTAAGGCATACCTGAGAAGGATTCTCCTCAGGTAGTGAGATCATCTTCAGGGTTCCCTCAGCAGATGCACCTTTGCTTTGGGAAGGGGTTCCTGAAGATGTCTCTTGTCTCCCCCCTGCTTGGATAACTTCTTTCGAAGCTATCGCTGATGATGTGGCGGCTGAAGAACACCAGAGAGATTGATCTTCTTCATCGTCATCATCATCATCTTGATGAGAATCATCCTCTTGATCTTCAAGATCAAGGTCTTCATCATCATCGTCTTCTTCATCCTCTTCATCATCGACTAGATCATCGATGGTGGGAGGGGATTTGTCAGCAGCTATCTCCCCCTCAACCTGAGAGGGAGTTTCCTTTAGTTGTTCAGCACTGACTTCAACCTCCGTATTTTCTTCAGCGGTCTTCTCCCCCTCTTTGTCAACATCACCGAGGGAGAGATCTCTGATAGGAGATGAAGTTTTTGTGGTAGCCAACTTCTGGACTTCAGCCTCCAGTCCTGTGAGACGATCTTCAAGTACAGAGATGTCGGACGTAGCTTGATGAATAAAATCCACAGCTACGCATAGAGCAGTTCTATCGTCTTCTGTAAATGAAGGAGCAGGAGTTGGAGTTGGTTTCTTCAGGCGTGAAAGGATTTGCTGAAGAAGGACTTCACAGGCATCAACCTTTGTAGTCAGAGCTGCAAACTGTTGCTGTGAGTCTTCTTTGACTTTGTCAATCGCTTCGTGGAGAGTAGCGAGTTGAGAAACGTCAGCTTTGTAGGCGCAGGTGGCAGTCAGCGTCTTTAGTGCTTCACCAGCTGATTGAACAGCGTTGGTGGTGTTGTTGAGAGATGCAGTCATAGAGTCCACCTTTGCACTCAGAGTGTTGACATTTGTGTCAACAGTCGCCAAACTAGGACCTGAAAGATTAGTTAGTTTTTCAGAACCAGGCTTATATGGTGAGTTGGGAGAGGTGTTTAAGGTTATATGGATACCTGAATTATCAAACATTTTGTAGAATTGTAAAGATTCCTCAAAAGATTGATGTTCAGGTCCTATGGGTCCAAATTATGGAGTAGAGATAGAAGGAGGGTTAGAGATCAAAGAAATAGAAGGACTAGAGATGGGGATAGAAGATGTAGGGATAGGGGTAGTTACGGTAGGGGTTACCTCTGGAGGAGGAGGAACCGAGACTATTGGCGGTGTCATTGTTGTTGTGACAGCAACCGTAGTCGCTGGCACGGTTGATGTGGGTATCGCTGAGGATGTGGAGGAGAGACCTACGAAAGCATCTAAGGATGTTTGTTAAGAAGCATCCTTAGGTCTTGAACTAGTGGAAATTTTCTCCTTGGTTACCTTGGCCTTCTTCGAAGGACCAGGGGAACCAGTTGATGGTCGTTTGGAAGGTGTAGCGGCAGGGATAGCAGAAGAAGGAACCTCCTACGTGGCCGTTGAAGACGAAGAAGTGAGGAGAGAGAGGCGGGAGCGAACTTCAGAGATACTTATCTCGTTGGGGAGCGTCTTGACCTCCAGGGATCGCTGACCTACTTTCGGAAAAGATGCATCCGAGTTGGTTGGGTAAGTGGTAGGGAAGAGGAACTTCAGGTACGCGCAGATAAAGCGTACGTAGGGAACTTTGGAATCCCTCTTGGTCTTCTCTATCTTTGACTTTAAGTCATCAAAGATAGTTGTTGCGTAGTCGAAGTTGCGTCCAACTATCACTGAGTAAGCCATCTGGACCTGAACCTTGCTGGCTTGGTCCAGTGACCCACTCTTCCCACTCATACACTGGATGATGTGAGAGAAGATGTAGTTGAGTTGGGAAGGCATCAGTGCCTTTTTCACAAGAGTCAGCTTCTTGTTTGGAATAGTCGTCCTTGGTTTGTGTTCCCAGGCGTATTCCATGGCATCCAGGAATTGGATGAGTTCAACGTCAGTTGGCAAGGCGTCGAATCCATTCCTGGGTTTGTCGGGAAAACGCAGAGCTTTCCTCAGGCCTAGGGTAGTCATCATCCCTGAGCCAAGTTGAGTGCTGAAGGAGATAGCAGGAACCTGTTCACCCTTTTTGTTGGTGATGGAGGTTTCATCAGCAGTAAACCAGAATTGCTGGAGAAGAGCTTTGGAGGGTGTTGGATCCACAGTGATAGCGTAAGAAATGCAGGATTGCTTCAGAAACATTACGGCCTCCTTCAGATGAGGATACTTGACACCATCAAAATCGAGGCGAGCAAGATGATTGTTCTTTGGGAGCTCAGAGTCAGAAATGGCGAACTTGACGTTCTTTGATGCAATAAGTGCAGATTGAGTCATTCTGAATTAGGAGTAGATAAACGAGTAGAGGAAAGGTTTTTAGTCTAAAAATAAAGAAGATTTGTCCAGTTTCTATTTGAGGAAAGAAACGTAGAAAATCAACATATTTGCAGATTAAAACAGTTTATCTTAGAAAAAGATTTAAGAACAAGAAGAAAAACCAAAGATTTTGAGTAAAGAAATCAAGGTAAAATGGTTTTTAAAGAATAAAATCAAAAATGAAAGTGATTTTATGAGATTAGAATCTTATAAACCCTTAAATGGAGTTTATGCAAAAAGATTTTAAGTAAAGAAAAAGAATAAGATCAAGAATAACATGTTGATCTTTGACGAAGATGATGCAAAAGCTTGAGAGAGAAATCTTTCTTTCAAAGTATTTGCAGAAGGCGTAAAAATGATAAGAATGGAAAAACATTCTTTTTATACGTGATAGAGAGGAGAGAGAGTGTGAGAGAAGCGGGAAAACAAATGTTCATCATGACATGGACACGTCCCACGAAGTTGATTGGATGGAAGGGTAACGGACAAACGTGTCAGAAAAAGGCATGTCGTGGATTGTTGGTTCAAATGACGTCATAGAAGAGAGAGACTGTTCATTTGTCTGTTTTGAAATTATCAATGAAGAAAAGTCAGAGATAGATTTTCCTTTTAAAGGATCACTGACTAGAAATATCAGTGATTAATGTATTTTTCAAAAAGCTTTTAATCATTTGAAGAAAGTTCAGTGATTAAAGTTTATATTTTGAAAAAAAACATCTTAACTGAGTTAAGATTCAGTTGAGGGAAAGGAGAGAACATACCTCAGAGTCAGAATGTTTATCAGAGAATGATGAAAGGGGAACTTTTTGATTACTGACCCAATACATGAACGCTGAAGAATTATTCTTCGAGGTTCAGCATTCCAAGCTCACTGATGAGAAAGTTTAACCTTGTCTCATCAAGAGGTTTGGTGAATAAATCAGCAAGCTGAAAGTCAGTAGGGATAAAGTGAAGTTCAATATCACCATTCATCACATGATCTCTGATAAAATGATATCTGATCTCTATGTGTTTCGTCTTTGAATGTAGCACTGGATTATTTGCTATAGCGATAGCACTAGTGCTGTCGCAATAGATAGGAATCTTTGATAGTTGAAGGTCATAATCTAATAGTTGATTTCTCATCCATAAGATCTGAGAACAACAGCTTCCAGCAGCTACGTATTCAGCTTCAGCTATGGAAGTGGACACTGAGTTTTGCTTTTTGCTTGTCCAACTTACCAGCTTTCCTCCCAGGAGTTGACATCCACCAGTGGTACTTTTTCGATTGAGTTTACAGCCTGCAAAATCACTATCAGAATAACCAGTTAGATCGAACCCTGAATCTTTGGGATACCAAAGACCGAGGTTAGGAGTTCCCTTCAGATATCTGAATATTCGCTTAACAACGATCAGATGGGATTCCTTGGGTTCAGATTGATAGCGTGCACATAAACAAGTAGAGTACATGATGTCAGGTCGGCTAGCTGTAAGATACAGCATGGAGCCTATCATTCCTCTATAGGCAGTGACATTAACAGGTATTCCAGAAGGATCTTTGTTAAGTGTCAGGGGTGGTGCCATAAGAGTTTTCATAGCTGAAGTTTGAGTAAGATCAAACTTCTTCAGCATATCTTTAACATACTTACCTTGGCTGATAAAAGTACATTTGTCAGATTGTTTAATCTGAAGACCAAGAAAATATGTCAGCTCACCCATCATACTCATTTTATATTCTTTCTTCATTCTTTCCGCGAAGTGAGTACACAGAGATGGGTTAGTAGAACCAAATATTATGTCATCAACATATATTTGTACAAGAATTATATGACCTTTTATCTTTCTGAAAAATAACGTATTATCAATTTTGCCACGTTCAAAATTTTCAGAGATAAGAAAAGATGAGAGAGTGTCATACCAAGCACGAGGGGCTTGTTTTAGACCCTAGAGAGCCTTATCCAATTTATAAACATAATTTGGATACTTAGGGTCATAGAATCCTGGAGGTTGTTCTACATAGACTTCTTCATTCAGCTTTCCATTTAGGAACGCTGATTTTACATCCATTTGATAAACGATGAAGTCTTTATAGACTGCATAAGCTAAGAATATTCGAATTGCTTCGAGCCTGGACACAGGGGCAAAGGTTTCATAATAGTCTATACCTTCCTCTTGTCTGTATCCCTGAGCAACAAGTCGAGCCTTGTTGCAGGTTACAGTTCCATGTTCATCTAACTTGTTTCTAAACACCCACTTGGTGCCTATAACAGTTTTATCAGATGGTCTAGGAACGAGATTCCAAACTTTGTTTCGAGAGAATTCAGTCAGCTCTTCTTGCATAGCGCTGACCCAGTTTGGATCTCTGAGGGCATCATCAGTCTTCTTGGGTTCTATTAAAGAAAGAAAGTTGACGAAGAGACATATATTACCTGAGCTTTGTCGTGTCTGAATACCTGCATCTGGATCACTGAGAATTTGATCTATTGGGTGATCTCTGATCCATCGCTGAGCAGGAGCATGATCGCTCAACTCAGAGGTTGGATCAACAATTGGGATGTTTACTGATGAGGACATTTGAGGTTCATCAGCAATTAACTATTGAGTAGTGGACAGCCGGTTGTTATTAGAGAGGGTTTCAGACAGAGGTAGATCTTATGGTAGCAAGGTGTTTAGAGGTTCAGCTGAAACCCATGAGTTGGATTCAGCGCTAGGAGGTATAATGTTTGGATCATCATCAGCGGCTGGAGGATCTGAATGCTGATGGTTTGAGAAGAAAGGTTCAGTTTCTCTGTAGTGAGAGAACATCCAAGCATTTAATTCTTCATTGCCAGTGATTGGTTTAGAGTTTGCTGAGCGAGTTTCATCAAATGTGACATGAATTGTTTCTTCTACAGATTGTCTTCTTTTGTTGAAAACTCTGTAGGCTTTGGAGATGGAGGAATATCCTAGAAATATTCCATCATCAGCTTTTGGGTCGAACTTCCCAAGTTGATCTCTGTTGTTTAAGATATAACAATGACAACCAAAGATATGAAAGAAACTGATAGAAGGCTTCCTTCCATGAAAAAGTTCATAAGTTGTTTTCCCAAATCGCTTTACTATCAGCGATCTGTTTTGAGTAAAACATGTAGTGTTTACAGCTTCTGCCCAAAATTGAGTAGGGAGATGAGAATCGCTGAGCATTGATCTAGCAGCTTCAATGATCGTTCTGTTTCTTCTTTCAGCGACTCCGTTTTGCTGAGGTGTTCTTACTGATGAGAAGTTATGAAAGATTCCCTTGTTCTCAAAGAAGTTGTTCAGGGAACTGTTTTTGAATTCAGTTCCATGATCACTTCTTATTGAACGAACAGTAAGATTATACAACACTTCCATCTTTTTAACAAAAGATATTAGTTCTTCTAGAGTATCACTCTTACAACGAAGAAAGATAACCCAGGTGTAGCGAGAATATTTATCTACAATAACAAGCGTATATTTCTTTCCAGCTATTGATTGGATGTTGACAGGGCCAAACAGATCCATATGCAAGAGCTGAAGAGGACTTGTCACTGAGGAAACTTGTTTCGACTTGAAACTAGCTTTTGTTTGTTTTTCTTTTTCACATGCTGAGTAGAGAGATTCTTTAGCATATAAGTGCTGAGGAAGACCAGAAACCAGTTCCTTAGATGATAGAGAATTCAGGGTTTTGAAGTTTAGATGAGAAAGCCTTTTATGTCATAGCCAGTTGACATCAGAAGATGCTTTTGAGAGAAAACATAAGTTTTCGGTGGTCGTAGAGTCCATGTCGATTACATAGACATTTTCTCTGCGATAGCCACTGAGAGCAAGTTTTCCTTTCTCATTTACCACTGAACATGCTTTCTTAGAAAAGCGAACTTCATAGTCTTTATCACATAGCTGACTGATGCTCAGAAGGTTATGCTTCAGTCCATCTACATAAGCGACTCTTCGAAAGGTAGTTGTCTCATTGCTGAGGACACCAAACCCTCGGGTAATTCCTTTTCTATTTCCACCAAAGGTCATAGAGGGACCTTTCTCTTCCTTGTATTCAGTGAGCACGTCTTTCTGTCTAGTCATATGTCGAGAACATCCACTGTCGAGATACCAGATGCCCTTTGATCCCTGCACACATAAGGAAGATTAAGCGTTGTTTGGTACCCACTTTTCGATGGGTCCTTCAGAGTTAGTGGATAAGGAAGGTTCAACAGTTTTCTCAGCAGATGAAAATTCAGCTTCAGTGGTAATCTTCACTTTGGTTAATTTCTTAACCTTAGTGGTATTTTTCACCTTGGTTGATTTTTTAACCTTGGTGACCTTTTCAACTTTAGAGGCATTTTTCTTCACTTTAGCTGTTTTATCAACTTTGGTGGCATTTGGACATTTGCTTGCAATATGATCAGTAAAACCACAGTGATAACATTTTCTGTATTTGAAAACGGTTTTAGGATCAGTAGAAGGTTTTGCAAGTTTAAGATGAGCAAGGCCAGGTCCAAGAAGACTTTTCTCTTGAGATCTGGGAGGAATTTTCATTTCTTCAGATCTCGTAGGTTTAAGGTCAATCTTTAGCTTTGGAGGACAGAGATCAAAAATTTCTATCACAGAGCTAGAGGATTGCTTAGCTGATTGTTTAGAAGGAACTTTCAGCTTTGCTTTCCTGGTTGCCTTGTGAGGAAGGAGAATGGACTTTCCTTTATCCTCAGACATAGTGTCTTTGGATTTTTCCTCAGGGATGGTATTTGAAGAAGAACAGGGATAGAATTGATTATTAGAAGTGTCAAAGAAGGAGGTGACAAACGTTCCAAACTTGAGCGAGGAACTTTCTTCCTTAGAATCATCCTGAGGTGTCCAAAAACCAAGACCAGTTTTATCACTTTCAGGAGTTTGAGCATTTATTACCTCAGAGATCTTTGTTGATGATTTGCACCATTTTTCAACATGAGCCTTTTCTGCTTTTAGAGCAACGATGGCTTGTTCGCGTTCAATGCTGATGATTTCATTTATAATGACTTGATCTTTCAACTTTTCTTCTAAAAGATTTAGTTCTTTGATCTTTTCATGACATTTCTCTAGCTCTTGAGTTAAATGAACATTTTTATTCTCAGCTTAAGTTTTGTCATTTCGAGCATTATAAAGGTCAATCGTCAGCACATCAACGGCGCGACTTCTCTCAGCTTCAGGCAGAGAGGGATTTGTAGAGATAGATACCTGAGATGATATGTAGCTCATAGAAGGTTCAGATGGTTCTTCCACTTCTTCTTTAATCTCATCCATGAGGCAAAGATTAGCGACTTCTTCTTCATCAGAACTTGATTCTTCTGATTCAGCCCAGTCATGTTCTTCAGCGATGAGACCTTTACCTTTTCGCTGATAGCTTTTCAGCTTTTGATACTTGTTCTTCAGCTTATGGTATTTATCATTACTAGATCTTCTTGAGGTAGAAGGCTTGAAGACCTTTTTCGACCTGCACTCACTAGCAAAATGTCCAATCTTTTCGCAGTTATAGCAAGTGGCAGTAGCCTTATCAACCGGAGTTGATTTTGGTTTTTCAGAAAGAGAGAGAGGCTTACTTCTTCGGAAGTTGCTCTTTCTTGCAAATCTCTTAATAGAGTTTGTCAAGAGTGCTAAGGACTCATCAAACTCTGAAAGATCAGGGTCTGATAAATCTTCAGATTCAGAATCTAACTCAGTGATGGTGAGAGTAGATCTCTGAGATGGAACTATCTATGAAGAGACTAAAGCAACAGGAGTGCTTTTGGAGTCTTTAGAATCTTTTACAAGATTCTTCTTCAGGAGATTAGATTGCTCATAGTTGAGCAATATTCCATATAAAGTGCTTAGAGAGAGAGTATGTAAGTCTTTTGTCAGCTTAAGACATATTGAATAACTGTCCCAGCTTTCAGGAAGACTTTCCAAGAATTTTGTTAGGACCTCTGAATTAGAATAGGTTCTACCAACAGTTCTTAGGTCAATGATTAGGCAGTTAAACCGCTGATGAACATCAGAAAGAGATTCATTTTTACCAACGATAAAACTTTCATACTGTCTTACCAAGTTAATCTTTCGAGTCTCTTGGATTTCAGTGGTGCCCTCATATTGAACACATATGGTTTCCCACATTTCTTTAGAAGTTTTCAGATGCATGATGGAATGGAAAACTTCATCAGGCAGAGCCATTGAGATAATGGTCTTTGCTCTTGCATCTATGCCTACCTTCTTTTTATCTTCATCACTCCACTGTCTTATTTCCTTAACGACATATCGTTCAGGGACAGCTTTAGTGGTGGCAGTAGCGGGAACCGCAGCTATAATTCTAACAGGTTCATAGGGTCCGTTTTCTATATATTTAGGTATAGTAGGATCCGCACCTTCAAGAAATAGCATCATTCGATTTTTCCATAGAGAAAAATTATCTCTGCTAAATCGAGGAGGTTTAGAAAGTGAACCATTATCATAGTAGTTTGTGTTTGTGTTTAGTGCCATTTTAGAATAGCAAGGAAGAGTATTCAGCAAGATCATGTTTATTAGTTTAAACAAACTGCTCTGATACCACTTGTTGGTCCCGAAGGTGCTTAACAAGTTTGTAGAAGGGGGGGGGTTGAATACAAACACATAAATTAAAGTTAAATAAATTGTTTATTGATAAATTAAATACAATTTACAAGTTTGTTGCGGAATAAGATTAAGACAGACTCAATCTTAAACAAACTTAAGAAACACTAAAATGATTGCACAAGAAATTCAGAGAATGGAGGATTAAGAGATATAGAAAACAAGGGTTTCTATATGGGGTTCAAGGATTGAGCACACTTTTAGATGAAAGGGTGAACGTCCTATTTATACCCTTTGCATTAAATGCATGGCAGGGCACTTTACACGTGGCGTTCACTGATTGGCTTTGGGAGTCTGACTTTTGGGAGACATGCTTTCGGCCGGGTCATGAACAGTGTAGTTGACAGAGTTGTTGTACGAATGGTTGCAGAGACATGTCCGTTCTGACTCATTGTACTTAGTTGTGCAAGGATAGACAAAAGGAAACTTGAGGCATAAGCTTTGTGATCGATTGATCGCTGAGTATCTCTTCTTTCAAAGATAAAGAGGTTCAGCTATCGCTGAAGCTTTTCCTCATGTTCCTTTGCGTATATGTAGAGTTGTCTTTGCTTCACTGATATCCGCATCAGGTCACTAGTAGACTTCTCTTTGTTCAGCAGCTTCGTCTTCGATTTAGCTGTGAACATATGTTGACGCGAGACTTGTCTTCAGGGATTACGTTGGTTGTTTACTTCAGAAACTATCAGTGATAACTGAACAGACTCAGTCTGATCACTGATAGTGAAATACTAATACATAGAAATGTTTATGACAGAGACTATCAGCGATAACTGAACAGACTTAGTCTGATCACTGATGGTGAAACACTAAAACATATTAAAACGTAATTTTCACTAAGTATATAAGAGGGTCGTTATCAAATCACTGAGAGAGTTTGGATCAACAGGAATCATTGACAAGACCCTTTTCATTAAAAGGAAGAAGAAGGACATCCTGCTTGTTCAAATCTATGTGGATGATATCATCTTTGGATCCACAAAAGATTATATGTGCAAGGAGTTTGAGGAGCTGATGCACAAAAGATTCAAGATGAGCTCTATGGGTGAACTCACATTCTTCCTTGGGCTACAGGTTAAACAGAAGAAAGATGGCATTTTCATAAGTCAATCCAAGTATGTGCAGGATATACTTACAAAGTTTGGATTTTCATATTCAAAGCCTGCAAGCACACCTATGGAAACACACAAACAGATCACTACAGATCTTGAGGGGGAGGATGTGGATGTTCATCATTATAGATCTATGATAGGCTCCCTCATGTATCTAACAACTTCAAGGCCAGACATTATATTTGTTGTATGTGTGTGTGCCAGATTTCAAGTGAGACCTAAGCAATCTCATTTTCAAGCAGTCAAAAGGATCTTCAGATATCTCAAAGGACAACCTAGGTTGGGTCTTTGGTATCCTCATGACTCACCATTTGATCTACTTGCATATTCAGATAGTGATTTGGGTGGTGCAAACTTGGATAGAAAGTCTACATCAGGAGGATGTCAGTTTTTGGGTGCAAGACTAGTTTCATGGCAGTGTAAAAAGCAAACCACAGTGTCCACCTCTACAACAGAAGCAGAGTATATAGCTGCTGCTCACAAGTGCTATGGATTCAGAATCAGATGTTGGACTATGGTATTACTTTTCTTCACACTCCCATCTTCATTGATAACAACAGTGCTATAAGCATTGTTAATAATCCAGTGAAGCATTCAAAAACCAAGCATATAGAAATCAGGTACCATTGTATTAGAGATTGCAATGAAAAGAAGTTAATTCAGGTTTTGAAGGTACACACTAGTAACCAATTTGCTGATCTATTCACCAAAGCTTTTGATGTGGGTAGATTCACATTCTTGGTCACAAGTGTAGGCATGTTAAACACTGAATAAGCCTCTTTTGATTTTCTTTATGTAACATTTCTGTACAGCTTCTTTCATGCTTACTTTCTCATATTGTATTGTGCATGGTGCTGCTAACTATTTGTGTCTAAGTGTTTCTGATTACCTTGTTGATTAGAAACTTGATACTCCTGGTTAAGTTAATACTGCTCTCACTATTAATCCTGCTGATAGTTCAAATATGGTTAAGTATGGTTACTACTGCTAGGTAGTTTATACTTCCATTGCAAAGTTACTACTGCTTTCCTTATTTCTACTGCCAGACAGTGTTAATACTGTTGGTATGTGTTAATACTGTTGATATGTGTTGCTACTGCTTATATGGGTTAGTACTTCGGGTTTGTTAATGTTGCTAGGGTACTTAGTACTGTTTTTAACTGAAACCCTCCACCTATAAATACCCTCTCTGTCCGCCAAAACCCAAACGACTCTTTGAATTTCCAGCGAGTTTTCATCCTCTCTCTCTCTCTCTCTCAAATTCTTGCTTTCCAGTGCGTAATCCCTAGTGTTGACTCGAACCCAAGACTCGATCAAAACGATGGCAGGACTGGATTTCATTGATGACCACAATGAACTTGCAATGCTGCAGAAACCCAAACAAGCTGAGGGTTTTGATGAAATTGTGGATTTCCTGAAAGCATCCCACATTGCCTATGCACTCACAGTCAATCCCACCATCTATATGGAACACATGCGACAGTTCTGGGCCAATGCATCCATTCAGACTGTTGATAGCAATCAGGTCATTCAATCAAGGGTCTGTGATAAATCTATCACAATCACAGAAGGCTGCATTCGCACTCATCTACGTCTAGATGATGCCTCAAGTATATCTACTCTCCCAAAGGAAGACCTATTTCTCGAAATTGGTCGAATGGGGTATGAAGGTCCTACTGAGGTTTATAAGTTTTTCAAAAGCAAATTTTCACCTCAGTGGAGATTCTTTGTTCATACTATTCAACATTGTCTATCTCGCAAAACAACTGGATGGAGTGAGTTTAGTAGTACAATAGCTTATGCTCTTGTATGCCTAGCTACCTCCAGAAAGTTCAATTTTTCTCAAATGATTTTCAATGATTTGATGTCAAACTTGGATACCAAAACCAAAACCAAAAGATTCTATATGTATCCAAGGTTTGTGCAAGAAGTACTAAACCAGGAATTGACGGATTTACCCTCTTTTGAAGAGGTGTATGTACCTAAACCTCCCAAAGGGAAGGTGTTTTCCAACATGAAAAGTCCTAGTAAGGACTTTTCTAGAAAAGACACACCATTGTTCTCTACAATGATGAGTGTGTCTCATTCCCATGGTGAGGCATCAGGGTCACAACCTACATCTGACCAACCCACTGATGACCTACCCACACCATTCATTTCAAATGATCCTCCTCAGATCCCTGTTGTGAAGCCAATTTCCCCCATCACTCAAACATATGTAAGGAAAAAGGTACAAAAGGTTCCTTCCCTTCCTGTATCTTCACCCCAAAAGCCTGCAAGCCCTCTGATGAAGCATTATCCATTAGAGAATATCCAAAGGGAATCCACAGGGGTGTCTCCCAACCCCAAGAAGGTGCTCTCTAAGGAGAAGGATGAGCATGTGGGCAGCAAGGCTCACACTACTGATTCTGCACAAGGTGTGGATCAGGACAGTGTGAACATCACTAAGACCTTCCCCACGGCAACTTTGGATGAGAAATCATCTAAGGGACCCAGGTGCCAAGAAACCAAGGGGGTAGTAGGTGCTTCTGCTAGGCAGAAAGCCTCTACTAAAAGATCCAAGGATCCTTCAAGGGTGGTCAACACACCTAAAGGAGGTGTGGACAGATATAACTATGATGAATTGATGGAAACAATTGGCAATGTCAACCTGGATGTACTCAAACAGGGTTCAGAAATAAAGGAGCTGAAAAAGGTGATCATTTCTCAACAAAGCCAGATAGACAAACTCAAGAAGCAGGTGTTGAAATTAGTGCACAAAAAGAAGAGAAACCAGTTTATCTTGAAGAAAAGGAGAAGTGGTCATGATGCTTCCAAAAAGGGGGAGAATCAAACAACATAAGTTGAGAAGGAAAGATCAGTAGGAATGGAATCTCAATTTGAGAGGGAGTTAGGTGGTGATGCTGAAAAGAGTGTTAAGAATCAAGGTGTGAGGGAAGCAGTAACTGAACCAGCAGTAGAAACAAAGAAACCAACAGCAGAAACTGAAATGTCTAGAGAAGAAATAGAGATTGCAGAAACTCTGGTTAAGGCAAAGAATGACACTCCCAAGGCTACTCAAAAGGCTAAGGGAGTGGTAATCAAAGAAGGAGGCACAAAGAAGAAAAGGAAAGAGATAAGGATGACAGAGGCCAAGAAGAAAGGGAAAGAAAAGATGGTAGAGCATGTGAAAGCATCAAAGAAGCAAAAGCAAATAGAACTGGATGAAGAATTTACAAAGAAGATGCAAGAAGAGCTTGAAAAGGAGAATGATATTCAAACTGCCAAAGACAGAAAGCTTGCCTTAGATCGGGCAAAAAGGC
The DNA here is from genome assembly GCA_023525745.1 of Arctium lappa. Taxonomy (NCBI): domain Eukaryota; kingdom Viridiplantae; phylum Streptophyta; class Magnoliopsida; order Asterales; family Asteraceae; genus Arctium; species Arctium lappa. Next base: position 38,343,243 of record CM042063.1, on the reverse strand, counting down.
TCAATGAAGAATATCAGAAGAGCTTGAAACTGGCTGCAAAGAGGGTTACAATGAAAGCTTCAAATAAAAGACAACCTTCACAGACCTTCCTAGCCACACAGGAATGGAGAAAAATGATAAACTTCCTGAAAGCATCAGTTGGAGTTCTTGAAGGGATGTTTAACAAAATGTCTTTTGGAAGACTTCAGTCAGAGGGTTGAATTTGAAAGAAAGATGAAAGAAAGACATGATCTGAATATTCAACAGCCTTTTCCTGACAGTGAAGAAGGCACTCCTACAAAAGAAAAGAAAGAAGTCAAGAAGACAGAGACTTTAGCTCAAAAGATTGGAGCTATTAAAAGAATGAAGTCAAATACTTCAAAGAAACAAGCAAAAAGGCCAAGGACTGAGGAAGGTGAGAAAGAGCAGGAAAGTGAAAGAAAGGAAGTTGAATCATCAAGACCTACTACTGCACCTCTTGTAGAGCAGCAGAAACAAGCTGAGTAGGTTGAAAATCAAGAGAAGAGTCAAGAGCAATCAAGTAAACAATCATCAGAACAACCAAGACAACCTGAGAAGTTTGATTTATATATGACAGAGACAGATGAAGAACCTCTGAAAGTTGATCCTATCTCAGTGAATGCTCCAGAAATCATTCATTGGGATACTTTGTTGGATAAAAGAACAGAATACTTCAGAATAAAGAGAATGGGTGACAAATATGAGGTATATTCAACTTGGGGTAAGATAATCAGAAGTTGTACCAGAGTTGATGTAGAAGAAATGTACAAGGTTGGACTAAAACTGTATGATGACTTGTTGAAAGGAGCAGGGATGAGCCTAACAAAGATGGCTATGGAATATCTTATCAAAGATGTGCATCACGAAAATTGATTTAAGAGTATTGATCATTGGATGCTCTTTGAAAGATCTGGAGTCTATGTCATAACCATTGACAAAAGCTTTCATGAGTACTACTTGGTTGATAAGGTGTATGACCACAGCAAGGCAAAGTTGCAAGGGATGCTGAAAGCAAAGTTGGTCTGCAATAAAGGTTCAGAGATGGCAGTGATTGTAATTAAAAGAACCATCAATCAAAGTATGGGATTGAAAACTGATCTAGGAATCTGAGCAGTTATTTTGAAAGCATCATGAAGACCGTATTCTGAAGAACTTAACTTCTTGAATTGAAAAGTTAAGTTAGGGGGAGATTGTTGGGTCTGAAATATGCTAAGTCTGATTAGTACTGCTAAGTATTGAAGATTACTATTGCTGAAGACTTTAGTACTGCTACTTGAATATTACTACTGTTAGAAATATTACTACTGCTTGAAGGATTACTACTGCTAGTAGTTAGTACTGCTTGAAGAGTTAATACTGCAAGTTGGAAGTTACTACTACAAGTATGGTTAGTACTGCTATTGATAAGAAGATGTTGCTGAAGATTAATGTTGCTTATGATGATAAAGATGGATTGGTTGCTTAAAGCGAAAGACAAGGAGATTGAAGATAATTATGGACTGGATGTTGAAGATCAACTTTAATTTAATAATTATCTTGTAATCTGTTTTGTATATATATAGTCTAAAAGTTTTAGACTACAAGGTATGAATTGTTTTGTTCTATAGAGAATTAGCCTCAAGATTCTTAGAAATCCTTTCTATAGAGAAGTATTGAACGTCTGTTGAGCCTGTTCAACAGATTGAGGCTTTGGTTGTAATCATTAAGTTAATTCAATATAACTTGTGATTTGATCTCATATACTGTTTCATTGATTTACTGTTAAAGTGTTTTTCCGCAACTTCTTTAACATAGTTTCTGAGTGTTTAGTTTAAATTCTTGTTTCGAATTTTGATCCTGACAAAAATTTTGATCAATCAAATTGTTCAGTTTCAACAACCTTTGTTCGATAACTAGTGCCAACCAATAAGTGCATTAGGTTATGAGGTTCTTGAATTCCTTCAAGTCCCTTAAACCTCCCATTTGCCTTGCCCATTAGAAACTTGCTTTCTAAGAACTTGGCTTTCAAATAATAAACAATTTTATTGTTTGTGGGATTGTAGAATCGGTATCCTAAACAATCTTTAGTATATTCTACAATATATGCATTTGGTAGATTTTAGATCGAGTTTAGTTGAAGCTTATTGTCTTACATGAGCTTCATAAACCTACACCTTCAATTAAGATTAAGGAAGAAAACTTTCATACGAAATCTTATAAGGTGTCTTGTCTACCTCTTGGCTGGAGTCATACTCAAAATATGATTCACAGTAAATAAGGTAGAACTCGGAATTGATGTAGGAATAGTACTTCTACTCATTATAGAGCGAACCATATTTAATAAGGTTCGGTTCATCCTCTCGAACATACCATAAAGAAGTGGTGTTCTGGATGGACTAAATTGTGTTACTATCCCACAATTTCTAAGACAATCCAAGAGTTCTTAGTTGGTTACTTTCCTATATCAGAAAACACTTTAATGGTCCTATAGAGCTGTTTTCTTTAACTTCACTTTGAAGCAGCTTGAATCATATCAAATGCTTCATGCTTATAACTTCAACGTTTGAAAAACATTAGTGAAGATATTGTATCATCTATCACCATATCTAGACAAGGTTTTGAAAGACCACATACATCAACATGTATCAATCTTAGCCTTAGACTTTTCTCTTTTACTATAATAATTAGAGAGAAGAACTATATTCAACTTGTCAAAACTTGAATATATCTAATGAAACATTCTCATTTGCCTTCAAAATACCGCACTTTTGAAGTTGGGATATGCGTTTAATGTTTGTATGACTAAGTTGACTATGTCATAGATTTGATTCAAATCTCATTTAAGTCTTATGGTGTTTACGTTCAATGAGTATATATGAACTGTCCATCGACTCATATGTACTCTCATAGTTCATTTTGAGATTTTCTTTCATCTCTAGAATCATATTAACTTTGGAGCGTCCTTCAGTGATGATTCATGGACATAATTATAATTAGAGACAATCTTATGAGAGTTTTGTGTGTTGATGATAAATGGATGTGCCTAACTATTCTCTTCCTTTAGAATAGTATCCATCGAACCAAGTAACTTCCACCACTTCCATTTGGTAGCTACGACCTCAACCACACCTCCACTATGTGTGATTGCAACGCACTTTCCAATTGCGTTGTGCCCCTATTGGGGGCTTTTTAACTCTGTGAGTATATTTGCAGCTCGTATATTTGATCTTGTCACTTTTGGAATAGCATTAAACGTATCAGGTATCGAGTCTGATTCGTTTGACTTCAACATTATGTTGTGAAGTTTTGGGGATCAAAATGAGACAGAGTGGGAATATTCAATGACACTTCCTGTCGTTTCCATGGAAAAATACTTTTTCCTATCTCCCCCTAACGACGGGAAGACTATCTCATGAAAGTGACAACCCGCAAATCTATCGGTAAAGAGATCACTAGTCAAATATTCTAATTAGTGGATAATTGTTGGGGATTCATGTCCAACATATACCAAATCGTCTTTACGAACCCATTTCAATGCGCTGTGGGGGCGCAATTGGCACATATACTACAGAACCAAACATGCGTAAATGTAAACTATCAGACTTATATCCAGTTACCAACTGGTACACATGAGGCTGATTAGCAAGCAGTGGATCTAAAAACGAAGAGAAAAAAAAACTGCATATAATAATTTGCATAACCCCAGGCAAATATAGGTAAATTGGTGCGTATTACTAATACCATAGATGTCATCATATTCTTTTGATAACAACTTCTATGAGACCATTTTATATATACACATGGGGTATAGGAAACTCTACATTGATCCTCATACATATGCAATTAACATCAAATCCTTATGATGTAAATTCTCCAACATTCCAAGTCATGTAGACTTGATGAGATAATCAGAGTGGTGAGCCCTTAAACGTATAGCTAGTGCTAGGAGTGCAGTATTTCATGTGAATAATAATACAACATGCGTTCATCGTGTCGAAACCAGAACCATAAAGTACTTTAATGGCCCGCATTCTGGATGTTTATGTCCATAAATATCACCTTGTATTCATTGTAACAATGGAATATTTTTGTATTATGTCCTTAGTTTTAGGATGATCTCATTCCTGTCTTGGCTAAAGATTAGGGTATATACAAAAGTTTTAGGTATTCGAGAGGGCATATTATGATGGCAATGTTGTTTCTTATGCTGCAGAAGTCAACAGTTGCAATTTGCCTCATTCCGCCTTTCACTCGAAAGAGAATGTGTCTATGTGTATTTTACAATACACGGATCACTATGTCATGACCATGGTGTCCCACATGGTCATGTCGAAACATATATGTGTTATTTTCCCCAAAGTTCTTTATTGGTGACAAAATATGTTTCAATGACCCAATAATCTACTAGTTTGACACATTAGTTTCCATGATATGTTTACTTTCATATTCATTAGAACTTATGTATATATGCTCATTTCCATTTCCATTTGATACGAATATCTTTACAAGGTTCCTATTAATCTTGTAACAACAAGAAAGTGACAGTCCATCGTCTAAGTAATATGTATTTGTCTATCATTTTAGATTGTGTGGAATATTCTACAAAAACTCAAGTTCTCCTCGATACATTCCTACATGGAACGGAGAATATTAATAGTTTTGTTATTTATTTAGATGTATTTCTTTACATCTATAATGGTTACATATTCGATTTTACTTTAGCAAAGAAATTAATTTTGATACTTAAAATTAATTTCAAATAAGTATTAAATATTAAATTAATATGTTATAGTTTATTTTCAACGTGTTTCCTTTTTGACAAGAGAACTCTTTAGTGCATTTCTTATTTGATTGTCCATTATCACATGGGGCAATAGTTGTATCTATACTCTAGATGTTGAAAAATCATTCCCGACTCTTACCAAGACCTTGACCCCGTTCTAGGGTTTCGTCCACATAGTGGATAAATGTCACATGTGTGAAATTTTTTTTAACTCTCTGTTCTTTGGAGTTGTTTCCACCTTTAATGCTTTCATTATTGATCTCGATAATTTTCTTTGTCTCGACATATGTGGTGTTGTTATTCGAAAGAACCTTGTTATGTCTCTCAACCACTTGCAGTATGTTGATGAGTTTGTCTAAAGGTTACTTTCCAACTTATATTAGTTCATTAATATTTTTGATATATGAAAGGTGGAAATAATGTTAAGAATCATGTCATCTTCTGTGAGTTCCTTGCCACAGAGATTGAGACGCGTTTTGGATATAACATTTCTTTGTTGAAATCAGTTAACTTTTTGTAATCGAGTAAGTGGGTTTCATTCCACTGTATGATTAGTTCGGGAAGTACATATTCATGAATACACCCGATTCTCCTTTTCGAGACATCCCACAGTTATTTGGGGGGGGGGGAATAAAGGTATTCCTATGAAAGTTAGGATCTATATGTCGTCTCAAAGCATGAAGGTATTTGCTTGTACCTTTTCAAGATGATTGGTTTTAGGGTCAATAAGGAGTTGATGAACTTTAGATAATTTATTGTACTTTTCAAAGTGAGATTTATATACTCATTTATGGTACTCATATTCTTTTGAGTTTACGACGTTGATTTAGGGATGAGTTGTTTCAACTATTTACATATATAAGAGATAATATATGATTTTCTGTTTGATAAGACAATGGATTATGGTTATAACTATTATTTTATGTATGAAATTTTTTTTATCATAACAACATTGGATTTTTGTATGCTTACATTTTGTTGATAATACTTCATCAATATTTCAATTTGTGAAAAGAAATCACTCAATCTATTGGATTTCCAGGTAGTAGGGGAATCACATAGATTTCTTAAGTCCCCACAAACCTTAGGGCTATTTACACCCGTTTGACAAAATCCTTATGATGTCTTGCGATTATTTAATTTGATGATAACATTACTAATTATAGAGCTTTTGGCATGAGATCAAAAAGAATACGAGCTTGACATATGATGTCAACTTCAATGTTTTAATATTTTAATGGTATTTTGAGAGATTTTATTATGAGCCAAATAAATATTGGTTTTGACATTAAGTCAAATTCAAATGTTTAATATCTTACTAACATTTTTGGATATATGGAGATTGGAAGTGTAACTTCCAAAAAAAAATTATAACATGAGGATGATTTATAACTAATATAAGAATAATGTTTTTGGAAATAAGCAATACAATCGTCATTATTAGAAATTTATTCTGACTATGATACGCTTATAATTTTGCTCCAATATTTAGTAACAAAACATACATGGCAAGCAATTATAATAATTTTATAAGACCTAAAACATATTGAATTAAATTCAATAGTTTTTTTTTTTCCACACATCGACCCTTCAAAATGTGCATAATAATTGCCTTAAGTATAATCCAATACATTTTATAAACATATTCCATTAAAAAAAATTAACAAGTTTAATATGTAAATGTCATAAATATACGCCTATAATAAACTTTGAACCAATAAATTAACATTAACAATTAAAATCAATAGTATCCAAAATTAAAATAATTGAATCACATCTAAATATGTTAATCAGTCATGATATAAATTAACAAGAAAAGATAAATGAATCAAATACCTTTTTTTTTCAATATCAATTACATAAGGAGATATATACATATATATATATATATATATATATATATATATATAATTACACATAAAGATGTACAATCCTTATTGCATAAGATACAAGTTAACATAGCAATAATGGTTATTATTATTATTATTATTTTTTACCTCTTATAATGAGAACTGAAGGAACACAAATATCTAACCCATAGAGTAAGTATATCATGAGTTCAAAATTATACACAGTTATATGGTTTAGGTTCATACACATGCTTAAGGTCATGCCCCCGTTCATCCTCATATATTTAAGCAAATTCAAAAAAAAATCATGCATATGATAAAGATGAAAAACTCAAGAATACAGAAAGACTTTTTACCTCAGTCATATGGATTTTTTTTCATTCATCCTTCAAAGCATGATTCGAGTTTGTTTCTGGCTTTGTCATTCTTGTAATTCATTTGATGAAACAGTAGCACAGACGAGCATCGTGCTGATAACGTGTTAAAGGAAAAATGAAACAGAATAACAATATAATAGAAAGACAATGAAATATGTAATTTTCATTAATCATAAGCCCTTTAAATAGGGAGAAGTTTACAAATAAAAGGAAACATTAATTATGGTAAATTCTAATACTAGGAAAATATTATATCAGTCACTTCCTTTTGATGATGACACATAATCCTACAACATTAATATCATATATTAAGATTTATGTTTGATCACAAAAGAACCATTTATAGTCCTTTAATAACCATTTATTTAGACTATGAGTTTGGATAAGTCTTAAAATCTCTATTTTAACTCTTTTTACTAATTTCAAAAATTTGACGTTTGAAATTTTTAGAACAAAAATTTATAAAATCATTTTAGCATCTTATGACAAAATTCGTCAAATTTTGATTTCCAAACTCTTAGTACCATATTATTGCATGCATCCAATAATCAAGGTACTCTAAATTTTGAAAAACTTATTTCTTCAAAATAAATTTAACATTTAAAATCCAATTTTAAAGTTAGAGTGTTTTTTAATAAACTATTTTATTTAAAACACATTTCAACCAATTTGCATGTTATGGCTTTAAAATCTCTATTTAAAAGTTTGGTCCATCTCATTATAAAACTTATCTTAAAATTGTCGTTCCAATTTTCAAACAATTTTAAAGCGCGTTTGAACCAATTTTATGTTCTTTACTAGCATATAAAATATCTTATATTTTAAAGCAAATGAAAAAGAACATAAACAATCACAACAAGCAAAAGAATGTGCATAAAACAAAGTCATTTCTAATGACATTTCTTGTGAGCTAAAACAAGAAATGTCATGTCCATTCCTAAGGACAAAAAAATACATTTAAAGAAGATCTTCATTCTCCCACTTGCTTTGACATCTCCACGCAAACAAGTCACCAAGCTCCATTTTGAAGTTCCATGTTGGTCTCCATTTATTTACAATTTACAAATAAAGAAACTAGTTCTAACAACTAATCTAATATTTATAAAATGAACATAATAGAAGATAATAAATCCTATTTACTAATACAAACCAACATGAATAAAAAATATTACAACCATATCGAATTTTTAACTCACATAAAAACACGAAAGGTCCATGGCTTGTTTATGCACATATTTCATAAAATAAAAAAACACTTTCTTTTTCTAAGGCAACTTTTATGTAACAAAAATGCATGTCAAAGTTTTGTTACATAAAATATAAAGACTAGCATAAAAAATTGTCAAAAAAAGCCATGCATGAATCCTTTTCATACAAGATGAAATTTTTATCCATGGCTTCCAAGAACCAAGTTTCAACCAAATAAAACTTATTATCTAATCATGCATGTAACATAGGCTCTGATACCACTTGTTGGGAATTACATGTTCAAAAAGGGTTTCAAAACTCATAAAAGACTAAAATCTTGTATGCAACGGAAGCAAAAAATATTTAGAACAAAGGCATAACAATTTTATGTTACCACCAAGGATCTTGTTACATGCAATAAGAAGATAAAACATAAGAAGGAGTTTAGAAAAACAACCTTTGTAGACTTTGAAACCTCTTGGGAGGTAGGAAGTTGATGAAGATGGTAGAACTCAAAGTAGAACTCCTTTATCGGTATCCACCACAAGCACCAACACCTTGAATGCTAGTTCCTTTTCTTGAAGATGCAACCATGGTCTTCTTGAATCAAATCTACAAGAGATTTGATTAACCAAGAGCATCAAAACCACCACCACAAGGGTGGTTTCGACCGAAGTCTAGAGAGAGGGAGGAGAGAAGAGAGTTTTTATTGTTGGCTATCATTTTCTTTTTTTTCATTCACTTGGTTCCTTTTGATGGTATAAGTAAGATACTTATACAAGCAACCATCAATCATAGCCACCCAAAAGAGCCAATAGGAAATAAGCTAGCCATGCAAAATTGCCTTTAAGTCCTCTTTATTTAAATTTTAGCCATGCAAAATTTCCCTTAAGCCCTCCTAGTTTAAATTAGTTAAAATCCTTATTTTAACTATTAAACTATATGATATATAGTCCCTCCTTTTAAATTTTAGTTGCATATGAACCCATCATATTCTAGAATCTTTTATTTGCATCTAATATTATGAATCATATTCATATAATAGTTTTCAAGAATTATTAATATTTATCAAGAATCGAATTCTTATAAATATTAATTAGGTGTCTACTTGTTTTGGTGTGACGCTATAGGATCATATATTACTGGAAATATTATTTTATAGTCATTATTGAGCATATAGAACAAACACCAAAGGTTTGCTCGACAACTTGGATCCACTTTACACATGCAACGGGGTCTTCAGAACCAGAGAACTTAGGTGGTGCACAACCTAGAAAGGATTTATAGGAACAACTTTTTCCAATCTTCTGAGTGCCAGCAACCCTGTGCTCTTCAGTCCTGATTCTGTTCCCGGTGCCACCAGAACCAACTAAAACATTTTCTTCCACTGTCGCTTGCCTTCGGAGGATCGCATCACGATCCTCCAATATCTTCAGAAACGCCTCTTGCTGCTTCTCCATAGCCGACATCACCATCTGCATAACGCTGGTCATCATATCAGCTTGAGGGTTTGCCTCTTATAACAACCGGGTTCGTGGATGCCAGTTCCACTCTAGGCACTTGCTCCACCTCCCCGGTGAATAACGACGGCATACCAGGAGGAACGACAGTCGGCGCCCTAACCACCGGGTTTCGTTCGGGCGAACTATCATCACGAAGGTCTCTGTCGCCTAACTGCCAACTAAGAGTGTTCACCATAATGGAGTAATGGATGTCACACAAGCACGAGTAAGAGTAAGAAAGAGATAAACAGAAATAAGTAAGAAAGGAACGTACTACTACATTCACCAATAATCATACTAACCGTAAAACAAGCACACTCACGTAAAACATCCTCATAATAACTTTAGCTAAGTAAAATTATGAATATATGATACGTAAGAGTTCCCGTTACCGTCACTACAATTCTTGACTAACATAATTTTCGTAGACTCTGAGACCAACCCATCTTAGAGGTTCTACCCAATCTCACAAATCATTACTTAATAATCTCCGTCTAAGTCTAGACATCTTACATTCATGCCTAGTTCACTTAAACTAGAGCTCTGATACCAACTTGTAACACCCTAAAAATCTGGAAAATTTTAAAAATTGAAAATTCGGCAATATAACATTTGCATTTGGGAAAAACTACCCAAGAAGGGTAAAAGTGTATGCGTTTAGAAAACCTGTATAAGATGCATAGGAAATCGACAACAAACTAATCTAAACCATATCTATCTAGATTGTTTTAAATGCCATGACCCCAAAATATTTATCATCCAAAAATGCCCTCAAGAGACCACGCTCTTCACTCAACCCCTTGACGACCCGTCGCTAAGGGAACCTGTTATACACATCATTTGAGAAAAAGTGTTAGGCTTAAAACCTAGTGAGAACATGCAATTTATATAACAATTAGATAAGAAAGTTTAAATACGACATAAGTAAATCTATTTTTCCCAAACGCCTTTGTAAATAATTTGATAAACACATTTTGACCTTGCGATCTAAAATACATCTTGAGATGACGGGAAGATCCGATTTTCCAAGGATTGTGGCGAAACACAAAGTAAGCCATTTTTCGAGTTATTGAGCTCACCATACTAGGATCAAGGTCACAAATACGCCGGCTCGTACTAAGATGTGGGGGAGGGCACCCAATGATCCCTAGTGTTGCTCATTCACTAGGATTTACATTTATGACCCACGACTAGTATCTAGTCCCACATAATCGTACCAAGTTGCCACCCTAGTGCCCAATGTCTCAACTAGCTACAAACGGGAGTTATCCCCAATAATAAGTCGACTCTATACGTATGGATCCACTAGTATTAGTCTAGACTTGTCACAATTTCATTTGTGACCAACTATAATCAAACATATAGTTCATAACACTATTTATTTCGCAATTCATATTTAAATGGTTAACTGCTGATAAGAAATACAAAGCCCAAACATGAATCATAATGCTATCTTTTCATTTCCAAATATGTTTCCTTACCGAGTAAACATTTCAAGTGTAAGAAACCATTTATCCTTTTTATAAATAACCCTTTCAACCAAAAATGTCCATAATATGCTTAAAACATGAACTTGGCTAAAATGCCAAAAGTTGAACATTTGTTCATCAAAATGTGAAGATATTCATATTTGTAATTCCAAGACATAGGTTATTCCATTATTTTATAAAAGGGTAAGAAACCCTAAAAGTCTCCAAAATACCAAGTTAGGTTAAAAACTCACCAACAAAGAACATGTAAGCAAGGAGATACTTAGAAGTCAAGAATACATTTTGATGTGTATAAAGTTTAAGAAAAGGTAGTATGAACTCACAATGGGTTAAATATCGAAATCCTAGAAATCTATATGAAGAGATCTTGAAACTTGAGAGCTTTACACCAACACTTGAAAACCTAGAATAAGTAATAAGGATCTTAGGTTTCCATTAATTAGAAATAAATGAAGAGAGATGAGGAGGAACTCACCTAGGACACCAAAATCGCCCAAAATCACACTTGAAAGCTCCACACTTGCAATAAATGAGAAATGGATCAGTTGGGTCGATTATATACCTAAACGCCCCCGATCGCGACCTTGCCCGGTGATAGTGACATTTGTCACAATCGCGGGGCACTATCGCCCGCTCCTTAGAACCCACGGTACATTTCCAGCGATAGTGCCATGCGACAGTAACACATTGTTATTCCCAGATTCTAGTTCCTAATAACAAACATTTAATCAAAACAAGATTTATTAGTCAATTACCTGTTTGATTTCAATCTCAAATTCAACGATTACAAGTTTCTCTCTCTAGAACACTCTTTCTCTCTCTACAGATTTCTCTCTCTCTCATATATGAACTTCTCAACTTGTTCACCAACTTGTTACTACTAAAAACAGAAAATACAAGGTATTTATACTTACAACTAAAATACAAAGAAACTAAAATACAAATACAAATACTTTGACTTTTATTACAAATAGACTTTGACTTTGATGAGTGTTGACTTTCTCAGCTTTGACTTCTTACACTTTGACCTTCAGTCTTCTTGATCTTGTATCCAACATATTTATACTCTAACAATCTCCCCCTTTGGATTCAAGATCACTATTTAAAGATCTAGCAATTCAGTCTTCTCTTTTAACCTCTGTCAGTACAATCTCCCTTTTTTTCTTTGATGAGATTCTTTCCAAAACTGTCTTCAAACGATTAACAATCTCCCCAAAACTTTCACAAAAATACTTTCAGACTTTGGAAAGAAATTATCTTCAGAATCAACTCGAATTGCTTTAGCAGATAATCTTCAAAGAAAATTTCCTCAAATCTTCAGAAATTCTTTGATCTTCTTCAAATCTTCAAATCTTTACTTTGAACTTTTCTGACTTGGATATTTCTGAAAATCATCTCTCAAAACTTTATCATTTCTTGATACCATCTCCCCCTTTTTGATGATTTAAGCATCTATATCATCAAAACTTTCCTTCCAAAAAATGTCTTTGACCATTCTGATTTGTCAAACTGAGCCTCTGATTCTGTGATCCATAACCAATTATTCATCTAGATCTTTGCAAATCCAGACAAAATAAGAACATGTAACTCCTGAATCAACAAATGAATCAGTTAGAATGCTTGTCAGTAACACGAAGTCACTGTGTGTAACGGATACACAATATAAAGGAGCTTTTTGATGTTCACTCCCCCAGGGCTTCCATCCAATCATCGGAATACCACAAAGGCAATTTCTATGAATGTTATGACAAAGAAACGAAATCCTTGTGTGTTTGTGCATGTATAGAAAGAATTAAGCACTAATGAATGCTTTTAATAAGGCTCAACATTGTGTAAACCACAGAGACAACAGTAGATAAACACAGACTTAATGTGCATGATTGAAATGCGAAGGTGGGGCAGACTTCCTTCTTTTTCAATATCCAGATTTTCCAAATGAAAACCAGATAGATTATATGTTGCGTCCCCTTTGAAAATGTGAAACATTTTCTTTTTGAGAAGAAAATGAGTAGCTGGTGGGGTTTAGTCAAGAGTTGGCATGGGCTAGTTGCCTGCTTCAATAACGTTCACCAAAGAGTTGTGAAACGCTAGCAATGTGGCTGCCCGACTCAGAAAGTAATTGGTGCAGAGTTTGATATTCTTTTACTCTGTTCTCACACCCTCTTTCTTTTAATCATTAAGCTAACTACTAACCAAACTCTCTTTTCCATTTTACCTCATCACACCCACACTCATTTCTTTTAGACTCCTCACACTCAATCACTATTGGATTAACTTCTTGGGTAGAAATCACTGGTTAACGTGATTTCATAGAAGTTCATGTAAGTCCTAGCACAAAGAACCCATATAATCCTAATAAGCATGTGTTGCTCAAGATGGTTTAACTTTATCAGTTAAAGCTCATATACAAATGTCAGACGAATGTATGCTCATAAAATATAATCATGAAGATTTGAGCATTTTTAGACATTGAAGTATTTTCAAACAAGTATACTGAATGAATGAACATGAATGCAAAAGACTCGTTTGAAAATCTGACATTTTATGAAAATGATCAGAAATGAAATGATATAGCAATTAAGGCTTATGGTAAAAAATAACGGATTATGTCTATACGAAACAAAAATATAGACATTCTCGAAATGACGTTTCGAAATGAAATATCGCTTAAAATTCTTTAAAGTATAAGCGGGGTGTCTTACCATCGAAAATATGTTTCAATATGAGATATTGTAACCACCGTCAAAATCCACACTATGAGGTTAGCTTCTGTACTTTTGGAAGTAAAAATTTAAGTATGTCACTCCTAGAAATGCATAAAAGCCTTTCAGATAAAAGTTTCCCGAAAAATTTAGAAGTCGCGTTAAAAACCCAGAACAGTTCTGCATCTGACCGTCACTGTCTAGAAATGCCAAAAAAAGTGATTAAAAGTCCAAAATCCATAAACTATAAGAATCAATATATTTAATTTGTCTAGCATTGCTAAATTTTCAAATTTGACATTTTTAGCAAATATTGAGAATCGAGTATTTCGGTTCTCAAATATATCTGATATTTTATGGTTTAGGCTAATAATTTATTTAAAAAAAAAATTAATTCATAATGGTGTTGATGAGTCATTAGGACACTTGTCCTAATCCTACCCTATTCTAATTATCTTTATTAATTAAAAACCAAATTAAAAACCATACTTCTCACATTCACAAAAATTAACTCTTCATTTCCTCTCCCTCTCCTCTCTTTGTCGGCCAAAGAACCACCATTTCACTTTCTTGTTGATTAAAAATCAAATCCAATCAAGAAACCCTCAACAATTTGAAGTTATAATCAAGTTTCCTTCTCAAATCTTCAAGGTAATCTCAAAAACTACATTGTTTTTATGCATGTTCTCATTTTCGATTTTTGGGTTTGAGGAGTAAAAGATTGCATCTAAATGTGGTATAAATTAGGTTTTTGTTGATAAAATAGACTGCAAATTGATGTTTATGTATTCAAAAAAATGAGTTTTTGATTCTTGTTTTTCAAAGAAAACTTGTTTATCATCAAGTTTAGGGTTTATGATGATAATGTTCAATTTTGGTATCATGAATCACTAAAATATTGGTATTATTGAAATTATGATTATGTTATCATAATGAAATGTTAGTATAAAAATGTTCTTATGATGGAATTTTCCAAATTCCACATGAATAAGAACTTAGTAGTGATAATAATATCACTTATTTGGTGTTGTGTTCATGCATGTTTATGGATGAGCATTAGATTGCTATGAGTCCATAAAGGATATTAGTTTTTATCAAAAATCATTCTATGTTTGAATAAGATGTGAGAGCATATGGTTATTTCATAAACCAAGTGCAAAATGATCATTTTATCACCTTTTGTATGTTTAATATTTACCACAGTTGCTGTCCAGAAAATGCATCCTCTTTAATGATGCATACCTCAAGATTTATCCACCAAAAATTGGGTATTTTACCACAAAACTTCAGTTTAAGGTGTTAGGAATCCATATAATCAAGAATCATTCAAAATGATGGAGATTTGGTCATCCAATTGAATTTTATAAAAAGATGGTGCAATCTGTCCAGAATTGGCAGATTCATACACCCAACTTGTAAAGGCCATAACTCCCTCATTACTCATCCAAAATAAGTGAATATTTTTCCAAATGATAGGATTTTGAGTTAGGTTTGCATCCATATATGAATAACTGTCTAATTCCAAGAATTGATACCCCAAAATCCTGTTACAAGTGAGGTATGTCACTGATCCGAAAATCAGTGACACTCTGTTTTGTAAAAATTATTTGAGGTATCAAAAGTTATACAAAATTTATAAAAAAATTCAGATTTACTCTAAACATATCATAGTACCACCATAAAAATTTTTGATTAAATAATTCTCTTGGGAAGTTAGGTTTCCGTGGTGATTTTATCAAATAACTTTCTGGACAGCAAATGCTGAATCCAGAAAAGTGATCCTATTAAGTCTAAATTCTGTTCTATTGCATTTTAGGACTTTGTATAGTTTAAAAATGGATGTGGACTAAGGAATTTATATAATGGCATTTCATGGGACAATTGGACATGTTTGTTGGACATCGGAATAGGGGATTAATGTGTTCCACTATGGCAACTCTTGTATAGGGAAACTAAGGGCGTGGCAAACTCCATAAGTATCAAAGTAAAGTTTCACCCGTTCTATTCGTTAAGGTGAGTATTCACAGCCCCATTTTACTTGTTTTGAATAAATTTTGGGGTGAAAAGCATGCTAACTTGTGTTATAAAGATTCATGAGTAGTTTAAATTGTTATGCGATATTAATCGCCAAAGCTTATTTAAGCATTAAATTGAAATGGTATGACATCGTATGATCGGTATGTTGAGTTTTAAAGTAAAGTAAAGAAAAGTCCCCTGTACACTACTATTAACTCATGAACAAATGGGCCTATAGTATTAGTGGATAGCGCTATTTGGTCTGACAAACCCACCTTAATACTGACGAGTAGGGGTGCACTATACTAGAGAATGCGGACACTCATTTGGGGTAGGCCGCGAGGGGCTGGAAAGAGCTAAGTCCGGGACGGTTTAGTAGTGGCTCAACAAGACGAAAGAAAACCGAATCATGTCATACGAATGTTGAAACGATAAAGCTCATGAACGTTTTCGATTTAAGATATCGATTAAATTTGAAAGTTATATTTATCAAACCCTGCATACAAAATCGTTTTGTGCATAGTTGAAAACTGTGAACTCACCAACTTTATGTAGTTGATATCCGTTTTTATACATGCTTTTCAGGTAACAAAGACGGTATGCCTTAGAAGATTTTTGTATACAAGCTATGTCTTGGAAAGAAAACTCTTTTGTTCTAGATTGTATAATATTTATGAAATGTTTGGGCTTGTAACCGTATTAATTTAGTAATGATCATTGTAATGACTTTTCTACATAAAAAAAATTGTTATGTTGGTATAGCTATACACTTGTGTTCATGTTTCGAGCTGTCATACTCCGTACTTCCGCTTCAGCGGGGTGTGACAAACATGGTAAGAACAATTTGATCAAAAATTAAAACGATGTGTGTGAATACTTGAAAGTATGTAGAAAAGACAATATGCAAGTATTTATCTTTGGAAACACACGGTTTATTTATCAATTAAGCACAAAAATAAAATGAAAACATTTAAAATCACACTTCCAAATTATAAAATCTGTTTAAAAACCAAGAAGTGGTTTGAATATTTCAGAACATGTTTTCTATATCTGAAAGTTGTCCTTCTTTCAGATATATTTGAGATTAAGATAAGAAATTTACCTTTTCGCTTAATCTTAATTCTCAGAAAGTCAGCTGAAAAATCATAAGGATATGATTTTGATAGCTTCCTCTCATTCTACACAAGTCTCAAAGTCTAGTCAAAACCAATTTATTCATAAAATTTATTCAAATGTAAATGACATAAAGCAATAAAACGATTAAAGTACGAGTTCTGATCTTAAGTAATCAGAAATCATAGTCTTACTCCTATTGGTATGAAATATAAGCTCCCCCTAAAATCATGCATTACAAAAATTTTGTCATTTAAGTAAAATGCAGAAATTAGTTATGCTCCCCCTCAAAATAATGTAGATCATCTAAAATCTTCTCTTACTCCCCCTGAGATCATGAGCAAACAATTAAAGTGCAGATATTCTTCATACATAAAGATAAAGAAAATGATGAAAAATAACAATACGTAACTTTATTAGGTAACAACCGATTATGTCTTAAGATTTAACATACCAAGCTTAGAGACAAGAAAATTAAATCTCTTTTCATCTAATGGTTTGGTAAATAAATCTGCAAGCTGATAATCTGTTTTTACAAAATAGAGTTCAATTGTTCCTTTTTCGACATTATCCTTCATAAAATGATACCTGACGTCAATGTGTTTGGTTTTCGTATGCTGGACAGGATTAGCAGATATCGCGATTGCACTCTTCGAGTCACAATAAATTGGAATTTGATCAAACTTGAATCCATAGTCTCGCAGTTGTGTTCGCATCCACAACACTTGAGAGCAGCAACTACGTACTCTACTTCAACAGTTGATGTGGAAACGCATAATTGTTTCTTTGATGCCCAGCTAACGAGCTTGTCTCCAAGGAATTAAATGTGACCTGAAGTACTTTTTCTGTCCAACATGTAACCTGCATGATCTGCATCTGAATAAGCAGCAGTTGAAACCTAGTATCCTTAGGATACCACAGACCAAGATCTGCAGTCCCCTTCAGATATCTAAAAATCCGTTTGACAGCAGCCAAATGGGATTCTTTAGGAGCATCCTGATATCTAGAACATAAGCATGTTGAAAACATAATATCTGGTCTACTAGATGTAAGATACATTAACGATCCTATCATACCTCTATAAGTTCTAACATCAACACTTTTACCCAAAGGATCAGTGCTAATCTTAGTACCTGGTGCCATCGGGGTTCCAATTGGTTTGCAATTTTCCATATTGAACTTCCGAAGAATATCCAAAATGTACTTAGATTGATTGATGAAAATCCCCGTTGAAAATTGTTTAACTTGTAATCCGAGAAAGAAATTCATCTCTCCCATCATACTCATTTGAAAACGTAACACCATGAGGTTGGAAAAGTTTTTGCAAAATTTAGGATTAGTAGAACCAAATATTATATTGTTAAAGCGCAGTTTTATTGGAGTCAAGATCATAATTATCTGAAGATGAAAATCTGAAGTTAAAGCTGATTAAGTCTTCTCAACAAATAGTCTAGGGTCCTTTTGTAATAAATAGTCAAAGTCTGTTTACGTATTTTATTTATTAGTTTTATATTTAGTTAAATAAGTTTGTTTTAGCTTTTGGGCTTCAAAGCCCATTAGGCCTAATCAAGCCTAAGTATAAAATGGCTTAATTTAGTGGTTATTAGGTTATGGAGCTTAATTAGAAAGATTATCAATTTGTGAGGCTGTTGGTGGTGTGCGCCGTGAACAAGAGGAAACAGAGAGAAAAAGCTTGATCAAGATTGTAACCATTTGATTCATTGATATAATCGTATCAGGTTTGCATATCATTATTGTTGAATATTTGTTTACTTGATTGAATGATTGATTATTGGGACACACAATTGGTATCAGAGCAAAGAGACTAAATGTTTGATCCAAAAAAGGTTTTCTAAAAACCCTATTCGATTATCTGCTTAATCTATTAAGTTCTTGGTTGATCTGGGTCGATTAATAGTTTTATCAATTGATATCTGTTTATGTGGTTTATCGATCGAATTTTTATTTAAAAAAAAATCAGATTCGGTCTATTATTTTTTTCTGGAAAAATTGAGAATCGATCTGTGTTTGTGTTTGATATTCTTATCGGTCTATTGAACGTTTCATATCTGGGTTAAGTATCGGTCCTTTGAAAATCGATCTTGTGGTGTATCGATCTTGTGGTGTATCGATCTTGTGGTCCTTTGAAATTGAATCTGCTTAGTCGCTCGTCGAAGTTGTTTTCTAGGTTTGATTTCGATCGATTTCTAGATTCATCGTGTTCTTCGGTGTTCTTCGATTTTATCGGGCTTATCTGTTTATCAGTCTTTATCTTAATTTGTTATTAATCAGGTTCGACCGATAGTTTGTTTGACCGGGACATAGTCTCTACCGGTCCTTTGGTTCGACCGGTGCATTGTAATTATCGGTCGTTTATTCGACCGGTATTTTGACATTATCGGTTCTTTGTTCGACCGACTCATTATCTTCGACCGATACCCTGCTTACCGGTCTTTGTCCTTTGACCGATACATTGTCACTTCCGGTCCTTTGGTTTGACCGATATTCGTCCTTAACCGATACCTGTCCTTCGACCGGTACTCTGTTTTATCGGTCCTTTTGTTCGACCGATACTTTGTCTATATCGGTCATTAGCTTCGACCGGACCCTTGCTCGACCGGGTTTTTTTCTTTAAAAAAAAGGACAAAAGGGTCAAAATTTTTGTCTCACGATCATTTTGCAGTGCATTTCTTTTAGCCCCCGTACTTCAAGGTTTCAGTAATGTGTCATTTCTGACCCGAGACTTTCAAGTTTCACAATTTGTCACTTTTGGTCCCAGCACTTTCAAGTTTCATCTCTTGTCAAGTTCAGTCTCTGTATATCAAAAGGAATGCCTTCAAGCGAAGCTCTTTCAATCAGTACGAATGAGAATCCACCAGTACTTTTCAGAGGAGAGTACGAGTAATGGAAGGATAGATTCTTGGACTTCATCGACAGAAATGACTTGGCTGACTATATCAGATTATCTCTGAGGGAAGAAAGAATGAAAACTCCGACAGATATTTGTTATTATATGGGAGAAAATGGAAAAACGGAACACGAAGTGTACACAATACCATTTAAGGATTACACAGATGAGCAAAGAAAGAGATTTGAAGCTGATAAATTATCTAAAGCTTTTATCATGCAAGGAATTTCCGAGGAGATTTCAAAAGAGATTTCTGTAAGTTTAGACAGTAAAAAGGCTACAGGAAAGCAACTGTGGGAACATCTTGAGAAGATAATGATGGGACCAAAGATGTCTTCAAGAGTAAAGTTTTTGGAAACTGAGAACTCTGAACTAAAAAGACGGATTTCTGATCTGGAAGTTCAAATTGTCCAAATCCAACAAGCAGCATCTGTTGAAAGTTCTGAGGAGCAGATTGAGCATCTGAAAGATACAAATGTTGAGCTTCAAAAGCAAATATCTGATTTGGATCAAAAGCATGCTCAAGATAAATCCGAGTTTGAGAAATCGTTTGCAAAGAAGTTCTCAGATTTTTCGAGAAAATGTACTGATGAGAAGAAACAAGTTGAGCTGAAATGCATAAAACTTTCTCAGCAAGTTTCTGATTTTCAGAAAATAATCATTCTTGAAAGAGAGAAGTTTGCCAAAGAGAAGAAGACCATTGAACAAAAGAATGTTGGTGTCTTCAAAGAAATATCTGGCCAAAGAAACAATGCTGAGAAGGGATTTGAAGAAGAAAGAAGCTTGTTTGAGACTGAGATCAAAAAGCTTACTGCCAAGTTATCTGAACTATCTGAGAAAGGACTAGAAGAGCAGAAAACGAAGTCTGAGTTCACGAAGAAGATTGACCTGCTTGTTCAAGAAAGAGACAACTTCGCTTCAACGATTAAAGTGCTTGAAAAGTCTGTATCAAGTTCAAATCAGAAACCTGTCTCGTCACAAAGGTCAGCTAAATCTTTTGATCAGATTCGTGAGACTAACCTTTTCTATGATAGAAATATAGATGGTTCAGGTACACGTCCTAGAAG
The DNA here is from genome assembly GCA_023525745.1 of Arctium lappa. NCBI lineage: Eukaryota > Viridiplantae > Streptophyta > Magnoliopsida > Asterales > Asteraceae > Arctium > Arctium lappa. The sequence goes on along the minus strand of CM042063.1, from coordinate 38,322,268 downwards.
AAGGAGATACAAAGATGAGGAACTGGTCAAGAAGAAGAAACCAGTTGAAGATAAGCTGAAAGAAAAAGAACCATGTGTACATGCGTCTAATGCCAAGAAGAACAAAGCGAGTAAAGGTAAACCTGATCATATCTACTCGAGAGATCAATTACTCAGGTTGTCAGGTAAGAAATACCATTGTTCTTATTGTCGTACACATGATCATATTCACAAAACCAGTGATCATTTTTGGTATGGTTCTTATTCTATATCCCCCACAATAACTGCAACTAACATTCGAGGACCCAAATACCAGTGGGTACCAAAGCCGAAAACTGATTCTTTGTTGCAGGCACCTACTGTCAAGGGGGAGTAGAAGAACTATGGCTTCTAAGTAAATCAGCTTAGAACCCAGACTTCAACGAAGTTTGGCTTCTGATCACATGATAGATCAGGACCCGTTCTTCAACGTTCAGACCTGGATATTTTGCAACTATCCAGGGGGAGCTTAAAAGACCTAAATCATTATATCATGATTTGAGGGGGAGCTTAAAAGGTAAATATCTTCTAACTCTAGATCTCTGATTGTTTGGAAGACGAACAACTTTCCAGCATTAAAAACAGTTTCTGAAATGTTCAAACCACTTCTGATTTTCTAAAGGTTTCATGAATCCGAAAGTGTGAATTTAAATGTTTTTCACTTTTTGCGCATTAATGTTTAACTGACTGTGTGTTTCTAAAGATCAATACTTGCCTATTATCTTATTCTTATACTGTAACGTATTCACACACAAAGGTTTAGTACTTCATTTGTATTTGTTATTACCATGTCTCATAGCAAAACAATTTTTCGATGGTAATACCCCCGGTTGATATTCAATGTTGTTGAGCATCTATCATTATTCTAAATTTGTGCTTTCATTGCTAAATTGTTTATATTTGTTCATATAAACATCATATCCAATTCTTTGATACCCTAACCAGTTTAGTTGATCTGATTGATACATTGTCAGATTCTCAAAATAAATCTCGTGATTTCATTTCATTCAGTCAATATTCTTGTTTTGAGAAATCTTCAAAGTTTAATTGCTCAAATCTAATGAGCATACATTTTGACAATGTTATCTTATTTGAGCTTAAATGTTAAAGATAAACTGTTGAGCTACTATTTTTTTGTCTAGGACTTACATGGGATTTGTGTGAGCACTTAAACAGAACTTCCATGGATTCACGTAAACCAGTTTTTCCTACCCCGGAAGTTATCCTAGAGTGATTGAGGGGTGAGGGGTCTTAAATCAAAGAGTGGGGGAGATAACTCATCGGATTGAGTTTTTCTCATTGTAATGAGCGGAAAAATGAAAAAGAGAGTTTGGTTAAAAGTGAGCTTTAATGTTAAAAAGAAAGAGGGTGTGAGAACAGAGTTAAAAGAATATGAAAACTCTGCACCAACCACTTTCTGAGCCGGGCAGCCACATATTCTGATTGGTTCACATTCCTTGGTGACCATCATTGAAACAGGCAGTGAGCCCATGCCAACTCTTGCTATAACCCCACCAGCCACTCGTTTCTTTCTTAACAAATAAATGTTTCATTTTCTTTGGGGATGCAGCATATCTGCTATCTAGTCTTCACTCGGAAGATTTAGATATTGAAAAAGAAGGAAAGTTGCCCCACTTTCGCACCTCTTTCATGCACATTGAGTCCGTGTAATATCTGTTGTTGTCTCAACAGTTTACACAATTTGAGCCTGATCAAGCTAAGTAGCTTCAATCATTTCTACACTTGCACGAGCACACAAGGAATGAGTTTTCTTGTCATAACATTCATAGAAAATACCTTTGTGGTTTTTCAATGATTGAATGGAAGCCTTGGGGGAGTGATCATCACAAAAACTCCTTTCCAATGTACATCCGTTGTACAAAGCCGCTCAGTGCTACTTACAAGCATATGAACTATATCATTTGTTGATTCAGGTTTACAATTTCCTATTATGTCTGAATTTGAAAAGGTTCGTATATATACATGTCATGAATTGACGGATAATCAGATCACAAGGCGGCGAATGTCAAATTATCATAAAGGGGAGATCAAAGAAAGTGCTGAAATTGAAGAAGTTTTGATGATCATGATGCTCACAATCATCAAAAAGGGGGAGAAAAAGTTCAATTTCAAGGTTTTAAAGAAAGAAAGAAAGTTATTTCTGAAGACAGTCTAGAGATCAAAGAGATGAAGATGCTATTTCATTTATCAAAGAGATGAAGATATGAGATTAATGAAACTCAATTTTCAAAGATGAAGATTTTTTTAAAAAAAATTTATTTTTTCTTTCCCGTATCATGTGGTGTCTGCTACAAGTTTGTTTATCATTCCTCCAACGCGCTGATTGAAATAAGTTCTTAAGCAGAAAGTCTATTCAACTCGCGGTTCAAAGATAGATTCTTTGTTTTAAACTGAAGATGCACCGTGGAAAGTCACGTTACTCTCACATTATCTTTCTTGTGTGCTGATCCGATGTGATTGATGTGAATGAGTTTCTACAATTAAAAGTTGCGTGATAGTGCATTCAGTCGAGGCTACTGTACATTGAATCTGGTTACAAAGTTGATACTATGAAGATCAAGAGCTTTATTCAAGGGGGAGCGTGGAAAGTCATGAAGACATGCAACACCAAAGTTCTTCAAAGATTCAAGAGGGAAAGAAGATCAAAGCCTGAAGTTTTTCAAGTTGTTAAATGCTTTATTCAACTTTAGGGGGAGATTGTTAGGACTGAAAGTCCTATGTGTTGAAAGTGGAATAAAGTATTTATAAGGGTTCGAAATGTAATTCTTTAATAGTTAACTAGTTAGATGGGCCCAAGCCCATAAGCCCATTAGGCCTGCGCGCCTAAGTATTTAAAGTTATTATTTAGTTCATTTGTTAGGTAAGAAAGTGAAGTCTCATTATTTTCATAACACTAGTCAATAGGTTTGCATACCCTTATCAGAAATTCACTCTGTAAACCTTTGATTTCATATTAATCATATGACTAGTAGTTGTGGTCATATAATTGTTCATCTTTGATATAACTTGCTGCTGATTGCACTGTACTGGGATCTACATATATCATCAACATATAATTGAATAAGGATGATATCAGCTTTTTCCTTTTTAATGAACAAAGTGGTATCAACTTTACCTTTGGAAAAACCTGACTTGACCAAGAATTTAGATAGAACATCATACCATGCTCGAGGGGCTTGTTTGAAACCATACAGGGCTTTATCCAAGATGTAGACATAATCTGGCTTATCTGTATTGACGAACCCTTCTGGTTGAGACACGTATACTTCCTCCTTAAGAATGCCATTCAGAAAGACTGTTTTCACATCCATCTGATAGACTGTGAAATTCTTATGAGATGCGTAGGCTAGAAACATGCGGATTGCCTCTATACGCGCTACTGGAGCATACGTCTCATCGTAGTCTATGACTTCCTCTTGCCGGTAACCTTTGGCAACAAGTCTAGCTTTGTTCCTTATGACGATACCATCTTCATCCTTCTTATTTTTGAATACCCATTTAGTGCCTATCACGGTTTTACCTTCTGGTTTTGGAACTAATCTCCAAACCTTTAGGGCTTCAAACTGATTGATCTCTTCTTGCATAGCAGATACCCAATCCGAATCAGCAAGAGCCTCTGATACTCGCGTGGGCTCTATCTTACTGAGGAATGAGTCATGCATACATTGATAAAAGTAGCTGACCTCGTTTGTACAGGCTTGTTGAGATCTCCAATTACTTGATGTAATGGATGCTCTTTGGTCCAGCGATGCTCATGAGGGAGTGGAGTAGATACTGATTGAACATGATCATCATCTAGAAATCCACTATCAGACTCTTCAGATTGAATAATAGGAGGGGGTTTGCAGTTGAAGTTTCAGGTGCAGAAGCATCAGTTGGAATAGCAGACTCTGGCTGTTGAATATACAATGTATTACATCCAACTGAAACTGTTACTACTGGCTCAGCAGCTACTTGTACATCTTCAACTGTAGGAGTAGACGATGGAATGCGAGTTTTTGACTGAACGGGGGATACAAGTTCAGTTAAAACTTCTGAAGTGACTCGATGATTACAACTTGTGTCTTCAGACCTGTCAGTCACAGCAGATTTAGGTACATTAGATCCTAGAAACTCATCATAAAAGAATTCAAATAACAAATCTAAATCAGATAAATGAGAAACTGAAGTAGAAGCGTTATTCGAATTATTCGCTGTAGAAACAGGTTCTGGACTGATCTGTCTAGAAGCTAATACTCCAGTGATAACGAGTTCTGAACTGAGTTGTTCAGAAGCCATTTCTTCATCTAATATTACATTGACGCTCTCGACGACTGTCTTAGACTTCTTCAGATAGGTACGGTATGTTGCAGATGTTGAAGAATAGCCAATGAAGATGCCTTCATCCGCCTTAGCACTGAATTTGTTCAGATTCTCTCTGTCGTTAAGCACGAAACACTTACACCCAAATATATGAAAATACTTGATTGTTGGTGTTCTGTTGTTGATAAGCTCATATGGAGTCTTTTGAAAACGACGATGTATTATGGACCGATTTTGAGTATGACATGCAGTTGACACAGCTTCTGCCCACAAGAATAGAGGTAGATCGAGATGGCTGAGCATAGTACGAGCGGCCTCGACTAGCGTCCAATTTTGCCTTTCGACTACTCCATTTTTTTCAGGCGTACGAGCAACAGAGTACTGATGTGATATCCCGACCGATTCAAGATATTCTTCAACTATCTTGTTTTTGAACTCTGTGTCGTTGTCCGTTCGAAGAAACTTGACTTGTCGCTCCATTTTCACCTGGGGCGTCTTTAAGAAAGTAATGAGAACTTCGGGCGTCTCATCTTTTGATCGAAGAAATTTGACCCACGTGTATCTTGAGTAATCGTCCACAATAACCAACATGTATTTCTTTCCACCCAAGCTTTGTGTTCTCATCGGGCCACACAAATCCATATGCAGTAACTCTAGTGGAGAACTGGTGATTGGTTCAGGCTTCGGTTTATGAGGAGCTCTCTTCATCTTACCCTTCTCACATGCAGCACATAAATGTTCTTTCTCATATTTCAGCTCAGGAAGTCCTTTTACCAATTTCCCACTAACCAGCTTGTTGAGATAACGAAAATTCAGATGTTATAGTCGTCGATGCCAAAGCCAACTTTGTTGCATCGAAGCTTTTGACAATAAGCAAACGTGACTGTCATTCTGGACCTTTGAAAGATTGATGGAGTAGAGATTTGTCTTTCGCTTGCCAACTAAGAGTTCTGTGCCGTCTTCAGAACAGACTGAACATCTCTTAGCTTTGAAGTTGACCTCTAACCCTTTGTCGCAGAATTTACCGATGTTGAACAAGTTGTGCCCTAGACCTTCAACATAACTCACCTTCTTAATCGTTATGTTGTCTTGAATGATGTCACCATATCCTAAGATTGGTGAAAGTTGATCGTTTCCAAATCTGACATTTCCACTGAATTTCTCTATATGATTAGACAATAAAGTTTTTTGCCCTGTCATATGCTTGGAACATCCACTGTCCAAGTACCACATATGCCAGGTTTGCAAGAGAAATCAGGAAACAATAACTTTAGGTACCCATTTAAAAACGGGTCCTAACAGATTAGCACAAGATTTTGGTACCCATTTGAAAATGGACCCTCTGTTCTTTTGAAAACCTTTAAAAATATTTGATCTTGAAGAATGAACATGATAAGATCCAAACCAATCAGAAGAATTATGAGAATAAGCAAAATCATTTTTCCGATAATGATAAGATTTAGTAGTAATAGGAGATAATTAAATCAATTGCTTTATTGAATATCACTTGTAAGAAGTTACAAGGTTTTGTTTATGTGAAGCAAGTTGTTCAACTACATCATTATCACTACTAATTGATCTATTACAAGCGTTATCAGAAACTGATTCAACTATCTCATCATCCTTCCTTTTTGGTCGCCATTCGGTTCGAGCTTTCGACCTTTTCTTGCTTATATCTGAAACAAAAGATTTAGATTTATTAGGAAAATCAGATTTTTGAAAAGGAGTTTTCTTTGGTTTACCAATGTTAATCTGTTTCTGTGATTGCTGTTTCTTATGATTCTTACCTTTAGAATAATATTCAGCAGTCACAGAAACTGTAGATGATTCATCAGTTTTAAGAACACTTGATAACACTTTTTCAGGTATAAGACAAGTATAATGATCAGGAAGAGAAGCATTGAAGTCAAACATATCAATTTATTCTATGCACCCACCATCAGAGTTTAAAAAATCATTTGCAGACGCAAATAAGTCATCAAAGTTATCAGTTGAAGTTTGAGGTGCCTTTGAAACTGTAGAACACTTTGTAGATTTAGATCTAAAAACAGTGTTCTTTAAAACTGTAGAAAACACACTTTGTTCAATATCTACCAAAAGTTTTTCATCAGATAAAACATTTTCAAGCTCAATTATTTTGCTCTCAAGAATGAGTGGAGGAACATAAACCTTTGCAATAGCAGGTTTTGCCTTCATCTCAGAAACAGAATAACTAGAAAAATAATCGTTTGAAAGAACATTTGGTGTTTCTGAAAGATAACTATCATTTAACTTTGCATAGTTAAATAGTAGTTGCATTTTCTTTACATTCTTTCTATTTTCAGTTTCTTTGGCCTCATCTTCTTCTGATAATTTGGTAACAAATTTGGGTTTTAAATGAGTATGATTACCAGCACAAGCAAGAAAATCAAAATTATAAAGTGCCGGTTGTTTTCTGATGGCTTTCTTTAAGTAATGGGAGTTTTGAAAACCAAGTCCCCATTTTTCCTTAACATCAGCCTCTTCGTTGGGTGCATTAAGAAAGTTAGTTTGATCTGTTTGGCCTCTTGCATAAAGTTTGGCTTCCAGACCATTTACCTTCTTATTCAAAAGCTTGTTCTCAACCTGCAGTTTATGAACAGTTAGTGCAGATTCTTTCTTCTCAAACTCAAACTTAGAAGTTTTAACTTCAAAACCAGAAATCTTCTTTTCAAAACAATCTACTTGAAGTTTAGAATCAGAAGCAGACTTGGATAAAGAATCAATTAGATCTTTGTTCCCAATAACAGACTTATTAAACTCAAAGATCTTGTTGTTTCTTTTAGCAACTCTGTCTTTTTCTTTCTTCAGTTTTACTTGAAGATCATTAAGCTCAACCATCATTGCTTACATTTTGGTTATAAAATCTTTTTCAGTTAAGTTTAATACCTCATCAGTTGTCTCATCATCTGACTCGTCATAATTGACCTCTTTTCCCATTAGACAGAGATGAGCAATTTCTTCCTTCTCTTTGTCATCCTCTTGATCAGAATGATCCAACTAAAATTCGTCCTCAGCCATTAATGTTATGCCTGCTTCTTGCTGTTTGACCAATAGCAGTTTGTTCTGATCCAATCTTGCCACAGTTGTAGCATTTAATTGGATCATTTGCTGGATTTACAGCAACAGTATAATCATTCACAAACTTCTTCTTTTCTTCAGGCTTCCTTCCATATACCGGTTTTCTTCATATCGCTTTCCTTCAACTCTTTCTCGATGCTCATGATTCTTGGAACTGGATGAAGAGTATCTTTGAGAATTTGATCCCGGATTTTTGTAGAATTTCTTTTGGAAAGCTTGGGTCAATAATAGCATAGCCTGTTTGAGGCTTTCTCCATCATCTCCATCTGATTCTGATTCAGAACTTGTAATCACTTTCTTCTTTTTTTTTCTTCTCTTTCTTTTCTTTCTTCTTCTTTCCAGCTACCAATGCAATAGGTTCAGGAACTGTCTCTGCCTTCTTTTTCTCAGCTCTTTTCTCTTCCACTTCTTCCTCATTTTGCCTCAGAGTCTCATATACCTCATGTAACGGTATGTCATTCAGATCCTTCATCTGTTTCATCCTGTGTGTATGCTTCTTCCACTTTGGTTGTAGGATGCTCAGGAATTTGACATTGTTCTCAAGTTGCTTCTTTTTCACCTTATTCTTGGACAACTCATTCAGAAGCAAGACAAACCGTTCATAAGTATCTTCTAAGCTTTCATTCTCTTTGGCTTTAAATTCCTCATAACTGTTGATGCAATTAGCCACTTTCATCTGATTCCCTACCTTGGATCCCATCATCATTTTCTGCAACTGATCACACATCTTCTTAGCATTTCCCTTGTAGCTGTCTATCTTGACGTAGATGTCATTTGGGATACTTTGTAGAAGAAGAGATCTTGCTTTCTTGTCTGCTTTATATCGGCTTTTCTGTTCCTCTGAATATTGACTATACTCTACTAAAACTGTTTTCATCTTCTGTTCTCTTTCCTCAGTACCATCTTCAGTATCAGATGAGTCATCATCAGGGATTTGAACTGTGACTGGTACCATAGGACCTTCCATGATAGACAAAAGAATATTTTCTCCATTTGTGTGCCGGTCCACAAAATCAAGGAATCTGTTTTTCCATTGTTCGTATTCTCCTTTGAATAGTACAGGAGGCTTGACATCAGTGCCAATGGAAAGAGCATCTTTAGAAGTCGTCTTGATTAAACCTGTTTAAAAAATATTTGCAATAAGAAACTATAATTGATCGTTAGTCCAAATGAAACAATCAAGAAAATACAAAAAACTTGAAATATAAAATCAAAAATTTTGATCACAATTAGAAATATGTCGCCCTTAGCAGACTAAGCACGGGGGGCACCACCCCTAGAGAAAAAAATTTCACACTTAAAGAGCATAATACTATTTTGAAAATTTTGTCTAAGTATAGAAAATTTTGCGCGATGAAAAGCTGGCGCAAACCAAACTTTGCGTGACGAGAGGCTAACGCAAACCAAGCTTTGCGTGTTGTGTATAAGGCGCAAACGATGAACTTCGCGTTACAAGTTACTCGCGCAAGATACACTTTGCGTTACACGAAGCTGACGCAAACCTAACTTCTCGTTAACCACTGATAACGCAAACACCAACTTTGCGTTAAACATGTATGGCGCAAAGTTCACTTTTCGTTTCTCGTTGAATACGAAAATCTCACTTCTCGTTTCTCGTTGAAGACGCAAACATCACTTTGCGTTTCTCATTGAAGACACAAACCTTTGAACAAATATTTGGTAATTCTCTCGATGAACTGGCGCAAACCACTGATGAACTCGCGCAAACTTTGAAGAACTCGTGCAAACCTTAGATCTCACGCAAACCTCTAAAATCGAACAAATTCGCACCAAAAACACATATAGACCTCGAATTCTAACTCGAAACTTTGACAATTTGCTAGTCTAAATATCTAGAACTCAAATCTAACAAAGAATTTAGATCAAAAACACAAATCAATACAAAATTGATTAGAACACAGTGTCTAGAACTCGTGAACTTGAACTTAACAAAAATCACAAATTCATACTCGATTACAGTGCAATTAACAAATCTTTCTAGACATGCTCGATCGATTATACTATACGAACAAAACCTAATCGATTTCAACTCCTAATTCGCACAAAAACTCAGAAATCGATTTGATCTTCGATGAACAGTAACGATGAACAGTGTCAACGAACTTTTCTTGAATTCTTGATCTGATTTCGATTTGGATTTGCTCTGATACCAATTGTTATTCCCAGATTCTAGTTCCTAATAACAAACAATTAATCAAAACAAGATTTATCAATCAATTACCTGTTTGATTTCAATCTCAAATTCAACGATTACAAGTTTCTCTCTCTAGAACACTCTTTCTCTCTACATATTTCTCTCTCTCTCTCTCAGATATGAACTTCTCAACTTGTTCACCAACTTGTTACTACTAAAAACAGAAAATACAAGGTATTTATACCTACAACTAAAATACAAAGAAACTAAAATACAAATACAAATACTTTGACTTTTATTACAAATAGACTTTGACTTTGATGAGTGTTGACTTTCTCAGCTTTGACTTCTTACACTTTGACCTTCAGTCTTCTTGATCTTGTATCCAACATATGTATGCTCTAACTCACTTGTCACTATCGCGGGCACAATCGCACTGATTGTACCGCGAGTGGTATGTCTCCCGCGAGAGTGCCCTGGCGATAGTGACATTGTCACTATCACGTGGCACAATCGCGCCACAGGTACCGAAACACGAAAACCTGAGATTTCGAACCCGCGACTTACGTGACAACAAAAAGGGATAGATACCACAAATAGGAGTATAACAAAATGAACATAGGTGACAATTCAAACAACTTAGGAATCTAGACTTACACAAATTTACAGGTGTTACATAGTGTCAATTTAGACACCACATACATATATACGGGTCTATGATCCCAAACATCTCTATAATAGCGAAAATACTTATCTTACTAGACTTTAGGACTCCGAGCCCACACCTCGGTTGAATTATCATCATTCGATAACCCTCACCCTTAAGGATCACATGGTACTTATGTGCACATAAATTATGCATTTACTCTAGCACTTTGTAACCATATAAGTCCATTTTATATTAACCGTTACAGTTAAACACCTCTGGACTTAAACCATAATTAGTTCATCACCTCATGAAGATCCTCTATAATGGATATTATGTCACATGTCGCTTTGTAGTCTAACTTAATAGCAAAATAAAGTAACTCCATAATAATTATATAATCATTCCTTTGGTACTAACTCATAGTACTTTTCCCTAGTTTAAGTTTAGGCTAAAATAAGATCTTAACCTAATTCTCTTAAACTAAAGCTCTGATACCAACTTGTAACACCCCAAATTTTTTTTTCGCCAAATGAAGTGTTACGTCTCTAAAAAATACACGATTAATTAACCTCACAAAATAAATACTCCAAATATAAATCCAAAACGTTACAGCGGAAATCTAAACATCAAATAAAGAACCATAAAACTTAACCTGTCCCATATCGGGTAACTAAACCAACCCAAATGAAATAAATTACATTGTAACAAGTAAAATATAGAATTCTAGGCGAGCCCCTTGCCTTTATCGACTCCAGAACCTCCTGCTCCTGAAATGTATACTATAGTCAGCTAAATAGCTCAGTAAGTTCATGGTTTGTATGCCATCACACACATTAGCTATATAAATGTCAAGTAAAGAGTGAAATGCAAAATTTATGCAACCCATTGAGATCTCTCAACTCCACTCCGTTGGGTAGGGACCTGCCATGTCACAGGCATTCCCTGGGCGTGTAGGTTCACAAAGAACTAACCACCTATCCTGGGTCATGCCTCCCCTAAATGTGACATATCGAGCCGATATCCCATACACCGATTAACGCACCATGTTAACCCCATGCCCAAACCATATGCATGCAATTTATGTTAAACGAATATAACAAAATTTTCATGCTTGCACCATAAATAAAATCAAATGCACGTAAATCATCAATTAAAAATAGCATGCAATTAACACCTCAATAAAACATACATATAAAATATCACACCTCATACATGTAAAAATAATTTATACATATGTATACATCCCAGTGAAATCTCGTGAAAGACTCACCTGATAATGCCGATTCGTTAGAACTTCTCTCCAAAAAATAACCTACAATTATAGGCGCAATAATACCCATTAACGTCTATATTTTCTCTAAAAGTCAACCTAAAAGTCAACTAACGATTAACCTCGGTCAACCCTTAACTATACTCATAATTGTCCACAAAAAATTTATAATTAACCAACCCAAATTTGTTTGCGTCAAATTATTAACGTCGCGACATCTCAATGTCCCAAATAATAAAAAATCCTTAATAATGTGGAGTTACTCCTTTTATAATTAAATAATACAAAAATATATATATGATTAAATATATAAATTTTAGTAATTTATTTAATTAATAAATCCTTACCAAAAATTTAAATTAATTAATTTCAACCAATTAATTACACCAATCTCTTTGGGCTTTTTAAAATAAAAGAAACAATTTTAAACCTATTTGGACCCCTCCAAAGCCGACCAGGTCAGACCCATAACTCCCTAATTGGCCCAACAGCCACCTCCTGCCGGAAAGTCGCCGGAGGACGTCGTTAGCGCCGACAAACATCGCTTTTCCGGCGAGTTCGCCAGTTTTCCAGCGAGCTCATTGTTTTGGACCGTGTGGCTTCGTTTCTCATCTGTTTTCGACGATTATTTTTCCTAAATTTTAGTTTTTCGATTCCTCATCTTTTGGAAACAAGAATCGCATGAAAACTTCGAGTTTTGAGGGAGATACTTATGTTTAAAGTTTTGGTTTTTACCGAAACCGATAATTTCTACGTTTTGATCGATTTAACAACCTTCCGGTTATCCAATCGGCTTCAAAACGTATATGGATTTACCTTTACCCATTCCTAACATCTCCATGAAGTTATTTTCTAGTTTTATAGAGAATACATACCTTAACCCGGCGGATCGCTACCGAAAACGAACCAACTTCGAATGCTTCGAGACTCCTCCTCATGGCACCGTTCGTTGATAACTCCAACGCCAATTCTCCCCCAAAATGCCAACACGAAAAACACAAAAAAACTCCAATCGACCCCATGTATATATAGTCGGATTTTTCCACCGGAATATGGAGGGAGGAGTCGTCATAATTACCATTAAACCCTTCCATATTTCATTTTCCAGATTGGCAAAACCGACCCCTCGTCACTATTATTTCACGATTAATTTAACCCCAAAATTTGAATTGTTTCCATAATATAATTCAATTCTTTTTAAATAATTATCCCTCCATTAATAACCACCAAAAATAAAAGATTCCAATATATTATTCTTTTATTTTTATAAAATCCTCCAAAAAAATTCAAAATATCCATAAATAAATACTTTAATTTAATTTTATTAATAATCAAATTTTCCAAAATTTTGGATGTTACATAATATGTATACATGTGTATGTGTTATATATATGTATATATGTGTATATGTATTGTATATATGTTTATATGCAGGTGTACATGTGAATGTATATATAACGTATGTATGTTGTTTGGTAAGTGCATATGATGTGTATATGTGTTGTATATATTTATATATGTATGTGTATATATGAACGTATTGATAATAATGTGTGTGTTGTTTGGTAACCGCATACAAATAGTTAATAAGTCATCTTTATAGTTCATTAAGAGTCGTTAAAGTCAATCAAGACCTAATCAAGTTCATTAAAAATCACTGAAGCCTATAAAGACCCAATAAGGTTCATTAACAACCATTAAGTCATATATAGCCTACACACACACACACACACACACACATATATATATATATATATATATATATATAGAGAGAGAGAGAGAGAGAGAGAGAGAAGAAGAAGAAGAAGAAGAAGAAGGATCATGCGAGAAGGAGAGAAGTCTCAATATCATATATGATTACACGCACTTTGGGTGTGTTTAATCATATCTGATTAAGCGTCTATATATTGTCAATGTAACGTGTATTTAATCATATATGATTCAGCTTGTGTATCATCTATGATATCACACTTCTCGCGTTCTCGCAAATGTTTAGCTTATCGTTTGAATCTGCCCAAATATATATATATATATATATATATATATATATATATATATATATAGAGAGAGAGAGAGAGAGAGAGAGAGAGGAATTAAAAGGTCATGTGAGAATAAAATAAGTCACCATAGTTGTTATTGGATTTTCACCACATACATATATATTGCAACCCTTATCTCATTTATTTCCCTTCGGTCAGAAATGTAGGGTTGTTCTAGCTGCAACAGTTTTAACTATATATATACTACATACATACACCCAATGTTCTAAAAGACACGAGACATTACATAGCAATGACACACATACATGTGATTTACGAGACTTTGCCCCACGACTTGAAGACGTACCTCTTTTTGACCGTTAATGTAAAATCACATGTGATTTGCACGTAATTTGGTCGTTTTCCCCGTTTTCTTAAATAGTTAACATTCGCATTTGATCCTATATATATATATATATATATATGAATGCATATTTAATAAAAATTAAATATTAAGTTAAAATTTTAATAATTTTTTTGAAAATAAGATTAGATATTTGATAAATTTTATTTCACCAAATATGTATATATATTGAATAAATATTTGAAAACTTTGAATATAAATAAAATGAACATATAAATTTCAATATAAATACATGTAATCAAGAAGTGGTGAATAGATATATTGTAATTATTGAAATTTATCCCTCCCTCCTCCTCCCCCCCCCCCCCCTTTTTTTCTTTCTTCCACCCTTCCCTTTTCGTTTACCCACCCTCTTTTTTTACTAGGTTAAATCAACGCCTCCATATCCCACCCTGTTAGGACTAAAAGTCCTATGTGTTGAAAGTGGAATAAAGTATTTATAAGGGTTTGATCTGTAATTATTTGATAGTTATTAAAGTTGTAAGCTTGTTGGGCCTTAAAGCCCATAAGCCCATTAGGCCTGCGAGCCTGCGTATTTAAAGTTGATTTTATTTCATTTGTTAGTTAGAGAAATTCATTATTCAGTTTTTCTAGTCATTATGTTTACATACCCTTATCAGAAATACTCTCTGTAAACCTTAACCCTTTGAAGTATTATTAATCATATGACTAGTTGTTGTGGCTTATAATCTGTTCATCATTGTTCATTATTACTTGTGATTGCACTGTACTGGGATCTACACACCCTCTTCTTCCTATTCATCGCTTCATATCGTTCAAGATTCTTCTTCAGGTACGACTTCGATTCTCCATGTTCACGACTTCTTCATTAGGTTCGATTTCGATTTCCCCATGTACCTTCTCCATCATTTCGGTTTCTCTAGGTTTTCTGTTTCGACTGCCATGGTTTTCGAGTTCCATGGTCTCGAAAAAATGCCCTATTTCTCAGCATTTCCTTCCAAATCTTTCTTGCTTCTATCAACATTGCTATGTAAATCTATGAAAAACCCCACCTTTTTTTCTTTCTCCCTTCTTTTATTATGTATTTTCCCCTTTAACCATGATTAATGTTCTTAACTCTAACATCTCTCAACATACAAGTCTACTAAATATCATTGTTAATCAACAAGGGTTTTGCTCTGCACCATCAGTAATTGATTCCAGTTCAAACCCCCAACCAACCTCTGTTTGTCCCTGTGATTCACGATTTAATCAAGCAAACAAATTAAGCAATAAGATTACGCAAACCTGATATGATTATTCAATCGAATCGAATGGTTACACGGTTTGAAAAAAACTCGATCAAGCTCTCTCTCTTTTCTCTTTGCCGCAACTCTCTTTCTATTCTCTCTCAATTGTGTACAGCGGCTACTGATTCAACAACCAAACAAAAACAAAACCTAATAATCTAATATATACCTAAAACCTATTTTAAAGGAAAAGGACTAAAAATGAAAATACAAAATAAATAAACTTTGACTATTTATTACAAAGGACCTAGACTATTTGTTGAGAGTCGACTTTTTCAGCTTTGACTTTAGTTTACCATCTTCAGAAATTGATGATCTTGAATCCAATAAATCTGTGCTCTAACAATCTCCCCCTTTGGATCAAGATCATTACTAAAAAGATTTAGCAATGCAATCTTCTCTTTTAAGCCCAGAAGATGCAATCTCTCTCTATGTCTTCAGAAAGTAGCAATCTTCTCAAACAATGAGAATAAAATCTCTTGGAAAGAAATTATCTCCAGTTTCAACACAGAATGCTTTAGCAAATTATCTTCAAGAAAACTTTCTTCAAAAACAGCATATCTTCAGAAATTTTTCCAAAAACTTGTGTTCTCCCCATTTCTTGGTTGATGCTTCTCCCCCTTTTTGATGAAAAGAGCAACGAGTTCATCAAAACTCTTCGTCAAGAAATGTCTGACACTGATCTTGCATACAGAACATCTGATTATCCGTCAATTCATAAAGATGTGCATCCAAATCTTTGCAAATCCAGACCAAATTTAGAATGTAACCCCTGAATCAACAGATGAATCAGTTAAAAATGTCTGTCAGTAACACGAAGTCACTGTGTAACGAATACACATTGGAAAGGAGCTTTTTGATGTTCACTCCCCCAGGGCTTCCATTTAATCATCGAAACACCACAAAGGCAATTTCTATGAACGTTATGACAAAGAAACAAATTCTTTATGTGTTCGTGCAAGTGATAGAAAGAATAAGCACGCGATGATTGCTTATAAGGCTCAAAATGTGTAAACCACTGACACAACAGTTAGTGAAACACATACTCAATGTGCATTAATGAAGTGTGAAGGTAGGGCAGACTTCCTTCTTTTCAATATCCAGAGTTTCCAAATGAAAACCAGATAGTAAATGTGATGTGTCCCCTTTGAAAATGAAACATTTTCTTGTTAAGAAGAAAATGAGTGGCTGGTGGGGTTATAATCAAGAGTTGGCTTGAGCTAGTTGCATGTTTCAATAATGTTCACCAAAGAGTTGTGAAACATTAGAAACGTGGTTGTCCGGCTCAGAAAAAGTTTGGTGCAGAGTTCTGATATTCTTTTAACTCTGTTCTCACACCCTATTTCTTTTAAGCATTAAGCTCACATCTAACCAAACTCTCTTTTACATTTTCTCTCATCACACATCCCACACTCATTTCTTTTTGACTCCTCACACTCAATCACTAAGGATTTATTTCTTGGGTAGGAAACACTGGTTAACGTGAATCCATAGAAGTTCATTTAAGTTCTAGCAAACTGATCCCATGTTATCCTACAAAGCATATGTCGCTCAGATGATTTAACTTGATCAGTTAAAGCTCAAAGATGAAGCAGAAAACATTTAAAATCACACTTCCAATTCAAGAAATCTGATTAAGAATCGGGAAGTGGTTTGAACATTTAAGAACATGTTTTCTTATGATTGAAATTTGTCCTTCTTTCAACCAAAGATGAGATGATGATAAAGAATTATACCTTTTTTAGTCCAGTCTTACGTCTCACGAAGTCAAGCTTAAAGTCATAAAGATATGATCTTGTAGGCATCTCTCAAACTGCAAAAGTTAAGGTCTAGTCAAAGAAACTTTATTTACGGAAAATTAAAATGACATAAAGCAGTAAAACAATTAAAGCACGAGTTCTGATCTGAGATAATCAGAAGTCATAGCTATACTCCTTTGACTTGTACGCTCCCCCTAAAATCATGCATCACTAACAAGTTATCATAAATCATAATGCATACATTAGATATGCTCCCCCTCAAAATAACATTAACCATCTATGAGGTAAGTCTCACACTCCTCCTGAGATCATGAACAAACTATTAAAGAGCAGATATCTTGCAGAAATAATGATAAAGAAATGATGAAAAGACACAATAAGAAACTTTAACAGGTAACCACCGATTAGGTCTTAAGATTTAGCATACCAAGCCTAGAGACAAGAAAATTGAATCTTTTTTCGTCTAAGGGTTTGGTAAACAAATCTGCAAGCTGATAATCAGTTTTTACAAAGTAAAGTTCAATTGTTCCTTTTTCTACATTATCTTTTATAAAGTGATACCTGACATCTATGTCTTTGGTCTTTGTATGCTGAACAGGGTTAGATGAAATCGCGATAGCGCTCTTCGAGTCACAATAGAGCGGGATTCTATTGAAATGAAACCCAGAGTCTCGCAGTTGTGTTCTCATCCAGAAGACCTGAGAACAGCAGCTAGCAGCAGCTACATATTCTGCTTCGGCCGTTGATGTGGAGACACATAATTGCTTCTTCGATGCCCAACTGACGAGTTTATATCCGAGGAATTATATATTAACCGAGGTGCTCTTTCTGTCTAACATGCAACCAGCATGATTTGCGTCTGAATAAGCTGTTAGTTCAAAGCTTGTATCTTTAGGATACCACAGACCAAGATCTGCAATCCCCTTCAGATACTTGAAAATCCGCTTTACAGTAGACAAATGGGATTATTTAGGATTGGCCTGATATCTAGCACATAAGCATGTAGAAAACATTATATCCGGCCTACTGGAAGTAAGATACATTAAAGAACCAATCATCCCTCTATAATTCCTAACATCAACATCCTTTCCTGAAGGATCGGTGCCAATCTTAGTACCAGGTGCCATCGGGGTACCAATCGGTTTATAATTTTCCATTTTGAACTTCCGAAGAATATCAAGAATGTATTTAGATTGATTGATAAAAATCCCCGTTAAAAATTTTTTGACTTGCAATCCGAGAAAGAAGTTCATCTCTCCAATCATACTCGTCTAAAAACGTGACACCTTGAGGTTTGCAAAATTCTTACAGTACTTAGGATTTGTAGAGCCAAAAATAATATCATCCACATATATTTGAATAAGAATGATATCGCCTTTTTCCTTTTTAATTAATAAAGTAGTATCGACCGTACCTTTTGTAAAACCTGACTTGACCAAGAACTGAGATAAGATATCATACCAGGCGCGAGGAGCTTGTTTCAGTCCATAAAGAGATTTATCCAAGATGTACAAACCCTTCTGGCTGCGAGACGTAGACTTTCTCTTTGAGTACTCCATTTAGAAAAGTTGTCTTCACGTCCATTTGATAGACGGTGAAGTTCTTGTGGGCTGCGTAGGCTAAGAACATCCGAATTGCCTCTATACGCGCTACTGGAGCATAAGTCTCGTCATAGTCTATCCTTTCCTCTTGCCTATATCCCTTGGCAACAAGTCGTGCTTTATTTCTGATAACGGTACCATCTTCATCTTTCTTGTTTTTGAACACCCATTTCGTACCAATGATGGTTTTACCTTCAGGTTTGGGTACGAGTCTCCAGACTTTTAGTGCTTCAAACTGATTCAACTCCTCTTGCATCGCAGTAACCCAATCTGAATCGGCAAGGGCCTCAGATACGCGAGTAGGCTCGATCTTGTTAAGAAAGGAGTCATGCATACACAAATTCAAAGTGGCAGACCTAGTTTGCACCGGTTTGGACGGATCTCCAATAACTTGGCTTATCGGGTGCTCTTTGGTCCACTTGTGTTCATGAGGGAGTGGATTAGATGTAGATTGATCATGTTCAACATCTAGGAATCCACTGTTATCTCCTTCATATGGTTCAGAATGAATCGGGTTTCAGTTGAAGTAGTAGTTGCAGAAGTTGCAGTAGGTACAGCTTGGTCAGTCTGTTGATCAGTCCTTACAGTAGATCCTACTGAGTCAGCTACTTCTGTCTCTTCGGTGTTGGTCACAACTTCAACTGTCGGAGTAGGAATTTGAACTAGAACTTCTTGCCGAATCGGGGATTTGGATTCAGTAGAGATATCTGAAGTGGTTGGATGAGTAGTCATCGAGTCTTCCATTCTGTCAACCACAACAGATTTAGGCACATTAGATCTAAGAAATTCATCATAAAACAGTTCAAATAATAAATCCAAATCAGATAATTTAGAATTAGACGATGAAGTGCCATCTGATTTGTTCTTTTGAGGTGCAGTTCCTGGACTGGTTGGCCTAGAAGCTAGTACTCCGGTTAGTACGGGTTCTGAACTGGCGTGCTCGGAAGCCATTTTCTCATCGAATGAAACGTTGACGCTCTCGATCACAGTCTTCGACTTCTTCAAGTAAACACGGTATGCAGTAGATGTAGAGGAATAGCCAACGAAGATGCCCTCATCCGCCTTAGCACTGAACTTGTTCAGATTCTCTCTGTCGTTTAGAACATAACACTTACACTCAAATATATGAAAATATTTGATTGTAGGTGTCCGGTTGTTGATTAACGCATACGAAGTCTTCTGAAATCTGCGGTGTATCATGGAGCGATTCTGAGTGTGACACGCAGTCAATACAGCTTCAGCCCACAGAAATAGAGGTAATTCAGATTGGCTGAGCATAGTTCGAGCGGCCTCGACTAGTGTACGATTTCTCCTTTCGACGACTCCATTCTGTTGAGGCGTATGTGCAGCAGAGTATTGATGTGATATCCCAACCGATTCGAGATATTCGTCAACTATTTTGTTCTTGAACTTTGTGCCGTTGTCAGTTCTGAGAAGCTTGACTTGTTTCTGCAGATGGACTTGGGTCGTCTTCAGAAATGTAATGAGAACTTCGGGCGTCTCATCTTTACACCGTAGAAACTTGACCCAAGTGTATCGCGTATAGTCGTCCACGATAACTAACACGTACTTCTTTCCGCCTAAGCTTTGCGTTCGCATGGGACCGCATAAATCCATATGCAACAACTCTAATGGAGAGCTGGTACTTGGTTCAGGCTTTGGTTTGTGTGGAGCTCTCTTCATATTTCCCTTTTCACACGTTGCACACAAGTGTTCTTTTTCATACTTCAGCTCAGGAAGTCCTTTCACTAGCTTTCCACTGACCAATTCGTTGATGTACCGAAAGTTAAGGTGAGAGAGTCGTCGATGCCATAACCAGCTTTGTTGCATCGAGGCTTTTGAGAGTAAACATACGTGATTGTCAGCATGGACCTTTGACAAATTGATGGTGTAGAGGTTTGACTTGCGAGTACCGACCAAGAGTTCTTTCCCGTCTTCAGTGTGTATCGAACATGTCTGGGCCTTGAAATTCACCTCTAAGTCTTTGTCGCAGAACTGGCCAATACTGAATAGGTTGTGTCCTAAGCCTTCAACGTAGCTCACCTTCTTTATCGTAACATTTTCGTGTTCAACATCACCATATCCCAGAATTGGTGAAAACTGATCATTTCCAAAACGAACTGTGCCGCTGTATTTGCCTGTATAATTAGACAACATATTCTTCTGTCCGATCATATGCTTGGAACACCCGCTATCCAAGTACCACATATGACGGGTCTGCACAAAACAAAACAGGAAATAAGAGGTTTAGGTACCCATTTATAAATAGGACCTACAGTGTCAGTACATGATTTTGGCACCCATTTAAATTTGGGCCTGCTTTGTCTTTAAAGACCATATGCATGATAAGAAGAATGATAACGATAAGATGAAACATTATATGAGCCATACCAAACATTAGAATATTTACAAGAAGCATAATCATATCCACCAAAATTTGAAAACTTTTTATTAGATGGAGCTAACTGGAATAATTTCTTTATGGAATATTTCTTGCGAGAATCAACAAGATTAGATTTAGAAGTAGCAACATTCACAATCAATTCATCTTTACTAGAAGTCTTTTTATTCAAATTAAAACTAGAACTAGATTTAGCAGTCTCGTCAATCTCCTATTTTGGTCGCCACACCAACTTAACTTCATGCCTTTGCTTTCTCACATTTGAAACTGTTGGGTTAGAATTGTAAGATTCAAAAGAATGCTTCTTCTTTGGCTTACCAGTGGGAATCGGTTTCTTTGAAAGCTGAGATTTTCTTTTCTTACCTTTTGCATTCTTCGATTTCACAGAAACTGATTTATCAACTTTCGTTGATGTTTCACCATTTTCAAACACACTGGGTAAACCGAAAGAATTAACAACACAAGATGAATGATCCGGACGTTTGGTAGTAAAGTCAAATTGAGCAACACGTTCATTTAAAACACCATCAGAGTTTAAGAAATTAAGCTCATTATCAAGTAAACCAGATCTATCATCAGATTTTAAAGCCTTGGAAAATTTAGAAAACTCAGTATTTTTGAACATTGTGGAAAAAAAGTTTGTTCTAAGTCCATCAAAATTCTTTCTTCTGTAAGAGTATTCTCGAGGTCAGAAATTTTACTTTCCAAAACTAGAGGAGGGACGTAAAGCTTACCTTCGATGGGCTTAGCCTCCAATTCTTTTACAGAGTAACTCTCAAAATAATCATTTGAACGAAATTTTGATTTATCAGAACTATAACTGTTATTCAACCTCTCATAGCGAAACAGAAGTTGAACTTTATATGTGTTCTTTCTTTTAGCATATTCCTTGGCTTTATCCTCTTCAGACAGACTAGTCCAAAAAGGTTTGAGTTCCGGATATTGAGGAGCCAATATCATAAATCCAAAGTCATAAAGCGCAGGCACTTCAGATATACCCTTTTTGAGGTGATGTGGGTTCTTGTAACCAAGTCCCCAACAATCAGGTTTCTCTTTAAGTTTGTTCAAATGAATAGTGTGTTCAGTTTGTCCTAAAGTATATAATTTCTCTTCCAAAGCATTCACCTTGTCAATTAAAGATTTCTTTTGCTTTGAAAGCGAATAATTTATTTTATAAATCTCTTTTGACTCAAACTCACACATTTTATATTTAGAGACAGTTTCAGATAACTCCTTATGAATTATAGTCTTCTTTTTCGCGCTGGTGTCTATGTTTTTGTGCAAAGTTTTAATTAATACATTTTTCTCAGCAATATCATTACTAAGTTTATGTATAGATTGATTTTTCTCATTAATGACACCTCTCTCACGCTTAAGTTTAGACTCTAATTCTTGGAGTTTAGACATCATGGCATGCATTTGATTCAGAAAATCAGATTCAGTTAAGTCACATACTTCTTCATTATCTCCTTCATCAGAATCAGCTTCAGCTTATGACTGTTGCTTACCCATCAAGCACAGGTGTGATGTCTCGTCCTTCTCTCCTTATTCAGATTCTTGGTCCGAATGGTCGAGCCAAAATTCATCCTCGGCCATTAATGCTTTTCCAGCCCCCTGATGCTTGGCTAGAAGCATCTTATTCTTATAGTAGTCGGAGTTCCGGACTTTAGGTTTTCGGCAGTCCTTGGCAAAGTGACCGAGTCTGACACAGTTGTAGCACTTTATCGGTTCTTCCTGCTTGGGGTCTTCGGCTCTATCCTTCTTCTTTTCTTTTGGTCTCTTTTCTTCAACTCTCTCCTTGTGTTTGTAGTTGTTTGGACCAGACGAGTACCTCTGACTGTTGGATCTAGGCTTTTTATAGAACTTCTTTTGGAACGCCTTGGTTAGCATTAGCATAGCTTCCTTCAGATTTTCACAATCGTCAGAGTCAGAATTCGCCTCATTATCAGCCTCTTCTGATTCAGATGCTATCATCTTCTTCTTCTTAGACTTCTTCTTAACCACAAGTGCAACTGGATCAACAACTGCTTTGTTGGGAACTGATGATATGATAAGTACAGTTAATGTTGCTAGAAGAACATGGTTACTACTTCTAGTTAGTACTTATGATATTAATACTGCTAGTTATAGATTAATGTTGCTCAACAAGATTAGTACTGCTAGTTCAAAGTTAGTATTGCTTGAAGAGATTAATACTGCTGAGCATAGTTAGTACTGCTGGAGTTAATACTGCTCAGAGTATTAATGTTGCTGAAGATTTAATGCTGCTTATATGATAAAGACTTCGCATGGAAGGATGACAGCTGGATGGACTAAAGATATACATGGAAGTTTAGAGATAAAGATAGAAGTTTATATTGAAGATCTTTTATTATTTTGTAATTATCCTTTATCTTCAGTATATGTATAGAATTGTTTAGAATAGTTAGGATAATTTTTTTATTCTGAGTTTTAGTTTTTCATAGAGAGAATCAACCTCAAGATTTGTAATCCTAATTCTAGAGAAGTAGAATTCGTATTGGTGATCCTGTTCATCAATATTGAGGTTGTGTGTTTAATCTTGTAACTTCAATCATTTAATACAAGTTTACAAGTTGTGATCATTGATTTACTGTTGCATTCTTTTTCAGAATATTAAAGTGCTATTCCGCAGCTTCTTTAATATTGTTTTCTGAGTGTGTGTTCTTGTTAAGAATTAAGATCCTGACAGGTGGTATCAGATCCTGTATTCTCATAAATCTTATTCATCATGGAAAACATTGTTGAATCAAACAATACCTTGGTCTCAAAGGTTCCAATGCTCAGACCCAATGAATTCGACATGTGGAAGATCAGAATCAAGCAGTACATACTCCTCACTGACTATTCTATGTGGGACATCATTGAGAATGGTCTTTCTGAAGCAGGAAAGATTGGTGCAGATGGAAAGAGGACACCACCAAAAACTGATGCAAAGAGAAAGACTAGACAGACAGAGATGAAAGCCTTGAGCACTTTGCTCATGGCTATTCCCAATGAATATCAACATCAGTTTTGTAATTGCACAGATGCTCTGGAATGCTCTAGAGAAAATATTCTCTGGTACCAAAAGTACCAAGAGAAATTAGAAGGCCATACTGAAGCAACAGTATCAGAACTTTATGTCAACAAAGAATGAGTCCATGACTCAAACTTTTGACAGGTTCAACAAGCTTATTGGTGAACTAGCTACAGTTGGAGTACAAATTGATCAAGATGATCTAAATAGGAAGTTCTTAAGGTCCCTGGGTGATGAATGGACCATGTATACTGTCTCTTTCATACAGAATGATCAACTGGAAGAAAAGGAGCTTGATGATCTATACAATGATCTAAGAGTTTTTGAATCTGAGGTAGAGGCTAAGAAGAAGCCTTCTGGGTATGTTCACAATGATGCACTCCTATCAGCATCAATTGATTCTACTTCTAATCCTGAATCAGTTAGTGCTGGTAATGGAGCAAATCAAGAGAAAGGCACTGATTCTATGTTTGAAGCCTTTATATCTAGTCATGGAAACTCTTCTCTAATTAATGATGACTTGGAACAAGTCCATCCAGATGACCTTGAAGAGATGGACATTAAATGGCAGATGGCCATGCTCTCTATGAGAGTTAAGAAGTTCATCAAGAGAACTGGGAGGAACAACTTCTCCCAAAGAAGAGAAGATGGAGCAGGTTTTGACAAGTCTAAGGTGGAATGCTATAAATGCCATCAAAAGGGACACTTTGCTAGGGAATGCAGAAGTGGAGTGTCTCACAACAACAACTATCAACAAGCACAGTCTGGAAGTTTCAATAATAACAGAAACTCTGCTCAAGCCCTAGTCTCTCAACAAGGTATGGGGTTTGATTGGAGTGATCAAGCAGAAGAGGCTGTCCAAAACCAAGCTTTAATGGCAGAGGTGTCTGATCTCCCAACAGAGGTAACTTCTAATCTTTGTACTCAAAAGTGCATTAACACTGTTAAAAGGTACAGGGATCACAACCAGAAAATGAGTGATGACCTGAAGAGATTAGAAAAGGACATAAAAGACTATGTTAGGATTGTTGAGAGGTTTGATGAGCAGATTAAGAGTTTTCAAGCCAATGAGCTTCAACATTCCTATGACACAAACTACTGGAAGTGGGAGAAGAATGATCTAGAACTTCAACTAACCAAATCCAAAGAGAAGAGTGAAAAGTTAAGAGGAGAGCTAGCTAAAGTCAAGCTAGATGTAGAAAAGTTTTCCAATGCTTCTAAAGCAATGGATTCTTTACTACAAACTCAGATTCATGATAAACTGAGAAGAGGAATAGGGTACAATACCACACCACCACCCTACAACAACAACTACATCCCTCCTAGTTCAGACTTGTTAGATTCAAAGGATATGAAGGACCTGCCTGAGGGAGCCACTGAGATTGATCCCCTAGATGAAGTAGTTGTTAAGGATAAAACTGAGAAAGAAACTGTCAAAAGTAAGGACAGCACTGTGAGTGGTGAGATTCCTGTAGAAAACCACATAATTACCAATGAAGGATGTGGAAAGCATTGGGTCAAGTCAAATAAGGTAGAGAAGACTGAAGGAAAGAACAAGGAGATTCACTATAAGCAGACCACTGTTGTAAACCCTGTCCCTTGCAAACAGTGTGCTTGTAGTAAATCTGAGCCCCAAAAACATGATAAAAAGAGGGGTAATCAAAGGAACTGGAATAATCAATGGGCACAAAAACAAGGGGTTGATCTGAGTAAAATCAATAGACAAAAACCCTGTTTTATTTATGGAAAGCTTAATCACATTGCCAAATATTGCTATTTCAATCCTATGAACCAAAGGATGAATTTTCAGAGACCTACTCAAAAACCCTTTGGTTATAGGAAGAAAGAAAAGAACAATGTGGCTAAGAAGGTTGTTAAATCTAAAAGCCACATAAAGAAAAATAAAGTGAAAGACATTGTCAAGATCTGGATACCTAAAAGCACTAAAGCTGTTAGTACTTCTACCTCAAATAGTGTTGTTGACAGTGATAGTGCTGCTAGAAGCAATACTACTGCTACCAATGTTAGTGCTGCTAACATTGTTAGTACTTCTGCAAATGTTACTACTGCTAACTCTGTTAGTGCTGCCAACAAGGTTAATACTGCCAAACCTGTTAGTGCTGCTAATTCTGTTAGTACCTCTAAAGATAGTACTGTTTCTAGTATTAGTGCTGCTAGACCAATAATCTTGACAAAGTACTCAAATAACAAGTGTTATGATTTGAAAAACCTCATTAAAAAGGAATGCAAGTATTTTGATGAGAAAGGGAGACCCAAGACCACTTTGGCTTGGGTCCCCAATCAATACTAATTGTCTAATCTAATGTGCAGGGCAACCAACAGCTCAAGGGGAAGAGCATCTGGCATGTTGATAGTGGTTGCTCTAGGCACATGACAGGGGACATGTCTTGCCTCAAGAACTTCAAGAAGATTGATGGTGGGCATGTTGCTTTTGGGAATACTCCAGATGGAGGTAAAATCAGTGGTAAAGGTGATGTAACCAAAGGTAAAATGACCTTTGAGGATGTATTCTATGTTGAACAATTAAGATACAACCTGTTAAGTGTATCACAGGTTTGTGACAAACAACATAGTATATTATTTACAGAGTCTGAATGTATTATCCTTGCTCCTGGATTCAAGGTAGTTGATGAAAAGATGATACTACTAAGAACCCTTAGAAAGGACAATGTATATTGTTTAGATATGGAAAGTGTTTCATCTGATTCATCCATAAATTGTCTTGTTTCAAAAGCTTCTCTGGATGAATCATCACTTTGGCACAGAAGGATGTGTCACATGAATTTTAAAACAATAAATAAACTTGTTAAAAACAACCTTGTAAGAGGTTTTCCATCTAATGTCTATTCATGTGATGATCATTGTGTTGCATGTCTTAAAGGCAAACAACACAAAACTTCTCATAAGTCCAAAGAAGTTAACACTATTTCTTCTTCTCTTCATTTATTGCATATGGATCTGTTTGGACCTACAAATGTTATGAGCATAGGGAAGAAATCATACTGTCTAGTTATTGTTGATGATTACTCTAGATTTACTTGGGTATATTTTCTAAGGACTAAGGATGAGACAAGTGGACTGATCAAATCCTTTATTCTAAGAATTGAAAACCACACTAATCAAAAAGTAAAAATCATGAGGTCAGACAATGGTACTGAATTTAAAAATATTGACCTAAACACCTTTTGTGAGGAAAAAGGAATTGAGAGACAATACAGTGCTCCTAGGACTCCACAACAAAATGGTGTTGCTGAGAGAAGGAATAGGACACTAATTGAGGCTGCTAGATCTCTGTTAGCTGATTCTAAACTTCCAATAACTTTCTTGGCAGAAGCAGTTAACACTGCTTGCTATGTCCAAAACAGAGTACTAGTAGTCAAGCCTAAAAACAAGACACCTTATGAGCTTTTAAATAAAAGAAAACCCTTTATTGGATTTTTCAAACCTTTTGGGTGTCCTTGTACAATTCTCAATACCAAATCTCACTTAGGAAAGTTTGATAGCAAGGCAGATGATGGATTTCTTGTTAGTTACTCATCTCAGAGTAAGCCCTACAGAGTTTTTAATACTTCTTCTAGAATAATTGAGGAAAGTGACAATGTCAAATGCAATGAGAACACACCAAATCCTATTGGGTCTGGTCCTCAGTGGCTGTTTGACATTGATTCACTAACTAACTCTTTTGGTTTCAGTAGTGATGATTATGCAGGTTCAGGAAGTGGAGGATTAGGGGCTACACAATTTCAAGACAATTGACCACAGTCTGTGATCTTTCCTATGCCTATAAAAGAACCTGTTGAATTCTGTGAAAAAGAACCTCTACCTGAGCCAATTCAGAGTGAAGAAGAAAGAAGAGAAGAGGAATCTTCAGTGCACAAAGAGCTAGAAGTAACTGAGGTTATCCCATCGGCTGACTTAAATGATTCCAATCTAGAGGTGGGACTTAATGAAGAACCTAGTGTTCAGACTAGAACACAAAAGAATCATCTTCCAGAGCTGGTAATAGGAGACATCTCTTCTCCTATCATTACAAGGAATCAAAGCAGACTTCAAGATCTGCAGGATCAACAACACACAATACTCTCCTGCTTCCTATCCCAGATTGAGCCTAAGAAGGCCTATGATGCAATGAAAGATTCAAGTTGGATAGAAGCCATGCAAGAAGAGTTACTTCAATTCAAACTACAGGATGCTTGGGACTTGGTGGACCTTCCAAAAGGTCACAAAGCTATAGTCACCAAGTGGATTTTCAGGAACAAAAAAGATGAGAGAGGTATTGTGATCAGGAACAAAGCAAGGCTTGTGGCACAAGGGTACACTCAAGAAGAGGGCATAGATTATGATGAAGTATTTGCCCCAGTGGCAAGGGTAGAGGCAATTAGGCTGGTCTTAGCCTATGCCTCATACATGAAGTTTAAGGTATATCAAATGGATGTAAAGAGTGCATTTCTATATGGCACAATTGATGAAGAAGTATATGTCTGTCAACCTCCTGGTTTTGAAAATCCTGCATATCCTGACAGAGTATACAAGCTGAAGAAAGCACTCTATGGTCTACATCAAGCCCCAAAAGCATGTTATGACACTCTGTCTACCTATCTCTTGGAGAATGGGTTTGAAAGGGGCATCATTGACAAGACCCTTTTCATTAAAATAAGTAAAAATGACATCCTACTAGTTCATATCTATGTGGATGATATCATCTTTGGATCCACAAAAGATCAGATGTGTAGAGACTTTGAAAAGTTGATGCACAAGAGCTTTAAAATGAGTTCAATGGGTGACTTACCTTCTTCCTTGGACTTCAGGTGAAACAGCAGTCAGATGGAATCTTCATTAGTCAATCAAAATATGTGCAAGACATCCTGGAGAAATATGGTTTAAAAGACTCAAAGCCAGCAAGCACACCAATGGAAACTCACAAACAAATCACTGCTGATCTTGATGGGGAGGATGTTGATGTCCATCTATATAGATCAATGATTGGATCTCTCATGTATCTCACAGCCTCAAGACCAGACATCATGTTTCCAGTGTGTGTATGTGCCAGATTCCAAGTCAAGCCTAAACAATCACATCTTCAAGCTGTGAAGAGGATTTTCAGATACTTAAGAGGGCAACCTAGATTAGGTCTTTGGTATCCATATGAATCTTCATTTGACTTGATTGCTTATTCAGATAGTGACTTGGGTGGTGCCAATATGGACAGAAAGTCTACTTCAGGGGGATGTCAACTTTTGGGTGCAAGACTAGTATCTTGGCAGTGCAAGAAACAAACCACAGTGTCCTTATCAACAACAGAAGCTGAGTATATTGTTGCTGCAAGTTGCTGCTCTCAGGTTCTATGGATTCAAAATCAGATGCTGGACTATGGGGTAACATTTCTTCACACTCCAATCTTTATTGACAATAGCACTGCTATAAGCATTGTTAACAATCCAGTCAAGCACTCCAAAACAAAGCACATTGAGATCAGGTATCACTTTATCAGAGATTGTAACGAAAAGAAACTCATTCAAGTTGCTAAAGTTCACACTGACAACCAGTTTGCAGATCTATTCACAAAAGCTTTTGATGTGGGTAGATTCACTTTCTTGGTCTCAAGTGTGGGCATGATCAACTCTGAATGACCTCATTTTTTAAAAAGTGTTTCTATACCTGCTACTTTGGTTATTTGTATGCTGCTAATCATCTTTAACAGGAAGTTATTGCCTTGATCAGACCTTCATAAGCTTCAAAAAGAGTAAGTATGGTTAATACTGCTAGTTAGTTAAATACTGTTAGTAGTTAATACTGCTCTCAGTTAATACTGCTAGTTAGTTAATACTGCTAGTGGTTAATACTGCTCTCAGTTAATACTGCTAGTTAGTTAATACTGCTAGTGGTTAATACTGCTCTCAGTTAATATTGCTAGTCAGTTAATACTGCTCTAGGTTAATACTGCTTATGTCCCGTATACTATAAATACCCTTTGCCTGCCTAAAAGTTCATAACGACTCTTTGCATACTGTTCACTTGCGCTCTAACCCTTTTCTCTCAAGTACCAAGTTTTTCAAGCAAGAACATTCAAGAATCAATGGCATCCATGTCATTCGTAGATGAGCATAACAAGATTGCAATGCTACAGAAGCCCAAATAGGCCGCTGGATTCCACCAGATTGTGGATTTTCTCAAGACAAGCCACATTGCCCATGCTCTCACTGTATCGCCAACAATCTACATAGAGCATCAAAGGCAATTTTGGGCTAATGCCACCATTGTTACTGAAGATGGTGTCCAAATGATCAAGACAAGGGTGTGTGAAAAACCCCTAACAGTTACTGAAGAGGTGATACGCATCTGTCTACGTCTAGACGATGCTACAGGTATAACCTCTATTCCTAATGAGGAATTATTCTCAACTTTGTCAAGAATGGGGTATGGAGGCCAGTTGGGTGGTTTTAAATTCTCAAAGGCTAAATTTTATACCCAATGGCGTTTTCTTGTTCATACCTTAATGCATTGTATTTCTAAAAAGACTACTGGATGGAGTGAGTTCAGTAGCACCATTGCTTATGCTTTGGTGTGCTTGGCCACTGCCAGAAAGTATAATTTTTCTCAAATGATTTTTAATGATCTTGTCTCAAACCTGGGAAGTAAAAAGAGTTTTTATATGTACCCCAGGTTTGTCCAAGAAGTTATCACCCATGAATTGACGGATATGCCTCCTTTTGATGAGGTATATGTACCAAAAATCCCCAAAGGTAAGGTCTTTTCAAACATGAAAAGATCCCCTCTGGACTCGGAAGGAGTTGACACCCCATTGTTCTCTACAATGATGGTGGTGTCCCACACTGAAGAAGGTATGGCAGCAGGGTCAAGGCCCTCATTAGACCATCCCACTGCTAGCCAAGTCCAACCTTCCCACACTATATCTATCCCACAGTCCCTACTTCATAAGCCCACTTCTCCAATTACCCAAACTTATACAAGGAAACAGGTAAAGAAGGCTCCTTCCCTTCTTGTACCTTCAACCACTGAGCCTTTAATCCCTCTAAGGGAGAATTCTCCCTTAGAGAATATCCACAGGGAAACCACAGGGGTGTCTCCCAACCCCAAGGAGGTGCTCACTGAGGTGGAGGTTGAGCATATGGGTGCTAAGGCTGCCACTACTCCTGCTAGCACAGAGGAGGTCAGTGGTAACATACATAAGACCTTCCCCATGGCAACTTTAGGTGAGCAATCATTCAAAGGTCCCAGGTGCCAAGAAACCAAGGGGGTAGATAGTGCTTCTGCTAGGCATAAGATGTAATACCCAGTTTCGAAATTTTGTTAATTTTGAAAGTTGAGGGAAAAAGTGTAAAGTTAATCAAAGTTTAGGGGGTTTATTGAAAATTCCATTTTTCATAACATAAATATCAGATTTTGAGATTTTCATCTCATACTGATGTGAATGTTAGAAAGAGTGAAAAGAGAAAAGCAGAGAGAAAGAAAGAGAGAAAGAAGAAGAGATTCTTGAAGGAATCGTCCGGTTTGTCAAATAGAGGTATGTTTTTAGCTTCATACTTCTATCTGCATGTTATAGTCGGTAAATAGACGTGTTAATCGAGCTTTTAACCGTGTATTTGATCGATTTAATCGATCAAAAGAGTTCTGGGTTTAGAACTGTGTAAACCGACTCTGTTCTTGAAAAAGACCGGAAGATGATGCATCGGTCATATGCTTAAGACCGATGTAGTATTAGACCGATGTGGTTAAGACCGAAGTGTTGTAAAGACCGGATATATGTAAGACCGGTGATAAGGATCGACCGGAGGTCTGCTTGACCGAAGGTCTGTTCGACCGGAGGTCTGCTCGACCGAAGGTGTGTTAGACCGGACATGTGTTCGACTGGTAACAGTGTTCGACCGGACATGTGTTTTACCAGGAGTGAGTTTTATCGGTCTAAGAGGTTTTTAATCAGTTTGGTTTTGATCGGGTTAAAAACAGTAGATTTCAATTGATGAGTCTTTTGAAATAAAGAGTGTTAGTTGCAAGTTAGCTTACCTTTGTTTTAATACCATCGTAGGTGGTGTTAATCGGTTAGAAGTCAGAGGTTAATTCGGAAGGATTAAGGTGAGTCTTTTAACTAAATCTTTTATGATTTGAGCAGTTATTTTATAAATGTGAGTTTTTATATACTGCGCATTTATAATATGAAAAGTTAGTAGAATTATTTCAAATGATTGATTTAATTAGTTGGGCATGTTTATGCTCAGGGTATATAAACTTGTTTTATATACTGGCAGGACCAAATGTATGCGTACATTTGAGTCAGAAATTTGACCTAAGTCGGGAAGTGTGACCCGCCTGTTCGTACCGGGGAGTGTGGCCCGTTTATGCCATTAGGGTGTGTCC
Organism: Arctium lappa; assembly: GCA_023525745.1. NCBI lineage: Eukaryota > Viridiplantae > Streptophyta > Magnoliopsida > Asterales > Asteraceae > Arctium > Arctium lappa. Next base: position 38,289,905 of record CM042063.1, on the reverse strand, counting down.
CTAAAATAAGGCAGTGCGAGACAGACATACCGTCTTTGACGGGAATGTTGGTCAGTAGTTGAAAGTACGCTTGCGAGCGTAGAAAGTGATTAGTAATGGCCATTACATTGATTTATATATGTAAAGCATAAATGTTTTAAAGTGATTTTAAAGAGTAGGCATGTATTGAGATATATGCAGTTATGTTTAAATGTTTTAATTAATATTTGAACTGTGTTGTAGTAATTGGAGGGGACTCACTAGACCTTTTGGTCTAACCCTCGCTGTTTCAAAACTTTAATCCTGTTTCAGGTTATCGCAAGATAGTAGATAAAGGAAAAGATAAGGTGTGAGCTTAAGCAGGAGATAGAAGACTTCCTGCCATAGCTATTCTTTTGAGAAAATCAGTTGTGTAATAGTTGATAGTAAAGACATTGTAAGCTTGGGACAGTATTTAGTAATAAATGTTATTTTATTATGTAAATTTATGTTCAGGTTGTTACATAAGACTTCCACTACAAAAAGATCCAATGATCCTTCAAAAGAGGGTAACACTTCTGGAGAAGGTGAGGACAGATATAACTATTATGAATTGATGGAAACCATGGGAAACATCAACATGGATGTAATCAAACAGGGTAAAGATATAGAAGAGCTTAAACTCATAGTTCTGTCACAACAAGAACAGATCATCAACTTGAAGCAAATGGTAAGGAAACTGATTTTGCAAAGGAAGAAGAAACAATTTGTGCTCAGAAGGAGGAAACCAGTGACTGATGCTCCCAAAAAGGGGGAGTCAGAAGCTGATGCCAAAGCCAAGGGGGAGCAAGAGGAAAAACATGATGTTGAGGGGGAGAATGAGCAAGCAGCATAAACAGAGCCAGCAGCAGAAACCATTAATACTGCCAGTTCAAGTAAAGCAGCAGAAATGGTTAATACTGCTGATCTGAGAGAAGCAGCAGAAATAGTAAAAGAGGTCCTTACAGAGCTTGAGATTACAGAAACACTCATCAAAGCCAAACATGATACTCCCAAGGTCACCTTAAAGGCCAAAGGAGTTGTCATAAAAGAAAGAGGTGATGCAGCAAAGAAATCTAGCACTGAGAAGGTGATGAGTAAAGAGAAAGGTAGAGAAAAGCTAGTTGAAGCTCTGGCTAGGAAGATACAGGCTGAACTTGAAGAAGCAGAAATTGTGCAAGTGGTAAAAGATAGAGAGATAGCAAAAGCAATGGCTGCAGAACTGAATAAAGCCTATCAACAAAGCCTAGCAACAGAACAAGCCAAACAGAAAGCCATATCTTTGAGGGAGTCTGGAAAGATCAAAATGGTTGCAAAGAAAAGACAACCTTCAAAGACATACCTTGGTGCTCAAGAGACAAAGAAAATGATTACTTTTCTCAAGGGTGTTGTAGGTGTCAAAGTCGAAATGTTCTCAAACATGTCTTTTGAGAAACTCAAAGGGTTATATGATGCAGAAATGATCAAGCTTCAAGGGGATGAAATTGCAAGGGTTGAAATGGAGAAAAGAATGAAAGAGAGCAATGACTTCTTACAAAAACCATTCACTGATGAACAAGAAACTCCAAAGAATGAAGCCACTATTGGTGAAAGTCTAAGGACTTTAAAAATGACAAAGATGATGGCAAGGAAAAAGATAACAAAGAAGCCTAGAATAAATGACGAAGAGGCAGAAAAGGTTGCTGAAGAAGAAGAGGCACCTGAGCCATCAGAAAAGAAAGAGCATTTAAGCACTGAGGATGTAAAGATGTATATGGTTGTGATGGACAAAGTGACTGAACCAATTTCAGCAGAACCTGTAGGAGTTAAATCTCCTGAAGTCATTCACTGGGATGTACTGGAGGTAGATGGAAAAGAGTACATAAGGCTGAAGAGGAAAGATGAAAAATATGAAGTCTATAGTACTTGGGCCAAGATTCTCAGAACATGCTCAAGGTCTGATATTGAAGAAATGTTTGATATAGGGATGAAGTTGTATGCAGATCAGTTGAAATCTCCAGGGATTTCAATTACAAAAATGGTAATGGAGTATCTGTGTATGATGTTCAAACCTGATGAAGTGGATGAGATCATAAGGAATGTTGTTCAAGCAGTTACCAATTGGACTTTATATGAAACTAGTGGAGTATATTCTGTGACTTTGGATAGAAATCATATAGAATACTTCCTAGTGGATAAAGTATACAACCATAGCATATTGAAACTTCATTTAATGCTGAAGAAAAAGCTTGGATGTGTTCCAGATTCAGAGATGGATAAGTATTTGATCCAAATAACAATCAATCAGATTTTGCGGTTGGATGCAAATACTGGAATTTAGGGGGAGATTGTTGGGAACTGATGATATGATAAGTACAGTTAATGTTGCTAGAAGAACATGGTTACTACTTTTAGTTAGTACTTATGATATTAATACTGCTAGTTGTAGATTAATGTTGCTCAACAAGATTAGTACTGCTAGTTCAAAGTTAGTATTGCTTGAAGAGATTAATACTGCTGAGCATAGTTAGTACTGCTAGAGTTAATACTGCTCAGAGTATTAATGCTGCTGAAGAATAATGTTGCTTATATGATAAAGACTTCGCATGGAAGGATGACAGTTGGATGGACTAAAGATATACATGGAAGTTTAGAGATAAAGATAGAAGTTTATATTGAAGATCTTTTATTATTTTGTAATTATCTTTTATCTTCAGTATATGTATAGAATTGTTTAGAATAGTTAGGATAATTTTTTTATTCTGAGTTTTAGTTTTTCATAGAGAGAATCAATCTCAAGATTTGTAATCCTAATTCTAGAGAAGTAGAATTCGTATTGGTGAGCCTGTTCATCAATATTGAGGTTGTGTGTTTAATCTTGTAACTTCAATCATTCAATACAAGTTTACAAGTTGTGATCATTGATTTACTGTTGCATTGTTTTTCAGAATATTAAAGTGTTATTCCGCAGCTTCTTTAATATTTTTTTCTGAGTGTGTGTTCTTGTTAAGAATTAAGATCCTGACATGCTTTGTCAGCCTTTTTCATCTCAGCCTTGATCTCATCCACCTCTTCCTCATTCTATCTGAGGATTTCATAGACTTCATGAAGTGGAATGGTGTTCAGATCTTTCAATTGCCTCATCTGTCTGGTGAATCTCTTCCACTCAAGCTGAAGGTTGCTGAGAAATTTCACATTTAGCTCAACTTGAGATTTGCTGATCTTATTCTTGCTTAGCTCGTTCAGCAATGTGACAAATCTGTCATAGGTGGCTTCTAGTGATTCTCCAACTTTGGCTTTGAATTCTTCATAGTTGTTCAGGCAGTTGGATACTTTGAGTTGGTTGTCGACTCTAGATCCGATCATCATCTTCTCCAATTGATCCCACATTTGCTTTCCGGTAGCGTTGTAGCTATCAATCTTGACATAAATTTCATTTTGTATGCCTTGGAGAATAAATGATATTGCCAATTTGTCACCCTTGTGCTTTCTCTTCTGCTCATCAGAGTATTCACCAAGCGGTAATGGATACTCTCTCTCTGTTTCTTCACCATTCTCTCCAGCTACAATGAGTACCTTGGTTAGAGGTGTCATGATTCCTTCTTTTAGGGATTTCCTGATGTAATCTCCCAAATCATTTTGATCGATGAAATCCAAGAATCTGTCCTTCCATTGCTCGTACTCCCCCTTGAAGAGTACTGGTGGTTTCACATCGGTTCTGATAGCAAGAGCTTCCCGAGATGACATCCTTAATAATATGAATTATATAAGAACTGACAAGAGACTTGAAAAATGATCGTTAGTCCAGATAAATTCAAGTAAATACAGATTAATAATAAAAAAAGAGAATCTGGAGCGAAAAGGCAGAAATACGCCAAAGGGCAGTGGCGTAAAAAGAAGATTTTGCGCTAATAGTGTCTGGCGCAAAATGGAGTTTTGTGCGAACACCAGGTGGCGCAAACCAAAACTTTGCGCGAAGAGAAGTTGGTGCAAAAACTAGTTCGCGCTAGAAGAAGCTGGCGTAAAAGAAACTTTGCGCGAAGTAACGATCCTTGATGAGTTTTGTGTAAGAAGCAGGTCGCGCAAAAAATGGACTTCGCGTGAACTTTGACTCCCTTGCGTTTTGCGCGAGTAGAGGTTGGCGAGAAACTGGCGAGTACTCCTTTGCGTGAAGAGTTAGTGGCGCAAAACTATCTTTGCGCGAGATGAAAGTCGCGAGAGATGGACTTTGTGCGAGACGTGGTTGGCTCAAGATAGACTTTGCTCAATGAACTGATGGAGAGAGACTTGTGACAAATTTTGCGCGAGGGGCCTGTGGCGCAAATTAAGTTTTGCGCGAGCTGGAGGTCACGCAAAATAACCTTTGCGCTAGTAGGCAATAGCGCAAAAGTCACCTTTGCGCTATGGTGAGTTGACGCAAAAAGTAAACTTTGAATCTGGTGAGAAGCACACGATGAACTCGCGCAAAATTGATGAACTGGCGCAAAGTCGCTGTTCTTCCCTGTACTTCGAAAAACCACCCTGAAAATCCTAAAAACCAATCTAGACTTCGATTTACACTAAGAAACTTTGCCAAATCGATCTCCTAATCATCTAGAACTCATTGCAAACAACTAATTTTAAAAACAAGCACTTTTAGTAAAAAAATCAATCAATGAAACAGTGTTGTGCTCATGAAAAACCGAACAATACCAAAATCATAAAATTGACAATCGAAAGCAATGTTATACTCACATAAATCAATGCCAATTCACTAGTATAAACAAATCGACTACAACCCAATCAATAACAGCTTGAAAGAACAATCACACAATAAAAAAAAAATCTTGACAGATGAACAGTACCGAATTTTTTTTTTTTTCAATCTGTTATGCTCTGATACCAATTGTGTGTCCCTGTGATTCACGATTCAATCAAGCAAAAAAATTAAGCAATAAGATTACGCAAACCTGATATGATTATTCAATCGAATCGAATGGTTACACGGTTTGAAAAAAAACTCGATTAAGTTCTCTCTCTTTTCTCTCTGTCGCAGCTCTCTTGATATTCTCTCTCAATTGTGTACGGCGACTACTGATTCAACAACCAAACAAAAACAAAACCTAATAATCTAATATATACCTAAAACCTATTTTAAAGGAAAATGACTAAAAACGAAAATACAAAACAAATAAACTTTGACTATTTATTACAAAGGACCTAGACTATTTGTTGAGAGTCGACTTTTCCAGCTTTGACTTCAGTTTACCATCTCCAGAAATTGATGATCTTGAATCTAATAAATATGTGCTCTAACAACCTCTTTATTCAAAAGTCACCAATCCCACTCTCTCACCTTCTCATCAACAAGGTTAGCGAGCCTGTTTGATTTCAGAGAAATTAACCAAAGATTAACTGGTACTTTCGTTCTTTTTACTCTGTACCTGTGTATGTGGATTTATGATCACAAATTAGGGGTTATGAGTTTCTTGATCATATTGACAATGGAGTTTAGTTAAAAATGACTAATTTTTGGTTTTTGTTGTTTAACAGATTTACCTGAAAGTCATGTTTTTAACCCATTACAAAGATGCAAGGTGCATTTTCGTTTATCTTTGTGATTTGTAATTGAGTAAAAGATAATCGATTTCTTTATAAGCAAAAAGATTGGCTTCATGTGTGCAGAAAGTTCAAATCGGGACTCCTTCCGAAGCATATTGAAAGGTATTGATGTTTCTCTCGATTTGTAATGAAAAACAAGTTACTTTTTTTAACGTAGTTTGTCTTGAGAGATTCTTTTGTTTATGTTTATGATTTAGGTTTGTATTTGTGGTTCAAGGGTTGGTGACAGTCACTAATGTTTCTGGTGTTAGCCAAACACTAATGGTAAATGACTAAATGACCCGTCTTGATTGTGAAACTATTTATGTTGTTCTTCATTTCGATGTGGGGATATTGAAATAAACAATTTGTAGAAGTGTCCTGAATTGACTATTTTGGGGAGACAAATTGTGCTTCTCAAATTGTTTGATGTGGTTAAAGATTTTATGTGAAATTTAAACAATTTATACATCAAATTTTGAAATGGAAAGTAGTTTCTTGACTCGTTAAAGTCAAACAGGGTACTTGTTAGAGAGAGATGGAGTAATCATCAACAAGACTTGATTAGTTTTGAAGTATTTGTAATCGTTGTAACTATATCCTCTTCATCTACTAATTAAATTCTAAATGGTTTTCTTTCAATATCAGGTATTCCAACCGTGGAAGCTTCTTTCTACATCCATGCCTTACGACTTCAACATTCAAGTAAGCCACAAGTTAGGTTTAAAAAATATTATCGTATGCTTTGATATGTTTAACATGACACATTGTTTAATGAGAGTCTTTGACTAATAGTTAAAATGCTAAAATGCCACTCAAACAAGACAAAACTAATAGAACTTGTAAACCCAAATCAATATTGCAAATATCTTGTTGTGATTGCTAATGCACAAATATGTAGATATAGATTGGAAGTTTACTAAAAAAAAGTAAAAGTTGCATTTTCTTTATCAAGAAACCCCTTCGAATCTAAAGCTTGTAGCTTAAGCTCTAGTGGAAAACATAGTACATAAAGTTAGACTTTGTTGATGTTCATAGGGATTAGAAGATGAAATTTGTAATGAAGAAGTTATTTTTTCAAGTATATAATATTTATATACAACAAATTCAAAATATAAACTCACACCCTTTTCTCACCATCGGTGAGGTTTGAACCCCTGATCTTCTCTGAGGCCAAAGGCCGGATACCGCTAGACCAAAGTCCATTTGGTGAAGAAGTGGTTATTAGGGGACATACAAGTGTTGTTGATGATGTTGATCATCCGAGTGGAAACTCTATAATCCATTTGTACAAACGCCCGGATACTGCTAGACCAAAGTCCCTTTGGTGAAGAAGTGGTTGTTAGGGGACATACAAGTCTTGTTGATGATGTTGATCATCAGGGTGGAAACTCTGTAATCCATTTGTTTTTCTTTTTTTTTTTTCATTTACAAGAGATCTTAAAAGATCTTTTTAGAGCCGACCCACATCTTAATTATTTCTTTTGGAACTTCTGTCCTTCAATCTCTTATTTCTTTCATCCTTTGGAACAATGATATAATTCTAGACCTTTTTCTTATTGTTGGAACAATGGGGTGGCATTGTATATACACTTCAAATTTATGTGTTTATATATAATGCATATGGGTTTTTGATTAAGTATATCTTTTCTTTATGATTTGGTATATAGAGTTGCACATAATGTAAAATTACCTTATCTTTTTTGTGTTTTGCAGGCATATGATGCATCTAAAATTGAGGTATCTAAGGCAAATGATGATACATATCAGAAGTAAATTTATGGTATCACTACTAAACAAACAACTTTTTTCGGCGGACGTTTTCGACGAAAAATTATGCTGGAAATATTCCGACGGAATTCCGGTGAAACCCAACCTGATCAAACCTCGTTGACTTTCGCCGGAATATTTTTTATTTTTATTTAAAAAAAAACTACAATTTTCGGTGGATTTCTGGCGGATTTTAATTACTTAATTTAATTAATTATTTTCCGCCGAAAACACTAAAACACTAAAATAATTAAATATTTATTTTTTTAAAAGAATTTGAAAAAAAATAAAAAAAAAACTAAAATCCGCCGAAAACACTAAAATAGTTAAATACTTTTTTTTAAAAATAATTTGAAAAAAATATATAAAAAAAATTCACCGAAAATCCGCCGAAAACACTAGAATAATTAAATATTTATTTTTTTAAAAGAATTTAAGAAAAATTAAAAAAAAATCCGCCGAAAACACAAATATAATTAAATATTTATTTTTCTTAAAATAGTTTTAAAAAAAATAAAAATAAAAGCCGCCGAAAATCCGCCGAAAACACAAATACAATTAAATATTTATTTTTCTTAAAAGAATTTAAAAAAAATAAAAGCCGCCTAAACCGCAAAAAAATAATTAAATATTTAGTTTCTTAAAAGAATTTTAAATATTATTATGAAACAAATTAAAAATATTAAAAAAATGGATCCCTTTAACGTACCTAGTTGGACTTTAATGGATCCGGTTGTGCTTTAACGTACCCAGTTGGGCTTTAATGGATCTGGTTTGCTTTAATGGATGCAGTTGGGCTTTAAAGGATCCAGTATGGCTCTAACGTATCCAGTTGGGATTTAACGTACACAGTTGGGCTTTAATCGATCCTGTTGGCTTTAATGTATGCAGTTGGGTTTTAACGGATGCAGTTGGGCTTTAATGGATACGGTTGGCCTTTAATTGATCCAGTTGAGCCTTTAATTGATCCCAGTGGGGCTTTAATAGATACAGTTGAGCTTTAAGAGATTTACTTGGGCTTTAACGTACCTGGTTGGGCTTTAATGGATACAATTGATCTTTAAGGGATTTAGTTGGGCTTTAACTACACAGGTGGGCTTTATCGTAACTCGTTGGGTTTAATGGATCCAATATGGCTTTAACGGATCCAGTATGGCTTTAACGTATCCAGTTGGGCTTTAACGTACCCAATTGGGATTTAATGTACCCAGTTGGGTTTTAACGTACATAGTTGGTCTTTAATGGATCCGGTTGGGCTTTAATGGATCCTATTGGGCTTTAACATATCTAAATGGGCTATAACATACCCAATGGGGCTTTAATTGATATAGTTGAGATTTAATGAATGTAGTTGGGCTTTAACGTACACAGTTGGGCTTTAATGGATCCGGTTGGGCTTTAATGGATCCGGTTGGGCTTTAATGAGTCTGGTTGGGATTTAATGGATCCAGTTGAGCTTTAAGGGATCTAATTGGCTTTAACGTACCCAGTGGGGTTTTAAAGGGATCTAGTTGGGCTTTAATGGGTACAATTAAGTTTTGCATCACGTTGCATCTTAATTGTACACGACTACTATATAGTGGTTTAATGAGATGTAGTTTTAACATGTTACGGTAAATGTAATATGCATAATATATATATATATATATATATATATATATATATATATATATTTCAAAAAATTATTTTTTTTAAATTACTAAAAGTATTAGTGATGGATTAGTGACGGATTCATGTCGCTAAAAATGAGTGGATTTGTCGCAAATCCGTCGCTAATAAGGACCATCGCTAATCTATCGCTAATAGGAGCCCTCGTTAATCCGTCGCTAATAGGAATCTTCGCTAATCCGTCGCTAATAGTCTCCCTCGCTAATTATTCGCTAATAGAGGCCCTCGCTAATCTGTCGTTGATACTAATCTCTCGCTAATCCGTCACTGATACAAGTCACTCGCTAATCCCTCGCTGATACTTATCCCTCGCTGATGCCCGTCGTTGATAGCATCAGCTACGCCTATTTAAGCCACGACTATTAGCGACGGATTCGAGTTTTAGTTAGGGATCAGCGACGGGTTTTTTCCTCGCTGATAGTGGTCATTTTTGTAGTGAGATAAAGATTACCCTAAATTAAATTAATCTATTTTATCCTAATTTAAAGTAAGGATCATCATAGGTTGCCTAAAATTAATGAAGATGCAATTGACCAAAATTCTCACCATCATACGAATTAAATACATAGATTGATATCAAATTTAGAGCAAACACATAGAACAACACGTTTTTAATTTAGATTATTTTAGAGAACGAAATTAAATAAAGATTATTTATATATATTTACAATATTCCAAATAAAGATATAATTATGAGAGAGTAAATAATATAAAATAAATAATAATATGCCTAAAATAATTAAATTAGGGTGGTAATCTATACATATAATAAATAAGTAACTAGAAGGACACGTGTCGTCTTCTGGTGAACCCATTTTTTTTATTTTTCCGCCTAAACATGTATCTGAACGCATTTTACATTATAAGTTCATTTAGCACATCCACATTCATTCCTCCTTAAATCTTTCCTTAATTCAAATTTTTTAAATTTATACCTTACATTTACCACCCTTATAATTAGGTATGTAGTTTATTTTTAATCTCTTACTTTTTTATTTTTCATTTTAGACTCTTATCATATAAACATAAATAATGTATATGAACTAAAATGCATTAAAAAAACATTTTTTATTTTCCCAAATTATACCATTGTAATCGCTTCGTCAATATCTCCGAAATGAGTCTAACATTGAATACGTTTGACTTTAATTATATTATTAAATATCATAAATATATATGAATTAATGTGTCATGATTAGTATGAGATTTGTTAAAATTTGTATGGGATTTGATACAAATAATCACTAAATTGTCGTGATTTTCTTTTTGCAATTTCATAACAATTTTAACTATGTATTTTTCCATAATTTCATTTACATTATATTATAAACTAGAAGCGTACTCGCGCAATGCGGCGAGATAAATCACAATTTTAATGTTTCATTTTATTTTTTATTTTTTTGTTGATTTACAGTACGATTTTGGATGGTTTTGAGAAAATGATAATGTTTTTTTATAAATTTTTTTAATTTAGGCTTAATAATATAATGTTTTTTATATAAAAAAAATTAAGTATTTTGTTAGAATTCAATTATTATCTTATATATTTTAATGACATATAGAAAAAATAACCAATTACATATTTAATAATATAATTAAAACAAATTTATAATAATATAATATATTAATTAATAGTGATACATGAAAATGTCTGCATAAAAGAAAAATCCTGCACATACCAAATTGGTGGGTATTAGAAGCATGCAGTAGTAATATGTATATTGTGTTTTGAAACTTGTAAATTAAGAGATTTTTAAAATCTTGTATAAAATGATAGTACCTTGTGCCTAATAATTTGTATTAAGAGTTTTTTATCCGTGCTTTATAATATAGTATAGATTTTGTTTTATAAATATTTAATGTTTATTCATATTTTTTATTATTTTTTTGCAAAAAATTCTTTGTGAAAACTGCCTAAAACAAGGACATTTTGTAACCAACTGCAAAAAAACAATTCTGAAAGAAAAAAACTTGGAAAAATAGTATCGTACTTTCGATAATCATTCATATTTATAAGATAAGTTTTCTGGCATGATTTAATTTTTTAAATTACCCCGTGTAATACACGGGGTCAAACCTAGTAAAAAAAAATTAGCAATGGTCCAATACAATTAAGTAAATTAGTCTAACTTAAATAGTTAAATCAAATAATTTTGTCTATTTTAATTAAATTAAATATATACAAGAAATTTGATGTTGTCACATGCAACATATGGAAACATAGATTTAATTATAAAAGCAACGGATGTATTATATACACTACTAGAAAAAGGCTTATCATCGACCAACTATTTTCGACGGATAATATACGTCGGTAATTACCGACGGAACATCGACGGAAAAGTATTTTTTGCGACGGATAGATGATCCGTCGGTGATCCATAGTCGCCACAAATGACGAAGCTAGCGACGAGGAAGAAGAATTTGAAGACGTGGACGATGATGAAGATAACGAAGACGAACTTATGTTATCTGATCACTCGTTTGATAACTAGTGTGTCTTTCTTATGTAGACATTTTGTGTTAACCATTCTCTATAATTTATGTAAACATTTTCGTGTTAAACATTCTCTATGATTTATGTACACTTATATCATTTTGTGTTAACCATTCTCTATGATCTAGATGTCGGGACGCCCTTTCAGGGGTAGTAGGGGTAATAGGGGTAGGGGCAGTAGCAGCTCCGTCGGGCGTGGTGACCCCCACGCCGATGAGTTCACCGATGACGGACTAGATCAGATCCAGTCTGATGACGGACTAGCAGCGGGCTCGAGGGTTAGAGGCCCGAATGTGGCATCACAGACACCCCAGCCGAGTCAGCGACCGCCACTTTTGTTGTCTGAAGCGGGCGGGTAAGTAGCTGTGATATATTATTTATTCTAGTACATAATAAATTGTTCCTAATATTTTTTATGTTGTATATTTTGCAATTGTGAAGGTTTAGTGACAAGTCAGCAGTCCGAAGGGCCATTGTCGTCTTTAAGTCCATGTTCGATGGTCTGTGGGCTCATTTTAAGGATGTCCCTAATGAGCACTATCCACGAATGCTGGATCGATTACGGGTAGGTATTTTACTCTATTTAACTAATTGAGTGGATTTATTTTTACTTAATCCAAACAATGTGTTTGCAGTTATATTAAAGTTGGCCTCCTGAGATGGACGCCGACATAGTAGTTGCATTCCGGCGTATCCTAAATAATAGTTACCCGGACATGATGAGAGATGCCCGTGGATTCGCCCAGGGCAGGGCTTTAGCCATTAATGGTGTCCAGTTCGACGGACGTGACTACACGATTCTTGCCGCACACCCTCCAGAGTGGATCCGGAGTGAGTTTTGGGTCGAGATGATTGAGCAGGTTTGTTTTGTTTTGAATACTTGTATCTGGTTGTACTAGGATTTATATTGATTTATGTCTTCTTTTTAACAGGTATGGAACACCGATGCGTTCCGGCATGTATCTGCGGCCAATCGGGCCACCGAGTATGAGGGGATGACATCCAGACACTATACTGGATCTATTAGTACCGCTATGCATCGGGACCGCATGGTAATTTATCATACACTAGACTAAATGTATATAATTGATGAATATATGTACTATATACATGATTTTATTACCTACTACCAATTTATGTTGTGTATTGTAGAGAGATGCATGGGGTCATGAGCCTACCAGCGACGAGGTTTGGGAGGCTACACACTGCACCAACAGGAAGCTTATTCCGGGTGCGACTGGTCCGTCCACGGATCCTCCGATCTACGTTTACCCAAAGGCGTCTCATATGGCGGTAAGTTCAATTATGCATGGCTAGATATTTGTTTGTTTTATAAGATAGATAGAAATTAAAGCAAACTTAGTATGGGCTGCCATTGTTGGGCAGACGATAGGATCGTTTTGATAAAAGAAGGTCATGGATATATATGTTCAAATCACAGTTGAAATGTTGCCGAATTTTCAATAGGTTAGTTGACTTGACAATGTCTAATTTGGTAAACTGTAGGATAACTACCATCGGATTAGGGAGGAGGAGTACCCGGACTTACCTCCCGGCACTGTACCTCCCAATGACACCGGGTTGTGGGAGTGTAGTGTCGGAGGACGGCGTAAGGGCCGTATTTTTGGATGGGGGACCAGTCAGGATCCCTATTATGCTATGACCGGTGATTCAGGTGCCAGTTCGAATAGGAGCACGCGCGACCGTCGCGATGAGGAGGTATGCTTGTCAAATGTTGTTTAACATTCTTAATCATATGTTTGTTAAATGTTGTCTGACATTGTTCTATATATGTTTGTCAAATGTTGAATTTCAGTTGGAGGAGCTGAGGCAGAGGGTAGAGAGAGAGGAACAGAGAGGATCCAGTTGCAGGAGAGACTACAGAGAGAGGAAGCAGAGAGGATCCGGATGCAGGAGCGAATGGAGAGAGATGAAGCAGAGAAGAGACAGATGCAGGAACGAATGGCTCAGTTTGACGTGTTCATAATCAAGTTTAACAATCAACAGCCCTTTCCCCCTCCGTAGGATTACGTTTTTGTACTACGTTTATGTATTTATATATATTAAATTAAGGTTTTGTACAGTTTAAGACTTAGTATTAGTTAAAAATTGGCAGGTTTTGTACAAGTTAAAAACTGAAATTTTTTAATTTTTAATTATTTTAAAAAAAATTAAATTACCGACGGATAATCCGTCGGTAAATGTTTTTTAATTACTTTTTATTTAATAAATATCCGTCAGAAATCCATCGCTAAATCCGTCGGAAATAATCCGTCGGTGAATATCCGTCGGTAAATGGAGGTCGTCGGTGATAACCCACGCCATCGGTGACCGTCGGCGATCCGTCGGAAAAGTATGTCGTCGGTGATCCGTCGGTAATCTGAACGCCGACCACCTTTATACCGACGGACATTTACCGACGGATTTCGCTTTTACCGTCGGATCACCGACGGATTTGTCCGTCGGTGATAAGCATCTGTTTTGTAATGATATATATATATACATATATATATATATATAGGGAAGCGATCAAATGGAAACCACTCTAATTTTGAAAACAGTGGAAACCCTCGATTTCGTTGGTTAAGTTAATGAAATTGTTTCATTAAATTGTTTAATTTGATGAAATTGTTTCATATAAATCTTTTATTGATGAAATTGTTACATATATTTGTGTTTTTTATTTAAAATGAAAAAGTTTCATCAGACTGCGAAAATACATGAAACAATTTCATCAGAATAAGAAAAATAGATGAAACTACAAAAAAAATATGTGAAATAATTTCATTAATAAAAAAATTATATGAAACAACTTGATCATATTAAACAACTTTATGAACCAATTTCATTAATTTAATCAATGAAATTGATGGTTTCCAAAGTTTTCACTCTAATATGGTTCCAATTGAAACCACCTCTCTCTCTCTATATATATATATGGATATTGAGAGTATAATCAAAATTCTAATTGATATGAATATCTTTATGTATATCACATTCAGTCATCCAATTTTCAAAATTTATAACATTTCATTTAAACTCAAGTTTAACTTAATTGGTCAAATAAAATATATCAATCATCCAAATTAAAGATAATATGATTATGCTTGGAAAAACAAATGACAAAAATAAACCTTAAAACAATTACATCGACATTTAAACCAAATATGTGTATTTATTTCAAACTGATGATTTTTGGTCAAATTGGTGGTCGTTTAACTATAATTATGTTCTGAGATCATCACTAAACAATTTTATTGTATTAAATAACTAGTAAATAACCATTGATTACAAGCTTAACTTAAAAATGTACCTCAAATCGATACAAATACCATAAACCCCTAGCTTAATTTATTCCTCCGTCGAAATCTCTCTTAGTAGAGCAACGTGCTGATAACGTGTTATATAACAAACGACACAATACATCGATAGAAAAGAGAGAGAGAGAGAGAGAGAGAGAGAGAGGGAATATGCAATTCTCATTAATCATAAGACCTTTATATATAGGGTTGAGTTACAAATTATTAACTACGAGATATTTCAGTTCTAACCTAACTCTGATATATATATATATATATATATATATATATAGTGTTTGGTTCATTTGAGAAATGGTAAATATATGAGAAATAGAGAAGTGATCTTAGCCATTCATATGGTCAAGATTGGATTTAATTGGTCAAAAGTTACGGCTTTGACTGGTCAAAGATTGCGGCTTTGACTGGTCAAAAATTACGGCTCTTCCAAAAATATAAGGGTATTTACGTAACTTTGACAAAAACACGCGCGTGTTCATATATATGAAGGCATGCAGTCATATATGAATGTTCGTAATTTTAAATAAACACTGACTGCATGCGTTCATATATGAATGCATGCGTTCATATATGAATGCATGCAAAAAAAAAGAGTGACATTCATATATGAACGCCTGTTTTTTGCATGCCTTCATATATGAATGCATGCGTTCATATATGAATGTTCATAATTTTTACATAAACACTGACTGCATGCCTTCATATATGAATGCATGCGTTCATATATGAATGCATGCAAAAAAAAAGAGTGACATTCATATATGAACGCCTGTTTTTTGCATGCCTTCATATATGAATGCATGCGTTCATATATGAATACGTACAAAAAAATAGTGACATTCTACTAACATTCATATATGAACGTCTACTAACATTCATATATGAACTTCTGTTTTTTGCATGCATTCATATATGAACACACACGGCTAAAAAAAAGAAAAAAAAAAGTGATATTCATATCTGAACGCATGCGTTCATATATGAATGCGTTTGGATAATTTACAAAAATACCCTTCGAATAATAAACAATGTGAGGAACAAGGGAGTGGACCATGGGAGCAATTATCCCCTAATTCTCGGTCAAAGCCGCCGATCTTGACCGAATTAATGGTTTAAGATCACTTCTCTATTTCTCATATATATATATATATATATATATATATATATATCGTCATATCCTTTTAGACGATAACTTTGTTAGAACCAATGTTATCGAACCACGAGAATCCAGAAAATCGTGTATATTTATTGTACAAAATATACGTAAATAATGAATAAACAAACAAAAACGTGTATATATATATCGAAATTCTTAACAAGATTAACAGAAATACTAACTTGAAATCGACGATTAGATCGATGATCGATAGAGGCCTGCAAAGCAGTGTCCTTAAACAGAATTTCGCCCCTACTCGTGCGTAGTCCAAGCATCCGTTCGAGGATACAACTATCAATTCACGTTCTTGCACGAGAACGAGAATCTGTCGAGTTTCTTATGCGTTCATGGATCGAATATTGAGAGAACTAGAGAGGAAAAACGTGGGAAATAATTATTGTTTTGTTTTTGGAGGGAAACAATCGAATATATATAGATTTGGCAGTTAATTCGGTTGATTAACCGAATTTTCACGTATCTGCAGAATCCCGCGGTTTGGCTCGCGGCTTCAGGCCGTGGCGTAAGCCGCGTAAGTCACTGTGTCGTAAACAAACAGAGAGTTACGCGGGAAGCCTCGCGACTTAGGGCCACGTGATAAGTCGCGTAAGTCCCTGTCCGTAAAAATAATCCAGTGAGTTACGCGGGAACCGCGCGACTTCCAGCCCGCGGGATAACCCGCGAGACATCTGATGATGTCTACAAAATTGGATTCAGATCAAGAGACCCCAAGAGCCCCAAGGCCCAAGGCCCAATCTTTGACCATTTAAATATTTATATGCCAAGCTATAAATCCAACCCAAACCCCATTAGAAGGGCTTTGATCCAATTTGATAAGGCATATGGAACAAGCCATATAAGCCTATCAAAATTTCCTTGTCCTTCCTATGTGGGATCAAATACAAGGCAAATTCCCAACAATACCCCACATTTTCTATTCAAACACCAACAATACCCCACATTTGAATAGAAAATAAGTAATATTCAAATAGTTTTCTATTCCATGAAATAAGATATGACATACATTTGAAAAGGTGTCTTTTGGACTTGAACCTTTCATAGTGAGTACAAATCGGATCTACTTTGTGGGTAGTGAACAAAGTCTTGAACTAACCACATTGTGTAGTAAATCTAGACAATAAGTATCGCATACATCATATATAGCACATAATGTTACTCTTACGGTTGTGTTCATTTCGGTCTTGAACGTATCCTTTCTTCATGAGACTCTTAAAGAACGTAGCCATCTCGGTCCTCATAGATGCGACCACACATCAATCTCACATAGGTAATGCCAATCAAGAACAGTCCGTATTGTTCCACTGTCAAAGCTATTAGCATTATTAAGAATCAATATTCAACCCTTTATCGTCAACGGAAACACACAAAAATTATCATAGGAATATGCATACCTTAGTATGTGTGTGTTGTCATACGACTTGAGTTTTCCCCAACTAGTTTGCCTATTGAACCTAGACCATGGGATCTCCAATGTTGCTAGGTTAGGTTTCCGCCGGGTAATAACTCATTGAGTTGGCTGTAAGCCCATTCCCCTCGATGTATATATGACTTGCTCCCTGTTTAGCCCTTTCGTCAAAGGATCGGCTATATTTTCCTTTGACTTCACATAATCAATAGATATGATTCCATTCTTGAGCAAATCCCGAATTGTGTTATGGCGACGCCTTATGTGCCGCGATTTACCATTGTAAATCTGATTTTTCGCTCTTGTAAGAGCGGCCATACTATCACAGTGAATACAAATGGCTGGTACTGGTTTTGGCCACAAGGGAATCCCTTCTAAAAAAAATTTAAGCCATTCGGCTTCTTCAGCCGCTTTGTCTAGAGCCACAAATTCTGCTTCCATTGTGGAACGTGTATTTACTGTTTGTTTTGATGATTTCCAAGACACTGCTACTCCACCAAGTGTAAATACATACCCACTTGTGGACTTACTTTCTGAATTGTTGGAAATCCAATTGGCGTCACAATATCCTTCCAAGACAGGAGGATATTTCGTGTAATTTAATCCATAGTTCAATGTATATTTGAGATATCGCAGCACTCTTACTAGTGCAAACCAATGATCTCTCCCAGGATTGTGTGAATAGCGACTTAGTCTACTTACCGAATATGCTAGATCAGGTCTAGTACAATTCATAATATACATTAGACTGCCAAGAACTTGAGTATATTCAAGTTGAGAGACACTATCACCTTGATTTTTCTTCAAGTGACTAGATGGGTCAAACGGAGTGACCACTGGTCTATCATTATAGTGTCCATATTTTCTGAGAACTTTCTCAATATAGTGGGATTGAGAGAGGATGTATCCATTAGAATTTCTTTGAATTCTAATCCCAAGTATAACGTCGGCTACTCCCATATCTTTCATATCAAATGAGGAGTTTAGCATCTTCTTGGTTTGGTTTATTACATCCAAGTTAGTTCCCATGATAAGCATATCATCGACATATAAACATATAATAACATACGCATTTTTGCATTGTTTAACATATACACATTTATCACATTCATTGATTTGGAAGCCATTTGATAACAATGTGTTATCAAACTTTTCATGCCATTGCTTTGGTGCTTGTTTAAGTCCATAGAGGGACTTCACCAATTTGCAGACCTTATGTTCTTGACCTTTGACAACAAACCCTTCAGGTTGTTGCATATAGATCTCTTCATCTAACTCGCCGTTTAAGATAGCAGTTTTCACATCCATTTGGTGAATTTCCAGATTGTGAATTGCTGCTATTGCAATCAAAGTCCTAATGGACGTGATTCTAGTAACTGGCGAATAGGTATCAAATAAATCTTGACCTTCCTTTTGACGATACCCTTTGGCTACTAATCTAGCCTTATATTTTTCTATGGTACCATCGGGTCTAAGTTTCTTTTTAAAGATCCATTTATGGCCAATGGGTTTGTGTCCCGGAGGTAGATCAACCAATTTCCAGGTGTTGTTTTGGATGATTGAATCTATCTCACTATTAATAGCCTCTTCCCAATAAGGTGCCTCGGACGATTCCATGGCGGCCTTATAGGATAAAGGTTCACCTTCCACATTGAAGGTCATATAGTCGGGACCAAGGTCTTTGGCTATCCTTCCTCGTTTGCTTCTTCTAGGTTCCCTATCTTGTTGGACCTTAGAAGCATCATCTTGAATGTTTTGTGCACGTTGATCTAATACATCATGACTCGTTTCATCACATGCCCTTTTCCTTGGATTAGAGGATTGACCTTCTTTGTCCTTATAAGGAAAAATATCTTCAAAGAATTCTGCTTCCGCAGATTCTAGAATAGTATTGACATGTATATCATCGACATTTGACTTGTGAACTTGAAACCTATAGGCTGCACTATTCTTGGCTGGACCAATATAGATGCAATCTATGGTTTTGGGTCCAAGTTTCGTTCTTTTAGGCAAAGGTACTTGAACCTTAGCCAAGCAACCCCACACCTTCATTCTTTTGAAGGTAGGTAACCTTCCTTTCCATAATTCATATGGACATTTATTACTCTTTTTGTGAGGGATCCTATTTAATATCATATTTGCGGTGAGGCAAGCCTCTCCCCATAAGCTATGTGGTGCTCCCGATGTGATCAACATAGAGTTGATCATGTTTTTCAATGTCCGGTTTTTCCTTTCGGCTACTCCATTTTGTTGAGGAGTATAGGGAGCTGTTGTTTGGTGTACAATTCCATGAGAGGAGCAAAATTCAGCAAAGTCTTTAGACTCATATTCTCCTCCTCTATCGGATCTTAGGATTTTGATCCGTTTATCAAGTTGGTTTTCAACTTCGGCTTTGTAAGTCTTAAAAATACTCAAAGCCTCATCTTTGGTATTTATTAGATACACATAGCAAAATTTGTTGCAGTCATCAATAAATGATATGTAATAGTTCTTTCCCCCACGTGTAGGAGTTGCTTTATAATCACATAAGTCACTATGTATTAGACCAAGCACTTCATTATTTTTCTCAACGGATTTATGTGGATGAATCGAGAATTTAGATTCGATGCAAATTTCACACTTTGTTTTCTTGTTCATTGAACAAGATGGTAACATGCCAAGTTTCGTCATTCTTTGCAAACAACGGAAATTGACATGCCCAAGTCGAGAATGCCATAAAGTAGAAGACTCAATCATGTACATAGAAGTCGAGCTAGAGCCCGCCATTTTATTATCCATATTTACAATGTCATTATGTACAGAGCTTATCTTGAAGAGTCCCTCGCTAAGGTAACCCTTCCCAACATACAATCCTCCCTTAGTTATTACAAACTTGTCGGATTCTAATGCTACTTTGAATCCCTTATTGCTTAACATAGGACCAGAAATGAGATTCTTCCTTATGTCCGGCACATGTAGCACGTTTGTAAGAACAAGGTCTTTTCCGGAAGTGAGTTTCAATATCACTTTCCCTTTGCCTTCTCCCTTGCTGTCGATGCATTCCCCATTGACATCGGTTCTTCATCACTAACTTTTTGATAGGTTGCAAATGAGCTTTTGGAGTTGCAAATGTGTCTCGAGGCTCCGGTATCATAGCACCAATCCACGGTATTTGTCACCAGATTTGCCTCCACCACTCCGATGAACTGTGTTTCAGAATCGGCCATGTTTGCTTGGTGAGAAGGACCTGCACCTCCACCACCGTTTCCACCACCATGATCTCTCTTGTGCCTACAATCTTTAGCCCTATGACCGGGCTTTCCACACACCCAACAACTTAGGATATGTGGTTTTTTGAAAAATTTCTTTTGTGGGGCAAGAGAGGTCTTGAATGTGGTTTAGGGGCAACGCCTTTGCCCTTGAATTTCTGAAACTTTCCCTTTGATGTGCTTGCAGCCACAATGTTTGCATTAGGCTCAAGGGAACTAGCATCGGCTTTATCAGTAAGCCTATTGTCCTCTTCAACTCGGAGTTTGAGGACAAGTTGTTCAAAGCTCATTTCATCAGTTAAATGTTTGAGATATAATTTGAAGTTCTTCCAAGAAGGAGGCAACTTCTCAATTATAGCCTCGACTAAAAAGTTAGAATTGATTCCCATACCTTCCACTTCCATCTCGTGAGTAATGACTTGGAGTTCCTCGACTTGTTTGATGATTGATTTCGAATCACTCATCTTGTAGTGTAGGAATTTTCCTACCACAAATCGTTTGGAGCAAGCAACTTCAGTTTTATATTTTCTCTCCAATGACTCCCATATTTCTCTCGTTGTTTTAAAGGTCGAGTATATATCATAAAGGGAGTCATCGAGAGCATTGAGTATATAATTTCGACAATTATACTCGTTGCTTCTCCAACTTTCCACCGCCTTTTGAAATTGTTGCGTTTGGGCGACGGTAGGAACATTTTGCCCAAGACTCACGGGTGGATTCGTGGGTTCGTCATCCGTCAATACGTTGGAAACATGAAGAGTTGTTAGATAAAACAACATCTTTTGTTGCCACCGTCGAAAATCCGTTCCCTTGAATTTTTCCGGCTTTTCCACATGGTTCTTTATCATGGATGAAGGATCCATCACAAAATTCTGTTTAAGATTGTTAGAACCAATGTTATCGAACCACGAGAATCCAGAAAATCGTGTATATTTATTGTACAAAATATACGTAAATAATGAATAAACAAACAAAAACGTGTATATATATATCGAAATTCTTAACAAGATTAACAGAAATACTTAACAAGATTAACAAAAACGTGTATATATATATATATATATATATATATATCGACGATTAGATCGATGATCGATAGAGGCCTGCAAAGCAGTGTCCTTAAACAAAATTTCGCTCCTACTCGTGCGTAGTCCGAGCGTCCGTTCGAGGATACAACTATCAATTCACGTTCTTGCACGAGAACGAGAATCTGTCGAGTTTCTTATGCGTTCATGGATCGAATATTGAGAGAACCAGAGAGGAAAAACGTGGGAAATAATTATTGTTTTGTTTTTGGAGGGAAACAATCGAATATATATAGATTTGGCAGTTAATTCGGTTGATTAACCGAATTTTCACGTATCTGCAGAATCCCGCGGTTTGGCTCGCGGCTTCAGGCCGCGGCGTAAGCCGCGTAAGTCACTGTGTCGTAAACAAACAGAGAGTTACGCGAGAAGCCTCGCGACTTAGGGCTGCGTGATAAGTCGCGTAAGTCCCTGTCCGTAAAAATAATCCAGTGAGTTACGCGGGAACCGCGCGACTTCCAGCCCGCGGGATAACCTGCGAGACATCTGATGATGTCTAAAAAAATTGGATTCAAATCAAGAGACCACAAGGCCGAAGGCCCAATCTTTGACCATTTAAATATTTATATGCCAAGCTATAAATCCAACCAAACCCCATTAGAAGGGCTTTGATCCAATTTGATAAGGCATATGGAACAAGCCATATAAGCCTATCAAAATTTCCTTGTCCTTCCTATGTGGGATCAAATACAAGGCAAATTCCCAACAAACTTATCCTACAACATAAAGAGCATATGTAGAAACTCTTTTAACTGTTAGATCAAAAAATAGATAACCCAAATCTTATTGGCATTTTCGTAGTTAATAAGAAATTTTTAAATGCCCTACAATATAGGCATGAGTATATTTGAGAAATGTTGGGTTTGGTGAAACTCGTGAGAACACCTTTTGAACCTTTGTAGGATTTTTTTTTCTTTTGATATTATAGTTGTTATGGAAGTGATAGTAGTTTCATAAAATAAGTAGTACTTCAGTCACATGGCTATAAGAGAGATCTTAGACTTGCATTGCACATACCTTTACATACCTACGATATGCCGCCACATACCTTTACTACTACACCTTCATAAGAGAATTCCTAAATCTACGTATCTTCAAAAGAAAAAAGGTGAGCCTGAATATACATTCACTAAACCTTCATTACTGAGCTTTAATAAGAAAAATGCTACGAGGGGGGGGGGGGGGCTCGGCCTGGGAAGAGGGACACCATTTACAGCTCAAACTTTGTAAGATATCTCTCTAGATTCTGACATCCCTGATAGACTAGCTAGGGGTAAATCAATGGCCCCCTCTTACTTCTCATGCGAGCAGTACTAAAACTTCACATGCCTTCATAATTACTGAACATTCATAAGAAAATATTAAAACTTCATATACATTCACAAAAATCAACTAGATCGTGCCCAGATGTGAAAAACCAAAACACGAAAGTGCATCTCCTTACAAAAGCACGTAGGATGAAGAAACTGACAGCTCCAAAGATGTTCTCATACGATTTTCACGAAAAAAGAGTTCTACCTGAAACCCCACTATGTGTATATATATGCATGTGTGTATGGGTGCGTTAAAGTTTAGTTGGTTATCCTTGTTTTCAGTAATATTAGGATTCATTGTTTGCGGGTCGGTCAAACAATCGAGAATAATAAAGTTTCAAGCAAAGATTGAATATATATATATATATATATATATATATATATATATATATGACATTTACCAACAAATGATGTAGAATTAATAAACCAAAGTTCTAAATGGTGTGAGGCGTGGCGTGGCGGCGAGGCCAAACCTCAAGCCTTATTAGGAGCCACAACGAAGCAATGGCGTATTTAATGCGTGACTTATGGTGTCAAATTTATAATTCATATATAATACTAGAAGCGTACTCGCGCAATGCAGCGAGATACATCACGATTTTAATGTTTCATTTTATTTTTTGTTTTTTTGTCGATTTACATTACGATTTTGGATGATTTTGAGATGGTGATAATGTTTTTTTATAATTTTTTTTAATTTAGGCTTATAATATAATGTTTTTTTATATAAAAATATTAAGTATTTTGTTAGAATTCAATGATTATCTTATATATTTTAATGACATCTAGAAAAATAACCAATTACATATTTAATAATATAATTAAAACAAATTTATAGTAATATGTTGAAGGATTATGTGTCATCATCAAAAAGAAGTGATTGACAAAATATTTTATTACTATTAGAATTTACCCTAATAAAGATTTCTTTTTCTTTGTAAATTTCTCCATATTTAAATGGCTTATAATTAATGAGAATTACAGGCTTCTTCCATCTGTCATATTGTTATTCTCTCTATATTGATTGTTCTGTAACACGTTATCAGCACGCACGCTCCTTAGAACGAAGTGTTCGTGAAATCAAGAAAAACTTCGATATTTAAGGTAACTTTTATATGTTATAGCTTTAGAACATCACCATATTACGTTTTATGCTATGAATAAATATGTTGATTTCATCAAAACATGATTTTCTATTATATGTTTAAATTATATACATCATCCTACCATGTTTTATGTTACAAACGCAAAATATGATTTGACAATCTCATGAAATCCTAATTCACGTGTTGTTTTTGTATGTTTTATAAAATATGATTATAGAAATATTTACTTCTTTATGTTTATGGTTAATATTTTATGATGATAATTAAATATGATAATAAATATATTTTTAGTTTTAGTTTTATCCATACCGTTGAGTCTTTCAAAAAAAAACTATTTTGTTACAGTTAACTGTAATCTGTTTTTTAATTACTTTAGTTCTTTTAAAAATAAATATTTGATACATGCCTCTAAACCTAATTACAAAACATTTTTTAAATTTTATATAATACTTTATAGTTATAATGTTAAGTTTATGATGTTATAAATTAATCAACATAAATCATTTATTAAATATAATCTTTATGAGATTTATATTATTTTATACTAAAGAATAAATTCTATTTATTAGTCCGATACCATTCATTTATTTATGATATTTCTTTTATGTTGGTTGATTATTATTATTTTTGGTATGTATATCTTTAAAATTTAGTAGTTATAAATATAAAATATTTCTATTGCTTATGGTTTCCTTTCCTAAATATTATTCAATAAATTTATTATTATTCTTTACTTTAAAAAAATATGTTTGAAAAAAATTTATTTTTCAAAATGACATTTTCAATGTGCATCAACATTTGACAATTAGAACTAAAATTATTGATGGATGATCATATTTGAATAAAAGTATTTGAGTATTTTATTACTTTTTTTTAAATGTTTATTGATATAAATACTTATTAATGTTTTATTGTTTTTCCATAAATTTAGTATCAAACTATTTATTAAATAAAAGTTGTTTATTTTATTAAACTGATTTTCTTTCCTAATTCTAATACCATAATAACTATATTTAATAAGTAATTGATTTACAATATCTATTAGTTACTATTTTTTTTATAAATTGTTATATACATACACATTTGATTGCTTAATTGGTTAGTTTAATTGATCAATATTATTTATTTATTTAGACTCGTATTAAATTATTCATTTTAAGTTTATTGTCATTATTTTTTTTAGATTTAATTCACTTTATTCAAATGCATTTGTTCTCCCACATAGTATATTCAAATAAAGACATTAATTATAAGTTCCTACTTATAATTCTAATTATATAATTAAATTTTGGGAGTTAGACTTCCACCTCCATATTTTTATCTCTTGCCAAAAGCATTCAACATACCATTATGGTAGCAAAACTTTGAATTTGGTATTATACCAAAACAAATATTTATTTTACAACAAAGTTGACTTTATATGTCAAACGCATGTTCTTTTTGGCCTCTTGCTAAAGCTCTATAATTAACAATGTTATCTTAAAATCAAATAAATCATAATATATCGATTGGATTTTGTCAAACGGGTGTAAACAGCCCTAAGGTTTGTAGGGACTTAAAAAATCCATGTAATTCCCCTACTACCTGAAAATCCAATAGATTGAGTTATTTCTTTTTGCAAATTGAAATATTGATGAAGTATTATAAACAAAATGTAAGCATACAATAATAAAATCATACATGTGATTCATACATAATATAATGATTATAACCTGTGATTCATTGTTTTAGAAAATCATACATTATCCCTTATATACGTAAATGGTTGAAATAACCTATCTGTGATTCAATGTCCTAAACTCAAAAGAACTTGAGTACAAATATGAATATCCAATGTAAAAACTACTTTTATCGAAAAGGTACAAGAATATATACCTAAAGTCCATCATCTCCCTATTGACCCTAAAACCAATCTTCTAATAAGGTACAAACATCATGTCTTGAGACGACATATAAATCCTAATTTTCATAGGAAAACCTTTACTAGAAACCCCCAAAGAGTTGTAGGATGTCCCGAAAGGGAGAATCGAGAGTACTCATGAATATGTACTTCCGAAATTAATCATACAGCGGAATGAAACCCACTTACTCGATTACAAAGAGGTAACTGATGTCAACAAATAAATGTTATATCCAAAATGCGTCTCAATCTTTGTGGCAAGGAGCACACAAAAGATAACATGATTTATAACATTATTTCCACCTTTCATATATCAGTAAATATTAATGAACCAATATAAGTTGGAACGCAATCTTTAGACAAACTAATCAACCTACTTCAAGTGGTTGAGAGACACAACAAGGTTCTTTCAAATAACAACACCAAATATGTCGGGACAAAGAAAATTCCCGAGATCAATAATGAAAGTGTTAGAGGTGGAACAACTCCAAAGAATAGTGAGTGAAAGACAATTTCTCACACGTGGCATCTATGTACCACGTGGATAAAACCGTGGAAAGGGTCAGGGTCATGACAATAGTAGGAAGGATTTTCCAATCCTTAGAGCAGAGATGCAACTATTGCCAGTTGATATTGGATAGTCAAAGAAGAAAAAATTAATCACTAGTTCTTTCGAGAAAGGAACAAATTGAAAATAAACTATATCATATTAATTTAAGATTGATAAGCATATGTTTCCTTGAAATTTATGTTAAGCATAAAATTAATATACACAATCAAATCGATAACCATTATAGATGTAAAGAAATACATCAAAGACAAATACAAAACTCTCAATATTCTCCGTTCCGTGTAGGAATGTATCGAGGAGAACTTGAGTTTTTGTAGGACATTTCACACAATCTAAAGAGATTGACTAACATTTTTTTTAATCCAATCAAAATACTTAGACGATGTACTGTCATTTTCTTGTTGGTACAAGATTAATAGTCATTAAAGCACTATATTAATGAAAACTTTATTAACATATTCATATCAACTAGAAATCATACTATAAGAATGGAATTAAGTACATGTACATCAACTCTAATGATATGAAAGGAACATATATTAGATAAATTAATGTGTCAAACTAGTGGATTATCTAGGTCACTAAATCATATTTTGTCACAAATAAAGAAGTTTTGGATAATGACACATATATGTTTCACATGGGATACCATGGTCATGACATAGTGATCCGTGTTTGCAAAATACACATAAACACATTCTCTTTCGAGTGAAAGGCAAAAATGAGGCAAATTGCAAATGTTGACTTCTGCAGCATAAGAAGCAACACCATTATCATAATATGCTCTCTCGAATACCTAAAACTTTTGTATACCCTGATCCTTAGCCAAGACAGGAATGAGACCATCTGTTAGCGCACAGATCTATTGGATTCAAGATCATCCAATCTGAAGGTCCAATCTGAAGCTAAAGCTGGAAAGTCGCTCTTAATATAAGTCTAAAGTCAGTTTGTAATAAAATGTCAAAAGTTCGTTTTTAGTATTTTATTATTATATCCCAAATATCTAGATATTATTTAGATATTAGATTTAGGATATTTAGTTTAAGTTTTAGATATTATGTTTGAGATATATAAGGTTATGAGATATTATTTATCTCACAACTTCTAATATCTCAAATTATCAGAC
The DNA here is from genome assembly GCA_023525745.1 of Arctium lappa. Classification (NCBI taxonomy): domain Eukaryota; kingdom Viridiplantae; phylum Streptophyta; class Magnoliopsida; order Asterales; family Asteraceae; genus Arctium; species Arctium lappa. The sequence goes on along the minus strand of CM042063.1, from coordinate 38,262,169 downwards.
ATCGACCCATCAAGAACATCCAGAGAGAAAAACAAACAGAGAGATTAAAGAATCAACCTTGTAATCATCGTTTGTTATCGAATAAGGTTGGTTTATCATTTATATGTTTGTTGTTTGATTATCTTGTAACGATCACGGACTCACATTTGGTATCACAGCACATACCAGATCAAAATCAAATTTTTAAAGCCTCTGTGTTCTTCATTTTTCATACACACTGTGTCATCGATCAAAATCTCAAAACTGTGGTTGTTTTTTAGATCAAAGTGTTGTATACTGTTGTAGTTGATAAGTCGATCAACTGGTCAAAGTTTGGTGCTATAAAACGTTTTCAACATTGGTCAATTTGGCAGTTACAGGGCCGATCTATCGAAGAAGAAACGATTCCGGTCGTAGAAGAATATCGGTCGACCGATATCAACACCCAGTATCGGTCGAAAAGTTTTACCCAGGTCCCGATCTCATCTGCAGTATACCGGTCGTGCAAGTGCAAAGATCCGGTCAATATATATATCCGGCCGCTCAACATCCTTGTACCGGTCGAAATCTATTCGGTCACAAATTCAATACCGGTCGAAGTTGAAGGTAACTACCCCGGTCCTACACAACCCCGGTCATAATTTCCACCCCGGTCAAAAATCTATATCCCGGTCCCGGTCATTGCACTCTCCCGGTCGAACTACATAGTCGGTCGAACTATTCAACCCCGGTCGATCGAAAAAGATCACCTGAATACCGGTCACACTCTCTGGTAGCTACATACCGATCGAACTACCGGTGTGATTGCTTCAATACCGGTCCAAGGCATTATACCGGTCGATCTCACTTCAATACCGGTCCAAGGCACTGAATCAATCCGGTCGACCCACCAAATACATCTATATCGGTCGAGATCAGTATACCGGTCCAAATTTCATATCGGTAACCACTTCAAATACCGGTCCATCTATTCTAACAGCATACCAGTCGATCACTTTAACAGCATACCGGTCCAACTATTCATTATCGGTCGGTACTATTCATCGGTTATCATTTCTTTACCGGTCACTAAACTTTAACAAGTCAAGCATATCCGGTCGATCTTGTTAACCCAGTTTAATCTAGTTGATAATTAAACACACACACAATAAAGATCAAGAGATAATAAGATCAGAATTGTGTGTCCCGATATGCAATCATTCAATCAAGCAATCACATAACAATATAATAAATCAAACCTGATATTGATATTCAATGGATTCAAATGATTACAAGGTTGAAATCGAAATCCTCTTTTTCTCTCTTCTTGTTCTTCACTGCGCCTCACACCACCACCACTAAATCACTCTCAATAATTAATTTGCAATTAAGATATCTAACCCTAATTACCACTAAACAAAAACTATTTATAATTAGGCCATATAGCCTAATAGGCTTGCAAGGCTTGGGCCCAACTACAAACTAATAACTACAATAAAAGACAAATAATTAAATTACGGAAACATACTTTGACTAATTATTACAAAAGGACCCTAGACTATTTGTTGAGACGACTTTATCAGCTTTAACTTCAGATTTCCATCTTCAGATAATTATGATCTTGAATCCAATAAATATGTGCATTAACAATCTCCCCCTTTGGATCAAGATCATTCTTTAAGCTCAGAAAATGTAATCTTCCTCTTTGTCTTCAGAATGTAGCAATCTCCCCAATCGATGAGAATATCTCTTGGAAAGAAATTATCTCCAGTAAAGCATCTTCAAGGAAAATTTTTTCATATCATCATATCTTCAGAGTACTTTCATTTCTTGATTGACGCTTCTCCCCCTTTTTGATGAAAAGAGTTCAGCAAAACGTGTCTTCAAGAAATTTCTTCCACCATCGATCTTGCAAACAGAACCACTGAGTATCCGTCAATTCATTAAGATGTTCATCCAGATCTTTGCAAATCTAGACAATATAGTAAATGAAGTGTAACACCTGAATCAACAAATAAATCAGTTAAAATTGCCTGTCAGTAACACAAAGTCACTGTGTGTAACGAATACACAATATAAAGGAGTTTTTATGATGTTCACTCCCCCAAGGCTTCCATTCAATCATCGAAACACCACAAAGGAAATTTCTATGAACGTTATGACAAAGAAACAAATTCTTTGTGTGTTCGTGCAAGTGATAGAATAAAATAAAGCATATGATGTTTGCTTATAAGGCTCAAAAAAGTGTAAACCACTGAGACAAGAGTTAGTTAAACACAGACACAATGTGCATGAATGAAGTGTGAAGGTGGGGCAGACTTCCTTCTATTCAATATCCAGATTTTCCAAATGAAAATCAGATAGCATATGTGTTGCGTCCCCTTTGAAAATGAAACATTTTCTTGTTGAGAAGAAAATGAGTAGATGGTGGGGTAAAGTCAAGAGTTGGCATGGGCTAGTTGCCTGTTTCAATAATGTTCACCAAGAATTGTGAAGCATTAGAAATGTGGCTGCCCGGCTCAGAAAGTAGTTGGGGCAGAGTTTAATATTCTTTTACTCTGATCTCTCACCCTCTTTCTTTTAATCTTTAAGCTCACAGCTAACCGAACTCTCTTTTGACATATTCTCTCATCACACATCCCACACTCATTTCTGTTGACTCCTCACATTCTTTCACTACAGGATTAACTTCTTGGGTAGGAAACACTGGTTAACGTGAATCCATAGAAGTTTCTTTTAAGTCCTAGCACACTGATCCCATGTTTTCCTATGAAGCTTAAGATGCTCAGGTGATTTAACTTTATCAGTTAAGGCTCAATGATGAAGCAGAAAACATTTAAAATCACACTTCCAAATCAAGAAATCTTTTTGAGAATTGGGAAGTGGTTTGAACAATTAAGAACATGTTTTCTTCTGATTGAAAGTTGTCCTTCTTTCAACCATGGAGGAGATGAAGAGAAAGAAATTATACCTTACGAGTACAGTCTTACATCTCACGAAGTCAAGCTTAAAGGAATATAGATATGATCTTTGAAGCATCTCTCAACCTACAAAAGTCTAAAGGTCTAGTCAAAGTAACTTTATTCACTGAAATTGAAATGACATAAAGCAGTAAAACAATTAATGCACGAGTTCTGATCATAAATAATCAGAAGTCATCACCTTTACTCCCCCTGAAATTATGCATCAGAAAAATTATCAATGAAAAATATAAACATTGACTCCCCCTCAATATCATATATGACAGATGCATAAAATTTCAGAAAAGTATGCACTCCCCCTTGATGGTTGACTTCCTCATTGGAGTATTGGAGTACAATCTCTTATCAGTACAGGAGTAAGGTCTTTTGATCACTGAAGTATGAGTCCTAAACTGTTGTGTTTAGAAGTCAAACTTCGTTGAAGTACGGGTTCTAAGCTGATGTACTTAGAAGCCTTAGCTCTCTTATTCCTCCTTCACAATCGATGCCTGCAACACAGATTCAATCTTTTTCTTTGGTACCCACTGGTATTTGGGTCCATGTTTGTGAGTTGCAGTTCTTATGGGAATAACAGAGTAAGAACCATACCAGAAATGATCACTTGTTTTATGAACAAGATCATGTGTACGACAGTAAGAACAATAGAATTGTTTACCTGACAAGTTGATTAATTGATCTCTCGTGTAGGTATGTTCAGGTTTACCATTATGCACATTGTTCTTCTTGGCTTGATGTGTATGTACACATGACTTCTTTCCTTTCTCGTCTTTCTTCTCTTTTTCAATTGGTTTCTTCTTCCAGACCAGTTCTTCTTCTTCAAATCTTCTTCTTCTTCTTCGGAATGTATCTGAACCATCTATATTTCTATCATAGAAAAGGTTAGTACTACGAATCTGATCAAAAGATTCAACTGACCTTTTTGATGAAACATTTTTCTGATTTGAACTTGATGCAGACTTTTCAAGCACTTTAATCGTCGAAAAAAAGTTGTCTCTTTCTTGAACAAGCAGGCCAATATTCTTCGTGAACTCGGACTTTGCTTTCTGATATTTCAAGGAACTTTCAGATAATTCATATAGCTTGACAGTCAACTTTCGAATCTCAGTTTCAAAGAAGTTTCTCTCTTCTTCAAATCCCTTCTCAACATCATTTCTCTGGCCGGATATTTCTTTAAATAAGCCAGTATTCTTCTGTTCAATGGCCTTCTTGTCATTGGCAAACTTTTTCCTTTCCAGAATAATTACTTTCTCAAATTCAGAAAGCTTTTGAGAAAGCTTTAAACATTTCAGCTCAATTACCTTCTTTTCGTCTGCACATTTTCTCGAAAAATCTGAGAATTTCTTTACAAATGCTTTCTTTTCAATTTCAAACTCAGATCTTTCTTTGGCCATCTTTTTCTCCAGATCAGATATTTTCTTTTGAAGATCATCATTTGCACTCTCCAAATCATTAACTTTCTCATTATTCTCAACAGAATCTAGTTTCTGGAATTGAGTTTTCAAGGAAGAAATCTTTTCTTTTAGATCAGAATTCTCAAATTCCAGAAACTTTATTCTGGAAGCCAACTTTGGTCCTGTCTCACTCATCTCAATATGTTCCCATAACAGCTTTCCTGTAGCATTTTTACTGTCTAAGGTAAAAAAGATCTCCTTTGAAATCTCTTCTGACATTCCTTTCATTAGGAAAGATCGAGCTAATTTGTCAGCTTCATGTCTTTTTCTTTGCTCGTCTGAGTACATATCAAGTGGTAATTTATACTCTCTCTGTTCATTTTCTCCGTTCTTTCCAGCTACTGTGAGAACCTTGGTCGGAGGTGTCATGATTCCTTCTTTCAGAGATTTTCTGATATAATCTCCTAAATCATGACGATCGATGAAGTCTATGAACTGATTTTTCCATGCATCATATTCTCCTTTGAAAAGTACCGGTGGCTTCTCATCAGTACTGATTGAAGGAGTTTCACTAGAATTCATTCTGATTGAGATAAGCACTAAGAAACTTGAAATTGATCGTTAGTCCAGATAAAATCACACAATACTGAAAAACTTAGAGAGAAATTCAGAAAAATCTGATCACGAACAGAACTTTGTCCCCCTTCGCAGACTTAGCACGGGGGTCCAGGGGTAGCGCCCCTAGAGAAAAATCTTTGACATTTAGATGCCCTATTACAGTTTGCAAAAAACGACCGAGGATGAGCTTCGACCGGAGACTTGTAAAGACCGGTCGAGAGTTCGACCGGGAACTTGTTCGACCGGGGGAGTGCAAAGACCGATATTGCCTTCGACCGGGAACTTGTAGAGTCCGGTCGAGTGATTTGACCGATATAGTGTTCGACCGGGTACTTGTAGAGTCCGGTCGAATGATTTGACCGATAGAATGCAAGACCGATAGTGGTAAGACCGGATGATTGTTCGACCGATACTATGAAAGACCGGAAGTATTAAGACCAGATGTTGCTAAGACCGATAGAGACAAAAGCTTCGACCGGTATTGGTCTTCGACCGAAAGTAAGTCTTAGACCGGAATAGACTGAATTGTGAGTGTATCGGTCAAATGCAATAGACCGATAGAAAAGACTTCGACCGGAAGAGCAAAGACCGATATGTTCTTCGAAAAAATCGACCCAGAAACACACAATTAATTTCAGTAAAAACCACTTTATGAAAAATTCGATTGAGCACACAGTGTCGTCTCCAAACCGAACCCAGAAAACCAAATCCAACAAATTGATAACCAGAAACAATGCAATTATCAAATCAAACAATACCCAATCACTTTAATATGAAAAACAAACACAATCAAACTAATATCCACTTGAATGAACAATCACACAATAAAAAACATGAATCTTTGACAGAAAATTAGAACCGAACAAAAACTTATTCAATCCAATCTGTATTGTGCTCTGATACCAATTGTGTGTCCCGATATGCAAGCATTCAATCAAGCAATCACATAAACAATATAATAAATCAAACATGATATTGATATTCAATTGATTCAAATGATTACAAGGTTGAAATCGAAATCCTCTTTTTCTCTCTTCTTGTTCTTCACTGCGCCTCACACCACCACCACTAAATCACTCTCAATAATTAATTTGCAATTAAGATATCTAACCCTAATTACCACTAAACAAAAACTATTTATAATTAGGCCATATAGCCTAATGGGCTTGCAAGGCTTGGGCCCAACTACAAACTAATAACTAAAATAAAAGACAAATAATTAAATTACGGAAACATGCTTTGACTAATTATTACAAAAGGACCCTAGACTATTTGTTGAGACGACTTTATCAGCTTTAACTTCAGATTTCCATCTTCAGATAATTATGATCTTGAATCTAATAAATATGTGCATTAACAAGAATAACATACCACAATCCCTTGATTAATCAATGAAAACCTTGTGTGTTCTTGATACCTTGAATGCGATTACAGAGAAAACGGCTAACTCACTAATATGATAATTATTGTAACTATGAGGATTATCAGAGTTAACCCTAAAACCTAATTAACAAAACCTATAAATACTTAGGCCTAATGCCTAATGGGCTTATGGGCTTGAGACCCAATAACTAACAACTATTAACTTATTACAAATCAAACCCTCTAATTAACTTTAACATAATTGCAATTTAAACCCTTAACTTTAACTTTAATCTTGAATACAATTTATGATCCAACAATCTCCCCCTTTGGATTCAAGATTAAAAAAAATTTGCAATTGTCTTCGGGTCTTCATTGCTCTTGAAAACTTCAGATACAGACTTCAACTTTGTCTTCTTGAAGTGTCCTTCTGACGATCATCTTCAGTCAGACTTTTGATAAATCAAATAAGCTCAGACACTTTGATATCTTTGAAATCTTCAGTCTTCAGTTCAAAAATTCTTGTGATCTCCATCTTTTTTATTATTCTCCCCCTTTTTGATGAGTGGTGAGAATCATCATCATCAAAACATATCAAAACAATCTCCCCCTTGTCTTTATAGACTTGAACTAAGCACAGTCTTCATGTACGGATCCCTGTGTGGAAATAAGAGCAGTCTCTTTAAATGGAGAAAGTGATTATTTTAATCTATGCAGATTCAAATAAAAAGTAGTAACCATTCGAATCTTTTCAAATTCAAACAGTTTAATAGGTGTAACCCTGAATCAACAAATGACTCAGTTTAGAATGCTTGTCAGTGACACAAAGTCACTGAGTAACACAAAGTTACTATATAAGGAGCTGGTTTTTATGTTGGCTCCCCAGGACTTCCATTCAATCATCGAATAACACATGGTTATCTCTGAACGTTCTGATAGAAAACAAATTTATGTGTGCTCGTGCATGTGTATGAAAGAATTAAGCACTGATGATTGCTTTTCATTATAGGCTCAAAGTATGTAAACTTGTTGAGACAGCAACAAATTATACAAAGACTCAATGTGCATGAGAAAGGTCGAAGGTGGGGAAACTTTCCTTCTTTTTCAATATTAGTATCTTGCAAATTAAGACTCAATAGCATATGTGTTGCATCCCCAGAAAATGTGAAACATTCTCTTTTTGAGAAAAGAATGAGTAGTTGGTGGGGTTGTATGCAAGAGATGGCATGGGCCAGGTGCCTTTTTCAATGTTCTTCACGAAGAAATGTGAAACAACAGATAATGAGGTTGCCCGACTCAGAAAGAAGTTTGGTACAGAGTTTAATATTCTTTTACTCTGTTCTCTCACCCTCTTTCTTTTAATCTTTTAAATCTCACTCCTAACCAATATCTCTTTTCCATTTTACCTCTTCACACACCATCACTCAATTCTTTTGACCCCTCTCCCCTCAATCACTCAGGGAATACTTCCTGGGTAGGAAACACTGGTTATCGTGAATCCATGGAAGTTCTGTTAAGCTCACACACTGAATCCCTTGTGTTTTCCTAAAAGAACATGTTGTTCAACAGTCTTTTGTACATGAAAGCACAAAGGAATACAAACATGAAGAATAAAAATATGGAGAAGTCAAAACATAAGGTGTTTTTGACAATGCAATTCTCCCTCTCAAACTAAAAAAGGTTGGCATTTAAGCTCTTTAACAATTAAGTATCCAAAAATCATTTAAAATCACACTTCTCAATTCATGAAAATCTTTTAAGAATAGGAAGTGGTTTGAACATTTAAGAAACCATTTTTCACAAGTGAAAGTTGTTCTTCTTTCAACAAGTGACAGAGTGTAAGGATTAGAAAGATATACCTGTAAATCAGAATCCTTAACTTCCCCTGAAATGAATATTTTCAATGAAGTATCCTTGACAAAACTCATATATCCTCCCCCTTGATACCTGTAAAAAGTCAGTTAAATCAGAAAAATATATCAGTAGAAATATTAGGCATATAAGATCCCCCTTAATATGTGCACAATCCTTAATCATGAAACAGAGTTCTGAATTACTAGGGTTAATAGTATATTCAGAAGTCAAACTCTTTGACATTAACGCCCGAGTCCTAGACTGTATTGTCTAGAAGTCATACTCCGTTAAAGTACGGGTTCTAAGCTGATTTACTTAGAAGCCTTCTTTTTGACAATGAGGCAAGAGTCCTGATCTGTAGTAATCAGAAGTCATCGTTCTTTCCTCCCCTTAAATTATGGGTGCCTGCAACACAGATTTAGCTTTTGGTACCCACTAGTAGTTGGGTCCTAATGGGTTAGTTGCAGTTCTAGTAGGAGATATGAAGTAAGAACCATACCAGTTATTCACATAATCTTTTCTTACAAAATCATTTAAGCCACAATAGGAACAACTAATTTTCTTTTGTGCTAACCTGATCAATTGATTGATGGTGTAAACGAGATCAGGTTTGCCAAAAGTTTTACCTTTTGAGGCATAGTTCCATTTAGCATTTGTTGTATGCACAAATGATTCTTCTTTCTTCTTTTCCTCCGAAGATCCTTTAACTCTCCAGATCCAATTTTCTTTATCTCTCTCATCATCCCTTCTCTTGAAGCTTTTCTTTCGAGACGTGTTCTTCTTTAAGTTACCTGAACCATCAACATTTTTGTCATAGAAAAGGTTAGAAGGACGAATCTGATCAGTAGATTTAGAAGTAAGACTATCATCTGAATCACAGAAAGGATTATAGAAAATATTTGAAACATGTGAACTTGAAGCCTTTTTGAGTGAGCAATATGAATCAGCTTGATCATCTCTCGGTGATTGAGCTATTGACTCTGGCGTCTTATGCTCAGTTAGCTTCACCTTGAATACGATCTCTTCAATTTCCTTTATCTTTGAAGACAAACTGTTTCTTTCTTTTTCAATCAGCTCAAACTTATTATGCAACTCAGATTTTATCTTCTTTTCCTTCAAAATATTTGTTGACAACTCAGATAACTTTCCTGTCAGCTTAGCTATCTCAGTCTCTAGATCTTTCTTTTCTTTTGAAAAGTCTTTATTTATATCCTTCAGCTCAGCTTTCTTCTTCTCATTCTCAGCCTTTTCTCTCTCAAGAATGATAACCTTCTGAAAGTTTGAAACTTGTTGAGAAAGCTTAACACATCTAAGCTCTAATGATTTCTTCTCTTCAAAGGCTTTTCTGGAGAAATCAGAGAAATTCTTAGCAAATTCTTTTCTTTCTTTCTCAATAATTCCTGCAAAATTAATCTTTGAGTTAGAGATACATTCAGAGCAAACAAAGTCTCTTTTTAAGTCCTTATCATTTTTCAATTTATCAATCTGTTCCAGAAGAGATGAGTTCTGAATCTTTAGAGTTTCGTTCTCAGCTTTAAGAGGTAACATCTCGAATTTAAGCTTTTTAATCTCTTTTTCACAATCAAAGACCATGCTTGTATATCTTGACAACTGTCCAGCAAAACGTTTAACATTTTCTTTTGCTTCAGAAAGAGTCATCTTGTCAAAATCAAGGCTATAACCTTTAGACATCTTTAGCTGAATGGTTAGAAAGTTAACTTATCTGTACCAAGAGAATCAACTAGATGAGATCGTTAGAATCAAGAATCAGATAAAAACTACACTTAAAAAATTTCAAAAAAATAAATTTCCAAAAATAATCAAATGCAGAATTAGCACAGTATAAAACACAGAATATCTATGGATAAAATCAAATAAACAAAACTGAAATTAAGAAATTTTTGAACAAGAACAAAACTTTTTCCCCTCCGCAGACTTAGCACGGGGGTCCCTAGAGAATTTTTTTTTGACATTTAGAGGTCATATTACAGTTTGCAAAATTTTGTCTAAGTATGGAAAAGTGAGAAATTGGTGCAACAAGACAAATTTTGCTCGACCGATGTGCTGACCGGTGTCTTGCTTGACCGGTGTCCTGACCGACCGGACCTGTGTGTCGACCGGTGTCTGACCGACCGGACCTGTGTTCAACCGGTATGTGGCTTGGACCGGTATTCTGTCGACCGGTATTGACCGTGTGTTTACCGAGCGACCGGTATTGAGAGTTGACCGGGGTAGTGACCAATGTGGACTGTGTGTACCGGGCGACCGGGATAGTGTGACGGGGTGTCTCGACCGGTATGGACCGAAGTGGTGCAACCGGTATCAATTGACCGATACAGGACTGATGAATAATGACCGGTATTATCTTGAAGGTTCGACCGGTATGTTCTTACAGGTCGACCCAGAACGATGATGATTAACCCAGAAAGCACTTTAAGCACACAATCTCAATGCAAAAACCATAATTTTGTATCCATAAACATGTATTGAACAAAACCCAAACAAACTTAATGATCAAAATCTACTTTTTGTCACTTAATTTGAAGAACACAACATCGACCGGTTTATGACTTTGTCGAACCCAAAATCCAAAAAATCATCAAAAAGCTAATTAATTGATGTATTTAAATGCAATTAACCAATCAGATAACATTCAATAGCACGAAACACATCTAATCATATCAATTTTGTGCATAAAAACTCGTTAATTCATGAACTTGATTTTCACCCAGATAGAAGTCGATGAGCACAGATAAATCGATAAAAAAACAGTTTTAATCCAAAACCTTGATTCTTTAGGCTTTGATACCACTTGTCAACCCAGTTTAATCTAGTTGATAATTAAACACACACACAATAAAGATCAAGAGATAATAAGATCAGAATAACATACCACAATCCCTTGATTAATCAATGAAAACCTTGTGTGTTCTTGATACCTTGAATGCGATTACAGAGAAAACGGCTACCTCACTAATATGATAATTATTGTAATTATGAGGATTATCAGAGTTAACCCTAAAACCTAATTAACAAAACCTATAAATACTTAGGCCTAATGCCTAATGGGCTTATGGGCTTGAGGCCCAATAACTAACAACTATTAACTTATTACAAATCAAACCCTCTAATTAACTTTAACATAATTGCAATTTAAACTCTTAACTTTAACTTTATTCTTGAATACAATTTATGATCCAACAGATCTCCTTACCGGTCAAGCATTGTACCAGTTGGTCTCAATACCGGTAACACTCACCACTCGATACCGGTCGTGCACATTCTCGGTCGCAAGCAATATTCTGGTCGCTACATCATACCGGTCGAACAATTTGTTTGGTGCCAGTTTCATAATTGGTATTATTTAATCTGTGTTTATCTTATTTTAACTGGACTATCAATCGAATAAGTTCTTATTGCACATCAAACGAATAAGATGACTTTAAGAGAAGCTCTAGCTATAGGAACTGACTCAAAACCGCCAGTACTCTTCAGGGGAGAGTATGAACAGTGGAAGGATCGGTTCATGGACTTTATTGAAAGATATGAGTTGGGTGAGTTCATCAGGAAATCGATAGAAGAAGGGGTTATGACACCAGTTCGTGAGACTCGTACGGAGGGAGCTGTGGAAACAGAGTTTGAACTTAAGTATCATGAACTAGAAGGTGATAACCTAAAAAGAGCGAAATGCGATAGATTAGCAAAGTCTTATATTCTTCAAGGCATTCCAAATGAAATTTATGTGGAGATAGACAGCTATAAAGCCTCTGGCAAACAGATGTGGGATCAGCTAGGGAAGATGATGCTAGGTTCAAAAGTTGGGAACCAGCTGAAGATATCCAATTGCCTAAACAATTATGAAGAGTTCAAAGGCAAAGTTGGAGAGTCACTAGCAAAAACATACGACAGGTTCGTGACCTTGCTGAACGAACTAAGCAAGAACAAGGTCACCAAATCGCAAATAAAGCTGAATGTCAAATTCTTAAGCATTCTCCAGTCTGAATGGAAGAGGTTTGCCGGGCAGATGAAATAGATCAAAGATTTAAACGAGATTCCACTTCACGCGGTGTATGAAACCCTCAAACAAAATGAAGAAGAGGTGGATGAAGTCTTGGATGAAAAGAGACAGGGTGAAAAGACAGTTGTTGACTCAGCTGCTCTTGTTGTGAGAAAGAAAAAGAAGAAGATGCTTATGTCTGAACCAGAAGAGATTGAAGTTGAAGAGAACTCTGATTCGGATGACTGTGAACAACTGAAGCAGGCAATGCTTATGTTGACAAAGGCTTTTCAGAAGAAGTTCTACAAGAAGCCAAGTTCTAACAGTCAGAGATATTCTTCTAGTCTGAGCAATTATGTTCACAAGGAGAGGGTTGAAGGAAATAAATTTGAAGGAAAGAGAATAGAGGAGAGGAAGCCTGAAGAGAGAAGGTTTAAAGCAGAAGGATCCAGTCAGTCAGAACCTCCAACGTGCTACAACTATGGCAAGATAGGTCACTTTGCCAGAGACTGCCGAAGACCCAAAGTCAGAAACTCAAACTACTACAAAAACAAAATGCTTCTAGCCAAGCAACAAGAGGCTGGAAAGGCATTAATGGCAGAAGATGAGTAATGGTTTGATCACTCTGACGAAGAAGAGGAGGATGAAGGAAGGATGCTGAAGCATATCTATGCTTCATGGGCAAGATGGAAACAGATGTTGAAGCTGATTCAGATGATGATGCGGAAAATGAGGTATGTGATTTAACTCATTCAGATTTCTTAAGTCAAATGCATGCCATGTTAACTAAACTCGAAGAGTTAGAGTCAAAGCTTAAGCAAGAAAAGAGTGTCATTCTTGAACAAAACCAATCAATACAGAAACTTAGCAATGTTGTTGTTGAGAAGAAAGTATTGGTTGAGACCTTACACAAAAATATTGACACCAGCGCCAAAGAACAGACTATAATTCTTCAAGAAGTTACTGAAACAAAAACCAAATTGAGAAAAAGTGAGTTTGATTTCAGAGAGCTTACGAAATTGCATTCTTCAACTTCCAAAGAAAACATATCTTTAATTGCAAAATTAAAAGCAATGGAAGAGAAGTTATACAAAATGGGTCAAACTGAGCAAACCATTCATCTTAACAAACCCAAAGAGAATAAAGATAATTGGGGAATTGGTTATGAAAATCCTCACTACCTCAAAAAGGGTAAATCTGAAGTGTCTGCACTTTATGATTTAACTTTTTTAAAACTAGCTCGAAGAATCCCTGAGCTCAAAGTTTTCTGGACTGGATTGTCAAAAGAGGATGAAGCCAAGGAAACGGAAAATCGAAAGAACACAACTAAAGTTCAACTTCCATTTCGTTATGCGAAGTTGAATAATAGTTATAATGATGATCCAATATATCAAAAGAAAACTCTTTCAAATGACTTCTTTCAGAGTTATTTTGTCAAAGAAATGGAGGCGAAGCCTATTAAAGGTAAACTATATGTCCCTCCTCTCGTTTTGGAAAGTAAAATTTCTGAACTTGAGAATTCTTTAATAGATGAAAGACTTTTGATGAATATTGACTTTTGATGAATATTGAACAAAAGGTTTTTTCAACTGTGTTTAAAAATTCAGTTCTTTCTAATGCTTCAAAATCTAATGATAGTTTTGGTCTAGCTGATGGAGGGTTTGATTTTCTAAACTCTGACGGTGGTTTGGATGATTGTTTTGAGCAATTTGACTTTAATGCGAAACTTCCTAACCATTCATCTTTTGTTGTGAAATCATTGGGAAACACCAGTATGCCTGTAAAAAGTGCAAAATCAACGAAAGCTGATAAATCAGTCTCTGTGAAATCTAAGAATGCTAAAGGCAAGAATAAATCTCAGCATTCACAGAAAACGATCACTTCTGGTAACCCAAAGAAGATGCATTCAGTTGTTTCTCAATGATCTAACTCACTAGTTACAAATGTTTCAGATTTGAGCAAGCAAAAGCCAGAAGTTAAATCTCAATGGCAACCAAAACGAAAGAATGACAAGATCGATAAATTTTTTGTACTATTAATTGTAATAAGACTTCGCCTAGTAAAGATGTTTTAATTGTTGATGTTGGTATTTGGAAACCAAAACTAGTTGTTTCTCGCAAACAATATTCTATGAAGCAATTATTTCAGTTATCTTTATCTGCTAGAAAGTCTTCTTTTTATGATAAACATGTGTCTACTTCTTATCAAGATTCTGAGGTTTGGTTTGGAAATTATCATGTGCACTCATATCATTCTAATGCTTCAAATGAATTTCAAATGAAAAGGGGACCCAAATTTAAATGGGTACCAAAATCTTGTGCTAACACAGTTGGACCCAAATACCAGTAGGTACCAAAAGCTAAATATGTGTTGCAGGCGTCAAACGTTTAAAAGGGAGCATAGAAAATAGGCTTTTGAACAAATCAGTTCAAGACCCACGCTTCAATGTTCAAAAGTGTGTATTCCAATTTTTGTTTTATAGGTATCTAAATCTTGTGTTTCGTAATTTCTCTTATGCAGGAACGTCATATGTGGTACTTGGATAACGGGTGTTCCAAGCATATGACAAGGAAGAAAGAGATGTTGTCCAATTATAAAGATAAATATTGCGGGACGGTTAGATTTGGGAATGATCAGTTTTCACCAATTCTTGGTTATGGTGATATGGTACACGACAAGGTCACGATTACGAAGGTGAGCTACGTTGAAGGCTTAAGACACAACCTGTTCAGTATAGGTCAGTTCTGTGACAAAGGCTTAGAGGTCAATTTCAAAGCCAAGAGGTGTTCTGTTCGCACTGAAGAAGGCCAGGAACTCTTGGTCGGCACACGAAAGTGCGACCTCTACACAATCAATTTGTCAAACGTCCAGACTGACAAGCAAGTTTGTCTACTCTCTAAAGCCTCGATGGAGCAAAGCTGGTTATGGCATCGACGGCTCTCTCACCTCAACTTTCGGTACATCAACAAGCTGGCCAGTGGAAAGTTAGTTAAAGGACTTCCAGAGCTGAAGTATGAAAAGGAACACCTTTGTGCAGCATGTGAAAAAGGAAAGATGAAGAAGGCTACGCACAAACCAAAGCTTGAACCGAGTACAAGCTCTCCGTTAGAGTTGTTGCATATGGATCTCTGTGGTCCAATGTGAACGCAAAGTCTAGGCAGAAAGAAGTACATTCTAGTTATCGTGGACGATTACTCGCGATACACTTGGGTCAATTTTCTACGTTCAAAAGATGAGACACCTGAAGTTCTCATTACATTCCTGAAGACGACCCAGGTGAATCTGCAGAAACTGGTCAAGCTTCTAAGACAGACAACGACACATAGTTCAAGAACAAAACAGTTCAAGAATATCTCGAATCAGTCGGGATATCACATCAATACTCTGCTGCTCGAACGCCTCAACAGAATGGGGTGGTCGAAAGAAGAAATCGTACGCTAGTCGAGGCTAATCGTACGCTAGTCGAGGCTGCTCGTACTATGCTAAGTCAATCTGACTTACCTCTATTTCTGTGGTCTAAAGCTGTATCGACTGCGTGCTACACTCAGAATCAATCCATGATACACCGCAGATTCAAGAAGACTCCTTATGCGTTAATTAACAACCGAACACCGACATTCAAATATTTCCATATATTTGGGTGTAAGTGTTTTGTTCTAAACGATGGAGAGAGTCTGAACAAGTTCAGTGCCAAGGCGGACGAAGGCATCTTCATTGGTTATTCCTCTACATCAACTGCATACCGTGTATACTTAAAGAAGTCAAAGACAGTTGTCGAAAGCGTCAACGTCACATTTGATGAAGAAATGGCTTCTAAGCACGTTCGTTCAGAACCCGTGATAACAGGAGTACTAGCTTCTGGGCAAATCAGTCCAGAACCTGTGTCTCAAGCGAATAAATCAGATGACGCATCAACGTCTACTAATCATTTATCTGATTTAGATTTATTATTTGAACTGTTTTATGATGAATTTCTTGGATCTAATGTGAAGAAATCTGTTGTGGTTGACAGGATGGAAGACTCAACGACTACTTATCCAACCATTTTAGATATTTCTACTGAATCTGTCTCCACGATTCAACAAGATGTTCAAGTTCAAATGCCAACTCCGACTGTTGAAGCTGTGATCAATAACGAAGCTACAGAAGTTACTTAATCAGTAGGTTGTTCTATACGGACTGATCTACAGCCTCTCCAAGTTATACCTACTGAGACTTCTGTACCATCTACTTCAACTGAACCCCCCATTCCTTTTTATATTGATCTATCTTCATATAATCCACTCCCTCATGAACACTAATGGACCAAAGAGCACCCGATAAGCCAATTCATTGGCGATCCAACAAAACCGGTGCAAACTAGGTCAGCTTCAATGAATATGTGTATGCATGAATCCTTTCTGAGCAAGATCGAGCCAACTCGCGTATCAGAGGCACTTGCTGATTCAGATTGGATGACTGCAATGCAAGAAGAGCTTAATCAGTTCGAAGCACTTAAAGTATGGAAACTCGTACCCAAACCTCAAGGTAAAACCATTATAGGTATGAAATGGGTTTTCAAAGTCAAGAAAGATGAAGATGGTATTGTTATCAGAAATAAAGCACGACTTGTTGCCAAAGGATATAGGCAAGAGGAAGGAATAGATTATGACGAGACTTATGCTCCTGTGGCGCGTTTAGAGGCAATTCGAATGTTTCTAGCCTACGCAACCCACAAGAACTTCACGGTCTTTCAAATGGACGTGAAGACAACATTTCTGTATGGCGTTCTCAAAGAAGAAGTCTACGTCTCGTAGCCAGAAGGTTTTGTCAACCAAGAGAAACCAAATCATGTGTACGTTCTCGACAAAGCACTTTATGGACTGAAACAAGCTCCTCGCGCCTGGTATGAGGTATTATCTAAATTTTTGGTCAAGTCAGGTTTTACAAAAGGTACAGTCGATACCACTTTATTCCTAAAAAAGGACAAAGATGATATCATTCTAATTCAAATATATGTGGATGATATTATCTTTGGCTCTACAAATCCAAAATACTGTAAGAATTTTTTAAACCTTATGGTGTCACGTTTTCAGATGGATATGATGGGAGAGATGAATTTCTTTCTCGGATTACAAGTCAAACAATTTTCAACGGGGATTTTTATCAATCAATCTAAATACATTATGGATATTCTTCGGAAGTTCAAAATGGAAAATTCTAAATCGATTGGTACCCCAATGGCACCTGGTACTAAAATTGGCACTGATCCTTCGGGAAAGGCTGTTGATGCTAGGACTTATAGAGGGTTGATGTCAGGATCGAATTCTTAACAAGAATAAAGTCTCAGAAACAATATCAAAGAAGTTGCGGAATAACACTTTGATATACAATGAAACAGTAAACAAAACAATATATGATCAACAACTTGTAAACTTGTATTGAATGATCAAAATCACAAGATTACACACTCAACCTCAATCTTGAAGAACAAGCTCTTTCAAGACGAATTCTACTTCTTTAGAATTAGGATCTATGCCTTGAGGTTGATTCTCTCTATAACTTAGAATGAATAATTATAAAACAAAAGTTATCTCTAACTATTCTAAACAATACTATATATATACTGAAGATAAAAGATAATTACAATTAATAAAATATCTTCAGAATATCTTCCATGAATATCTTCAGCTTCCATGAATATCTTTAGTTTATCTAGCTGTCATCCTTTCCATACAGATCTCCCTCTCATAAGCAGTACTAATCATAAGCAACATTAATACTCTGAGCAGTATTAACTCTAGCAGTACTAACCATGCTCAGCAGCATTAATCTCTTCAAGCAGTACTAACTTTGAACTAGCAGTACTAATCTTGTTGAGCAACATTAACCATCAACTAGCAGCATTAATAACAGAAGTACTAACTAGAAGTATTAACTGTTTTCTTCTAGCAGCATTAACTAGAAGTATTAATCACAGAAGTACTAACTAGAAGTATTAACTGTTTTCTTCTAGCAGCATTAACTAGAAGTATTAATCACAGAAGTACTAACTAGAAGTATTAACTGTTTTCTTCTAGCAGCATTAACTAGAAGTATTAATCACAGAAGTACTAACTAGAAGTATTAACTGTTTTCTTCTAGCAGCATTAACTAGAAGTATTAATCACAGAAATACTAACTAGAAGTATTAACTGTTGAACTAGCAGCATTAACTTTGTTCCAGCAGCATTAACTACAACTAGCAACATTAACCATAGAAGTAGTAACCATGATGAATATTAACTTCAGAAGTAGTAACCATGATGAACTAGAAGTAGTAACCATCCTTCGCATATTTCAGACCCAACAGATGATAGGTTCTTTGATGTATCTCACTTCCAGTAGGCCAGATTTAATGTTTTCAACATGTTTATGTGCAAGATATCAGGCTAATCCTAAAGAATCCCATGTGCCTACCTTTAAGCGCATTTTTAGGTAACTGAAGAGGACTGCAGATCTTGGTCTGTGGTATCCTAAAGATACTAGTTTTGAACTAACAGCATATACAGACGCAGATCATGCTGGTTGCATGTTAGATAGGAAGAGCACGTCTGGTCATGTACAGTTCATCGAAGATAAACTCGTTAGTTGGGCATCGAAGAAGCAATTATGTGTCTCAACTTCAACGGCCGAAGCAGAATATGTAGATGCTGCTAGCTGCTGTTCTCAGGTCTTGTGGATGAGAACTCAACTGCGAGACTATGGTTTTCACTTCAACCATATCCCGATATACTGTGACTCGAAGAGCGCAATAGCGATAACAGCTAATCCTGTTCAGCATACAAAGACCAAACACATCGATGTCAGGTATCACTTTATAAAAGATCATGTCGAAAAAGGAACAATTGAACTTTACTTTGTAAAAACAGATTATCAGCTTGCAGATTTGTTTACCAAACCCTTAGACGAAAAGAGATTCAATTTTCTTGTCTCTAAGCTTGGTATGCTAAATCTTAAGACCTAATCGGTGGTTACCTATTAAAGTTTCTTATTG
Organism: Arctium lappa; assembly: GCA_023525745.1. Lineage (NCBI taxonomy): Eukaryota > Viridiplantae > Streptophyta > Magnoliopsida > Asterales > Asteraceae > Arctium > Arctium lappa. Next base: position 38,242,993 of record CM042063.1, on the reverse strand, counting down.
TAAATTTTTCATCATTTTCTTCATTTCCGCAAGATATATGCATTTCTATTCTGTTCATGAACTAAGGGGGAGTGTGAGAAGAAATTCCAAAGATGATCATTGTTATTTTGAGGGGGAGCTCATAAAATTTCTGCATTTACCTTTTATGCCAAATTTTTTGTAATGCATGATTTTAGGGGAGCTCTTCAAGTCAAAGGAGTATGGATATGACTTATGATTATTTCTGATCAGAACTCATACTTTAATCCTTTTACTGCTTTTTGTCATTTTCATTTTCAGTGAATAAATTCGCTTTGACTATGACATAAGACTTTTGCAGTTTTTGAGAGATGCTTACAAGTTCATATCTTTATGACTTTAAGTTTTACTTCATGAGATGTAAGATCGCACGTAAAGGTATAATCCTTTATCTTAATCTCATATATAGTTGAAAGAAGGATAACTTTCAATCATTGGAAAACATTGTTCTTAAAAGTTCAAACCACTTCCCGAATCTCAAATCGATTTCATGACTTGGAAGTGTGACTTTAAATGTTTTTAAGATCTACTTTGTGCTTTAACTAAAATAGTTAAACCAAATTGAGCATCATATGCGTCATAGGAAAACATGATTTCATTGTGCTAGGAATTAACACAACTTCAATGGAATCACCTTAACCAGTGATTTCTACCCACGAAGTTAATCCATAGTGATTGAGTGTGAGAAGTCAAAAGAAATGAGTGTGTCAAACAGAAAAAGTAAGTTTGGTTAGAGCGAGCTTAATGTTTAAAAGAAAGAGGGTGTGAAAACAGAGTTAAAAGAATATCAGAACTCTACACCAACTACTTTTTGAGCCGGGCAGCCACATTTCTAATGTTTCACAATTCTTTGGTGATCATTATTGAAACAGGCAACTAGCCCATACCAACTCTTGATCAAACCTCACTATCTACTCATTTTCTTCTTAACAAGAAAGTGTTTCACATTTTCAAAGGGGAAGCAGCACATTTGCTATCTGATTTTCATTTGGAAAATCTGGATATTGAAAAGAAGGAAGTCTGCCCCACCTTCGCACTTCAATCATGCACTTTGAGTTTGTGTTTAACTTACTGTTGTCTCAGTGGTTTACACAATTTTGAACCTATAAGCAATCATCTGTGTTGAATTATTTCTATCTACATGCACGAACACACAAGGAATTTGTTTCTTTGTCATAACGTTCATAGAAATTACCATTGTGGTGTTTCAATGATTGAATAGAAGCCCTGGAGGAGTCAACATCTAAAAGCTCTTTTTCAATGTGTATTCGTTACACACAGTGACTTATTGTTACTGACAGTCATATTAACTAATTCATTAGTTGATTCAGGTATTATACGATTATTTTGTCTGGATTTCCAAAGATCTGTATGAATATCTTTTGAATTGACGAATCAGAAGGTCCAAATGACAGAAATTTCTTGCTGCCAGTTTTGATGAATGCATTGCTCTTTTCATCAAAAAGGGGGAGAACCTAAAGCTTGAAGAAATGTTCATTACATTACAAATTGTCTTTCAAGAGACATTGAAGAAGAGAAGAGCTAACCAAGAAATGCGAGAGATCAAATATTCTGAAGACATGTTGATTTCAGACAAATTTTATTTGAAGATACTTTGCTAAGGCATTCTGATCTAAACCTGGAGATTATTATAGATTGCATCTTCTGAGCTAAAAGAGAAGACTGAATTGCTAAATCTTTTTAGTAATGATCTTGATCCAAAGGGGGAGATTCTTAGCGCACAGATCTATTGGATTCAAGATCATCCAATCTGAAGCTAAAGTCGGAAAGTCGCTCTTAATATAAGTCTAAAGTCAGTTTGTAATAAAATGTCAAAAGTTCGTTTTTAGTATTTTATTATGTTGGGAACTGAAGATGTGACCAAGTCATTAATGCTGCTAGATCAGAGTTAGTACTGCTAGAGGATCTCAAAGTTAATACTGCTAGGTATTACTACTTCTAGTAGAATTAATACTGCTAGTCAAAGTTAGTGCTGCTTAAATAAAGTTAGTACTGCTTAGCTAGTTAGTACTGCTAGTGGTTAGTGCTGCTTAGTAGTTAATACTGCCAAGACTCAGTTAATGCTTCCAAGGTGATTAATATTGCTTCTGAGATAATCTGAAGATAATGTTGAAGAGATTGCGTCTGGAGATAAACATGGAAAGCTTGAAGATAATTATGAAGAATATTTTGAAGATCTTTTTATGTTTGGTATTTATCTTTTATTATTCAATGATATATAGAATAGAATAGAATTGAAAGAAAATAAGAATAATTCTGAGTTTTTGTTCTAGAGAGAGAATCAACCTCAAGGCATCGTTCCTAATTCTAGAGAACTAGAATTCGTCTTGAAAGAGCCTGCTCTTCAAGATTGAGGTTGTGAGTGAAAAGCTTGTAACTTGAATCATTAAGTAAAGTTTGCAAGTTGTGATTCATACTGTTTTTTTTGTTTATTGAATATTAAAGTGTTTTTCCGCAACTTCTTTAATATTGTTTCTGAGTATTCATAATTCTTGTTGAGAATTCGATTCTGACAAGTGGTATTAGAGGAAATTCTCTAAAAACATTCATTCATTCATTATGGAAAACTTTGCAGAATCAAACTGTACTCTTGTCTCTAAGGTTCCAATGCTCAAACCCAATGAGTTTGACATGTGGAAGATCAGAATCAGGCAATACATTCTCCTCACTGACTACTCAATGTGGGATGTCATTGAGAATGGACCCTCTACTGAAGGACAGATTGAACCAGATGGGAAAAGACCTCTACCAAAGACAGATGGTGAGAGGAAGATCAGGCAGACAGAGATGAAGGCCTTGAGCACTCTGCTCTTGGCCATCCCCAATGAATATCAGCATCAATTCTGCAACTGCACTGATGCTCAGATTCTCTGGAATGCTCTAGAGAAAAGATTTGCTGGAACTAAGAGCACCAAAAGAAATCAAAGGGATGTTCTGAAGCAGCAGTATGAGAACTTCACTTCTTCAAAGAATGAGTCTATGACTCAAACTTTTGACAGGTTCAACAAGCTTATTGGTGAACTGGCTACTGTTGGAGTGAAGATGGAGCAAGATGACATCAACAGGAAGTTCCTCAGATCTCTTAGGGATGAATGGACTATGTACACTGTCTCATATAGACAGAGTGACAATCTGGAAGAGAAGTAACTAGATGATTTGTATAATGATCTAAGAGTTTTTGAATCTGAGGTAGAAGCTAAGAAGAAGCCCACTGGGTATATTCATAATGCTGCACTTCTATCAGCATCTACTAATACTACTGCCAACCCTGAAGCAGTTAGTGCTGCTAGTGGAGTGAATTCAGAAAAAGGCACTGAAACTGTCTTTGAAGCCTTTTTGTCCAGTGATAGCAACAACTCCTTGATTAATGATGATCTGGAACAACTTCACCCTGATGATCTGGAGGAGATGGACATTAAATGGCAGATGGCCATGTTATCTATGAGGGTGAAGAAGTTTATTAAAAAAACTGGGAGGAACAACTTCTCTCAAAGAAGAGAAGATGGAGCTGGTTTTGACAAGACAAAGGTGGAATGCTATAAGTGCCACATGAAGGGACACTTTGCTAGAGAGTGCAGAAGTGGAGTGCCAAATAACAACCACCAACAAGCTCAGAATGGAGGCTACAATCAAAACAAGAACTCTGCTCAAGCCCTTGTTTCTCAACAAGGAATGGGGTTTGACTGGAGTGACCAAGCTGAGGAAGCCATTCAGAATCAAGCTCTTATGGCAGAGGTGTCTGATCTCCCCTCTGAGGTAATTTCTAATCTTTGTACTCAATCTTGCATAGACACTGTCAAAAGGTACAGGGATCACAACCAAAACATGTGTGATGACCTCAAAAGATTAGAAAAGGATAGAAGAGATTATGTGTTGATAGTTGAGAGGTTTGAAGAACAAATCAAAGGCTTCCAAGCGAATGAACTTCAACACTCTTATGACACAAACTACTGGAAGTGGGAAAAGAATGAGTTAGAGACCAAACTGTCTAAGTCCAAAGAAGAGAATGATAAGTTGAAAGAAGAACTAGCTAAGATTAAGCTTGATGTAGAAAAGTTTTCATATGCTTCAAAAGCAATGGATTCTCTTCTAAGGGCTCAGATTCATGATAAGATGAAGCCTGGTGTTGGATACAACAACACACCCCCTCCTTACAACAACAACTACATCCCTCCTACATCAGACTTGTTAGAGACCAAGGAGAAAAAGGACTTGTCTAAGGAAGCATTTAAGATAGATCCTTTGGATGAGGTGGTTGTTGAGGATATGACTGAGAAAGAAGCCAGTGAGAATAGGAACAATGTTGTGAGTAAAGAGATACCCTTAGAAAACAACATTGTTACCAATGAGGGTGGTGGAAGAATCTGGGTCAAGTCCAAAGAGATAGAGAAGACCAAAGGAAAGGCCAACAAGGTCCATTACAAACAGACCACTGTTGTGAATCCTGGCCCTTGTAAACAGTGTGCTTGCAATAAAACTGAGAGTCTAAATTATGGTACAAAGAGAGGTAATCAAAAAAACTGGAATAATCAATGGGCTCAGAAACAAGGAGTTGATCTAAGTAAAATAATCAGACCAAAGCCTTGTTTCATATGTGGCAAGTTGAATCATTTGGCTAAGCACTGTTTCTTTAACCCTATTAACCAAAAGATGAACTTTCAAAGATTTGTGCAAAAACCTGTTGGTTATAGGAAGGCTAGAAAGAAACATGTGGCTAAGAAATCTGTTGAAACCAAAGGCCACATGAAGAAAAAGGTTTTAAAAGAGAGTATTAAAATGTGGGTGCCTAGAAGCACTAAAACTGTTAGTACTGCTACATCAAATAGTACTACTGACAGGGATAGTGCTGCCAGAAGCAATACTACTGCTACTAGTGTTAGTACTGCTGAGAATATTAATGCTTCTAACACTGTTAGTACTTCTTCAAAGATTAATACTGCTAACACAGTTACTGCTGCTGACACAGTTACTACTTCTAACAAGGTTAGTACTGCTAAGCATGCAAGTGCTGCTAATGCAGTTAGTACTTCTAAAACCAGTACTGCCTCTAGCAAATGTGCATCCAAACCCATTATTGTGACAAAGTACTCCAGCAATGAGGAGTCAAAGTTTAAAAATCTTTCAAGAAGGAATGTAAATATTTTGATGAGAAAGGGGTACCCAAGACCACTTTGGCTTGGGTTCCTAATCAATACTAACTGATTTATCTTATGTGCAGGGCAACCAACAGCTCAAGGGGAAGAGCATCTGGCATGTTGATAGTGGTTGCTCTAGGCACATGACAGGCAACATGTAATGCCTTCAGGATTTCAAGCATATCAATGGAGGACATGTTGCATTTGGAGACAATCTTGCAGGTGGAAAAATAAGTGGAAAAGGTAGTGTTACAAAAGGTAAGATGACATTTGAGGATGTCTACTATGTTGATCAGTTAAAGTACAACCTGTTAAGTGTATCACAGGTTTGTGACAAACAACATAGTATATTATTTACCAATACAGAATGTATGGTCCTTGCTCCAGGATTCAAGGTAGTTGATGAAAGCATGATACTACTTAGAACTCCAAGAAAGGACAATGTTTATTGTCTCGATATGGACAATGTTTCAAGTGATTCATCCCTGAACTGTCTTGTTTCAAAAGCTTCTGTGGATGAATCCTCTCGTTGGCACAGAAGGATGTGTCACATGAACTTCAAGACAATGAACAAACTTGTTAAAAACAACCTAGTAAGAGGTTTACCATCAAAAATCTTTTCATGTGATGATCATTGTGTTGCTTGTCTTAAAGGCAAACAACACAAAACTTCTCATAAGTCCCAAGAGTTAAATACAATTTCTTCTTGTCTCCAGTTATTACATATGGATCTGTTTGGGCCTACAAATGTTATGAGCATAGGGAAGAAATCATACTGCCTAGTTATTGTTGATGATTACTCTAGATTTACTTGGGTATATTTTCTAAGGACTAAGGATGAGACAAGTGGACTGATCAAATCCTTTATCCTAAGAATTGAAAACCAAACAAATCAAAAAGTAAAAGTCATTAGATCAGACAATGGAACTGAATTTAAAAATCTTGATCTAAACACCTTTTGTGAAGAAAAAGGCATTGAGAGACAATACAGTGCTCCTAGGACTCCACAACAAAATGGAGTTGCTGAGAGAAGGAATAGGACACTAATTAAGGCTGCTAGATCTCTGTTAGCTAATTCTAAACTTCCAATAACTTTCTGGGCAGAAGCAGTTAATATTGCATGCTATGTCCAAAACAAAGTACTAGTAGGCAAGCCTAAAAACAAGACACCTTATGAGCTCTTAAATAAAAGAAAACCCTTTATTGGATTTTTTTAAACCATTTGGGTGTCCTTGTACAATTCTCAATACCAAATCTCACTTAGGAAAGTTTGATAGCAAGGCAGATGATGGATTTCTTGTGGGTTACTCATCTCAAAGTAAGGCCTACAAAGTTTTTAATACTTCTTCTAGAATAATTGAGGAAAGTGACAATGTCAAATGCAATGAGAGTACACCAAATCCTATTGGATCTGGTCCTCAGTGGCTGTTTGACATTGATTCACTAACTAACTCTTTTGGTTTTAGTAGTAATGATTATGCAGGTTCACGTAGTGGAGGATCAGGGACTACACAAGTTCAAGACAACATATCTCAGTCTGTGATTTTTCCCATACCTACAGTGGATCCTGTTGAAGATTGTGAAAAGGAGCCATCTACTGAACCAAATCAGAGTGAAGAAGAAAGAAGAGATGAGGAGAGTCCAGAAAATAAAGAACCAGAAGTAGCTGCTGAAATCACCTCAGTTGAGTTGAATGACTCCAATCTAGAGGTGGGACTCAATGAAGAACCTAGTCATCAAACAAGAACACAAAAGAATCATCCTCCTCAGCTGGTAATAGGAGATATCTCTTCTCCTATGATGACTAGAAATCAAAGCAGGCTGCAAGATATGCAAGACCAACAGCATACAGTGCTTTCTTGCTTTCTATCCCAGCTTAAGCCTAAGAAGGCTTATGATGCTATGAAAGATTCCAGTTGGATAGAAGCCATGCAAGAAGAGCTGCTACAATTCAAGCTGCAAGATGTTTGGGATCTGGTAGACCTTCCTAATGGTCAAAGAGCAATAGGCACAAAATGAGTCTTCAGGAATAAGAGAGATGAGAGAGGAATAGTAATAAAGAACAAATCAAGGTTGGTGGCACAAGGGTATACACAAGAAGAAGGAATAGATTATGAAGAAGTATTTGCACCAGTGGCTAGGATAGAAGTAATTAGATTGTTCCTGGCCTATGCTTCTTATATGAAGTTCAAAGTCTATCAAATGGATGTAAAAAGTGCATTTCTATATGGCTCAATTGAAGAAGAAGTATATGTCTGTCAACCACCAGGGTTTGAAAACCCAAGCTATCCAGACAAAGTATACAAACTGAAGAAAGCACTTTATGGACTGCATCAAGCACCAAGAGCATGGTATGACACTATGTCATCCTATCTCTTGGAAAATGGCTTTGAAAGAGGAGTCATTGATAAGACTCTGTTCATCAAGAGAAAGACGAAGGACATCTTGCTGGTCCAAATCTATGTGGATGATATCATCTTTGGATCCACAAGACACAATATGTGCAAGGAGTTTGAGGATCTAATGCATCAAAGGTTCAAAATGAGTTCCATGGGGGAACTTACTTTCTTCCTTGGACTCCAAGTCCAACAAAAGTCAGATGGTATATTTATCTGTCAGTCCAAGTATGTGCAGGACATTCTAACCAAGTTTGGTTTCTCAGACTCAAAGCCTGCCAGCACACCTATGGAGACACACAAGCAGATAACAGCAGATCTTGAAGGGGAGGATATGGATGTTCATCACTATAGATCCATGATTGGCTCTCTCATGTATCTTACAACCTCTAGGCCAGATATAATGTTTCCAGTCTGTGTGTGTGCAAGATTTCAAGTTAGGCCAAAGCAATCACACTATCAAGCTATTAAGAGGATATTCAGATATCTCAAAGGGCAACCTAGATTGGGACTTTGGTATCCTCATGACTCATCATTTGACCTACTTGCATACTCAGACAGTGACCTAGGTGGAGCAAACTTGGACAGAAAATCTACTTCTGGAGTATGCCCGTTTTTGGGTACAAGACTAGTATCATGGCAGTGCAAGAAACAAACCACAGTGTCCACATCTACAACAGAAGCAGAGTACATAGCAGTTGCAAGTTGCTGTTCTCAAGTCTTATGGATTCAGAATCAAATGTTGGACTATGGGGTAACCTTTCTACACACTCCAATCTTTATTGATAATAGCAGTGCTATTAGCATTGTTAATAATCCTGTCAAGCACTCAAAGACAAAGCACATTGAGATCAGGTATCACTTTATAAGAGACTGCAATGAAAAGAAGCTTATTCAAGTTGTAAAAGTTCATACTGATAACCAGTTTGCTGATCTATTTACCAAAGCCTTTGATGTGGGTAGATTCACTTTCTTGGTAACAAGTGTGGGAATGATCAACTCTGAATAAGCTCCTACTTAAAAAGTGGTTCAATACCTATATATAGTTTATGCTTGGTGTTACTAATATTCTTTTTCAGGAAATGTATAGCAGTACTCAGTTCATCGCAAGCTTAAAAGTGTAAGTATGGTTAATACTGCCAGTACAGTTTTAGTACTGCTAGTACAATTTTACTACTGCAAGTGTTCAGTTAATACTGCTCTCAGTTAATACTGCTTTCAGTTAACACTGCTCTCAGTTAATACTGCTCCCTGTTAATACTGCTTTCACTAAATTTTTAGGTTAATACTGCTTTTAATCCACAAGCTATAAATACCCTTTCCCCGCCGAAAAGATCATAACGACTCTTTGTCTACTGTTCATCTTCTCTCTCACTCTTTTCTCTCAAGTATACAATGCTCGCTAGTCAAGCATCCTTGCGTATAGATGGCTTCAATGGTGTTTATTGATGAGCAAAAACAAGCCGAAGGTTTTTACCAGATAGTCGATTTTCTGAGGTCAAGCCACATCGCTCATGCTCTCACTGTGTCTCCTACCATCTACATAGAGCATCAAAGGCAATTCTGGGCCAATGCCACTACTAGCACTGAAAACGGAGTGTCGTGCATCAAAACAAGGGTGTGTGACAAACCCTTGACAGTTACTGAGGAGACCATTCGCATCTGTCTACGTCTAGACGATGCTTCAGGTATATATTCTATTCCAAATGAGGATTTGTTTTCAAACCTCACCAGAATGGGGTATGAAGGCCAAATGGGGATTTTCAAGTTTTTCAAAGCTCAATTTTTACCCCAATGGAGGTTCTTTGTTCATACCCTGATGCACTGTATTTCCAAGAAAACCACTGGCTGGAGCCAATTTAGCAGTCCCATTGCCTATGCTTTGGTATGCTTATCTACTGCTCGAAAATATAACTTTTCTCTGATGATCTTCAATGATCTTGTCTCAAACCTGGACAACAAGAAGAGTTTCTTCATGTATCCCAGGTTTGTACAGGCAGTTATAACCAATGAATTGACGGATATACCTCACTTTGATGAGGTATATGTACCTAAACCCCCTAAAGGCAAGGTCTTCTCAAACATGAGAAGATCTGCTAGGGACTCGGAAGGAGTTGACACCCCATTGTTCTCAACAATGATGGTGGTGTCCCAACCACAAGAAGGTATGGCCTCAGGGTCAAGGCCCTCATTAGACCAACCCACTGAGAGCCAATCCCAACCTTCCCTCTCTAAAATTTTTCCTCAGTCCTTTGCTGCTAAACCCACTCCTATGATATCCAAGACTTATGTCAAGAGAAAGGTACACAAGGCTCCTTCCCTTGATGTACCTACTATTAACCAAGAGCCTCAAAGCCCTCTATTGGAGCATTCTCCAATAGAGAATATCCAAAGGGAAACCACTAGGGTGTCTCCCAACCCTGAGGAGGTGCTCTCTAAGGAGATGAATGAGCATATGGGTGAGAAGGTTGCCACTACTTCTGCTAGCATAGAGAAGGACAATGGTAACATCTCTAAGACCTTCCCCATGGCAACTTTGGGTGAGAAATCAACCAAAGGACCCTGGCGCCAAGAAACCAAGGGGGTAGTTGGTGCTTTTGCTAGGCAGAAGGCCACTACTAAAAGATCCAAGGATCCCTCAAGGATGGGCAAAACATCCAAAAAGGGTGAGGACATAACTGAAACGGTTGAATTGATGGCAAAAGGTTCCGATGATCCTTCAAGGGTGGGTCAAACACCTAAAGAAGGTGAGGATAGCTATACTTACTTGGAATTGATGGAAACAATAGCCAACATCAATGTTGATGTGGTTAATCAAGGGAAGGAAATCAAGGCATTGTAGCAAGTGGTCATCTCCCAACAAGAGCAGATTTCAAAACTCAAGCAATTGGTGGGAAAACTCATTGCCAAGAAAAGAAGAAAGCAGTTTGTTCTAAGGAGGAGAGAGGGGGCAAACAAAAAGGAGAAAAAGAATGCTTCCAAAAAGGGGGAGAATGTTGAAGAAGAGAGGGCTGAAGAAAAAGCTGAAGGTGTGATAGAAACAAAAATATTTGCTGAAGCAGCAGAAATTGGCAAAGCAGCAGTAAATAAGGCTGAAGCAGCAGAAACAACACCAGCAGCAGTAACAACCCCAGCAGTAGAAACTGTTACTACTGCTGAGCCAAAAGGAGCAGCAGAAACTGTTAGTGCTGCCGAAACTACACAAGCAGCAGTAACAGGGTTAACACTTGAAGAGGTTGAAGTAGCAGAGATGCTTGTAAAAGCAAAGAATGACACTCCCAAAGCAAAGGGAGTGATCATAAATGAAGGGGGAGCAAAGAGAACAGAAAAGAAAGACATGGTTGCAGATGCAAAGAGAAAAGGGAAAGAAAAGATGATAGAATCTGATCAACCAACCAAAAAGCAAAGGATGGTTGAGTCAGATGAAGCATTAGCCAAGAAACTGCAAGAAGAGATAAATCAAGCAGAGAAAGAGCAGGTTGAGAAAGACAGAGAGATAGCCAGAGCACTAGCTAATGAATTAAATGAAGCATTTCAGAAAGGGTTGGAAACAGAGAAAGCAAAGCAAAGGGCAATAAGCATGAGAAAGACTATGATGGCCAGATCAAGTGCAAAGAAGAGAAGACCTTCACAAACTTACCTTGCAACTCAGGAAAGAAACAAGATGATAACTTTCTTGAGGAGTGCAATTGGTGTGAAGAAAGAAATGTTGATAAAGATGACTTTTGATCAAGTCAAGGGATTATATGAGAAAGAAATGGGAAAATTGCAGAGTAATGAAAAGGCCAGAGTGGAGTTTGAAAGGAAAGCCAAGGAGAGGCATGATGTGAACATTAATCAACCCTTCCCTGAAAGTGAAGAGGGAACTCCAACAAAAGAAAAGGCTGAGATTAAGGAAGAAGAGACTTTAGCTCAGAAGATCAAGAAAAAAAAGAGTTAAGTCTATTGCTTCTAAAGGTCCTAGATCAGAGGAAAGGAAAAAGGAAGAAAAGAAGAAGGAAGCTACTATAGGGCAAAGTCAAAGGATTCTGAAGAGAACCAAGATGATGGCCAAAAGAAAGAAAACTGACAAGAAGCCTAGAGTAGAAGAAAAGAAAAAGGTTGTTGAAGAAGAAGAGGCACCTAAGAATGAAGAAAAGAGAGTTGAATCTCAGGAAGTACCACAAAGTTCAGATGTAAATATGTACATGGTGGTAATGGATAAAATTCCAAAGCCTATCACAGTTGAACCTGTTGGATTCAAACCTCCTGAAGTTATCCACTGGGATATTATGAAGGTGGAAGGTAAGGAGTATATCAGACTGAAAAGAAAGGATGAGAAGTATTTTGTGTTTTCAACATGGAATAAAATTGTCAGAGAATGCTCAAGATCTGATTTAGAAGAGATGTTTGAAGTTGGTATGAAATTACATGCAAATCAGTTGAAAGCTCCAGGGTTACCAATTGTGAAGCTGGTTATGGAGTATTTGTGTATGTTATTCAATCCAGAAGCAGTCAGGCATATAATCAGAGATGTGTTCAAAGTTGTTAGAGGATGGACTTTGTATGAAAGGAGTGGAGTCAATGAATTGGCCATGGATACTTTTCACATGGAGTATTACTTGGTGGATAGAGTCTACAATCATACAAGTCTGAAGCTTCATGCCATGTTAAATAAGAAGTTAAGTTGTGCACCAAATTCAGAAATGGCAAAGTATCTAATTCAGAGAACTATCAATCAGAGCATGGGACTGGATCCTAACATTGGATTGAATCAATGAAAGTTTTGGAAGCATCTGAAGAACTTGACTTCTCTTTCTAAAAGTCAAGTTAGGGGGAGATTGTTGGGAACTAAAGATGTGACCAAGTCATTAATGCTGCTAGATCAAAGTTAGTACTGCCAGAGGATCTCAAAGTTAATACTGCTAGGTATTACTACTTCTAGTAGAATTAATATTGCTAGTCAAAGTTAGTGCTGCTTAAACAAAGTTAGTACTGCTTAGCTAGTTAGTACTGCTAGTGGTTAGTGTTGCTTAGTAGTTAATACTGCCAAGACTCAGTTAATGCTTCCAAGGTGATTAATACTGCTTCTGAGATAATCTGAAGATAATGTTGAAGAGATTGCGTCTGGAGATAAACATAGAAAGCTTGAAGATAATTATGAAGAATATTTTGAAGATTTTTTTATGTTTAGTATTTATCTTTTATTATTCAATGATATATAGAATAGAATAGAATTGAAAGAAAATAAGAATAATTCTGAGTTTTTGTTCTAGAGAGAGAATCAACCTCAAGGCATCGTTCCTAATTCTAGAGAAGTAGAATTCGTCTTGAAAGAGCCTGTTCTTCAAGATTGAGGTTGTGAGTGAAAAGCTTGTAACTTGAATCATTAAGTAAAGTTTGCAAGTTGTGATTCATACTGTTTTTTTTGTTTATTGAATATTAAAGTGTTTTTCCGCAACTTCTTTAATATTGTTTCTGAGTATTCATAATTCTTGTTGAGAATTCGATCCTGACATATTATTATATCCTAAATATCTAGATATTAGATTTAGGATATTTAGTTTAAGTTTTAGATATTATGTTTGAGATATATAAGGTTATGAGATATTATTTATCTCACAACTTATAATATCTCAAATCATCAGACATCGACCCATCAAGAACATCCAGATAGAAAAACAAACAGAGAGCTTAAAGAGTCAACCTTGTAATCATCGTTTGTTATCGAATAAGGTTGGTTTATCATCTATATGTTTGTTGTTTGATTATCTGGTAACGATCACAGACTCACACCATCCTAAAGCCAATGACATAATACCAAAATATTCCATTCTTACAACGAATACAAAATGATATTTATGGATATAAACATCCAGAATGCGAGTCATTAAAGTGCTTTATGGTTCTGGTTTCGAAACGATGAATGTATGTCGTATTATTATCCTCATGAAATGTTGCACTCCTAGCACTAGCTATACGTTTAAGGGCTCACCACCTTGATTATCTCATCAAGTCTACATGACTTGGAATGCTAGAGAATTTACATCATAAGGATTTGATGATTATTGCATATGTATTGGGATCAATGTTGAGTTTCCTATACCCCATATGTATATCTAAAATGGTCTCGTAGAAGTTGTCATCAAAAGAATATAGATGGTAGCCAAGATATTAGTTATGCCCACCGATTTACTTACATGTGTTTGGGGTTATGCAATACTATACGCAACTTTAATTCTTCATTTTGAGACCTATTACTAGATAACCAGTCTCATGTGTGCCATTTGGTAACTGGATATAAGCCTGATATTTTACATTTACGCATGTTTGGTTGTGCAGTATATGTGTCAATTGTGCCCCCACAGCGCACCAAAATGGGTCTTTAAAATGATTAAGTATATTTGTTGGGATGAATCTCCAAATATTATCTGCTAATTAGAATCCTTGACGGGTGATCTTTTTACCGTTAGATTTGCGGATTGTCACTTTGATGAGACAGTCTTCCTGTCGTTAGAGGGAGATAGGAAAAAGAATTTTCCGTAGGAACGACAGGAAGTGTCATTGAATATTCCCACTCTATCTCATTTTGATCTTGAAACTTCATAATGTAAAGTTGAAGTCAAACAAATCAGACTCGATACCTGATACGTTTAATGTTATTCCAGAAGTGACAAGATCACATATACAAGCTGCAAATATACTCGCAAGGTTAAAGTCCCCAAACAAGGGCACAACGTCGCTGGAAAGTGTGTTGCAATCACACATGGTGAAGGTGTGGTTGAGGTCGTAGCTCCCAAACGGAAATGGGGGAAGCTACTTGGTTCGATAGATACTCATCTAAAGGAAGAGAAGAGTAAGACACAACTATTTGTCATCAATACATAAACCTCTCATGAGATTGTCTCTAATTAAACTATGTCTATGCATCATTACTGGAGGACGCTCCGAAGTTAATATTGATTCAAGAGATCAAAGAATGCTCAAATGAATTATGAGAGTGCATATGAGTCGATGGACAGATCATACATACTCATTTATGATATATTTCGCATATATATATTGTTGCTTATGAGGTGATAGAGCACATTGACATCGAACCATGCTCAGTTGAAAAATATCAACAAAGAGCAAATTGGCCTAAATAAGCAATCTAGGAGAATCATATTATTTGACAAATGAACAAGTATTTGGTTTGGTAGTGCTAACCCACCAAGTGTAAAGCCTGTAAGACATAGATAAATCATTTGTCGTAAAACGTAATGAGAATAATTAAGTCATAATGTATGAGACTCTCCTTTGGCGCAAGGTTTCTCACAACGCCCTGGATTGACCACGAGAAGACTTACTCTCTCGTGATGGACGTCATAACGTTCTGCTAATTAATTAGCCTACTAGTTTCCGAAGGACTGGAAATGCAACTCATGAATGTGGTTACCACATATCTCTACGGGGATCTAGATTCAGAGATATATAAAAGTGCTTGATGATTACCAAAATCAAGTAACTCTAAACCACGAAATGTGTTTGCAATAAAATTAAAACACTCACTTTATAAATTAAAGCAATATATGTGGTGTGGTATACCCGCCTAAGTGAATACTTGATTGGGAAATGGTATATAAGAACAATGAACCGTGTCTTTGCGTATTTATTTAGGAAAACAAGTTCCAGATCTTCAAAGTAGCTTTATATGTCGATGTTATGAACATAATAGACACTCTTGATGAAATAAGAGAAACCACAAGCTACTTGAAATCTAAATTTGAAATAGAAAATCTTGGGAAAACTTGGTTTTGTCTAACTATTTGAGCTAGGACACCGAGTTTGTGAAATATTAATTCACCGATCGCATATGTCTAGAAAATAATCAGGCAATTTAATATGGACAAAGTGCATCCGGCTAGTACTCCCATGATCAGTCAAAGTGTTGTATATAAGGAAAGATCCATTTCGTCTAAAGGATGATAACGAAAAAGTGTTGGGGAGCTGGAATTCCCTATATAAGTATAATATGCGCATTATCGTACTTAGCACAATACACTTGACCGTATATTGTATTTCTCAGTGAACTTGTTAGCTAGATTTAACTCAGTGCCAACGCAACGTCAGCGCCAATGCAACGTCATTGGAATGATATCGAATTAATTTTTTGAAACCATTGACATGGGCTTATACTTTCCCTATAGAAAGAAAAATGGGATTGATAATGAAATTTCAATACCTACTTAGAATATAAGCAGCAAAAGTACTAGCTCTTATAGAAAAACACCAAACAATGTCTTGGTATGTCTTTGCTAATATTAGGTATGTGTCTGATCCATACAAGGGTTGTTCCCAAACTGGATAATGAATTACCACAGGGAACACTCCAATTGCTTGGAAGTAAGCTAAGTTAACCCTTGTAACTACCTCCTTGAACGATCCAAGAATATTACTCTCCATGATATTGTTCAAGAAATGTATATGATTAAGGGCTGTCATTACACATATTAGAGGAGCTAGTAATTTTGAGTTCAACCACTATCCTACATGCATATATGAAAATAATGCATCATATATCGAATAAATGAAAGTAAGATACATCAACGATGATAACACAAAGCATATTCTGCTTAAGTTTCTATACAATCAGTAGTAACAAACTCTCCTCTAGATTCAAGAGAATCAAGTAAGATGTTAAGAGAATGTGACATATTTTACCAAATCATTACCTAAAACCATATTTTGGAAACATGTAGAAAGTATTAAAATGCAAATGTTTTCCATACTCCCGTGATTAATGTACGAATCAGGGGGAGTAGTAGACAAAAGAGGGAGTCTACTATACACTTGACATTGGTATGTTGTGTTGTTCCCTTCAACCAAGGTTTTATTTTTTCCATTGGATTTTGTTCCTTGGTGTAAGGTTTTAGTGAGACAACAATTTATATACCATCATGTTTTCCTAACTCTCATGATTGATGTACGAATCTAAGAGAAAACTAGACTAAAGGAAAAGTCTATGTATTGCAAAGAAGCTGGTGTGTTGTACTCTTTCCTTCGTCAAACTTTTATTTTTTCCCACTGGGTTTTTATTTTGGCGTAAGGTTTTAACGAGGCAACAATTATGCACCATCACTTCACTTATTTGACTCGACACAAGGGGAAGTGTTGAAGGATTATGTGTCATCATCAAAAGGAAGTGATTGACATAATATTTTCTTACTATTAGAATTTACCATAATAAAGGTTTCCTTTTCTTTGTAAATTTCTCCCTATTTAAAGGGCTTATAATTAGGGGTGTACAAAAAAAATTCAACCCGCGAAACCCGCCCAACCCAAACCGCTAACAACCCAATTAAACTCAACCCGTCCAACCGCCAAACCGTCCACCCGCCAAACCGCTAACCCGCAAATTAAGAGGGTTGAAATTGGGTTACGATTTGTTCAACCCGCCCAATCCGCCAACCCGCCGCTAATATATAATTTTTATAAAATTATATATATATATATATATATATATATATATATATATATATAATACAAGAATAAAAAAACAACTAGTCTATCTAATTAAGCAAATTTATAGCCCAAACTATATTATATACATTATATATATAATACATTTTACTTAACCGAGCAAACTAATGGAGGATTGTTCGTGTTCTTTCATTAAACTTAACCAAACAAATGAATGAACACGAACCGTAAAAGAACCTAATTTTTTGTGTTCATGTTCGTTCGTTAAAAAATGTGTTTGTTCGTGTTCATTTACATTTGTTCGTTAAGATGCTAAATGAACATAAACGAACGAACACAAATGAACGAAAAAATAACATCATTAATCATCATTTCGTTCCGAAATAACATAACAAAATGAAAAATCGGGTAAATTTATGAATAATAAAAAAGGAATTCTTAAATTTTAATATAATTAATGATTTTACATATTAATATCATAATATATATATATATATATATATATAAACAAACGTAAACAAACAGACATTAACGAACGTAAATGAACGAACAAACTCATTGTTCATATTCGTTCATTTAACTAAACGAACAAAAAAATGTATTCGTGTTCGATCAATTCTTAAATAAACGAATATAAAACGAAATTCTCCCGAACGGTTCGCCAAACGTTTGGTTCATTTACATCTCTATCACAACTAAATGTTAACCAAATAACCTCTTGGTTCGCTAAACGTTTGTATATTCTTATTAGTATTTATCGTACTTCATTTTGCAATTTTATGTAAACTACTAACCCGCCTAACCCGCAAGGGTTGGGTTGGGTTGGGTTATACTTTTGAATGGGTTGGGTTGGGTTGAGTTTTTCCAAACCGGCATAATTGGGTTGGGTTGTAAAAATGTCCAAAACCGTCCAACCCAACCCGCGTACACCCCTACTTATAATTAATGAGAATTACAGACTTCTTCCATCTGTCATATTGTTATTCTCTCTATATTGATTGTTCTGTAACATAAAATAATATATTAATTAATAATGATACATGGACAGGTCTGCATAAAAGGAAGGTCGTGCACATACCAAATTGGTGGGTGTTAGAAGCTTGCAGTAGTAAATATGTATCTTGTGCTTTGATACTTATAAATTAAGAGATTTTTAAAATCTTGCATAAAATGATGGTACCTTGTGTGCCTAATAATTTGTATTTAAGAGTTTTTTATTCGTGCTTTATAATATAGTATAGATATAGATTATATATAAAAACATATGTTTTGTACTGTTACTCAATTAGTCAATAGTAATAAGAAAGTTAAATTAGATTATATATTAAAAATTAGCAAATAAGACATTTAAAAACATAGAGAAAAATCAAATATCGTATTACAAAAACTGCGCATTATGTCATGACGTGTCACGGGCTTAACGTGGGTGAGACACAAGCCTTGTGCCATAGCGTGCCATAGCGGCTGTGCGGCGAGTTTTTTACAGTGGGACAAACTTGGATAAAAAAATCAAACAAGATGAATGATTCAATGTGTTATAAACAACCAAATAATGTATGAAAGCACTTGCAAGTAACTCACAAGTTTAGTGTGGTTCCACCACTGGAAGGTAGTGTTCGTCCGCACACGAACAAAGGATCTTAGTTATCCAAAGAGAAACCAAAAATGAATAAAGGTTTACAGACAAATCACAATTTGTATGCAGTCTCTCAAAGCTAATGTATTTTCTATGTGGTTCTTCTCTAATTTTATGATAATTAGTTGGAAACATATATATATATAAATGGTTTATTTATATAACACCTCCAATAAAACTCAAATGGTGCTATCTTTCAATATGAAATCGTAACGTGTGGATGTCCGTATGACCACTTGCATTGAGTTTCTGTTCTCGTCGTTTTGATATTTTGTATCACTTTCTTCAACATTCAAAATAATTTCAACTTGTAATTACTCATCTAATGCTTCAAAATTAAAAATGTATTTATTGAATGGAAGTAATAGTTTTGAACACACATATATATATATAGAGAGAGAGAGAGAGGAGGGAAGGATCAAACGAGAACAGTAACTATTTAAAATAATACAGGAACTAACAAAATCATTAATGATTTTACATTAACGTACAAAAAAAGTCATGCGAACCTGAAGCCGCGGCCAAAGTCCTTTTTTCGTATGTTAATATAAAATCACTAATGATTTTGTTAGTTCTCGTGTAAAAACACCTCTTACCATTAAAATTAGTACTTCTCTCAAAACTAGTACATGTATTTTCTATGTACTTCTCTCAAAACTAGTCGATCGACGATTATAACGTTATCTAGCTAGAAACCGGCAAGAGGTGTTTAACTTGTGTTTTAGTTTTATATAATTGGTAACCCTAATCTTTGAATTTGAAAGAAAATTAAATAGAACAATCAATTATTTTGTTAATTTAAACCATTGTTGTCATCATGCATATACATTTAATCTTAATCCTTTAACTCCATAACCAACCAACAAACGAATTTTATATCACTAATTAGTACATGTATGTTAATGTAAAATCATTAATGCAGAAGAAATACATGTACTAATTTTGTTTTTTCAACAAATGTTTACATTAATAAGAAACATATATAATATATTCAAATTGTTTATGTATACTAGAAATCTATACATATTAAAATTAAAATTTATATATATAATTAAATTACATATATAATTAGTTCATGTTGCTATTTAAAACCGAACTTAATTACATAATGAACATTTATATCACATGTTGATATTATTTTTTATAATGACTGTGCTTTTTCAGCTAAGCACATATTAAAGCATTCATTTCCGAGTTTTACATTGAAATGCAAAAACTTATAACCAACTATAATGTTCTTCCCAATCCCACAAAGGTTGATCATCAAACTCCCTCATAAAGCAAGAATGAGTAGTAGTATGATCTTCTGACGAATTCTTGTTATTATCAGATGAACATATTGTCCTCTCTATTGTCGCTCGAAGGTTACAATAAGTTAATGTAGTTGCATGATGATCATTGTTATGTGAGATTTGCGGAACTGGTCTTGGCAGCTCGGTTATCACAACTCCTGATGGCCTTCTATCAAATGCCCTCAAACAATTTGATTTGATATACACACGACACATACTTAATTCTTGCATCAACTATATAATATATGATACAACAAAATATTAGAATAATTAAAACAAAAATTAAATATATGATATATTACTCAACTTTAGGCATTGAGAATATTTACATTTTGTATTTCTTTGTATATTAAATATATGATTTGATGTTTTTTTTTTTTAAATCTAAAACACAAGTGGATATGTATATGCTATTTTATTTTAAAAATCATAAGTGGATATATCCAAACAAGATACAACTGAAACATTGATTTCGTTATAGTAAAATAGTTAAATACAAGTTTTTCGTTATAAATATATATAACCTTTAAAAAAATTTAAATCAAGTTTACAATTTATGATTATTTTACGAAATTATGTAGCCCCATTTTGTTGTTAAATACATAAATTGTTTCCCAAACACTATATGATTCACAATAAAATTGAAAGTTATTAAACATACCTTGATTTTAGGTTTAGTTGTTGAGGAGGCTTCTTCTTGAAAAGCCTTGTATTCATTCATTTTCCATTTAGTCTTCTTTCCGGTGGGAGCTCTACCGTTATAGAAAACCATGGTTCTCTTGATTGCAATACGGCGATTACCAGAAGAGTAGACGACACTTGGAGATCCAGTGGCCTTCCAATAGCCAGATTTCGTAAGACGGGATGTCCGTCCTCCTCTTGCTTCTTTCTCTTGTCTAGGAATGAAAAAGAACCATTGCTCCGGGTCTCTTTGACAAAGTTCTCCTGCATATTCTGATAATCACGAATGAAGAAAGAAAACGCAATTATTAGGACTAGTCGATCGAGGATTATTACGTTATCTAGCTAGAAACCACCAAGAGGTGTTTAACTTGTGTTTTAGTTTTATATAATTGGTAACCCTAATCTTTGTATTTGAAAGAAAATTAAATAGAACAATCAATTATTCTGTTAATTTTAACAATTTTTGTCATCATGCATATACATTTAATCTTAATCCTTTAACTCCATAACCAACCAACAAACGAATTTTATATCTTTAACATCAGGAAATTGTTATCGTTATAAATTTTATAATATAATTGTAAGAGGACGTAAAATTCTTGATTTTCTGGTTTATTCTTAAATTTTAACTACAATAAACAAAAAATATAATAATCCAATTAGGAGTATATATTAATACCCACCCTAATTGATGCATGAACACTTACCAACAATATTATGGTATCTTGTACACCAAATTAAAAATGAATAAGAAACACAAAATATGAGTTTTTTAAATGATGTAAATAATTTTGTCATCATGGATCTAAAAATTGTTTTCTTAAATGCTTAAAACCCCATCATATGTATATAGGTTTCAGTTTCTATAATCTAAAGAAAGAAAGAAAAAAAAGAAATCAATTAAGAATGGTGCTAGCTAGCTAGGGTTTTGGAGGATAGAAAGAAAATTAAGTGACGAAATGAAAGTACTAACGAGGGAGATCCCAAGGATAGAAATCATAAACGTGAAGCTGAGGTATGACTCGATTGATCGCTTGTTGCAATCTTGGGGTGCCTTCAATCTTATGCTTCAAATAGAATGTTATCAACTCTTCTTCTGTTGGGTAGAACCTAAACCCTGGTGTCACCATCCCTCCTTCCATCTCTCTCTCTCTCTGATCGATCTTGATTCCGTCTCTTTCGTTTTCGTTAATCAGCAAATTAAGCAAACTAGACTCGAATTTAACAAGCCAAATTAAGCTTTCAATTCTCTCTCAAGTTATGAAACTATGGCTGCAATGAACAGTCAAACAATATGGGTGCATGGTGAATACATATATACGTATATATATATATAACATGCAACTGTGAATGCGTGTGGCCGTGATGGGAGTAGAATGTAAGGCGACTCAAGCGAGATAAGGTCAGCCGCCGCTAGGAATTTCCATTCGTCTTGGAAGCACGTTTATTTCTTAATTATTTAATTATCTACCATTACAATAAAACTGATTTTTAGGACTTATATTTATAAAATCACATAATTGTAGTTCAGTATAAAGGGTGATACAATAAGGTAATAGAATAACTTTGAGTATCCAAATAAGTTTTTAGGATATTTCATGGGCTCGAAAGAGAACCCTAAAAATTAAAAAACCGAAGAACTCATCATTATCGTTAGATTGAGATGATCCAATCTGATGAGATTAAAAAATTGGTTATAACCATTTTTTAGAAACTAAAAATATTTTCTCCTAATTTTTAAAATCGAAAATTAGTCGAAACAACAAAAATTGAAGCAAAATAAATTACATCAAAAGAATGATTAACTTATTATCTTTAATTTGACATTAATTTTTATATTTTTTATCTGGTTTTTCTTGGTTCTCTAGTTCTTTTATTTTTCAGGATTCTCTATAATTTTTTTCCCTATCTCTATAATAAAACATTCGATTGGTATTTTTATATATGTGACACTATAATATGTTTTATAAAAACAAATGCCGTGTGTTCATACGACACTTCACAAAAAATATTATATAAAAACAAATGCCGTGTGTTTCTTGAGTAGTGTCCTAAAAACTTGTCAGGATTTCCAAACATGTCACACTTATCGTATAAAGTATGGGCATAATCAAATGAGAACTTTGTGATAAACGTGAGAACTTTTACCGTAATTGTTTCACATATATTTGTTTCATATGTATTTGGTTCACAATGTGAAAAAAAAATTACGTGTAACTTTTGTTTCACAAACATGTTAAAAGGATTCACATTATGAAACAAATTTATGTTAATCAATATTATAAATCTTAGTCGATAAACAAAAATCATATTAAATAATACATGGTGCACTAGTTCTTAAAATTATCTTAATTTCATGGATTCTCAAAAGAAACCTCCCCACCTAGTAGTTTGTATCTATAAACTTAAGTTTTATATAACATTTAGGTGCCGTTTGTTTTTTAAGAGGTCTGAAGTATTATTTTAGTTATGATTAATAAGAGGTGGTGTGTAAAAAGGTATGAACGATTCAGACTTAAGAGTCATTAAGAGGTTTTTAAAAAAAACAAACAACCCCTTAAACATATTTAATTAATCATAAAACCAATTTTATTGCAGTAAAGTGTATATTATTTATTCTTCAAATTAAGTTAATAATGATCAAATAATTAAAGCTTTATTCACAAAAAAGTACCAGTATATATATAACTATTTCAATATATAATAATGAGTATTCATTTCAAAATACTTTTAAAGAATATAATTTATATCATCTATCAAATAACAATACAACTAAAGTATTATTCATTGCTAGTTTTGAGCTTCCTGTGTAATTGTAAACTGGAAAGAAACATGGTGAACATATAGGTTTGTTTCTTGTGATCTTGTTTCTTCTTGGGTTTATTCTTATTCATTTTTTTTCTAGAATTTTTGAAAGAATCTCATTTTAAATTAGGGTTTTCTTAGTTTAAAATTTACTATTTTGAAATTTTCTGATGACTTTACACTGGCTTTGTGTTCTGATTTGCTTAGTTATGGTTTTATTTTATTTTATTTTTTGATTTGTGGCAATTGGTGGTGGTGGTCCTGAGGAGTGGGTGGTAAGAGTAAAATAACTAAAATATATCTCATGAGGGGCATGTACCAATATTATTGATGGATGAATGTATAATAAACCCGTCGAGATATGCACTACAACAAAATTAGATTTATCAGATGTTATCAACTAGGGGTGTAAATGATGCGAATCGAGCTCGAGTATCATTATACTTGATTCGTCTCGTTAGTATATCGAGTCGAGATCAAGTTCGAGTCGAACCTATTCGAGTCGAGTGTTGACCGAGTTTTAACCAAGTCGATATCGATTAGCTCGCGAGTTGTCTCGTCTCATTTGTACCCCTACATAGGTTCAGGCCCTTAGGGCTCAAGTCATTTAACAAAGGCAAAAGATGTAAAACAAGGGAGAAGAAAGATCTACATATAGTAGAGTTCAAAACATTGGGTTCTATATCCCTCCAATGTGGGATGGATTAGACACACCATCAAGAGTTTACCCATGTCTTAATTTTACACCATCATTTTCCAAAAAAAACTTGAGTTTTATTATTATTATTTTTATTATTATTATTATTAATTAAATTAAAATAATATTACTAATTATTATTATTATTTTGCTTATCGACTATCTCACGAGCTTATCGAGTCGAGTATCGGGTTGCTCGACTCGACTCGTTAGTATATCGAGTCGAGCTCGAGTTCGAGTCAAGCCTATTCGAGTCGAGTGTTGACCGAGTCGATCTCGAGTAGCTCGCGAGTTGTCTCGTCTCATTTACACCATATTATCAACTTTTAAATATTTTAATAGACTATTTTATAGGACTTAATTTATTGAATAAAAAAAATAAAGTGTCATATCTACATGCATTGTAATAAGTTTATAGCAACACTTTGGACCTCTTTAGGACACTTTTAATATAAAGTATCACATTAGTTATTTTATATGATACTTTTGAGAAAGTGTCCTATAAACCCATGATACTTTTTATAAGACATTTTTTCAAATAATGTCATATAAAATAACTAATATGACTGTTTTTTAATCAAAATGTACTTAAAAACTTGTTACGACGTTCAAAAACGTTTATAAACCTATTACAACGCCTTTAATTAAATAGAACATTTTATTGTTTGGTCCTATAAATTAAGTCTTATAAAACGGGTTATTAGGATACTTAGAAATTTTTGACGTCCTATAAAACCAAAATTCGACAGAATGGTAATTTACTCTATAGCATATATAGTGATCAAATGTAAAACACTCTAATTTTGAAAATCGTGGAAACCCTCGATTTCATTGGTTAAGTTAATAAAATTGTTTCATGAAATTGTTTAATTTGATGAAATTGTATCATATAATTCTTTTATTGATGAAATTGTTGTATATATTTGTGTTTTTTATGTAAAAATGAAAAAATTTCACCAGACTGCGAAAATACATGAAACAATTTCATCAGAATGAGAAAAATAAATGAAACTACATAAAAAAACACAAATATATGAAACAATTTCATTAACAAAAGAATTATATGAAACAACTTTATGAATTAATTTCATTAATTTAACCAATAAAATTGACGGTTTCCAAAGTTTCCAATCTAATATGGTTTCTAATTGAAACCACCTCTATATATATATAAATAACAAACTTATTTTTTTTTCTACAAAAACGGTGGAAAATCAAAATAAGAATAAATTACATTTTTGGTCCTTGTGGTTGTCACTCACTATCAATTCTAGTCCCTCTTTTAAACTCATTACAGTTTTGATCACTGTGGTTGCCAATCGGTTTCACTTTTGGTCCCTTTAACTAACTCTGTTAAAAGTATCCGTTAACTTTAAGGGCATTTTAGTCTTTTTCCTATTTCCTTAATTTTTGATAAAAAGTAAATAAATACGTCGTGTTATATATATACATATATAAACACATACTCAAAAGTCAAAACCCTATAATCCCAACACCCATTCCTCAAGAAGCAATCGTCGATTCCAGATTTCGACCTTCATTCTCGTTTCTCTGGTGATTACCTTCACCGTCGGCCACTGAGCTCTCTCTCTCTTATCTCCTATCTCCCGCTCATCTCACTTCTATTTCTCCACCGTCGAGCACCATCTCTTTTATTTCTTCGCCCTCCAGTCCCCAGAGATCGCAGCAACACTGTTGAGCTCTCCCGTCCGTCTCTTTTATTTCTCCATCGTGGAGCATCATCTTTCTCTCCCTCTATGTCTTTGTTCATTTAGGTTTCCATCTTCATCTGTTCAATTGGATTTGCATCCGCCGATTTCGTTTTGGCCTACATCTCCAGATTTCGTTTGGGTGTTTGAAGGTTGGCCTTGATGTTTTTTTTTTCTTCAAGCATCATATGCAACAATGGGAGTCGCAGAGATGGTGTAGGAGGAGATGTTAATAGGTTGGATGTTTAAGAATCTGATTTGGGGTTTTGATTTTAATGCTTTTTTTTTTGTTGATGCTCATATGGTTTTGATTATGTTAATGTTCTTGATTCGTATGTTAATTCTTTGGGTGGGGCTGGTGGTAATAGAAATACACAGATGGGACTGTATGCAGTGGCGAGTATTGGCCATAGATGAAGGAGAGATGAAGGCAATAGGTACATAAAGGGTCAATTGCAGGTGGGTTTTGGTTTTGATTTAGCTTTTGAGTTGAACTTTAATTTACATAGAGTTCTGATTTGGGTTCTGATTTAGTTTTTTAGTTGAGCTTTGATATAGGGTTCTAATTTCGGTTTTGATTTAGAGTTCTTATTTGGGTTTGCTTGAGAAGAGTTGGGTTGTCGGAAAAGATGACGCGAGGGTGTTGACGGAGAAGATGACCGGAAGACATGGTGTCAGATTGAGGGGTTCACAGAATTGGGTGGTAAGGGTTTCGAGACTTGCATCAAAGGGTTGTACACATACCTAAAGAATTTGTACATTGAAAGTTATTTAAAAAATATAACAAAATAAATAAAATCTTATAAAACAAAAAAGATAAATATTAAAATATTAAAAAAATGTTAAAAGACCAAAATAGCCTTTAACTTAACTGATATTTTTAATAGAGTTGATAGTATGGGTCAAATCCGAAATAAAATGGCAACCATAGGGACCAAATTCGAAATAAAATGGCAACCATAATTACCAAAATTGTAATTAGTTTAAAAGAGGGACTAGAGTTGATAGTAAGTGGAAACCACAGGGACCAAAAGTGTAATTTACTCTCAAAATAATTAAAAATTAAAGATTATTGATTGGATCAAGAATTCTACAAGAATAATTTCTGCTGAACCAATCAAGTCATGGCGACTTCTTCTTCTTGTTCTTTAAGACGTGCGTGTGAAGAAGATATGAGAGTCGAGTTTCACACGTAGCCCATATCATACTTTTACTACTGCCTCTGCAGGAAACCTCCAAGGAAGGAAGACCAAAATACAAGAGAAAGTTACATCTTGAAAAAGTGGATAGATTCTTAAGACAAGTATCAAAACTCCAAATGGATTATATCGTATATATATGTATCTATATGTGTATGTCATCCTCACCTTTATTAATAATTCTTCCAATTTGTCTTGTAAACAAGACAAACCCCTGAACACTTGATGTGAAAGCGGTCGGCTTCTGTTTACTTTTCCATCACTTGATTTTTCAACATGCATGTATATATTTTGTTTTCGTTTATGGTCATTGATCCTCTTTTAATTTTATCTACTTGCATTCACATGCTTTTATTTATCTACTTGTGTCATCACTAATGAAAGTTTAATAGATTCATATATATGAATTTGATTAAAGTTATGTGTAAGTTCGTGAAGGTGAATATGAAGACAAATAAAGATAGATAAATATGACGGAGGTAGAAGAAAATGATGAATACCTAGTATTTTGTGAGCTAGCAGATGAAGGTCCGTGTTTTTTTAGCCGTCAGAATAAAAAATAACTGATCCAAAGCTAGGCTCTAAAGTTTTCTCAATTCAAACGTTGTTCTCACATGATCATCTCTCTTTCTCTCTTAATAGAACGATTGTTTTTGTGTAATTTGCTTCACTCCAATTTTGGTTATATATTATGACGTTTTTTGATTAAAAATTAGGAGCAATATTTATAAAATAAAAAAAAAAGTGGTTAGAACCAATCTAACGATAAATCAAGTTTAACTACTATAAAACGTAAATTTAACAAGATTTGAACCAGTAAAGTTGATAGAATTGGAACCTTAAACGATAAAACTGAATATGATGAGGAGTACACAAAGCCTGCGATTGCCGTGTCCTAATATGAAATTTTGCCTCCAATCGTGTTTGGTTCCGGATGCCGTCGATCTTGAAGATACGACTAGTTTGTTCTTGTGCGGTTTATGGCTAAAACGCAAACCGCATGGCATATCTGGTTTAAAGGTTTTCCAAAATCGCAAACCGGACCGCTTATACATTAAAAAAAACGCAATGAAATGTGGTGCAGATTATGTGGTTTAATTTGTACCTAATGCAGTTCATTAATCCAATAATTATAAAATCACAACTTCAAAATAAATTCGACAACAATATTTCCATATTTCGTACAATGGAAAGTTACAATACGTAAGAAATGCGTAATTAAAAAATAGTGTAACGGGAACTAAAGAGTTCGGTAAACAATCCAAATACATCTGAAAAGCTAATTTGAAGATAAATTCAACTATGATGTTTGGCAAACAAAACAAAAGAAAATAACTCAAATAAGGAATTTGTAACATAAAACTTAAAAAGGAAAACTGAAAAACTAATAAATATATAAGTAATAATGTATTAAATATTTTCATTTGATAAATGATATGTATATACAATATATATTTAAAGAATATATAAAAATATGTGGTACGGTGCGGTTTCACGGTTTGATGATTTAAAACCGCAAAGTGCGGATTGATGAGATGCAAACCGTAAACCGCCTCGTGCGTTGTGGTGTGGTGCGGTTTAGATAAACATCTTATACAATTATCTAATTGAATTGATGCACGTCAATCCAATTCCATTGAATAGATAATATGTTTTTTGAAATAGCAGTGGAAAAATAAGGAAAAAATGAGAGAATTTCGTAGTTTAGAAATCTGGAGAAACAAAGGTATTTATAAACTGTCTGATACAGGAAGAATTCGAGCGTTAATAAGAAATTTTAATAATAATTGGGAAAAGGAGAAACGAACTCGAAAAGAAAAACGAGATCGAAAGAGGCTTGGGATTTGACATCGAAAGAGAGGTAAAAATAAAGCACCGAATATAGAGAGAGTTGCGATAGAGATTGAAGAACGAAACGAAAACCATAAGCAGAAGCGAATGCGAGTGCCAAGCGACTTGAGCCGCATGACACCCGCATGACAGTGTCTCTCGCGGGTTTTATGTGACTTCCATCCAATTCTAAATCGCGTTGCTCACTGTGTTTGTTTGCCACCTTCACATGACCACCCATTTTTTTCATCCATGAAATTATCATCGACATCACAAATCCTACTTTCATTCTAATTCTTTGCTTTCCATATTAGATTTAGTTTAGTAATTATATTAGATAATAAATTAGGATTAGATTAATTAATTTCATAATTATCTTTTTTAATTAGTTTATGATTAGTTTATTTAATTTAGTATTTATCTTTTTTCTAGTTTAGATTATAAATATGATAGTTAGGTTTATCTATACTATATTATAAATATGGCATAAAAAACTCTTAATTACAATTCATTAAGCTTTATGTACTATCATTTAAAGCTATCTACTTAAAATCTCTTAAAAATAACTACTAAAGCCTAATGTACTACCTGTAAAGCTTTTAACCCTAATTAATATATTTCATTCTTATCCCCCAAAATCCTTATCTCTAATCCCCAAATTCTAAAATTATGAAATTTGAATTCTGATAAACATAATCAAAACAGGATAAACATCTCAATTTAAATATAAAAAATTTAAAATATATAAGATAATTAATGAATTTTAACAAACTACTTAATTTTTTTATATAAAAAACATTATATTGTTAAGCCTAAATTAAACAAATTTATATATAAAAAAACCATTATCACTCAATAAAAACCATCCAAAATCGTATTATAAATCAATAAAAAACAAAAAATAAAAATAAACATTAAAATCGTGATGTATCTCGCTGCATTGCGCGAGTACGCTTCTAGTTTGTTAATAAGTTCAATTATTCAATAAAAGTTCAACTTTTAAGAGTTTTCTCTTAATTTCTCGAGTTTTACAATTTGTAATATCGTTATCAAAAGGGTTTAGACGCTTGTCGATTCTTCCGCAAACCTACGCTGCGTCAGTTGGTATCAGAGCAGGATTCGCCTGTCTTTTCACTAACAATTGCAGATCGACAGCCGACTACCAAAGCGGGTCTAGTAGAGATGAATGTGGCCTTATCCACATCACTTACTAATCTGACAACGGTTGTTAACAGGCTACAACCAAACATCGTCAACGATAACCGTCGGAGAAGAGACAGGTTTGAAGGACCGGATATGGCGCCATGCAATGGCAACCGTAACCGGGTCGATCTCTCGAGTTCCGAATCCAAAAAGGAGGAGGAAGAAGAAAAAATCCATATCGTACTTCAACGAATACTTCTTTCGTCAAAAGAAGAAAGCCAATACGAAGATCTTTTTCGATCGCATTGCTCCGTTCATAAAAAGGTATGTAACCTCATCATTGATAACGGGAGTTGTGAAAATCTAGTATCTCAATAATTGGTCGATTACTTTAATCTACCCACTCAACCCCATGAATGTCCTTATTCTCTTGGGTGGATCAAGAACGGTTTTCAAGTTAAAGTTACAAAAACTTGTCGAGTACCCATCTCAATTGGCAAATACTATCGAGAATAGGTACTATGTGATGTCCTTGATATGGATGCTTGTCACATTTTATTGGGCCGACCGTGGCAATTCAACAATCATGCCACTTACAAGCGTCGATACGACCTCGTACTATTCCTTTGTGGTGACCAAAAGATCGCAGTGACTCCGGTTGATAGCTTCGATGCGGGCACCAACAAGGAGAGCAACATCAACAACCATACTATCGGTTCGGTTACTTCTCTGGTCAGACAACCACCCATTCCGGAGGAGCCATCGAAACAAGAGGATGAAGTATTGCCGGACAAAGTTGAAATGAAGTCGTGGTTGAGTCACAACAAGAAATTGTTATCGAGGCCAATGTGTCGGAACTAGATCTCGGACCAGTCACCGAAGACACCGAAAGCAAGATAGTTGAAGACATTCTCGAGCCAACAAAAGCGTTGTCACAATAAGTCAAGAACGGTGATTCCGAAGGTGATGACACTTCAATTATTATCGCACTCAAAGCTCCGGTTCAAACCGAAACAAATCTCGGTAAAGTTAATTTAATCTCTTACGCTTTCGAATTTGATAAAATATCGCTCGTATGGAGACGATCACGACAACCTCAGTGTGGATTTGAAGACCAACCAAAATTTTTGAATTTTGAAAACCGAGATGTGGATCCAATTATTTCGAAGAAAAGAATGTTCTACGAGTCGGAGGAAGACGTTTTTCAAGTTAACTCGAGGACGAGTTCTTTTCAAGTGAGGGTGACTGATACAGGGAGAATTCGAGTGTTAATAAGAAATTTTAATAATAATTGGGAAAAGGATAAACGAACTCGAAAAGAAAAACGAGCTCGAAAGAGGCTTGGAATTTGGCATCGAAAGAGAGGTAAAAATAAAGCACCGAATATAGAGAGAGTTGCGATAGAGATTGAAGAACGAATCAAAAACCATAAACAGAAGCGAATGCGAGTGCCAAGCGACTTGAGCCGCATGACACCCGCATGACAGTGTCTCTCGCAGGTTTTATGTGACTTCCATTCAATTCTAAATCGTGTTGCTCACTGTGTTTGTTTGCCACCTTCACATGACCACCCATTTTTTTCATCCATGAAATTATCATCACGTGACATCACAAATCCTACTTTCATTCTAATTATTTGCTTACCATATTAGATTTAGTTTAATAATTATATTAGATAATAAATTAGGATTAGATTAATTAATTTCATAATTATCTTTTTTAATTAGTTTATTTAATTTAGTATTTATCTTTTTTCTAGTTTAGATTATAAATAGTATAGTTAGGTTTATTTGTTAATAAGTTCAATTATTCAATAAAAGTTCAACTTTTAAGAGTTTTCTCTTAATTTCTCGAGTTTTACAATTTGTAATCTCGTTATTAAAAAGGTTTAGACGCTTGTCGATTCTTCCGCAAACCTACGCTGCGTCACTGTCAGATACTACCCAGAGACGGCATGGGTTGGGCCGAAATTTACTGTCATAAACTACCCAGAGACGAGCATGGGTTGGGCCGCAACTGCATTAGGCACTACTTCATTTCGACAAACAAAGAGGAATGTGGTTTTTGCCGCAGGTTAATTAAGTTGCATGGGAACTCGCATGGACCTCTGTGTTGTTTTGCCTAAAAATTAGATTTTAAAATCTTTGACCATTTCATATATATCATGCTCCTCTCTGAAACCCAGTGCAAACTCAATTACTTGGCTTATTCTCCATTTTGATAACTAGTGTGAGTTTAGTCTTACAAACCCACAAAAGTTTCTAAGTCATTCCAACTTGAAACTAGAAACAAGTCTAAATACCCAACATTTTTTAACCACATTCTTAGCATCCGCCCGTCCCAACGTTTATACAATGGATTACGTATGGGCAATATTGATA
The DNA here is from genome assembly GCA_023525745.1 of Arctium lappa. Lineage (NCBI taxonomy): Eukaryota > Viridiplantae > Streptophyta > Magnoliopsida > Asterales > Asteraceae > Arctium > Arctium lappa. The sequence goes on along the minus strand of CM042063.1, from coordinate 38,210,606 downwards.
CTATCATTTCCAGTAGTATCGTTGTTGTCTTTTTTACAACTTTTGTTGTTGCCGGAACTATATGGTATGGTTGAGCGACTACCAACATTATGAGAAAAGGAACCAATCTTAGTCGTCCAAGTGTTTTGATGAAAGGCTACTATTCCTTTATGGCATTTCAACAGAATAGGGTGAATTTGGTATTAAGATAAAACAAAATTGGATTTCACGCTTTTATATAGGTTACTTTCTAATTTATAATTGTTTAATCAAAATAGAAATAATACTTTATTTAAACAAACAATATATAAAATTGGTCATTTTATTTTTTTAATTTAATATCCATATAATATATATGTGTAACAACCCAAGAACAAGCACAACATAAGTTTAATTATTAATCTCAAAATGGGTCCTATTACAATGCAAAATAAAATAAGGTCTTCATAAATTGGAAACGAAAACACCCTATCACAGCCGAGACGTCTACATCTAACAGTGTAATACCCTCAAATCTGAAAATAACAATTAGTTTTAAATTTTCGATAATACATCAAATAATGAATAATTCCTTACTAAAAGTCAACAATTTATTACCTATAATGGCAATCTAAGACTTAGCATTAACAATAAATAATTCAGACCTTACATATAGTCTAAATTAAGGGTCGGTGTTACTCTCAAACAATGGTCGCTATCTCCAAATGCGGAAGACATTCCTGAATTGCTAATTACTTCTTGGCCTATAACTAGCACTCATTTCTTCATAGAGTCACTAGTATCATTCCCCAACGAGAACCTGATGCACATGCCGACAAATAAAAAGTGTTAAGCATAACGCTTAGTGAGTTCAAGAGTTTTATCAATTATATAAGACGGAAAAACCGGAAAGAATATTATTTAAAATCTCAACTCCCAATATGCAATGTGATTAGAATAGAAAGTGATATCTGTCCCAAAACCCGTTTTCGTGATAAAATGCTCGAATAGAACCGCTTCATAAACATGGAACCAACTAAATACTCACACAAAGTACAATAAGATTAAAATTCAACTACCAAAACATGGGAATAATTCACTTATTTCAAAACCTTGATATATGGAGGGGATCTAATAATTCAAAGTCATAAAATGCGGTTACTGAGTATGGATATTACAACATCTGAAAACAATGTTTGACAACAACGGGGGAGACCCGTATCCGTTGAGAGTGAAAGGAACACATGAGTATGTCACTCATACAACATTAATCGTATAACACTTCGTGACTAGACGTCCAAATGTTCCTACAAATCCTTAACAAGTTTCAGCTCAAGAGTCGATTGACCTTAGTGTCTATTCCACGAATTCCACCTCAAGGCCCGACACACTTAAGTACTACCTCCAAGGCATTACCTTCAAGCGGCGGAGGTCCTAGTGCCTACCTCCAAGGTAGCACCTTCAGACTCAACCCTCCTAGTGCCTACTTGAAAAGTTTAAGGTCACAAAACAGGGGTCTCGGAGTCCAACCCTGCAATACCCATTCGACCAACAAATAAAGACTGACTTACATGCATATGGATCTAATGCAACACAGTCTAAATTACATGACTCCAAAGGGGTGTAAAAATAGAGCAGTCGGCTTGGGTCGGTTGTTTGGCCTGCATATACTTGGGCCGACAATGATATCTCATATAAAAATGAATAAGAAGCATGTTGCAAGATTCGAGCTCAAGACAACCTGCAGATAAAGGTAGCGCCCTTACCACCAAGCGACTGCCATGATTTGGTTAAAGTGGCTGATTAATTTATATATTCTTCATTTCACAAGATCCAATCTTTCTCCCAACTTTGGTATCAATTTTGGATCAGATGCGACTCGAATTTGTCGAAACTAAAAACACAAATATTGTAGTTATGTGTGTTAAATTTCCATAAGAACTCGAATAACTTAAATTGGGGCTAAGAAGAGTGAGATATGATTCTTCTTTTTGCTATATATATATACACATGTACACTCCGCTTCAAAGTGTTCTGAACCAAAAATCATGGCGTTACAATCCTCCCAACCTTAAAAGAGATTTCGTCCTCGAAATCCAATTCATCAACAAAACATTTGAATATCCCACTTGTCAGAATTCGTTGGTTCCCTGATGAAGATCGATTCTTTCTTGCAATAGTTATACCATGACAATAGAGTTCCCACATTCAAATCTCAATCTCAATATGTTACACCACTACAAGGAGTGAACATTGAACATTGTTGGAACATCTTTCAACAGTACAATTTCGGTTGCCTACTGATCCTACGTGACTCATATTATCGCAAGGACTAGATAACGACCTCAACTACTCAGTTTCTCAAATGTTGCCCAAAATGAAATCACTCTTAAATATTTCTAATCAACTTTTTATCAAGTCGCATTACGCTCACCCATGCCTTCAAAAAACGATGATCCTTGCAAAACTAGTCCGACCAAAATCGACCATACTCCTTTATTTCAAGGTACTTCCTAAATTCCTTAATCAAACCATTCTACCCATTAACCTGATGTTTCTTCCAAGATCGTACCAACACACTCTATAGAGAGTCGATTATCCCAAACTCATTAACTGCATAACTCTCAAAATATGACTAAACATCGAACATCCTCCAAGGCATTACCTTCAAGCGGCGGAGGTCCTAGTGCCTACCTCCAAGGTAGCACCTTCAGACTCAACCCTCCTAGTGCCTACTTGAAAAGTTTAAGGTCACAAAACAGGGGTCTCGGAGTCCAACCCTGCAATACCCATTCGACCAACAAATAAAGACTGACTTACATGCATATGGATCTAATGCAACACAGTCTAAATTACATGACTCCAAAGGGGTGTAAAAATAGAGCAGTCGGCTTGGGTCGGTTGTTTGGCCTGCATATACTTGGGCCGACAATGATATCTCATATAAAAATGAATAAGAAGCATGTTGCAAGATTCGAGCTCAAGACAACCTGCAGATAAAGGTAGCGCCCTTACCACCAAGCGACTGCCATGATTTGGTTAAAGTGGCTGATTAATTTATATATTCTTCATTTCACAAGATCCAATCTTTCTCCCAACTTTGGTATCAATTTTGGATCAGATGCGACTCGAATTTGTCGAAACTAAAAACACAAATATTGTAGTTATGTGTGTTAAATTTCCATAAGAACTCGAATAACTTAAATTGGGGCTAAGAAGAGTGAGATATGATTCTTCTTTTTGCTATATATATATACACACATGTACACTCCGCTTCAAAGTGTTCTGAACCAAAAATCATGGCGTTACAATCCTCCCAACCTTAAAAGAGATTCCGTCCTCGAAATCCAATTCATCAACAAAACATTTGAATATCCCACTTGTCAGAATTCGTTGGTTCCCTAATTAAGATCGATTCTTTCTTGCAATAGTTATACCATGACAATAGAGTTCCCACATTCAAATCTCAATCTCAATATGTTACACCACTACAAGGAGTGAACATTGAACATTGTTGGAACATCTTTCAACAGTACAATTTCGGTTGCCTACTGATCCTACGTGACTCATATTATCGCAAGGACTAGATAACGACCTCAACTACTCAGTTTCTCAAATGTTGCCCAAAATGAAATCACTCTTAAATATTTCTAATCAACTTTTTATCAAGTCGCATTACGCTCACCCATGCCTTCAAAAAACGATGATCCTTGCAAAACTAGTTCGACCAAAATCGACCATACTCCTTTATTTCAAGGTACTTCCTAAATTCCTTAATCAAACCATTCTACCCATTAACCTGATGTTTCTTCCAGGATCGTACCAACACACTCTATAGAGAGTCGATTATCCCAAACTCATTAATTGCATAACTCTCAAAATATGACTAAACATCCAACATCCAGGCAATAAATCCAAACTGAGTAAGAAAATATTAGTTATCGATCCCTAATTACCAACATCTAATCTCTTAAGTTACCATCTATGTTTCAAACGCTTCATAGAATTCAAGAGAATTACTCCTAGACCTCAAAATCAACAATAGATACCTGATATCCTGGAATGATCGTACCACAATCATGGTCATGCCAACCAGTATCTCCTCCTTGATGTGCACTATGTCGATCCCTAGTATCGACTTAAAGTTAACACCTAACATGCGAACTAGAATCCCAAAGCTACACAATTCTAATGAACGAACCCCATAATCTTCTTCATTCAGGAGGGCACACCACTAACATAAAACATGATGTCAACTGGGTCGTCCCTTAATTCCAATTGACCCATAGGAAAATATTCGCATATAAATTTCAACCCGTAAATACCAAACGACAAAGATTGATTCTTTAATAACCGAGACATCATACAAATCTAATAGCTCAACTTCAAACATGCTTCGACTTCTCAAGATGAAATCCCAAGATTCAAAACCAACCACAAGTCAAGGTCATTCGACTCTTCAATTCTTAATGACTCTTCTATTCCTAAAATATAACACATTCCCCAAAAATTTTATAGATATGAGTCTAGAGAGTTCAAGTTTTGGGTTTTTTTTTCAAGTACAAGACTAAACAATTACACCAATTTGCAATTTTAAAAGATTTACACAACATAAAATCTTTATAACTATTTTACGCACACATTTTTTTATTACCACTACCATATAATTGTGTGATGTGACCACAAATGTCATACATATAAAATCGAATAATAAAATGAATTTATGTTGTGAAAACAATGACGACAACAAATGATAATGTACAAAATGGAACACTAGAACGAACCTTCTTAGTCCCATCATAACTTACTCACGTTGCTCAAGTTAATCAATTCACGCACCAAAATGATGTGCAATAATATACGTTCATACAAAGTTCAAAAGAAAACTGTGTAGATGAACACTATCAAAATTTCACCTCTAAAAACAAAATCACATAGGCTAAACTCTCAATAAAATTTTATACACAAACACACAGGATGAAATAAATCATATGCACTTCAAGTTTTCACCCATGAGCCACTAAACAAGAAATAAATTTCTAATAAAACTTTGCATATAAGCATTTGCAATCAAGTGATTTCATATATTCAAAATATTGACTCAAATATCTTGTGCGTCTTTTATAAATCAATATGTTCATTATAACATGCTCATTCCAAACTCAAAGTAAAGGTTGCACAACCATCGAGTTTCCAAAATTTCTGATTTAGCAACAAAAATGACAAATTTTGTATGCAAACATACGAACTAAAGTAGTTCAATGCCACTTAAAACTTGATCAAAATCTCACATGCACCAAATATATATATATAAGTATATATATATATATGTATATATACATATTTTCAAAACTTGTAACACAAACTGTGTATGTGTTGTGGGTAAACTTGGTCAATTCAGGTCGGTTTAGAATTTTAAAGCTAACCAACGATATGCTTTCAACATTCCACGATGCTAGCAAAATAACTAAAAGAAAACTTCCAATAAATTTGTACATAAATCCCAACAAAATAATTCATGTATTTCAATACATGGTTATACATCTATGTGTGCCAAAATATTCTCCAAAATTGGAAATACACCAAGTACAAGTAACTTGACAAAGAAAAATAATTTATGCATGTTTTTTTTAATAATTATCATGCATGCATTTGGTTGACCCATGAAGTCTTAAAACCACACTCATCAAGTCCGACATTGGAAACCTCAAGTATCTTAAGGCGATAATTCACAACTAAGTCGATTAACCTTACAAACGTTTTCCCCAAATGATGATAGTTCAACAAGTCTATGGTTCATTCTTAACCAATATCATTGACCCGCAATCGTTGACTTAATGTAATTACCAACTTAAATGTCATACGAGGTGACAATGCTACAAACATCAATTTTTCTAATGATAATTCACTAAGAAGTCACTCCTTACCCCATTCATTATCACAAAAATACAATTCAAGCACACACATGTAATTGTAAATTCATAACAACACTGGCTGAGTGCAACTATGAACATACCATATATGAAGATCCTTTATACTATCGTCATGATTCTCGATGCTAGTGTCTCTATTGACCTCAAAATATTTTATCCTAAAGCGTCTTATTGTATATTCTCACTTTCCATTAAATACAAAAACGCTAGTCTGAGTCTACGCATTCTAAATCAACACCTAAATCTCTCAAACTTATGTTCTGATACTAACTTTTAACACCCTCAAATCTGAAAATAGCGACTAGTTTTAAATTTTCGATAATACATCAAATAAGGAATAATCCTTACTAAAAGTCAACACTTTATTACCTATAATGGCAATCTAAGACTTAGCATTAACAATAAATAATTCAGAACTTACATATAGTCTAAATTAAGGGTGGGTGTTACTTTCCAACAACGGTCGCTATCTCCAAATGCGGAATACATCCCCAAATTGCTAATTACTTCGTGTGCCTATAACTAGCACTCATTTCTTCATAGAGTCACTAGTACCATTCCCAAACGAGAATCTGATGCACATGCCGACAAATAAAAAGGTTAGACTTAACGTCTAGTGAGTTCAAGAGTTTTATCATTTATATAAGACAGAAAAAACGGAAAGAATATTATTTAAAGTTTCAACTCCCAATATGAAATGTGATTAGAATAGAAAGTAATATCCGTCCCAAAACCCGTTTTTGTGATAAAATGCTCGAATAGAACTGCTCCATAAACATGGAACCAAACCAAATACTCACACAAATACAATAAGATTAAAATTCAACTACCAAAACATGGAAATAATTCCTTTATTTCAAAACCTTGATATATGGAGAGTATCTAATAAGTCAAAGTCATAAAATGCGGTTACTCGCCAAAACCCAAACAATATAGAAACATGGATATTACAACATCTGAAAACATTGTTCCATTGAGTGTGAAAGGAACACATGAGTATGTCACTTGTACAACGTTAATCCTATAACACTTCGCGACTAGACGTCCAAATGTTCCTACGACTCCTTAACAAGTTTCACCTCAAGAGTCGGTTGACCTTAGTGTCTATTCCCATGAATAACACCTCAAAGCCCGGCACACTTAAGGACTACCTCAAAGGCATTACCTTCAAGCGGCGGAGGTCCTAGTGCCTACCTCCAAGGTAGCACCTCCAGACTCAACCCTCCTATTGTCTAATTGAAAAGTTTAAGATCACAAAACATGGATCCCGGAGTCCAACCCCGCAATACCCATTCGACCATCAAATAAATGCTGACTTATGTGTCTATGGATCCAATGCAACACAGTCTAAATTACATGACTCCAAATGGGTGTCTAACATCCTCAAAACATGTAATTAATAATTAAATATGCCTTAACGCATAAAATTCCAAGAAAATGTCAACACTCTCAAGATATATAGTTAACAATGAAATATGCTTCAAATGCATATAATTTTTAGAAGCTCGATATAGCATAGTTTATAATTGGACTAAAGTCCCTAAGACTCATTAAAGTCAAATACGAATCAAAAGTTCAACAATTCATTTGACCATTCAATAAATGTCATTAAAACAATAAAACGCATTAAAATACATTCTTCAAATGCATTATCAACATAAAAACATAAAATTGTTGGGACAAATCATTTTTCAAATTAAAATCCTCATTATATTCCCAAATTATTCCATGACACAGTGATGTGCATTTTCCAAACGGTTTAAAAACCTAATATACCAAAATTACGTTAACGTCAATTAACTTTCATTTGTGCACTAAATCACCAAAAGAACATATGCTTGATGTTTACACATCAAAATATCCAAAAACCAATGATAGACATTTTATAAGATTTAACAACTCAAATTTACCAATTACGAAAAGTTTGTCAAATACTCAACACATTTGATAAATATAAAGTAAACACATTATTACTTCAAAAAAAACACATTTTGGCATGTACATAGTTTTCACAAAGCAACTTGAACTCACATTGCTAAGTTATGTTAAACCTAGTTTTTATCCAACTTGCACAAACTTCTCGCTACCTAGATAAACCATGTATAATCACCAAATCAATTAAATGAATTTATACAAAATATTTAAACAACCCTATGACCTTTCCAACTCATCAAGAATCACCCCCAACGGATTTAAAACCAATTTTATACGAATATTTGAAGATTGATTACTTAATCCCGTCATGAAACAGTGTTGTCCTAAAAAAACCCGATTTTTGGCACACTTACACTCTGAATCAGCTCTTTCTTAATACGGTTTGTTAAAGACATCTCAACGGTTCCAAAGACATATTACACGCCTCAAACCGATCTACGAGCGATTTACTACGATTTTTACAATATCTGGACAACACCTAAAATAAACCGTATCAACTTCAAATTATATAAAACCATTTAATCCATACTTCCTATTGATTAATTCATCAAAACCCATTTAAAAGTTATAAAATTTAAACTTTCAAATTTGAAATCTTTAAACCCCAAATGAATTTATCACCAAATGTAAATTCTTCCATTTAATTCATTTGCAAAATACTAACAAACCCATTATTTACCATATAAGATATTTCTTCCAACAAATAACTTTAATAACATCAAAATCATAATATTTCAAGAACTCTAAATTTTACATAATAGCTAGAAAAACTTTAGGTTAAATGGTTGGGATGTTCATACCTTTCAACTTCTAGAAATCACAAGCATCAAGTAACTTAGTGTTCTTCAAACCTCCCTTAAAAAGCTAGCTTGCATATCCATTAGAAACCTTAACTTGGATCTTCAGTATATATATATATATATATATATATATATATATATATATATATATATATGGTCAAGTTAATTTGTTAACCATATTTTTTGTGTTAACTCTATGAACTATTATAAGCCCTTGATCATGGAAATCAATGGTTGAGATTGAATATCTTTTAAAAACCTTAATAGTTGCACAATTAATGAAAAATTAGGAGTGAACTATAGTGATAAGGGTATTTTGGGAAAACAAATAAATGAAACATTATGTCTTTATTCTCTATTAATTAATGTTCCTTTCAAAAGAATTGTAACCCCCAGTTCATTAGTGTTCATGAATCTGCATGTATTTGAACATTATTCTTCCAAAAGAATCGTAATCGTCGGTTCAAGCATGTTCATATGAAGAAATATAAACATTATTACTTTTAAATATCATATTCATATGAACAAATATGAATAATATTACTTTTAAATATCATATTCATATGAAGAAATATGAACAATATTAATTTCAAATATCATATTCATATGAAGAAATATGAACATGAATGAACCACCACCTTACTGTTCATGTGACTCGTTAACAAGTTTTTGTTCATATGCCCAATGGTGAAGTAAGGAACAAACATGAACATTATTTCTTTTAAAAGTTGAAATTTTGACAAAAACACGATGCTTTATGATTTTATATTCACATAGTTTCTTCGGAGTGGTTTAAATGGACAATCATACTTGGATTTGCAGAAATCATCATCTTTAATCGGTGGACAAAAGATTTGAATTGAAACAACTAGCTACTAGACTTCATGTGATGTTCATACGATTTTAGCAATTGATTATAGAAAATATTTTGAAATCAAAGAATTAGCAAGGATTGGATTATGTTGTTGGATGACTTTGATGATATTCATATGATTTCAAAATTATGTTGAAAATGGAAAAAATTATGAAATTGTAACCTCCACTATAATTATGGATGATTTATTTGTGTAACCCCCATGAAGATAAATGAAATATTAATTAATTACTAAATGACGTTTCTACCCTTTTGTATTAAATAAATAAACAAATTAAACAACAAAAAATCTTGCATTTCTATTGGTTAAGCAAGGTTCATAAAGTTAACAAGAATTGTGTGGTTAACAAATGATCCTTGCTCTATATATATATATATATATATATTCTTTTTTTCCTTCTAAAAAAAAGAGCAGTCGACTTGGGTCGGTTGTTGGGCTTTCATATACTTGGGCCGACAAAGATATCTCATATAAAAATGAATAAGAAGCATGTTGCAAGATTCGAGCTCAAGAACACCTGCAGATAAAGGTAGTGCCCTTACCACCAAGCTACTGCCATGATTTGGTTAAAGTAGCTGATTTAATCTATATATTCTTCATTTCACAAGATCCAATATTCTCCCAACTTCGGTATCAATTTTGGATCAGATGCGGCTCGAATTTGTCGAAACTAAAAACATAAATATTGTAGTTATGTGTGTTAAATTTCCATAGGAACTCGAATAACTTAAATTAGGGCTAAGACGAGTGAGATATGATTCTTCTTTTTGCTATATATATATATATATATATATATATATATATATATATATATATATATATATACACACACTCTGCTTGAAAGTGTTCTGAACCAAAAATCATGGTGTTACAAGCAACATCTACAACATGGCTATAGACCAGCTATCTTCGACTCCTAGTTCTCAACATTTCTCCTTCCCTTTGGAAGAAGCACCGTCGGTTCCCTTACCTGAAAATGAGTTTTAAAATTTGAAAACGAGGGTTAGACCATAATGCCTAGTAAATTCCCTTCCGAAGGCAACTTAGAACAATTGGTATAATTAAATTCGCAAATGCTTTAATTAATAAATTAATCATTATAGTATAAAAATACCATAAAAGTTCCACGCAAAGGAATTTACACAGTGAATCAGTTCCCATCACCTTTTGTGATGTCCACACTCGGGGGGCCCAGTAGATCCCCCATTTCAGCCCCCCAGTAGATGTTGCATCCATGTGCATGAGAAACAAATTCAAGGCACACGGCTCACCTAATTTCACATTACTGCTCTACAACCAACGATACTCTATTTCGCAACCATCCGAAAGTTCATAAAAGAGTAGCTTAATAATCATGAGTAAAAGAGGAGTCTTTTATCATAAAATAATTAGAGCATGCTTTCAAATATATCAGTGTTCAAATACGCAAATCTTTAAAGTTTATTTATCCATAATTGTAGGAAAGGTTTTAAGGGAACTCACATGTTAATGGAAACTCGACACACATACCCCGAAACTTACTTCAGAAATGATCGACGCCTACAAGTTAGTTAAGAGTCCAAAGTTAATTCATGTTTAGATCCTATTTAGTCCTGGCTATAAGCATCCAACCGAACTTCCCCAAAAATTACGTTTCTAGGCCCATCCGGGTCCAATCTCGGGTTTTAGACCTATCCGGGTTGATTCTCAGCATCCCCGCCTCTATCGTGTTCCGTTTCTCGGCCCTACCTGGTTGGGTTCCGGTTTCCAGGTTCCACCGGATTGGGTTCCGGTTTCCAGGTTCCTCCGGATTGAGTTCGCGGAACAATCCCGGCTCTACCGGGTCTTATTCCTGGTTCGCGTGGTCGAGCCATCCGGGATTTCTCCCAGTCCCAAGCAATGTTACCCGAGTTTTACCCTAGGCTTACCCCTGTTTCTCCCGGTAATCCTAACACCAGGGTACTGACTTTCAGGTCGGTGTTTCAACCGGGATTTGGGACGATTCCCAGTAGGTTCTTCGATTTCTTGAGGAAAACCCGGATCTCCCTTCCCTAAATCGATTAACTATCAAATCGTCGAATCAATCCCACAACTTAAGGTTCAAGCTAACTAACCAACTGGTTTTTCAATCATTATTTAACCAACCTTCTCAAATCGGAATTAGATACAAGCAATTATCAATAATAGATTCTCAATTCCTTATTTCAAAGAGAAGATTAAGATGTGATTACCTTTTTAAGATGCAAACTCCCCAATTTGTTTGATTTCTTCTTCACCTTCCTCAAGAATCTAAAATCCCAACCTAGCTTCTTTGTCTACACTTCTCTTCCTCGGGCGTCGCTCATAAGAAAAGGAAGGGTGAGGGTTTAGGGTTTTTCTTTTAATCCCCTTTATATAACTTTCAAATATTGACCAGAAAAGACCCCTAAGTTTTCTTTTTCCAACAACGATCACCACTGAAAACAAGGAAGGTAAATTGAAGGTTACGGTTATTACAACACTCCCACCTCAAAAGAATTTTGTCCCCGGAATTTCTTTATTGAAAAGATGCGGGTACTTGGACCTCATTTCAGATTCCACTTCCCATGTTGCTTCCTGCCTTTTGTGAAATCTCCAATGAACTTTCACTAAGTTAATCTTCTTGGTTCTCAAACTTTTGACTTTATGATCGACGATTTCTACAGGTTCCTCTATGAAGTTTAACTTCCCGTCCACTTCTACGTCATACAGTGGCACCACCATGTCGACTTCCGCCAAACACTTCCTCAAGTTGGAGACATGGAACGTGTTATGAATACTTCGTAATTCTTTTGGTAGATCAAGCTTGTATGTCATTTCTTTGATCCATTTGACAATCGCAAACGGTCCAATGTAACGTGGGCTCAGTTTTCCCCTCTTCCCAAAACGCATCACTCCTTTCCAAGGGGATACTTTGAGCATTACATTATCTCTAACTTGAAATTCTATATCTTTTCGTCGTTTGTCTCTGTAGATCTTTTGTCGGTCGCGTGCCACCTTCAACCTTTCCCGCACTTGCACAATCTTATCTGCAGTCATTTTTACTGTCAATTGCTTTTCCCCAACCTCATTCCAACACAAGGGCGTTCGGCATTTCCTGCCATAGAGCACTTCATACGGAGTTGCCTTATTGCTCGCATGATAACTGTTGTTGTAGGCAAATTCGATCAATGGTAGATGGCTCACCAACGATCCTTGAAAATATAGAGCACACGCCCTCAACATATCTTCTAGGGTCTGGATAGTTTGCTCGCTCTGACTGTCGGTTTGAGGGTGGTAAGCAGTGTTCAACTTAATTTGTGACCCCATTTCTCTTTGGAAGCTCTTCCAAAATGTAGATGTGAAACGACTATCACGATCTGATACTATTGACAATGGCACGCCGTGCCGGGTCACTATTTCATCGATATATAACTTTGCCAGCCTTTCTAGTGAGTATGTATCCTTTATAGGTAGGTAGTGTGCCGACTTAGAAAGTTGATCCACGATTACTCATATCGCATCGTACCCCTTTGGGGTCCTAAAAATTTAGTCACGAAGTCCACGTGATTTGATCCCACTTCCATACCGAAAAGTCTAGAGGTTGTAGTTTTCCATAGGGTCGTTGGTTCTCCACTTTCACCCGTAAGCATGTCAAACACCTCTCCACAAAGTGTGCTATGTCATTCTTCATTCATGGCCACCAATAACTTTGTCATAAGTCTCCAAACATCTTATTAGTCCCCGAGTTAATCGAATACTTTGATTTGTCTTCTAGAATAACTTTCCTAGCTTCTCCAAGTTTAGGAACCCAAATCCTCCCGTTAAAGCACTTTAATCCACGACTTTCCTCCGTTAAGGAGGTTGCATGTCCGATCATCTGCTCCTTTTTAACATTTTACTATGTTAGTTCTTCCACTTGACACTTCTTTATCTCATCCAATAGATTAGATGTCATTTCGGCCCTCATAGCCACCACCTTTGAAGGTTCACCCCTCTCCTTACGACTTAAGGCGTCAGCTACTACGGTGGCCTTCCCAGGATGATACTCGATCTTACAATCATAACAACAGTTCCATCCATCTCCTTTGACGCATATTCAGTTCTTTTTTATCAAATAAATGACACAAGCTTTTATGATCCGTGAATATCTGACATTTCGTCCCGTAAAGGTAATGTCGCCAGATTTTCAGCGCAAAGACGACGCAGCTAACTCCAAGTCATGAGTAGGGTATCGAGTCTAGTGATCTTTTAGCTGATGAGATGTGTATGCAATCACTTTCCCTCGTTGCATCAGTACGCATCCTAATCCCAATCTTGATGCGTCGCTGTAGACCACAAAGTTGTCCGTACCATCAGGTAATGCCAAGATCGGAGCGTTGCTCAGCATATCTTTCAGCTTCTGGAAGGCTTCTCTCTAGTTTTCGTCCATACAAACTTAACATTTTTCTTGGTTAAGGAAGTTAATGGAGTGGCTATTCGTGAGAAGTCCTTAATGAACTTACCATAATATCCTGTCAGTCCAAGGAAACTCCGCACTTCAGACGGATTTCTTGGCGACTCCCAATCTCTAATAGCCTCTATTTTCGATGGTCCACCTTAATCCCGTCCTGAGACACTACATGTCCAAGAAATTGTACCTCTCGAATCCAAAACTCACATTTCGAGAATTTTACGTAAAACTTCTCTCACTTCAATAACTATAGTATAGCCTCATGTTCCCTCTCGAATTTTGAGTACACTAGGATGTCGTCAATAAGCATGATCACAAACTAATCCAAGTAGGGTTGACACACCATATTCATCATAAACATGAAAGTTGCAGGGGTGTTTGTTAAACCAAACGACATCATTAGAAATTCGAATAGTCCATATCTTGTTCGGAAAGTCGTTTTAGGTATATCTTCTTCCCTAACTTTGAGTTGGTGATAACCCGACCTCAGGTCTATCTTAGAGAAATAACTAGCCCCTTGCAACTGATCAAACAAATCTTCTATCCTTGGGATTGGATATTTTTTCTTAATCGTAACTTTTTTGAGCTCACGGTAATCTATGCACACTCGCATAGTCCCGTCCTTCTTCTTTACGAAAAGTACCGACGCTCCCCACGGCGAGGTACTTGGTCTAATGAACCCTTTATCTAACAATTCTTGCAATTAAGACATCACTTTATTCATTTCAAAAGTTGCTAATCTATAAGGCGCACGTGCTATGGTGCGGCTCCAGGCATCAAATAGATTCGAAACTCGACTTGACGATCCGGAGGCAGACACGTCAGGTCCTCCGGAAACACTTCTGGGTACTCCCTTACTATTCGCGCTTCCTCCACTCCACACTTCTCTTTCTTAGAATCTATAACATAAGCCAAGAATCCCTGACATCCTTTCCTCAGGCATCTAGTAGCCTTAATCATAGAGATCAGGCTAGTACTCGTATCTCGCCTATTTCCATAAATCACTATTGTCCCCTTGTTGGGAAACTGCATGTGAATCAACTTCTTATTACATACGATATTGGCAATGTTCTTAGCTAGCCAATCCATTCCAAGCAAAATATCAAACTCTCTCATCTCCATCAGATGCAACAACATTGGTACCAAACTTCCTTCCATGTCACTGACACAACCCTCAATCGCCTCTCTAATAAACACTTGATTATCATCAGCGGTTTCTACTTCTAATACCCATTCTAAACGCTTTGGTTTTACTCTTAAACATTTCACAAAATCTGTAGACACAAAAGAATAACTTGTTCCTGAATCAATTAACACCTTTGCACATATAGATTTCACCATAAATGTACTTGTCGCCACATCCGGAACCTCCTCTGCCTCCATTGTTGTCATATGAAATGCCCGACCTTTCGAGCGTGCAGGCTCTAACCTCCTCTCCTCCCTCTTGCCACCATTGCGATCACCAGCTTGAATTGGCCCACTCTTCTTCACCTACAGGTAATCAAACCACAGGTGGTCAGGCGACCTACACTGGTAAGACGACCTCTTGTTCGGGAAATCCCTCGACATATGACCTGGTAATCCACATTGGAAACAGGACCTTGTTTCCACCCCACATTCCCCTCGATGCACACGTCGACACTTCCCATACAGTTTTTCTCCTACCCCACGGTTCTCGCGTGGCTCCAGCTTGAAAGTCTTTCCTTTCCTCGCACCAACTCCTGATCCGTCCCATTTCCTCTTGTCCCGGACCCAACCCTCTCTGAAACTTGTCGGTTCTTTTCCTTTTTCATCAGTTCAGCCGCATTAATGGCCGCTTGGAAGGTGGTAAGATTCCTTGTCGAAACCAGTTCCCTTATACTGCTCTTCAGCCCATATATGTATCGTTCCACACGTCGCTCCTCAGTCGGTATGTACAACTCTATGAAGCGATATTTCTCTATAAATTTGGAGGTGTATTCTCGCACCGTCATCTCTCTCTGCTCTAAACTCAAAAACTCCTCTTCCAACTTCTTAACCGCCGCCAGAGGGCATAACTGAGCCTTAATTCTCCCAACAAAAGTCTCCCAAGTCATACTCCGAGCCGCTGACGACCCTTTCCCTCCGGTTTCGGCATCCCACCAGAAAACCGCATCAGACTTCAACACTTGCATGTATTGAAGGCAAGTTCCATCTCTCGTTCCCATTTTAGTGCTAAGACTGGATCGCACTCTCCTTTGAATGTAGGAGGCTTACAAGAGGATAATGCCTTATAGTTGCATCCCTTAGCTGCATCAAAATCGTTCGCCACTAATGTGGTTGATCAAGAATAACCGCCCATTTCAGTCAGGGGCGGGCTTGACATTTATGTGCCTTCCTTGCTTTCACTCTTCTCCCTGCTTCCCGATACAGATTTCTCCTGACATGACAACAGAGCTTGCAAGGTCTCTTGAAGTTTTCCCATCTCAGTGGCAAAAGCCTCTTGGGTCACGAAGGACTGAGCTCGGCCCCGACCACGACCTCTCATTTGTCCATGTCCTCTCCAGTTGCGGAACTTTCTTGTTGCGATGTTTCATGTTCCGCCAGTATTTCGACACTTCTCGCCCTACGAGAGACACGAGTCTTGGCTCGACCTCGTGTCTTGATGTTGGTTTCATCGACTTGGGTCGTAGCCCTTCGGGGTGCTCTCCCTCGACCTCGTCCACGACCCCTACCTCTTCCTCGGGTAGTCGCTTGCCCAGATGGGTTCACCGGTCCATCTACAAGGACCTCATTAGCTGGGATTGCCTCTTCCACCAGTACTGACCTATTTCTCAGTGTTCGCTCAGACATGATGGCTACTGTAATAGCACATAAAACAATATTTAATCCAACAGTTTCAACATAACAGGACGATTAAGCACATACATGTACCTTTAAATTCGCAATTACATTGGTCAAATGTAATTTCAAATTTACCTTACATGTTAGTTCTCACTTCCTATTACATATGTCTATAAAGTGGTATTTCCTAGGGCATCCTATATCTTGGTTGTGTCCCTCGTCCTACAGTTTAAGTTTAGGCCCAAATGGTTACCTAAATCCCTTAAACTATGACTCTGATATCAAATGTAACAACCCAAGAACAAGCATATCATAAGTTTAATTATAAATCCCAAAATGACTCCCATCTTAACGCAGAATAAAACAAGGTCTTCATAAATTGGAAACGAAAACACCCTATCACAGACGAGACGTCTACATCTAACAACATCTACAACAGGGCTCTAGACCAGCTATCTTCAACTCCTAGCTCTCAACATTTCTCCTTCCCTTTGGAAGAAGCACCACTGGTTCCCTTGCCTGAAAATGGGTTTAAAATTTGAAAGCAAGGGTTAGACCATAAGGCCTAGTGAATTTTCTTCCGAAGGCAGTTTAGAACAATTGGTAAAATTAAATTCGCAACTGTTTTAATTAATAAATTAATCATGACATTATAAAAATACCATAACCAGTTCCACGCAAAAGAATATACACAGTGAATCAGTTCCCATCACCTTTTGTGATGTCCACACTCGGGGCCTCCAGTAGATCCCCCATTTCGGCCCCCAATAGATGTCGTATCCGTGTGCAGGAGAAACAAATTCAAGGCACAAGACTCACCCAATTTCACATAACTGCTCCACAACCAATGATACTCGGTTTCGCAAAATAAAAATGTCAATATGTACATGTCTCAAATTAAACTTATAAAATTGTTATATTTTCGTATAATTTTTTTAATTCTAAGTTTTGGTATAGTTTCCTACCCTTATTATGCACGTATTTACAACATTTAACGTCCATATTATTGCATGACAAGTTATATTAATTTTGTATCGTTTTCTATCATGTTTGTACCATAATATAAGGGTTTGTAGTTTTACATATATGTCACATGGTGTTTACAAAAAAGTATCTGTACTTTTACACTTACAAATCAAACACAACAACAAACATCAGTTAGAACGAATCCCTCTTAGGATTTCACTTTTGGGACAACATCGGGATGCGCTTATCATTGCATCTTTGATGAAATCTTCGAACTTTAACAATTAATGAATCACGGTTCTCATGTGCTTAGTTGTAGAAAAACAAAGAAATATTGTAGCTTGTGACGAAAATTGAAGAACAATGTGAAAAATCGATGTGGAAGAAAGAATATAGTGGCTCTCTCCCGCCTTCAATGTTCCTAACCCTAAAATCTGAATAAACTAATGAAAAACGTCCTAAAAATTAAATCCTATAATGTTTATATAGTCAAGTAAGTAAAAATGACACAATGATTATGTTGCCCTACATTAAACTCTGATTATTTTGCTATTAGCATAGTAACTCCAACTTGGATGCCGATGATTTTGATCCTATTAAACATTGAATTTCCAAAGACTCAAATTAAATCTTTGAGTTAGCTTTCCAAATGATTTGGAATTGTTTTCAAATGTACTACAATGAGTGAGAGATATGATCATGATGTCACATAAAGATAAAGATGTCCAATAACCTCATTTTAGTTTTTTTTTTTTTTTTTCTTTTTGGTTCTTGAATCCATAAGAAGATTAAAGAAGTAGTTGTGATTTGACTCTGTTGATTTATTTTCATGTTTGACTGGTTTTAATAATTATATTATTTATTTAAAACTTAAAAAAGAAAAATGAAAATGAAAACACAGGCTTCTCCTTTTCCCGCCCACACAACCCCTTGATTTTTCTTCCCTGTCCCATGTCTTCTCTGATCGCAAGAAAAAATGGGGAGTAAATTAACCGTATTCTTTCCACCAGAAGGTTTCAACCCAAACATCATCATCGTTTTCTTCCAACTCGATGTCATCATCTATCACGGTTCATAATTCAAGATTTTCGACAAAATAAAGTACTCAAACAGTTTCTTATTTGGAGTCTGCTTGAACATGGTTTCGGTTGTGTTTCTTCACATTCTATAGACAGAGTTCGAGATGATGAATTCAATTTATAGGTTAAGTGAGGGTAGATCAGATGAAAGCATCAAACCATCCACTACAAGGATTTCTTAAAGATTTCTTATTAAGAAATTTTGATGATTGTGAATATTATTTTTAATAGTAAATTGGTTTTTGGTAATTGCTAATTACTAATTGTTAATGTCATATCATTATTTTTTTGCTAATGTGGCAGTGAATCGTATAAGAAGTTATTTGTGTCATATCATGTTTTTTGATGGTTTGTGAAATATATTTATAAAATGTGTATGAATAATTTATTAGATGAGGTTTTTGATTATAAAAATAATACAAATAGTATGATCATTAAAATATTAATATAATTTATTAAATTATTAAATTTAATATTATATTCGATCTTTTTATAAATTTAACATTAGTATATTAACGAATATAAAAAAAATGCAAACTATAATTAATATTACAATATAATAAAATTACAAATAAAATTACATCATTGTTAGTTTTTAAAAGCTCTTGAAGTTTATGTTCGTACAATCTCCTTTGTGGTGCAGTTGGTATTGTTGGATCCATTTCCATTAATTTAATGATAATTTGTTTGATTTTTTGTTTACAATAATCAGATTTGGGCTACTAGTTGTTAGCTGATAAAGTAGTTGATAATTGATAAACAAATCACGTTTGACAAAAATTAGTTGATAAACTAAATAAAAAATGTTAAATGACCAAAAAGAATATCTTAAAAAATTAGTCAAGTATAATTTTACAATATAATTAAATAGAATAATATGTTAATTAAAATAATTTCAAATTCATTGTTATATATTGTAAATTTAGAAAATATATACATCAATTTATAATTTTAAATATCCATTACATATAATATAAATAAAATTAAAATTGGTCAATCTCACATATCTAGTTAAATAATAATTTTTAAAAAATATATAATTAATAATTAAACTAAATATTTTATTAAAATCATTTAGCCCAATTTTATCATCTATAAAACAAAAGAAGTATACCCTCAATTTTTATGTAACTTACATAAATATTTTTATTGATTTTATATGGTTTTGATAACTACATATATTAAATAATAATAAAAAAGTTAATATATAAATTACTGATATGATTAATAATTCTAAATAACTAATAAATAATATTAATGTGTAATGTATAATTAAAATTAATCAATAATTTTCAATTACTTTTAATTAATGTTTACTAATATTAGTAATAATTAATTTTTATTAATAGTTAAAAAATATTAATATTTATTTATGATTAATAATAATAAAACAAAAATTAATCAGGATTATAATTAGAAAAATTACCAAAAATTTCTTAAAACACTACTCCAACTAGTGTGTACTCAAATTAAGAATAAGCTAGGCTTAATTATATTCATCTAAGCGTGTACTCATAAAATAACTTAGCTTATTTTTACCAATGTAATGTTTTCAATTTTCATTTTATATTTTGATTTAATGTTTTAACATTTCATAAAAGTAATTTGTTTAAATTAATGATTTAGCATTTATTGAATATTGTGTTTAACAAAGGGAAAATTGCATCAAAATGGAACCAACTTTCATCTGATTCCTATTTTGGGGAACCAACTTTCAAAACCGTCATTTAAGGGTCTGAACCAAACTTTTTATTTATTTAAGGGTTTGGTTAACTTGTTGACCTCCTAATAATGACATCATCCTATTTTTTTGTCAACTAAAATTCCACATCATTATTATAATTATAAAAATAAATCTAAAATGCTGATGTGGCACATTATTTTTTTATTTGAAAATTAATTATTCCACAACTCATTTTTTATTTCAATGTCTCGTTTTTTATTTCAATTAAAATTAATTTAATAAAAAAATAATTTAATAAAATTTGTTTTTTATTCTACATATCTCATTTCAACGTTAAAGATTTTTTCAAAAAAAAATTCACATATTTATATCAAAAAAAAAATCTTATCAATGTAATAAAAAAAAGAGTGAATTGTGGATTTGGTCCCTGTGGTTTAGTGATTTCTTTGACCATGATCATCATTCTATGTTTATTGTGGATTTGGTCCTTGGTATTCAATTTATTTTGGTCATGATCCTTCTGACTAACACTTCCATTAACTTTGTTAAATTAATGATCATTTTAGTCATTTTGCCTATTTTTTGTCTTTTTTTGATAAGAAAAATATAAACAATATTTTTATAAACACAAACACACATGCATACACACATGTATATATATATATATATATATATATATATATATATATATATAACGATATTAAAATAAATAAAATAAGACATTATTGTATGATTTAATTGTTTAATTTTTTTTAAATTAATTATATTAAATACGATTTAATTTTATTATTTTATTGTAATTGTGAGAAAAGATATAGTTTTATTGTTTTAATGTAATTAAAATTTCAATTTAAAAATATCAGATCATAAAACTATATCTTATTTATTTAGATCGAATAAAATAAAATATGGTTTTATGATTTGATTTATTGAATTAAAATTTTAATTAAGTTAAAGACGATTTAATTATATTGTTCTTTTACTATCATTGCAACAAACAAGCTTATTGTTGATATTTTAACACCAAAAATCATTGAAAACAGTTGAGAAATTAACTATAATTTTATCATCTTAAAATTAGAAACTCCAATTTTCATATTGTTTTTCAGTCAAAAACTCAAAATCAATTTTCATATTGTTTTTAGTATGATAAAATTAAAGTTCATTTCTCAACGGGTTTTAATGATTTTTTTTCTGTTAAAATATCAACAATAACCTTGTTTGTTGCAATGATAATAAAAGAACAATATAATTAAATCGTCTTTAACTTAATTAAAATTTTAATTCAATAAATCAAATCATAAAACCATATTTTATTTTATTCGCTCTAAATAAAATAAGATATAGTTTTATGATCTGATTTGTTTAAATTGAAATTTTATTTAAATTAAAACAATAAAACTATATATATTTTTTTCACAATTACAATAAAATAATAAAATTAAATCGTATTTAATATAATTAATTTAAAAAAATTTAAACAATTAAATCATACAATAATGTCTTATTTTATTTATTTTAATATCGTTATATATATATATATATATATATATATATATATATATATATATATATATATACATGTGTGTATAAAAATATTGTTTATATTTTTCTTATCAAAAAAAGACAAAAAATAGGCAAAATGACTAAAATGGTTTTTGATTTAACAAAGTTAATGGAAGTGTTAGTCAGAAGGACTATGATCAAAATAAATTGAATACCACAAGAATCAAATCCACAATAAACATAGAATGAGGACCATGGTCAAAGAAATCACTAAACCACAGGAACCAAATCCACAATTCACTCTAAAAAAAATTAACTTTAACAAATATCAAATTAAACCAACAAATCCATATCAATTTCAAAATTTAAAACAACTTTTGTCTTTTGCAACCAAAATAAAAGTTCACAACATTCAAATTGTTAATATTGGAATAAAGTCTATAACAAAACATGGATGAATTAAAAAAATGGATGAAAATCTTCATTCTTCGATTGCTTCTTGTAGAACTGATCAAACTTCATAAGGATTAGTCTGCTTCCCTATTGATTTTCCTCGTTCTAACTTCTAATTAACCTCTCTATTCTCATCATCCCCTTCCGATAAATGATCTACGCTAACAAACTCGTCATCATTGCCGGAAAAAGTAATCTCATCATCACTATCAGAAACATTGCCCCTCTTCAATATTGCTTTTCAAACCTGAAAATAAACTCTTTGAAAATCTTAATATGAAAACAACATTAGCAATATGAAAATCTTTCAAATATACTAACAACTTATGCATGTTATGTGATAGTAATATGAAAATCTTTCAAATATGAATCCCAATTTTCAACAACCTATGCATCCCAAATCCCAATGAATGGCTACCCAATGAACAAAGGAAATAAACCTTTGAAAAAGTCACAGAAAAAAATGAAACCTTATGACATAAAAATCACAGAACCTGTGCATTTTGTTATCATGTGCTAAAACACTAATCTTCCTGTGCATTTTGTTATCATGTGCAGAACCTATGCATTTTGTTATCATCCATTGACATGCCATTGTTTTAAAAACTATTTGGTCTCTAATCTTCCTTTGGCTATGACAGCCTTAGTTTCTTTGTTACGCCGTTGTAAAGTAAACTAAACTATCAAATACCCACAAACTTCACAATCATAATTGTTCAAAATTTCAAAACTTTAAATTGGTACACACAGGCACAGCAAACTTATAATTCCATTATACACACAGAAAACTTATAAAAGAAAGGTACATCAAAATAATTCTTTTCATCTTGAAAGTTCTTTTCATTTTGCTGCAGCCAAACCAGCAACAAAAACCCAGAAAAGCAATGTTGATTGAGAAAGATGACTTAAGGTTTATGTAGGTGATACTATTGACATTGTTGAACAAGTCAATGTTGATTGAGAAAGAAAAAAAGTAGTGATTAAGAAGACTAAGCAATGAACCTTTGATGATTACAAACCTGATTACCTGAAGAAGACTAAGCAACGAACGTCTGTCGGAAGGGCAGCGCTTGCCGGAGAGAGAAGTGGGCGGCGCTGCCGGCCAACTCAGATTGGAGAAGGCGACGACAAACGCAGATTGAGGGAGGGGCGGCGATGGAGGAAGGGTGGAGACTAGGGTTTCAACGAAGGGGAGGAGGAAGCAATTGATCGAAGTTGGAAACTAGAGGGGAGGAGAAGACGATTTAGTTTCTGAATTTGATTTGTTTATGTTTTATTTTTTTAATAATAATAATGATTTGGCAAAAATATTCCACCTAGTAATTTTTAATTTAATTATTTGCCATATCACTTAAGATATTACCGGTTACCTATTAAACAGGTTAATCAGACTCTTAAATAAACATAAAGTTTGATAAAGACCCCTAAATGACGATTTTAAAAGTTGGTTCCCCAAAATAGAAATCAAGTGAAGGTTGGTTCCATTTTAATACAATTTTCCCTTTAACAAATTGTTTTGTTTTTTTAATAAATTAAATATACGTAAATAGATTAAAACTATATGAAATGATGAAACTTTTAATTTTTAATGCATAATATAAACATTTATTTATTAAATAAAACTTTTTATAAACTAAAAAAAAACATTTTATTTGATTAACTTATTCTATTGTTTAATAATTATAAAATTAATAAATTATTTAGTATTGAGTTATAGTAAAAAAAAATATTTAATTATAATTTTGTTGTTATTTAATTAAAATATATTAGATGATAAGGCGTCACTTACAAAATTGGTAATATATTATTATAGTGAAGAATAATTATCTAAATAATTTTAAAAACTAACTTATACTATAACAATTAAAAGATTGTGTTAGAAAATGGAAAGTATTGTAGTGGATGATCTCAAAATACAGAAACCCCGCTCATTGTGTTAATCTCTAGCTAGGATATTAATTATAATGTAATTTCAAGTTTTTCACAACTTATCTTTTCACTCATCAGTTAAGTAACGTGTATAATTCAAATTTTCTCATAATAGGAAAGTAAATATAATCCTAAGATTAGATGACTACAATTCTTAAACTCCATATTATATCTGAAAGATCTTTAATCACTTCACAAGTATAAATAACCAACACTTCCCAACTTCACATTCAGAATGCAGTACTCGCTTCAACTCTATTCCCTCTCTAGGTTTGTATAAGCATGTTGTTCTTAATTTGGGTGTGTATCAAGAGAGCTTAACTGATCTGGGCTTGTGAAAAATTCTGTTGTTTCCATCTTCTTCAAAGATTGTGTGTTTTCTTGAGAAAAATTAGGGCTACAAGTACACAATGGAAAAGTTTCAAAGAATCAAAGAAATTGGACGTGGATCATATGGGGTCGTCTGGAAAGCTATGAATACACAGAGCGGGGAAGTGGTTGCAATCAAGAAACTCGTGAACGAAAGGTTTTACTCCATGGAAGAATGCATGAAGGTGATAGAAGTCAAGTTGCTACTCAAGTTGAAGAATCATCCTAACATTGTAAAGCTTATAGAAGTCATCAGAGAAAACAACATCTTGTTCTTGGTGTTTGAATATATGGAAGAAGGCAATCTCTACAATCATATGACACGCAGAACAAATCCCTTTTCCGAAACCGAGATCAGAAACTTGTGCTTCCAAGTCTTTCAAGGTCTTGCATACATGCACGACACCGTTGGCTACTTTCATCGTGACCTCAAACCAGAAAACCTTCTTGTTTCCAAAGATGTAATCAAGA
This sequence comes from Arctium lappa, assembly GCA_023525745.1. NCBI lineage: Eukaryota > Viridiplantae > Streptophyta > Magnoliopsida > Asterales > Asteraceae > Arctium > Arctium lappa. The sequence goes on along the minus strand of CM042063.1, from coordinate 38,185,417 downwards.
TCGCGGATCTTGGTCAAGCTCGCAAGAACAATGGCCGGCCTCCGTACACCGATTATGTTACGACACGCTGGTATCGTGCCCCCGAGGTTTTTCTCTACGCGCAGATTCAAGATTCTTCGGTCGATATGTGGGCAATGGGTGCAATCATGGTCGAATTATATACCCTTCGACCACTGTTTCAAGGCTCTTCTTCAACAGATGTAATCCGTGAGATTTGCAGTGTGATCGGCAGCCCAACAGAAACCACATGGAGTTTGGGACTATATCTTGCGAGTATGATCAATTATCAGTTTCCAGAGTTTCCGGGGGTGGGTCTTTCTGCATTGTTACCATCTGCAAGCGCTGAAGCAGTCGATCTGATCACTAAACTCCTTTCGTGGAATCCGTGCTGGAGGCCGACAGCGAAGGAGGCTCTTGAACATCCTTTTTTCCGTGGATGTGCTACTAATTCATCAGGGAAAGTAATCACAATCCAAGAGCAACAAATGGCAATGGTGTCTAAGCAGGAGTTGTTGAAACGTTGGGAAAGTATGCAAATTAGTTCAAAAAGATCAGCAACACCAACGGAAGACTTGTTGTGTATACTCCCAGAAAACCCATTTGAGTTCATGTAGGTTTTACATGAATAATTAGCGACAGATTTGTGCTTGGGTTCTATCTTGTTTCGTTAGTTCGATATTAACGATTTTCTTGATGTAAATCTTATGGCAAATCCAGGATAATTAATTAGTTGTTATAATGTTATTGCCCATTGAAAGCTCATGTTATTCAAATGAGTATCATATTTATTGTCAAAGTCAGAATTTACATATTCAGAAGTGAAATAACATAGGTGTCATTTGTTTTTTAAGAGGTCTAAAGTCTGAAATCTTATTTTAGTTGTGATTAATAAGAGGTGGGGTGTAAAAAGTTCTGAACGAATCAGACTTAAGATTCATTAAGAGTTTTTTTGAAAAAAACAAACAACCCCTTACATTTTCTTGAACCGCTTTTTTGAAATCAAGGGTCGCAAATTAATCAAACGTAAATACAGAGTTTGTTGCATACTATATACTAAGTTGTTATGGATTTAAATTTATAAATACAAAATTGAAATTAAACCACTTAAAGTTTTGTTGCATATATAGGATGGACTGTTTGCATGCTCTTTATAAATACAAATTTGGGTTTAGGGTAGTGTTTGAGGGTTATTATTGTATTCATTCATTTTCCATTTGGTGTCACACCGTTGGGAATCGACGCGTACTATATATAAAACTAGGGTTCTCTTGATCCCAAAATGACTCGAATACTCAAAACGTAAACGAATCTTGGAGGAGCCAATGGCCTTCGGGTAGCCAGAACTCGTGAGCCGAGACGTACGGTCGTCCTCCTCTTGCTTCATTCTATTGTCTCGGAATAAAAAAGAACCATTGTTCGGGGTCTCCTTGACATATATACACACACAAGGAAGCTAAAGATTTCTTGATTATTTTTTTTGGTTTATGCTTAACATTTAACTTCAATACACATACAATATTGTAATCCACCTCATCGCATGAACACCAATCAACAACGTACATTAGGGTTATAATAAGTTTTTTACACCCTAAAACGAATAAAAAGTACAAAAAGGAAATCTTTTTGACTTTAACAATATAATTTCTGAAGTAAATTAGTGAATCAAAATATATTGAACCAAGTCAAATGAATCATGATTGACTTCAGACGTGTGAAGAGATAAGTTTACCCCATTACTTACTTTCACTCATTATGCAAAATTCCAACCATTCCAAAGTCTTTTAAGATGTGTTTGAATAAATTAATCACTTGTATAAAAAGTTGATTACCTATAATTTCATGTACGACCCACCTCCAATGATACCAATGTAAATTAACAGAGGAGCCCGAGACCTGTCTTATATTATTTAAGTCATCCTACCTCTTTACTAACTGACCTACATGTCAGATGGTGAATAAATTATTTATTGGTTGATAAATTAATAGTTGTTAATTTAAAAAATTAGATGTTAGTTGATAAATTATGTATTTATATTTGGTTAAAACTAGTTAATAAATTAGATTGACAGTGTATAATAATTTAAAATGACATTATAAAAATTACTCAGCTCTAACATAAGGGATAAGTGGGGAAAAAAATAAACTAGTTTATAGTTGACAAAACATGGCATACAACTATATTTTGTTGGTTGATAAACTAGCCGTTAGGTAGATAGGCTACTTCACTAATCAACTAGCCAGTTTTTGGTAAAAACTAGCTAGTTTGATACGCTAGATTATAATGTAAAATAATTAAAATGACAAGTTGAAAATTAGTTAAAAATCAATTGAAAAAAAAAATAGGCAAAAAAGACCCTGAAGCCTTTTAGAATGTTACTTGAAATAATTTTTTAAAAACCTAACATGGCCTAAATAAATCTAATGATCAAAAATCTCATCTTTCTCAAGATCGAATCCAGGCGTTGTCAAAACCCTTGTGGCTATGAAGGTTCACTTGTGATGACTCCAGGTTACCCGAAAACTCACGGTTAACAAAAAAAATCTCAGGATGAATGAAAAGTTTGTTTTATTAGATGTTATGAATTTTTCTTATGTCCCGGTTCATAGTTGGATATTGGGTGAAGTCAGATGCCTTATAAAAATTATAACATTTTTTTCTATTAAGTTTTTTTGAATTAATATATGATGTATAGTATTAATTTATATTTCAAGCGTCTTCAACAACAGATGTAATGTATAAATTTGTAGGGTGGAAACCCATCAACAATCACATGGACAGTGGAACTTCGTCTTACAACTAATATCAATTATCAGTTTTCAGAGTATCTGAGCATGAATGGATTGTTACCATTTGCATGTTTGGAAATAGTCAATATGATTGTCACGTTCCTTTGCTGATGTGAGAATAAACTACTCTCAAAAGCATCTTTAAATAGAGAAATAAGGTCCAACATATATTGAGAAGAAATGATATGTCTAAACTTACTTTGACCGAATTCAAATTGTATCAAATTTACGTAAATCCCGTCTTTTGTGCATTTTTTTAATATGAAATAAATAATATTATTACATTTTATTTCTTACTCTAAATTACCCATGAATTAAAAATATAAAACAATTGGGTAATTAAAAATCTAAACAATCAAGATACATAGGTTTTCAACCCGGGTTCGATTCTCTGCATTCGTCTTGTGGCCACTGGGTTTAATCTCAGGGTTGCATGTTTTCGCAGTCGGTTGCTTTGCTAGGGATTAGTCTGGGCCATAGGCCCAGGATACCCTTTCAAAAAAAAGATACATAGGTTTACTAGTGATGGTTACTTAGGAAATCTGGATGTGTTTATTCGTAAGTATCATTTTTAATTGATTTTGTCTTACACTAGAAACGTACTCGCGCAATGCAGCGAGATACATCACGATTTTAATGTTTCATTTTATTTTATTTTTCGATTTACAGTACGATTTTGGATGAGTTTGAGAAAAGTGATAATGTTTTTTATAAATTTGTTTAATTTAGGCTTAATAATATAATGTTTTTTATATACAAAAATTAAGTATTTTGTTAGAATTCAATGATTATCTTATATATTTTAATGACATCTAGAAAAAATAACCAATTACATATTTAATAATATAATTAAAACAAATTTATAGTAATATAATATATTAATTAATATTGATACATGAAAAAGTCTGCATAAAAGGAAATAACCTGCACATATCAAATTTGTGAGTGTTAGAAGTCTGCAGTAGTAATATGTATCTTGTGCTTTGATACTTGTAAATTAAGAGATTTTTAAAATCTTGCATAAAATGATGATACTTTGTGCTTAATAATTTGTATTTAAGAGTTTTTTATCCGTGTTTTATAATATAGTATAGATATATTACTGTTATTTGATTTTTCCAAAAAGGAACTTATACTATGTTTATAACCCAGCCCTAAGGCCCAAAACCCATATGAAGTCATTCTTGGGCCTTTCTCTGAATTCTATAGCCTAATATAACATTTTATAAAACGTTTTTTTATTAAAGTTCTCTATTTTCAATTTGAGTAAGAAAAATATTTGAAGTAAAAATAAAATTAAAAAACTAGGGGTATTCATCGTGTTGAAATAGAACCGTACCAGATTGAATAGGTACGAAAATTCAATAATACTGGAATTGAAAACCAGTTGATATCTTCCTGCAATTTTGATCTAAAACTAGAATGTGAACTGAACGAATGATTGGTTTTTCTTTTGATTTGAAAAATATTAATCTAACATAACGTTGTTTCCATGTGAAAAACTAATAATTAATTTTTGCAAAAATCTTGAATCGAAAACCAAATTGAACATAACATTTGGACCTTTCAGGAGGTTAATGGTTCAAAACTCGCCAAAAGTAAGGAGCGTGAGTAACTATTTTTTTTATTTAAAGTATATAGTATTTATAAATGTCATATAAACAAATAAGCTTACACATCTTTCTCATATTTGGTGATGATTGAACCCCCACTCTCATGAAATAGCACTAGGCCAAAGGGTCTTTGGTATATATGTGTGTGTAACTATTTATTGTATTTAAATAGTATATATATACATATATATATATATGTATATATATATAATATTATTAATGGAAAAAATGTGCAAACTCTTGCAATACTATAAAATTCATAAAAACAATCGTCAAGTGAATTATCATTAAACAGAAATTAAAAGAAATACACATATTGAACTCCTCCTCTTATCGAGCCGAGTCGATCTCGAACACAAAGTAGGAACTCGTCTAACTTATCGAGCCGAGCTTTATAACACCAATGTTCGACTCAACTTGTTCAAAAACTTGATTCAATTTTTCGAGTTGGGTCGAGCCATTCGAGCATATACCATTTTTCGAGCCAAACATGCTCATATATTTATTAATCGTACAATTAAAAAAAATTATCGAGCTCAAAACAATAAATAAGTTAATCGATCGCTAGTTCGATGCCATAAACGAGTATCGAGCTCAAGCTCGATAACTCAAAAAATATTCGAGTTCGAGCCCAGTATTAATTTTTTGGGTTTGGGTGTGGTGGGTTTGGGGGAGAAGAAAGTCTTTTTTTTTTTAGGGGGGTGGGGGGGGGGAGGTGAGGGTTGTAGTGGGGGTGGGAGGGGTCTTTATTAATTTATTGATTTGTTTTTTTAATTTCTTATTAGGAAAAAGACAAAAACAAGTGTATAAAGAAAAAAATATCTCTTGAGTTAACTGGGTTAACGGATGTCATTAGACAGAGGGATCTTCTGCGTACGTTTTTACATACCATAGGGACGTCATGTGTAATAAACGCGTTTTATGAACCATATCCCAAATATCAGCTTGTCCTTTTTTTTTATTTTTTTTTATTTTTTTTTTTTTACAATTCAAAATTAAAAATATAATATGTTTTTTAATAAAATTAAGAAATAGTGAAAATAACTAAAATACCCACAATTAGCTTATAATTGTATTAGTCCTTGATTAATATATGTATATTAGATATTAGACCAACCCACAATTAGCTATATTCAATTATATTACAATTTCAACCGTAATTTAATTTCTTATTTGTAAGAACTTTCAACTTATTTTTTAGTTTGTTAGCCATTTTTATACGTTTTAATTTTAATTTTACTTGGTTTAAACATAAATGCTTATGTAGATTGTAAAATGATGTATCAAAATGTCAACCAGACCAGCACAACCAAACCCGCACGGTTTGGGTTGGGTTAGAATTTTTTAAACCTCAAATATTGTTAGAGAAATAGAGGGCAAAGTAATCGATCAGTTGACCGGATTTCTTGAGAATCGTGTAGGTCACTTTTCGAATTGGTATTTCGACCCTATGTCTGGATTGCACGAAATCCAATATGGGATAAGACTCAAGAACACAATCATTTTTAGGCACAAAAACGAAAGCAAATTTGCTGGAGAGTACGAAATGATTGTTCAAAAACATGAGTCTAAACATAAGTATATATATATCGTATATATACTCGTCTCATTCGTAAAATAGGAAAATAATTGAAATGACAATGATACAAATTATTAGCTATTATGATCGGTTACAACCAATTTAGCTAAAATCATGGACTGGAAATAATTGAGCATTAAATGACCAATAACTGCAGGTTCAGAGATAGCCAAATCCAGAGATAGGCACCAGAGTCTCTGGTCCAAAGACGCCCACCAAAGGCTCTGCAGAAGGCTACCAGAGCCTCTGCAGAAGGCCACCAGAGCCTCTGAAGAAAGCCACCAGAGGCTTTGCAGAAATAGGCATCAAAGCCTCTGCAGAGAGCCTCTGATCAAGTTTTTCCACTGCATTCCATCAGCGGGACCACCGCCAGGGGCTCTTCCCCTTAGACCCCGCCAGGGGCTCTGCCCCTTGACCACCGCCATTTCGTCGTGTCTGGGATCAAACTCGTCTTATAACAAGTGTACACTCCGCACCACCGAACTTGTATTAGATCACAGTTTGAAACTCATTAGTACTCGTGTTATATCCAATTACATTTAAATGTCTGGTGACACTAAAATCACCAACAAATATTAGGTTGGGTTGTTCAAATGTCTTGAACCCCGGCCAACCCAATCCTTGAGCGGTCCAAGACCATACTGTTGGAAATTGACAAACTTGAGGGATCAAATCCAAATTTTTAAAATTTAAGATTGAGGGGCTGTTTGTTTACCTTTTAATGGTTTTATTAAGAGACAACCTCTGAATCGTTAAGAGATTAATTTTGTTTGCCAAAAAAATATTTGTCTCTTAATGGTTCCAAAATCCTCTGAATGATTTTGTATCTTACTCCTCCCTTAACCATTAAGAGCCCTGATTTCATTATGAACAATTAGCAACAACCGTATTTCATTTTACACTATATCATAAAAACCTCTTAATCATTCTGACAACTTAATCATTCTGCACTAAACCATTCAACAACTGCCAAACAGACCTGATATTGTTGAAAATGTCAAAATGAACTTTACTCTTAAAAGAAATTGAAATTAAAATGTTTGCGACTTTAAGGATTGGTCTTTTTGAGGAATTGACTGCATCAATTAACTCCTTCTCATTATACCCACCAAATGGTTGTTGAACAATCCATTTCATGGTAAATGATATCACCTATACTTCTAGAAAAATATAATATCTCTGAATATTTCAATATTTACTAATTATTAATAATGGAAAGTTTATTTTCAAGATTGTTGCATAATATTGACTATATCTAATGGTCTACTTATTTGAATTGAAAAATCGTATTCGAAAAAAGTAGAAAATAAAATGTCAAAAAAGGAAAAAAGAAGCCTTTTCTTTTATAATAGTATTAATTTCTTAGTCGAACCATAATAATATCTAACGAAGGAAACTAAAGAGCTCCCAAAACTAGAAAAAAAGAAAAGAAATCAACATATGGTCAAAAAAAAGCAAAACTATATACATATGCATGCTTGCGATTTGTTTTTTCTGTGATTTTTTTTCTCCGTTGTTTAATTAGTCAAAATCCCATGAGCCCAAAACGATATATTTTATGTGTTAAGTGCTAGTGTCGGTGGCTGCCGGTGGTGGCTGGTTGTGGGCGGGGAGTGGCGGTAGTAGTCGTGGTGGTTGTGGTGGTGGCGACTCGTTCACAAGACGGGCACATGGTGAGAGTTGTGGCCGGCATTTGCATGTAGAATGGTTGAGAAGTCTTCAAGGCTCTTAGTTCTTGAAGCTCCTTTTGCAATCTTCGGTTTTCGTCTGTTAGGGTTTCGCAACATCTTTTTAAATACTCGCAATCGACCTCAGTTTGCTTCAGCTTTGTCCTGTGATTATTTCATCAAATAATTAAACATGTTTAATCTTTCTATAATTAATTAAATCTTATAACGTTTTATCGATAAAAAGAAAACAAAATAATTAATTATTACCTCGCCCTTCGATTTTGAAACCAGACTTCTACTTGTCGTGGACGAAGATTCAACTGCTTTGCCAAAGCTTGCTTTTGTTTCTAAAAAAAAAACATTCGATAAATACAAAAAAAATCAGCCACGTATCCTTGTATACACACACATTATACATACATACATACATACATACATATAGGTCAAAAGAAAGATATTTTTATTCAATACTTTAACTTAAAAGTTTTTAATTAATTAATCCAACACCCAAAAACTTAAAAATTCAATATGAACATATCTTGAATGTAAGCATTACATGAATACATGGCATGCAACAATAAGTAAATATATATATATATATATGGGTTGTTTAATTTGCAATCCTTAAAAAGGTTGCAAACCACATCTTAACCGTCAGATTCATGATCGGCGGTTACAAAAGATATGGGGCTCAATATTTTTAATTAAAGAAAAGAGAAAAATAAAAATAAAATAATCGTCGGTCATGAATCCAACCGTTAAGATGTGGGTTGCAAAGGTTGCAACATTTTTAAGGGTTGCAAAATATCCTTCCAATATATATATATATATATATATATGCATGTTTGTCGGACTTATATTATACATCCCATGACATATAATCAATGAAATAGTACAAACATTACATATGGTTAACAAAGTAGCACCGAATATTTACTCCATTCAAATCTACACCCGAATCATTTATTTCTAGTACTTGAATGTGTGAGATATATGATGGGTTTTATTGCATTTGACCGATACGTTCATAAAGATAGGGGCCATGGGTTACTTGTGAAGTTTTAATGCACATAGATATTATTGATTATCAAGAAAAGAGGGTCCTCATTTTTTATTTCGGAGGACATAAGGAATCGACACTTCAATCATCAAATAATAATAATAATAATAATAATAATAATAATAATAATAATAATGCGAAATATTAGGGATCTTGGGTTTGGACCAAATGGGTGCGACAAGAAGGTTCACTTGGTTAAATGGTTGGTGCTTACTAAAAGTCTTGAATTTAAAGTCTTACATGGCAACCTAAGATGGTTGACTTCAAGGTCTACTCGCTTTTAGGTGAGAAGTTTTTAATAAGAGATCAAGAAACCCTTGAGTTTGAATGTTGGATATATATGCAAAGAATATTTTGAATTTTCAGAAAGATGACATTTTTTTGAGTTTAGATACTAATTTTGAGATGGATTTAAGGTCAAACCCTAAGCTTTTCAAGAATTTAGAATCCTTTAAAGGGTTTAGCCAGTAAATTTTACATGTTTTATAGAAAATACTTTTTGTAATTGAATTAAATATGTATTATAAAATCAAATGGATTTCTGATGTGGGTTGGGTTTCCGTGAGAAGTTAGTGTTAACGTTTGAAGCCGTGAAAAGTAGTTATCAACCGTTGAACGTGTTAGGATGAGATGCAACTAGATGCACCGGATCAATTCACATATGAAGGCGATTCATGAATGGCTTTTGAGATTATAAGTGAACAATAGTGCAGATCCACTTCTCACGTTTCTGACATTAACTCAACTTCTCAGACAATACTCCGTCGTTTTTTAATGTAAACTATAGTTGCACATAACATATATTATCCAAGTATACAGTAGTATGAAGATTCTAGAGAGAGAAAGAAGGATAAAGAGAAGAAAACTTACAGGGTTAAGGGTACTATGTTCTTTGAAACTATCTTCAAGAAAAGCAGATTGTTCTTTAGTGAGTCGGAGCTTTTTCCGGGTCAACCCGTTTTCATCTTCATCACTCATCCCACCACCTCTTGAACAAGCTCTTTGATCTCTTTCTATAACATCCACTAATTCCAGGTTCACTGTTGTTAATTCCAAATCCCTTTTCCTCGACGGAAATAATCTCCCACTGTTACTCCTCTTGAAAATGGAAGAGAAATCCATCTGAAACGACGACGTACCACTGTTACTATTGTTCGGAGATGACTCACCGGCAACCGGTTCTTCACCGTTATCCTGATCAGATACGGCTGCCAACGGCTTCACTTCCAACGGTTTTACCGGTTTAGTTTGCGAACCCGGTTCAGCTATCACTGTAAACAAAAGTAAGATCACAAAACTAACGAACCAAAAACTGAAAACATTAGGGTTTTAAGGTGGGAACTTACGGTTTTTTGACAGCCATGGAAAGCAGCGGTGAGACGGCGGCGGTGGCGGTGGAGATCGGAGGACCGGAGAGAAAGGAAGGAGATCAAGCTGCAGTGGTGGTGGTGATGGATCCGGTGAAGAAGAAGAACTTATTCTTTCGTCGGTTTTCCGGTGACCGTCGTCATCTTTCTCTCTCATCATGTTCTTGAAGTGAATATCTTCAAGATTATTTCTGTTTCCTAATCCCATGCAAAATCCCAAATCTTTCATCTTTTGTTGCTGAGATCTGTTATGATGATCCAAGATTGAAAAGGGTTTTGGTGTATCTCCCAAACTCAAAGCTAACTCCATTCTTTTTTTTGTTTTCTGAACTATCTCTCTCAAGAAAGATACTTTCTCTCTCTAGAAAGAAAGAAAAATCAGTAATAATGACATATGGGAACTATCCAAGGACAAAAGGAGAGTTATATAAATGGGTTTTTAGGGTACATATATACATACAGTATGTACGTATAGAATTAAAGACTTTCTAGAGAGAGAAAGGGATGAGAGAGAGATTTTCTTGAAATTGTTTATAGGAAATCAGAGAGTTTAAAGTTTAAACAAAATGGAAAGTATAAAAACACAGGGCCCAACCAACAAAGAGAAAGACAAAGACATTTCTTTTAATGGTGGTTTGTCTATTTCCTATTAGAGTATTTGTTATTATATTGATTTTATCTTGTATTTTTTAAAGAATCTTTTATGGATTTGATTTAGGGTAGGAGAAGATCACGACCCAAAAACAAATCTGGATTGACAAACACACGTGAAGTTCTTTATTAATATCGCATGCCTACTTCTTGTGACTACAAAGACTAAAGACATAGTATTTGGATACTTATTGTAGAGATAAAAGATTTGGTAGAGAAAAGAACAAGAAGAGAGGTCATCAATAACTTTTGTATTTAAGGATTTAAAATATTCATAATAAAACCGATTGTATAAAATAAATAATATGTGTAAATTATAAGAACGGTGTTGTTATCCTTACCCCTCTCCACTCACATGCCCCCCATATCTCACTCACATACCCCTTCCTACCTCACTCGCATACCCTCTATAAGAGGTGGTATGGATATAATTCACCTAATACAAATGTAAATGATGACGGAGTAGCTCTTTATGTGTTGAAATAATGTTTTGGATACATAAAAACCTTATTGTTGTGTAAACGTCCCTTGCATGGTTTTAATCAAACAATTGAACATTATAGCTCTAGTTATTATCATCTAGATCACTCAAATACATTATTAATCAAGCATAGCAATAATATATATATATATATATATATATATATATATATATATATATATATCAATCATCTAATGATTGGCTACGAGGATACACTAATAGTTTAGTCATCTCAAGCCATAGTAATGGAATGGACCCCCTAGCCATCAACAAGCTCTCCCTTTGATCAACCATCATGAATCGAAGTTGCACAAAGCACTGTGTCAATCTGAGTTTGGACTGCTCGTAAACGAGTTTTCTTTCTTTGTCACGGGTTCTAACTAACTTTTGGCCGGCATGCCTATTACATAGTCGACATGTGTAGTTGTGTAGAAAAGTGTCTTAATTTTTGCTTCGACGTTGCTATTAGATCAACAAAAAGCATGAATCATCAACGTTTTTGTATTTGATGCATATGATGTTTTTTTCTACACAGTACTCTTTTGGGAATGTAGGTAGTTCGGATGAGCCTTCTTGACCATGGGCGGATCCATGGCTTGTTGGTAGGGGGCCTAGGCCCCCAACAAACCCACCATTTAAAAAAAAGGCCTATAAAAATATACTAGTTATAAATCTTGAGCCAATGAACGAGTTAGTCGATCATGAGTACGAGTTCGTGAACGAACATTGAGCTCGAGCTTGGTAAATCAAAAAAATATTCAAGGTCGAGCCTAGTATAATATTCTTGAGCTCGAAAAACCTACTGCTGATTAAGTTATTTTTATTTTGTAAAAGATAACTAGAAATCGAACCGAATAATTTATCTTTATTTGGTAACTGAACCGATTAAGTCGAAAACGAAAACCCTAAACCGTTTTGATCTAGATGAATTATTCAGTTTTGAAATTTTTTCGACATCCGTAAGTGTCCCCAACTATATAAGAGTTGTAATGTTTGATATCGTTCAATACTATGAATCCATCTTGGTCTGTCTTTAATAGAGAAACAAAATAATTTTCCAATCCAAATGAATATGATCGTAAACTCGAGACCACATATTCAGTTTAAGAAATGTCTATACAAATGAAAAATATTTTTCAAAAAATAATTAAATACAACACACATTATTTATGTATGTATGTATGTATGTATGTATGTATACCATTGATGGCCTGCACCAAGCAACCTCAATTCCTGCATAGCTTAGGCCCTTGAAGTGAAATGACTTGTGCATAAAATGGCTGCCCCGTATCCTATGCCTCATCCTGACCAAACCCATACCAAATCAAATCCATCAACATTTATAGCTTACCTACGTACAAAATTCAAATACTAATATTATTCACTTATTTTTAAATATATATAGAGAGAGGTTAAATCAAATGACAACCACAAAAAAGTTGAGAATTATAAGATTAATTAATGGTGAGAATTGTGAGGTAACATTTTGCATATATTAGGTCATTTACATACAAACATAACTGGATCAGATGGCTCACTACAAAACAGAGGCTTATCACCGACGATGATCCGTCGGTAAATGTCCGTCGGTATAAAGGTGGTCGGCGTTCAGATCACCGACGGATATTACCGACAGATCACTGACAGTTTAATTTTTCGACGGATCTCCAATGGTTACCGATGGCGTGGGTTATTTCCGACGGATCACCGACGGTCGACTTTTAGCGACGGATTTCCGACGGATTTTTATTAAATAAAAAATTAAATTAAAAAATATTTTCCGACGGATTACAGACGGATAATCCGTCGGTAATTTAATTTTTTTTAAATAATTAAAAATTAAAATTTTCCAGTTTTTATCTTGTACAAAACCTGCCAATTTTTAAATATTACTAAGTCTTAAACTGTTCAAAATATCTATAAATACATAAACGGAGGGGGAAAGGGGTGCTGATTGTTAAACTTGATCATGAATGCGTCAAACTGTGTCATTCGTTCTTGCATCTGTCTCTTCTCTGCTTCATCTCTATCCATTCGCTCCTGCATCCGGATCCTCTCTACTTCCTCTCTCTGTAGTCGCTCCTGCAACTGGATCCTCTCTGTTTCCTCCCTCTCTAACCTCTGCCTCAGCTCCTCCAACTGAAATTCAACATTTGACAAACATATATAGAACAATGTCAGACAACATTTAACAAAAATATGATTAACAATGTTAAACAGCATTTGACAATCATACCTCCTCATCGCGACGGTCGCGCGTGATCCCGCTCGAACTGGCACCTGAATCACCGGTCATAGCATAATAAGGATCCTGACTGGTCCCCCATCCAAAAATACGGCCCTTACGCCGTCCTCCGACACTACGCTCCCACAACTCGGCGTCATTGGGAGGTACAGCGCCGGAAGGTAAGTCCGGGTACTCCTCCTCCCTAATCCGATGGTAGGCATCCTACAGTTTACCAAATTAGACATTGTCAAGTCAACTAACCTATAGAAAATGCGACAGCATTTCAACTGTGATTTGAACATATATCCATGACCTTCTTTTATTAAAACAATCATATCATCTGCCCAAACAATGGCAGCCCAAACTAAGTTTGTTATAATTTATATCTATCTTATAAAACAAACAAATATCTAGTCATGCATAATTGAACTTACCGCCGTATAAGCCGCCTTTGGGTAAACGTAGATTGTTGTTGCAGTGTGTAGCCTACCAAACCTCGTCGCTGGTAGGCTCACGGCCCCATGCATCTCTCTACAATACACAACTTAAATTGTTAGTAGGTAATAAAATCATGTATATAGTACATATATTCATCAATTATATACATTTAGTCTAGTGTATGATAAATTACCATGCGGTCCCGATGTATAGCGGTACTAATAGATCCAGTACAGTGTCTGGATGTCATCCCCTCATACTCGGTGGCCCGATTGGCCGTATTGGCCGCCCATACATGCCGGAACGCGTCGGTGTTTCATACCTGTTAAAAAGAAGACATAAATCAATATAAATCCTAGTACAACCAGATACAATATTCAAAACAAAACAAACCTGCTCAATCATCTGGACCTAAAACTCACTTCGGATCCACTCTGGAGGGTGTGGCGCAAGAATCGTGTAGTCACGTCCGTCGAACTGGACACCATCAATGGCTAAAGCCCTTTCCTGGGCAAAGCGACGTGCATCTCTCATCATGTCGGCGTACCTATTATTTAGGTGGCGCCGGAATGCAGCTACTACTTCGGCGTCCATCTCAGGAGGCTAACTATAATACAACTGCAAACACATTGTTTGGATTAAGTAAAAATAAATCCACTCAATAAGTTAAATAGAGTAAAATACCTTCCCAAAATCGATCCAGCAACAGTGGATAGTGCTCATTAGGGACATCCCTAAAATGAGCCCAAGGACCATCGAACATGGACTTAAAGACGGCAATGGCCCTCCGGACTGCCGACTTGTCCTTAAACCTTCACAATTGCAAAATATACAACATAAAAAACATTAGGATCGGTTTATTATGTACTAGAATAAATAATATATCACATCTACTTACCCGCCCGCTTCAGACAACAAAAGTGGCGGTCGCTGACTCGGCTGGGGCGTCTGTGATGCCACATTTGGGCCTCTAACCCTCGAGCCCGCTGCTCCGTCATCGGACTGTATCTGATCTAGTGCGTCGTCGGTGAACTCATCGGCCTGGGGGTCACCACACCCAGCGGAGCTGCTACTGCCCCTACCCCTATAACTCCTACTACCCTACTACCCCATGTTTAGGGTCGACTCTAACTCCATCTGAACTATCAAACCATGTACACTTGAACAAAACTACAACACAATAGCCCACACCGTAATACTCCACCTCTAACACGATGTCCAACAATCCGTAATAGTCAAACTCGGAGTCATCATAACAAGATCCTCTCACACATACGCCACTATTATGTGTGACACGCTTAGCAGCATGTGTTGCCGTATGAAACTTGTAACCATTGACAAAATATCCCTTATGCGACCAAGCATATCGTCCTGGTCCACGTGCTAGGGATTTCAAATGGTCGAAGAAATCGCCTGATCCGAGCATGACCTATAAAACCACAAATAAGAAATAAATTACATATGTGTAACATTACATACGTAAATTTCATATGTTTGTACTCACGTGTTGTTCGAACCAAGTAGAAAACCTTTCATCTCGAGCTTTATCCCGTGCAACTGCATCAAGATGAGGTTCTCTTTGTCGTATCCACTCATCGAAGGTCCATTGAAAAGGTCGAACTTCTTCACAATTCAACAACACATATGTGTGGATCTTATGAATCTCGGCTTGAGTCAAGATGGTCTTATTCCCCCCCTTCTCGAATAATCTACGAGATGGAACCTTAAATATGCTCAAGCGATCGTCTATTCCTGAAGAACTAGGAATATATGGGGCAAAGTTTCTTGACTCGCGATTATATCGAGTTTCTATCTGTGGATCAAAATACAGGGAGCAATAGGTGGAGAGTTCATTTACTAGATAAGACTCAACGATAGACCCCTCCACCCTTGCTTTGTTTCTAACAGTCCTCTTCAACGACCCAAGTTTCCTATACAACGATTGAAATACGTGTTAGAAAATAAATGGGTAAGTATTTGAATGAAAATTATTTGAATGGCAAAGTTCATTTACCTCTCATAAAGATACATCCACCTATATTGGACCGGCCCACCATTTATGGCTTCTCGTGTCAAATGTATCACTAAGTGTTCCATATAATCAAAGAATCCGGACGGGAAGACTTTTTCCAACTTACAAATTGTTTGAACGATACTTGTGTGCAACGGAATCAAGTCTTCTAAGTGTAACACCCTTGAGCAAATTACACGAAAGAATGTGCATAACTCCGTTATCGCATCCCATATGGGAGTCGGTATCATCCCTCGTAACGCAATAGGAAGCAATCGTTGCATAAACTGATAAACACATGACAATCATGACTCTTGAAGCTATAAAAGCTGTAATCTGCCATGTTTACACAGCCTCCAATATTCAAAGCATACCCGTCTGGAAACTTCAGTCTCTTCAACCATTCACATACTTGTTTTACTTGTTGTTTCGTCAAAGTGTACGATGACTTCGGCTTCACTACTTTATTGCCTGGCGTGGCAATGTGCAACTGCGGTCAGTTGCAATAAATCTCTACATCCCACCTTGCTTTTATATTGTCTTTCGTTTTTGATGTGTCCACGACAGTGTTAAAGAGATTCTCAAAGACGTTCTTCTCAATGTGCATGACATCCAGGTTGTGTCGGATTAACAACGTCTTCCAATATGGCAACTCCCAAAAGATGTTTTTCTTCACCCAATTATGAGTGATTCTGAAACCGGTAATTTTTCTATTGGTCGGTCGAAACGGGGAGCCATCGTAAACAGTTGGAAGATGACGGACATGTTCCCATATTTCTTCACCGGTTAACTCGGGTGGTGGACCGGCTAACACCCTAGATCTATCCAGAAACCCTGTTCGATCACGTCGGAAGGGGTGGGCACTAGGTAACCATCTCCGATGACAGTCAAACCAACATGATTTACCTCCATTTCTTAACTGAAACGAATCGACTGTACCCATGCAGTACGGATAGGCTAGCTTGTCGTGCGTGCTCCAACCCGACAACATTGCGTAGGCAGGGAATTCGCTGACGGTCCATAGAAGTATAGCCCTCATCTTAAAATTATTCTTACGATAAACATCATACGTAAGAGCGCCCACTGTATACAACATCTTGAGATCATCTATTAGCGGCCTAAGAAAGACATCCAAATTCTGATCGACGCTCTTTCTACCTGAAATGACCAATGCAAGTTTCACGTATGAATCTTTCAAACTCAACCAAGGAGGTAAATTGTAGATGGTAAGAAACACTGTCAAAGTGAATACGAATTCGAATTTTAATTATTTGGGTTGAAACCGTCGGTGCATAAGCCAAGACGCACATTCCGGACCTCAGAAGCGAAGTCAGGATGTACCATGTCGAAATGCTTCCAAGTCGCACCATCACACCCGGTTCTGTCTGATGATCCTTGTGCCAAGTCATCTCTTTAGACGTCTTCTTTGACATATACAATCTTTGAAGTCTAGGAACAATCGGCAAGTACGTCATCACCAAGTTAGGGACCTTGCTTCGACCACTTGTCTTGAAACGATATTCATTGCACACTCGGCAGTGGGTCAACTCAGAATCATCCTTATAAAATAACATGCAATAGTTTTTGCAAGCGTCGATCTTTTGTTTTGGCAGAGCAAGCTTTTTCAAACTCTTTTTCGTCTCATAGAAGTTACCTGGTAGTTTATCACCCTCGAGTAACATCTCTTTAATTATAGCAACATTGCAGTTATAAGTCGTCTCGGCTACATTACATTATGCCTTCCAATTCAACAATCTCGTCGCAGCTCCTAATTTCGAGTAATTTGGACACCCGTCCCATAGTGGCTCGTCAGCAACTTGTAACATGTCATAAAATCCTTGGGCAGAAGGATTAGGGGTTTCTTCTTCTCATGTCATGCCATCATGTATCATGTGATCGTTCACCATTTCAACATAACCTTCATTATGATCTACTACCGGAGTAGAAGATTGACCCACGTCTTGATGCCCTTCATTATGGTAATAAGTTTCACCATGTGCCCACCATGTGGTATAATCAGGCATGAAATCGTGCTTCATCAAATGCAACCTCACGTCGGTCCTTTCTTTATAGCGTAAGTTTTGACACTTCTTACAAGGGCATCTAATACGAAGCACTATCCCATCACGTGTAGGTTTCCTTTCAACAATCCTTTCATCGGCATAGGCATAGTCCAAAAAACTGTCCATTGCAACAATATAGTCGACGCTAAGAAACCCCCAGCTGTCGTTCTTTCTATACATCCATACTCTATTTGTCGACATATTCAACCACTACAACAAAGAAATAAGTAGTTAATCGACATAATCAAGATAGAGGTGGTGTAATGGTTTGACTATTGAAAAGTCACACCGTAGGTTTAGATGAGCTTTGGATGACTTTAAAACCCTACGTGTAATGGTTTGACTATTAAAAAGTCAAACCGTAGGTGTCAACGAAGGTAGAAGTCTATTGAACACTACATGTAATGGTTTGCTTTCTTGAAAGTCAAACTATAGGTTTAGAGGTGTTTTGGATGACTCTAAAACTCTAAGTGTAATGGTTTGACTATTGGAAAGTCAAAACCGCAGGTTACAATCAAAGAAAGGTGTTTTGGAAAATTTAAAACCCTACGTGTAATGGTTTGACTATTTACAAGTCAAACCGTAGGTGTCAACGAAGTTAGAAGTCTATTGAACACTACATGTAATGGTTTGCCTTCTTGAAAGTCAAACCATAGGTTTAGAGGTGTTTTGGATGACTCTAAAACTCTAAGTGTAATGGTTTGACTATTGGAAAGTCAAAACCGTATGTTACAATCAAAGAAATGTGTTTTGGAAAGTTTAAAACCCTACGTGTAATGATTTGACTATTTAAAAGTCAAACCGTAGGTGTCAACGAAGTTAGAAGTATATTGAACACTACATGTAATGGTTTGCCTTCTTGAAAGTCAAACCATAGGTTTAGAGGAGTTTTGGATGACTCTAAAACTTTAAATGTAATTGTTTGATTATTGGAAAGTCAAACATATGTTTTTTAAAATTTCGGCGGCATAACGGCTATAAAATGAATATTTCCATATATCAACCTAATGTTTGCCCAACAATTGGCAACCCAACTAAAATAAATAAATAAAATCAAGTATAATCAAATCCTAAATCATACCAAATGTTTCCATTTATCAACCTAATGTTTGTCCAATAAATGACAACCCAACTAATTAATATCACAAGTTTATCAAACCAAATCATACCAAAATATTTTCATAAAAACCAAATCATAAGCTAAACTCATACAAAAACATTATCACAAGTTTATCAAACCAAAAATGGCGTTTTCATAAGCTAAAACAACTCATATCAATTTGAATATACAATATGCTCATATCAATGTGGACAACATGTTTAGAGTATCCAAAGATGCAAATTAAAATATAGTGTCCAAAGATGCAACTAGTTTGAGATAAATGTTTTGACATTAAAATATAGTGTCTAAAGATGCAAATTAAACGGAGACAATGGTTCTCCACTCAAACAAGAAACATATCTGCTCTATTTAAGTTCCAAATCGTTATTTACCTGAAGAAGTACTCACGTGTACACTCGAATAATCTGGGTCTCCTTGTTTTAAAAAACTTGATGTGAGAACTCCCTTGAGAATCTTGACAAGCAAAACTTACATGTTAGACTAGTTTGGGATAAATGCATTGAAATCAAATGTGATAAGAAAAAAACAGATTAATCAAATCAATGATAAGAAAAAATACACACACACACACAGATTCATTCATTCATTGCCCTGCCAAAATGCGAATCATCTCTAAAATAGTTATAAATAATATTCACCAACATGGATGAAAATCATACTTTACTCTTTAAAAAATCATACCTGATTGAGACAATGGCAGTCGGTGGCCGCCGGTGGCTGTCGCCAAGGTTCTAAATGGCGTGAGGCGTGGCATGGCGGTGAGGCCAAACCTCAAGCCTTAGGAGCCACGACGAAGCCATGGCGTTTTCAAGGCGTGACACGAGCTTAACGTGGCGTGAGACACAAGACTTGGTGCCATGGCACGCCATGGCGGCTGTGCGGCGAGTTTTTTAGAACATTGGTTGTCGCTCGAGGTCATAAACGAGAGGAGAGTGAGGGAGACGATCGAGAGACTGAGGGTGAAATCGAGAGAGATCGAGAGGGAGATCGAGAGGGAGAAATCGAGAGACTGAGGGAGACGATCGAGAGACGATCGAGAGACTGAGGGTCGATTAGGGCTTTAAGCCCGCTTATTTTTTTTAGAAAATTTCGGAAATTCACCGACGGATTTTCGACGGAAATTCCGTCGGTATTTACCGACGGATTATATTCGTCGGTGATTACGTTCCCAGTGGGCTTTTAATGGATCCAATTAGGCTTTAACGTACCCAGTTGGACTTTTAATGGACCCGGTTGACTTTAATGGATCAGTACATGATGTACATACATACCTGATCACATATGTACATGTGCATACATACATATTACATACATGATCACATACATACTATACATGGTGTACATACATTCATGATCACATACGTACATGTGTATATACATACATGATCACATACGTACATGTGTATATACATACATGATCACATATGTACATGTACATACATACATGATCACATACATATTATACATGATCACATACGTACATATTGTGAGTCCAAGATCTCTAAATCTTTAGAGAGAGAAAGTAGAGAGAGAAAGCAATGATGTGCAAAATCAGAATTCTATTAAAGTGTGCGTGAGTTTCTTACAAGGAACAAAGACCAAAGGGACTTAAATACCCTTGGTCAATACTACACAGTATAGGACTCTAAACACAGTATTTGACCAAGCCCTATAAATACACTGATTACTATAAAACCAGACCTAACAATCTCCCCCTTAGTAATCATTGGTGCTTTGGTCTTCAAAAATCATCTTCTAAATCAGCACAGACCATTAAAGCGTCTTTGAGAAGCTTTCTGACTTTTAAGAAAAAATTCATCTCAGCATCTTTCAGATTAAGGAAGACTTTGTTGCTTGAGCTCTAAACGATACACCTCTTTTGAATGAAATTGAATGAACTGTGGTGTTCGGAGCAGGAACAACAAAAGAATTTGTTGAAGCTAAGAGAATAGAATCTTTGAGAGAATCTTGATCAGCAGATAATCTTTTGAGCTCTTTGTCTCTTTAACTTCTCCTTGACTTCTCCCCCTCATGACCTTGATGATCTTGATCAACTTGGTCATGTGAATGTTGGAGACGAGACAGCGAAAGATCTGCAAAATCAAAGAAACAGAGAAAACAGGAGGGTTTGCGCATCACGTTGGTTGCGCAAACTGAGGTTTGCGTACCATGCAGGTTGCGCAAAGCTAGCTTTGCGTATCACGCAGGATGCGCAAAACACAGTTTGCGTTTCCAACTGATGTCACAAAGTTGACTTAAATTTCAGAAAATTTTTACCTTTTGAAGCTCTTTGACTCCCCTACACAAACAAATATAAACTTTGAAAAAAAAATCTCTTTGTTCACTCCCCCTTGACTAATGCATAAACCCATTAAAATATAATTATGAGAACACAATGATCAGATATTAATGTAGAAAGAAAAATATACTGAATGTAAATTTTGAAACGACTAAACATATAAAACTTTAAACACTAAACAAATTGAATTCTACTGAGTAAAATATCACAAATTTATCAACCAGTTGAAATCAAACATATGTTGTTGGATACAAGAACAAGTTTCATTGCATATCAAGTTAAAACATGTTCAGTTTCAAAAACTTCCAGCAATCTATTCAGTGTGCTCACATGCGAATCTTCGATTATCTTCAAGAAAATGCAATTTTTAAAAATATTTTAGAGAACTTTGCATGTACTCACACTAAGGTGCCGTTTGTTTTTTAAGAGGTATAAAGTCTGAAGTCTTATATTAGTTATGATTAATAAGAGGTAGTGTGTAAAAAGGTCTGAACGATTCAGACTTAAGAGTCATTAAGAGGTTTTTTTCAAAAAACAAACAACCCCTAAGCCATCAAGAATTAAGAAATTCATAAATTTACAGATTTATCGCAACTCAAACATATCACCAAGTATCATGAGATGTGTGCTCATTGGCATCTTTTAGCATTGTGCACATTGGCATCTTGGCATGAGTGTGCTCTTTGGCATCTTTTAAGCTTGTGCACTTTGGCATCTTTTGATCAAAAAGTTTATTAAGTAAAGAACATGCCGTAAACGTAACTTTCTATCTGACCCTATTGCAGGATTTGGGTCAGCCGCTCCCAGACCAGTTGGCCTTAGGGGACTAGGTGTCAAGCACCCCTTGGAACTTACTCTCCCAGATCATAAAGGCTACATCGACATATCCTCAACCCATTCATACCAGTAGAACATGACTTTCGATCTGATTCTATTGAAGGATTTGGGTTCGATCACTCCCAGATCAATTGACCTTAGGGGACCAGATGACAAGCATCCCACGGAACTTACTTTCCCAAACCAGAAAGGTCACAGGTACAAACTTTTAAACTTAGAGATTTCTGTATTTTATGAAATTATAATTCATCTCAATCACTCAGGTCAACATCTAAGTGCTTAGCCCATATTTTCATTCCGATCTATAATTCTAATTAATTAGGTATTCTAAGCAAAGTAAACTATAAAAATTCCGAATCACACAACTTTAATGCAGTAATAAAAGTTTCAAACATGTTGCTGACTTTTCGACTTTTGTAAGACTTGAAATTTGATCATATAAAAACTTTAATATAAACAAAGAACTTGTAAAAGATCCTAGACATACATTTTATTCAAAAGAAAGAAAAAATATAAAACTTTACTTTATAGAATAAAATTTGTAAAGATTTAAACTTTTAAACTCAATATGTCGATGTTAAAAATTTTCATTAAAGACAAAATGTAAAGAATTCGGCAAATTGATATTTAGTTGAAACAAAATAAAATTCAGTTATTTCATTTTTCACATTATAAAAATAATTTGTGTCTTAAATTAAAAAATTGGGTTATACAAAATTAAGAAATAGTTGAACAAGCTCATATTCTTGAAAAATAATGAGAAAAACTGGAACATATCATAAACAGAGATAAAATGCAGCGGAAAATAAATTGATGTACTCACAGTATCTCATTTAGTCAGAAGCTTAAATCATTGAAGAACGAGTTCTAAACTGATTTGTTTAGAAGTCGTAGTCTATGAAGTACGGGTCCTGAGTTAAAGTACTCAGAAGCCAACGTTCTATTACTCCCCCTTAACATGTGATGCCTGCAACTTTGAATTAGATAAAGATTTGGGTACCCACTTGAATTTGGGCCCGTGTTTGTTAGTTGCATTTCGTATGGCGAAATAATGATCAGATTTAATACGAGAAACATGAGAAATATCATCAGAACAATAAGCACAATTAGCAGAAGAGAAAGCATAATCATCTGAACTAGAATCAGAAGACGAATATGAGACATTTTTGGAAATTTGAAACATTTGCTTTATAGAGTATTTTGAAATTTTATTACAATAAGCAAATGAATCACTTTTATAACAATTGTCTACATATATATCTTCCTCAGTCATAGAAACATTTGATGTCCGCCTCGCTCTCCAGATTTGCTTCTTTGACCGGTTCAAAGTCCTATATGAAATAATGGAATCAGAAGAATTAGAATTGTCAGAAAGAACTGTATCATGTTTCTTCGACTTCTTTGACCGTCTTCTTTTACGCTTAGGTTTATAATATTGATCATTGAGCGTAAAAGAATCATCAAGAATTTTTGACTTAATATTTAAATCAGAAGAAATAAATTTATCCAATCAACCAATCTGATCAACTAATAAATCTGAATTTGCCTCGGAGTCTGAAGAATTTTGAGAAAAGATTTTAAAATTAGAAATTTCCTTTTGGTTTTCCTTAGAATCAGAAGAAAGGCTAGAAATAGAATCTGACTTTTGAGAAAATAAATTTTCTTCAAGACTAGAAGTCATAAACAAAAGAATAATGTCAGATTCAATTTCTTTTAAAATATTTTGATCTTCTATCTTATATTCAAGATCGATGATTTTTCCTTCTAAAACTAACGGAGGAGTATATTTCTTCGAATCATAAATGATAGGAGAAATATTTTCCTTATCAGAATCAGGGGCATAAGAATAAACAAAATCATCAAATACTGAAGATTTAACAGGAGATATATCATTTAAAATTCTTCTTCCTCTTCGTGATTTTTCAGGAAAATATTTGGCATTTTCATAAGTATAAACAAAAGGAATTTCATTTTTCTTGATATTTATCCTTTTCTCATTTTCGAGATCTAACACTTCCTTTTCACTAGTCCAATGAAATTTGAACTGAGGAGCATAGTGTGCAAGAGTTAGATAATCGTATTTATATAAAGTAGGAACTTCGTTTATCACTTTGTTTAAACAATGAGGATTGTCAAAACCAAGTCCCCACCTTTGTTTTAAAGTCTCTTCACTTCTCGGTTTGTTCATAAAAATTGTTTGTTCAGATTGGTTTCTTCGATAAAGTTTTTCTTCTAACTTATTTATTTTATCTGAAAATTCATCTTTTAAAGAAGTCATTTTAGTCAAAGACTCAAGATAAGTCTTATTTGAATTTTCCAAATCATCCAATTTCTTTTGAAAGATGTCTTTTGTATTTTCTAAAATGGATTTTTCATCTTTCAAAGAAATTTTCAGTTTGTCAATCAAATCTGACTTTTCAGAATTTAGATTCTTTTCAGATAATAACTTAGAACGCAAATCAGACAAAGCAGAAATTATGATATTCATCTGAGAGGTAATGAAATTATAGTCAAATTCAGAATATACCTCATCCTTATCCGTATCAGAATTATCTGACTGATTATCTCCGACTAAGCACAAATAGGCGATCTCAACGTTTACAGCTTCGTCGTCAGAGTGATCCAGCCAGAATTCTTCCTAGTCCAGCAAAGCAGTTCCATTCTCTCTCTTTTCTGCTAGTTCCATTTTCTTCCTGTAGTAAGCAGAGTCCCTAACCTTCTTAGCTCGACACTCCTTTGAGTAGTGGCCCGGCGTTCCACGGTTATAACAAGAAGCAGTTTTAGGATCGGGCACTTTGACTGTAGAAGCAGAAGTGAAGCGAGAAGTGTTGGAACCCGATCGTGGTTGAAACTTCTTCTGGTAATGTTGAGAGAGAAGGATCATAGCTTTTTGTAAAGCTTCGCCATCATCTGCAGTTGATCCAGTGTAAGCGTTATCAGACAACGCTTGTTCAGTTAGTTGCTTCGTGATAAGAGCAACCGGATCAACTGTCTTCTTGTTCTTCTTGTCCAATTTGACCTTCTTTTCAAGCACCAAGCTCTCATCAGTCATCAGAATCTCATACAGTTCTTGAATCTGCATTGTTGAGATTCGAACATCGTTCCTCAGTCTATGACATGATTTGTTTCATTCAGGCTAAAGAGCATTGAGGAATTTCAGATTCATCTCAAGATCAGTCTTTTCCACTTTAATCTTTCTTAGATCATTAATCACAGCGCAAAACCGGTCAAATATAACCTTCAGAGATTCATTGTCCTTTGCCTTAAATTCCTCAAAGTTATTCATGAATCGTGTCTGACGAATTTGAGCAGCAACTGATGACCCAAGCATGATCTTTTCTAATTGAGTCCACATCATGTTTGGATCATGTTTGAAACAATCAATTCGATTGTAGATCGAGTTAGGCAGAGCTAGCATCAAATTGGACTTTGCTTCTCTATCGGCTTTTTCGCGTTTGATTTCATCAGCAGTCAAAGGAATGTCATTTTTCGACCTGACAAATGGTCCTTCATATAAAGATTTCATCATATTCTCTCCATTAGTCTGACGCTCAATGAAATTAATAAACCTATCTTGCCACTGTGTAAACTCTTCTTCGTTGATTAAAACTGGTAGACGAGTATCTGTTCCCAATTGCATCATCAGATCATTAGAGTAGAACCTAGCTTGGAAAACAAACTTGGCAGAATCCATTTCTGATGTTCAGAAATATTTCTAAGTCAGGGAGACGCGCAAATTAAAGTTTTGCCTTCCAAGAGTGATATGCAAATTGAAACTTTGCGTTGACAACTAGAAACGCAAGATAACACTTTGCGTTTGAGTAGAGAAGCGAAAACTAAGACTTTGTGGGTTGAACTTGAAGCGCGAAGTAGAGCTTTTCGTGTGAAGTGAGAAGCGCAAAGAAGAACTTCTCGTATACTAAGTGATACGCAAACTGATGTTTGCGTATAAGGCTAGAGCCGCGAATCTGGAATACTTGATAGCACTTGATACGCAAAAGTAAATTTGCGTTTCCAACGTGAATCGAAACCCTGAAAATTCACTAACACCCAAATTAGACCACAAAAAAACTGTTATGCAAAATATATGAGTGAGGCGCAAAACATTATGAATGAGGCGCAAACTAACAAAATCAAGAAATGTTTCGTAAAAATGAATGAAACTATGAAATTTAACCAAGAAAATTACATACATAATGTCGAAAACACCTTTCTAACACACTTCAACCAACAATTTCGATTAAACCACACTAAGGTGTCGTTTGTTTTTTAAGAGGTTTAAAGTCTGAAGTCTTATTTTAGTTATGATTAATAAGAGGTTGTGTGTAAAAATGTCTGAATGATTCAGACTTAAGAGCCATTAAGAGTTTTTTTTTTTTAAACAAACAACCCCTAAAACTCAAAATTGATGAAAGAACAGTTCACGAACACGAGTTTTTCCAGAGAATACAAAATTGCAAAATAGATGATCAAATCAAGGTTTTTATGCACCAGTATAAGAATCAAAATCGATCAATTACTCAAAACGAAGCAAATGAATACAAATTTAACACAATTCAATAAAAAAATCCAAATTTGATGAAAAATCAAGAAAACGAGATTTTCAATTGATAAATCAAGAAAATCGATCAAGTTTTCGATTTAAACAACAAATTCAGAAACAGAATCACAAACTCTCAATCCTCTCAAGATTCAGACGGCTCTGATACCAATTGTGAGTCCAAGATCTCTAAATCTTTAGAGAGAGAAAGTAGAGAGAGAAAGCAATGATGTGCAAAATCAGAATTCTATTAAAGTGTGCGTGAGTTTCTTACAAGGAACAAAGACCAAATGGACTTAAATACCCTTGGTCAATACTACACAGTATAGGACTCTAAACACAGTATTTGACCAAGCCCTATAAATACAATGATTACTATAAAACCAGACCTAATACATGTATATACATACATATTACATACATGATCACATACGTGCTATACATGTACATGATGTACATACATACATGATCACATATGTACATGTACATACATACATATTACATACATGATCACATACATAATATACATGATCACATATGTACATGTACATATATAATACATGTTACATACATGATCACATTCATACAAACATACATACATATATATATACATACATGATCACCGAAAAAATTAATATTTATTAAATTATTAAATTTACCGACGGATTACCAACGGAGTTTTAAATGTCATCGGTAATCCATCTGTAATTACCGACGGATCACCGACGGACGTCATAAAAAAATTAATATTTATTAAATTATATAAATTACCAACAGATTTTCGACGGATTTAAAAATAAAATAAAATAAAATAATTTAATTTAATATCTGTCGGTAAATATATATTTACCGACGGATAGTCTATCCGTCGCAAAAATTTTATTTTCATCGGTGTTCTGTCGGTAATTACCGACGGATACTATCCGTCGGAAATCTTGGTTGAAAATAAGCAATTTTCCAATAGTGGCTAGATGCACCAGCCGAATGGATTGGCGAGAGAAGTCGCGAAGGAAATCCAGACTGGGTCAGATGGCTGGATGCACCAGCCGACTGCCCGTGATCGAGATGGAACTACTGCGGTCTACAGCTGGGATCGTGATAGGTTCAATCGCGAGTCAGTA
The DNA here is from genome assembly GCA_023525745.1 of Arctium lappa. Taxonomy (NCBI): domain Eukaryota; kingdom Viridiplantae; phylum Streptophyta; class Magnoliopsida; order Asterales; family Asteraceae; genus Arctium; species Arctium lappa. Next base: position 38,157,550 of record CM042063.1, on the reverse strand, counting down.
AACAGTCCTCGATGTGTTTTGGGTCTCTATTCGATGGATAAAGAAAGATTCGATTGAGTTTTCGTAGGATCGGTCGAGTAGGCGTGTCGAAGTTACTGTTGTTTACCGCATTTCGTTAATTTCTTTTTTCGGTCTGCTGTCTTTTTTTCACCCCTGCAGATCTCTTTGTGCAGGTGAGGCTTGGTCCTTTGTGTGTAGCTCCTCGCAAACTGGTTGTTTGTGGTTCGTGGCTTTTAGTCTTTGTATTGTGGATATTTCTTTATTTGAAATATATGGTATTCTTGTTGTGCAAAAAAAAACATAACTCTTAAAAGAGGCATAAAAATAAATCTCTTCACTTTTTATCTCTTATTTAAATTATATAATTGTAATTAAACACCACCTATTTAAAACGTCATTTTGGTTTCTTTTTTCACATTGTGAACAACAGTACATTGTTTCACCAAGAGAAACTACACTACGTTGTTTCACATTAACAACAACAACACTTTAGTGTTTTACATCACATTTCACGTCAACTTTTGTTTTGTTTTCAAATTGTGAAACAACGGTACATTGTTTCACCTTGTGAAACAACACCAATTTATTGTTTCACTTTAGCGATATTATATTATTTCACAATATGAAAGAACATCACATTGTTTCACCATGTGAAACAACAGTACATTGTTTCACCATGTGAAACAACACTACATTGTTTTACATTAACAACATTGTGTTGTTTCACAATATGACGCAACACTTTAGTGTTTCACATCACATTTCACATTAACTTTTGTTTTCTTTTCATTTGTGAAACAATACTACATTGTTTCACCTTGTGAAACAATATTTTATTGTTTCCCTTTATCGACATTATCTTGTTTTACAATATGAAAGAACACTTTAGTGTTTCACTTTGACATCACATTTTACATCAACTATGTTTTGTTTTAACAATCTCAAACAACACTAAATTTTGTGAATTAAAACTTTGGTGTTTCACATTGTATTATTCATTTTGTGAATTAAAAACTTTGGTGTTTCCATAATTCAAATGTGATGTTTTAATTACAAATTCTTTATATTTACTATATTTTCTTTTCCTATATGATGTTTTTATTATATAAATAGTCAAAAATATTTTATAAAGATGTATGTTTTTCTACACATTACCATTAGATAATGTATATGTGAGAAAGTAAGCGGGTAAAATATTAAATTAATAATACAACGAACTAATGAGATATAAAATATTATTATCAATTAATGAAAATTAAAATATCTTATTATTACATATAAATGACATCATATGAGATTAAATAAAAATAAAATAATAATTGATTCTAAATTTTGATACCTATAAAAAAGGGAAATAAAAAATAATCAAGAAAATGAAAAAATTACCATCGTGTCCTTTCTTATTTATATATGAAACATTAATCAAGGTTGTTAGATTGAAGTGATTAGATGGTTGAAATTGGTTCTTAAGGTTTTCAATATTTTATGGATCTCATTTGATTACCGTCCAAGGGGCAGGTTCAAACGAGAAGGTAGTCAATTTGCGAGAAGGCGAGAAGGAATAAAAACCACATAATTTATTAATTAAAAAATAGCATAAATAAATTATTTTTTTAAAAATTAGGATAATTACAATTTGAATTGGATAAATCCTTAAAAATCTAATAATATCTTTTAAATTTATTTATTTTTTAATTTTAATAAATTCATAATTTTTTTTATCAAATTCATATTATTATTTTATAGATAAAATCATAATTTTCATCAAATATCACATGTGATATCCATAACTAATTCATTATTTATTTCACCATTTTTTCTCTAATTTTTAGATTTACGTTTTGAATCACATGTGATTAATTTCGTTTAACATGTGATATATTATTATGTATCACATATGAACCCACTAGGTGAATTTTTGTAAATATCACATATGATAATATATATCTGAATATAAATGACGCATAATCACATATGATAATATTTACATCACAAAAAAGCTCTATAAATATAAATATACATAATCATATATGATTAACTAAAATATATACAATTATCACATGTGATAGTATTTACATCACAAAAAGATCTATAAATAGAAGTATACATAATCACATATGATTAACTAAAATATATACAATTATCACATTTGATAATACTTACATCACAAAAAGATCTATAAATAGAAGTATACATAATCACATATGATTAACTAAAATATATACAATTATCACATGTAATAATATGATATGTGATATGCATAAATATTTATATAATGATATCACGTGTTTTTTTTAATTAAAAGTATTCTTAGAAAAAAATTAATAAATAATTGAAATTACAAAATAAATAAATATAAAAGATATAATGAGAATGTTTAGGATTTATCCCATATAAAATAATAATTATCCTATTTTCTAAAACTATTTTTTATTTTTTATTTATGATTTTTTTAATTAATAAATTATGTGACCCACATTCTTTCTCGCCTTCTCGTAAATTAGTCTGTTTCTCATATAATCCTCCCTGTACCGTCCAATACATAGGGTATGGCATCTTTGACCCATTAAATAAACCATAAAATTTGACGTATTTCATCCCAAACATGTAAACGAGAAATAAACTTCTTCGAGAACAGTCAAAATTGTTATATACATTAATTGATCGAACAAATCTGTTTGACCAAAATCAACCATCGGGGTTAAGTAATATACGACAATAATTGCATTATAAACTTTTTACACTTTTAAGTCTTCGTTGAATAAACCTGTTTGTTTGTTTATTTATTTTTTTGTAAGTATAGACAGAGTTATGATAAATGTGACAATAAAATCAAAACATGTATCGAATCCAGACGTACACAACAATTGTGGTCATAATTTGTTAAACGATTAGTCTTGAAATAGCTTAGGACACCCTTCCAAAAAAAATCAAAACATGTAACCCTTGTGGGGTTAATTCAGCTGACAGTAAGACATTGGCTTTTGGAGATTCTCTTCAGAGGTCACCAGTTCGAGTCAAGGTCACTACGAATTTTCCCCGTTGTTCTCCAAAACTCCTAGGATTAGTCGAGTAAGGTACAAACTGATCCGAACAATCACGATTCAAAACATGTATGCAAAGTTCAAGGGTGGAAACATGATTAAATATCTTAAAGTGAATATAAAATCAATCTATTGAAATGGGCTAAAGATATGAAATATTTTAAAAAAAGAAAAACAGAAAAGGAAACATGAAAAAGAGTGAAACAGAAAAGAAGAGACCAAAAAGGAGGGGTTTGGTCGGGATTAGCACAGGAAATTAAGTTTGACCATCGATTCTGACCCAGACAAACACACCCTTTTTTTACTGTTTCAAGAAAACTGCCTTTCATTAATTATCTAAACCCTTTTTATTCTTTTTCCTTTTTTTGAATAAGTTTTACTTTTATTTCAAAAACCATTAAAATGAAGTTAAAAAATTAAATAAATCAAAATGATTTTTTTTTTAATTTTTACTGTAAATATAATCTTTAATATTACTAAAGTTAATGATTTTACTTAATGCTACAAAAAATAGATAATTTGAAAACACTTTGAACGTTTTATTTTAAGGAAATTAATTAAATTAGTCATTTTCACGATTCGACTTTATGAAGGTATTGTTTGACAAACTAGCTTATAAGCTAGCTGGTAGCTGATAAACTAGTTTTTCAAAACGCTACTATAAATAGTTTTTCAATAAGTTAGCTTATAGTCATTCAAACATGTACCAGAAAAAAAAAACTAGTTTATAAGTTAACTTTCCTCCAATCTTGTGAAATACCTCTCAATTGTGACATTCTCCATGAACCCAACCCTAAAGATACACTTTTGATCCCTCCTCCTCGTGAAACCCCTCTCCTTCACCGACTTTTTTTTTTCATTTTAATTTGAATGTTACACTTAATACCATTGTAATTAATTAGTTATTAAATTTACTTTTAGTCCTTTACTTTTTTATTTTTTATTTTATAAACTTAGCACATTAACATAAATAATCGTATATAAACTAAAATATATTAAAACTATATTTTTTTTTACAAATTATACCCTTGTAATCGACTCGTGATTCGAAATTAGTCTAATATTGAATATTTTTGTATTTAATCATATTATTAAATATCATAAGTATATACGAATATTTTTGTTTTATATTCCTTATGATTTCATTTTTCATTTAACACTTTTATCATATTAAAAATACATAATCATGGATTAACTAAAATATTTTTTTAAGAATGATTAAGCTACCATGATTATGTATATGATTATATATTTTTAATTACAAAAGATGAACCATTTTTTATTTAGTCATTGTATATTTATATTTCGAATATTTTTATTTCACTTAGGTGGCGTTTGTTTTTTAAGAGTTCTAAAGTCTGAAGTCTTATTTCACTTCTGATTAATAAGAGTTAGTGTTGAAGTCTGAAATCGCAATCAATAAGACTGTTTGTTTTTGTAACATCTGAAGACATCTTGAGAGAAAGAATAACATATGAAATGAGGTGGCGATATGAGATTTTAAGAAGTTAGGTCACCACTTTTCTTATTTCAGATGTATTTAAAAGTTAGGAGGTTATGAAAACTGGAAAAAACAAACAAGTTGAATGTCAAAAGGTTTGAACGATTCAGAATTAAGAGTCATTAAGAGGTATTTAATAAAAAAAACAAACATCCCCTCATATTCATATAGGGTCAGGTTCAGGAGAAAGCCTTAAAAAATGGAAAACTAAGTAACACCTTAGTAGCCCTTCATCTGGACGATTATGTATAATATAATAAATAAAAATAACAGATCATCAAAACATGATTCACATAAGTTTATTAATGTTTAAAATTTAACAGTTTTTAATCGGTTTATAAAAATATTTCTAACATATTTTTTAAAATAGAGAAATTGAAATTTGTAGGAATTTTATGCTACTTTTTATTTCTAACAAATTCTTTGAAACGAAGAAAGTTGGAGAAAGAGAATAAAAAATTCTAAAACTGAAGAACCATATATTATTTGTTCAAGAGACAAAACTATTTTTTTTCGTTGTTTGTGTTTATAAGGTGAATGCATTGTTATTTTACTAGAATGTTACTTTAGAAAAATAAGAATTTCATTTCTTCGTTATGACATCAATCTCGATATAGTTTTTTTCGTTTTAAGTGTTTTTTTACGGAAAATGCTATATATGTGTTATATTCACTATTAACATTTATGTAGGTTCAATTGTGTACAATACCTCGACATCATAAGTTCGTAACTTGACATCACATCTTCAACACTTTCTTCAACGTTGTAAGACATATTGTTCTTCATTACCATAACTCAATACCCATCGAGACCAATTGAGAACCCATCGAGATCGAGCGAGAACCTATCGAGATCGATCGAGAACCCATCAAGAACCTATTGAGAAAGGTCGAGAATCAATTCATTGACTTGTGTCTTTATGTGTGTTAAACCATAACATACCACATGTATGAGAATCTATCGATTGATCTATTATATGGTTTTGTATGTAAAACCATAGGCAAACTCTTTCAGCTTTTATCAAGACGGATTGGGAACCATCGAGACCAATCAAGAACACAACGAGAACGATTGACAACCAATTGGGACCGATCGACACCAATCGAGACTACTCAAAAACCTATCCATCGACTTAGTTTGTACTTGTGTTAAAATCATAACATAACACCTTTATTTTTCATCGAGAGAACCTATTGATTAATTTATTTTGTGTTTGTTTGTGTAAAACCATAACCTACCGCTTTTAACTTTTATCGAGATGAATCGGGAAATCTATCGAGACGAATTAGGAACTCATCGAGATCATCGATAACCCAATAAAGAAAAACAACGAAAAACTAGAGTATGTAGAGTTGAAACTGTTGTATATTCATGATAAATAATATGTATATGCATGATGAATGTTATGATGAAAATTAATATTTATGATAAATATCATACTAATAGAAATACTAGAGAGTTATTGTATACACGTGATCATTCATAAATATTCATGATGAATAATATGTATATTGATGATGAATGTTATAGTAAAATTTTATATTCATGACGAATATCATACTGATCTATGAATGTTGAAAAGTTGTTTTATACATATGAACATATATAAATATTAATGATGAATATTATGTATATTCATGATGAATATTACAGTGAAAATGTATATTTATGATGAATATCATACTGATGTTGGTATGAATGTTGAAAAGTTGTTATATACACGTGAACACATATAAATATTCATGATGAATGTTATAATGAAAATGTATATTAATGATGAATGTCATGGTGATGTATGAATACTGAAGATTTGTTGAATACACATGAAAATACATAAGTATTCATGATGAATGTTATACTAAGTTATATATTTTTTTATGAATATCATACCAATGTATGAATATTAAAGAGTTTTGTTGTGACATATGAACGTACATAAATATTCATAATGAATATCACACAAATATACTATTTCACATAAAAAAACGTTAAAAAAAACAATATCGAGATGAATGTCAAATCGAAGTGAATGTATGAATACTGAAGATTTATTGAATACACGTGAAAATACATAAGTATTCATGATGAATGTTATACTAAGTTGTAGATTTTTTTATGAATATCATACCAATGTATGAATATTAAAGAGTTTTGTTGCGACATATGAATGTATATAAATATTCATGATGAATATCACAAAGATATATTATTTTACGTAAAAAACGTAAAAAAAAAAACTATATCGAGATGGATGTCAAATCGAAGAGAATGAAAGCTCGTTTTTTAATTCAATTTGTTTGATTAAAATATTTAGTTATTTTTAAGATAATTTAGTTTAAAAATTAAGAGGGTAAAAAAAATTAAATTAAGAAAAATAAAAAGTCAAATATGGCTGACGTGTTTTCAAACTTTCATTTTTGCCCCTAAACATTTCTCAATTAACTATTTTCTGGTTAAAAAAAACTTGTATGAGAGAGAGTGCGAGAGAGAGAGATATTCCCGATGTATGAACCGGCGAGACAGAGGGGGGGGGGGGGGAGGGGATATAGCTGATAGGCGAGAGTCGGGGTATAGAAACGAGAATAGGTATAGTGGTACACTTAGGAATCGATGGAACGATGTCAATAAGAATCGTATCGAGACTTCATTTTTGTTTTTTAACTTTCCGACGAACTGGGAAGTTCATCATCTGTGGAGAATGTTTAAGAGATATGGTTGTGTATCAGATATCTACATGGCAAGTAAAAGGCTGAAAAATGGCGAAAAGTTCGGCTTCGTTAGGTTCAAACATGTAAAGGAAGAAATGGGATTAGAGAAAAGTTTGAAAAACATCTGGATTGGGTCTTACCGTTTAAGAATTTTTTTAGCCAATCAAATTCGAAACAGGGAAGATGGTGGCAATCAAAGTAGTACAGGCAGACAAGTGGGTAGAATTTCAGGGGGTGTTGGGTCGAGTAAAATGGGGACTGGCACGTACGCGGAGGTGGTTAGGAGAGGGTTGAAGGAGGAGTCTGATTTGGAACAACAATCAATGCAGAGGCAGGGGCAAGTTCAGATCACAGGTAGATGGGGAGCAGATCCGATAGCTTTGGAATTCCTTCAACGTTATGTTGTTGGTAGTGTTACTGCAATAGAACACGTTGAAGCGGTACAAAACTTATTCAAAACGGAGATGTTAGTAGGATGCGAAATCAAACTGATCGGCGGTAGGAACATTTTGATAAGCTTTGAATCAAAACAAGCATTGGAAAATATCCTTAATAACAAGGTTCATGGGATTCATCATTAGGTGAAGGACATGAGGAAATGGACGGTTGGCTTTCGTCCCGCTAATAGATTAGTGTGGTTAAGAATCGAAGGAATGCCGCTACATGTAACACCCTAGAAATTTGCGGAAATAAAATTTTTGAAAAAGAATTCAGCAAAAGACTAACTTGCGGAATAAGGTGTAACAATTACAAAATACAAATTAATCCAACGGGGTACAGAGTAGACATTAATGTGGTATATAAATGAAGCATAAAACGACAACCTATTAATCTACAATTATATCTATATTAGGGACGGGTGTCGCTATACTTCCAAAATAAATCTTCAAAAGAATCTCTCACGACCCCAAGGTCGCTCCCTCAGCCCCGACGAGCCCCACCGCTAAGATAACCTGCCAACATGACAACCAAGAGCAAGCGTTAGGCTAAAGCCTAGTGAGAACAAGCCAAATAAAAAGAGAGTACTAAACCCAAATGGTGTCACGCGGTGAGTATGGCCATGAGCTAAGTCAAGAAATCAAATAAACCATTAGTGATTAAACATGGTATAAGTAATACCCAAAATCACATAATGAGCTCAACCCCTCTAGATCTATTACTCAAAACATTCAAGTCAACCCCTCTGGATCTATCCTTGAGAGTTCCCAAAACAGGGGGAACCCAAGCACCAAATGGGATTACACCTTACTGCACCATGAGACACTGCCCGACCGTATAGGCCCACAACCTACTTATCATGGCAACCCGATGCCTATACCGTGCTAAAACGTGAACCAAATGCCCAAAACAGGGGACATAGGGACACCGTGCCTATGGATCCATTACACTAAGACTCAAAGCCAAAGCATGTCATTTCAGAGCATACTCATATTAAATCAGATATACAGGCAATTCATATGAACAACGGTTCAATTCTATAAATCTTGATTCTTGAAAATATGGGATTTTTAGAGGGTATTTCCCAACGTCAATCAGTCACTTTGAAACCAGGTTTTCCACATTTAAATAATACATTTATCACATAGCATTCGTAATACAGACCGATTTAGCTTAAGGACTCACCTCAGATGTCTTCCTGCTTAAAGACTGCTTCTTACGATCGCTACCTACGACAACACCGTTAAATCGGTAAGCCCAAAGATACAGACAACACGCTGACTTACAACTCTAGAATACGAACACAATAAACTGCCAAACACAGTTACGGTCGAGTACCAAAACCGGTCGAACACAACCCCGGTCGAACAACCCCGGTCGAACAAGTTCCGGTCAAAGGACACATCGGTCGAACGACCATCCGGTCGAACGACCCACCGGTCGAACAACACATCGGTCGAACGACCAACCGGTCGAACGACCATCGCCTTGTTCATCAAGAACATCAAGAACAGATCGAATGCAGAACCCAGATCCAAAATGAGAAAATACTCAGATCTCACAATGGAACGGTTTAAAACCTTCCCAACGAGATTCTACACGGCTAAAAGCATTCAGATCAAAGCATTAAGCTAGATTCGTACCTTGATTTGGAGAAAAACCGAACAACCACTTTTCTTGGCTTCCTTCTCTCTCTCTGATCTTTGATAAACAAGATTTTGTGATATTTTTAAAATATCTGAAATCTGATTTATATTTATATAACCCAAGTTACATTTTACCCCCTTGAACTTTGGGTAAAAGTCAACTTTTCACCCAACCCCAAAATAGCGGGTGTTACACTACATATCTGGAAGGAGGAGAGATTCAAAGAATTACCAAGCAACTGGGGGCAGGTTTTGAAACTTAGCAACTGTAAATTGGAGGGTAGCTCTAATCTTATGTGGGGTAAAGTGTTAATCAGTACAGGGTTGGTGTCTAAGATTAGCAAAATTACGAATATAATTGTCGATAATCTATGGTACGTAATAAAAGTGGAGGAAGAAGACGAAGGCTTTATGGACTGTCAAATAGAAGAAGTCGTAGCAGATTCCGAAGGAAGTGATTATGAAGAAGAGGAGTCAAATACCCCAACAGACTGGTCAGAAGGGGAGGAGGAAGGGGACGAGGAGTGGGTTGTAGAGGAAAGTGTGTATAATATGAAGGATCAAAAAATACCAGTCGTGGATAAGGAAGATGATAAAAGAGAAAGAGTGGAAGAGACTGTTGACAGTAAAAAGGTATCGGAAAATATGGAGGACGAAGTCGTGAAAGAAACGGAAAACAGACCGGAAGTAGTGATCGCTGGCAAGGGAGTCGAAGAGTCAACCAGAGTAGATGATACAGATTCTAATGCATTCATCAATGAATTGTCGTATTTTCAAGAGACACAAAGGGAGGCAGAGGCGGCTAGTTGGTCACAAAATTCAAATAGGGAGGTTAATTAGGTGAAGGATTTTCCGGTATTTGGAAGAGGAAGAATGAGCTTCCATTTTATCAAGCAGATGGCAAGAAACAGCAACCATGGGAGGGGGATCCAGAAGAGAACTTTTAGAAAAGGGGGGACGACTAATTCAGACCAAAAAAGATCGAATGGAGAAGGTGCGTCGAACTCAACTCAAATTTCTATTTCTAAGGAATTGAGAAATGGGGAGGCCTTGGAAGATTTAGTGGAGTTCGGGAATAAGATTAGGGTGGTATGGGAAAAGGGATCAGAAGGGGAAGTTGAAGGTAGGAAGGAAGGGAGTAATCAGTAATATGGAGTCATGGTACGTTCGTTTAAGCTTGTTTTAATGAAGATTATATCGCTTAATGTAAGAGGCTTGGGGGCTAGTAACAAGAGAGATTGAGTTAAAGAGTTGTGTAAAAAAGAAAATCCATGCATGGTAGGGCTACATGAAACGAAAATTCAGAGGGTTACGCTGCCGTATATCATAAATATGTGGGGGAATAATAATGTCGATTTTGCGCAATTGGTAGCATCGGGTAGATCGGGAGGGTTGTTATTGATGTGGAACAGGAACATTTTCAATTATGAATATGTGGTTGAAGAAGAAAGTTTTTTAGCAGTGATTGGGAAGTGGAGAAACAGTGATGATTTAGTCGGTTGCGTAAATGTGTACGGTCCATGGGGGCCAAAAAGATAAGGTAACAGCGTGGAAAAAAATGGATCAGTTGTGTGCAAAGGAGGAGATCAAATGGGTTTTCTTCGGCGACTTCAATGAAGTTCGAGGTGCGCATGAGAGAATGAATTCTGAAATAAATGTCAAGGGGACGGAGGAGTTTAATGACTTCATTGGAAGAAATAAATTGATCGAAGTTCGAATGGGGGATAAAAGGTTCACAAGGGTAAGTGACGATGGAAGAAAGTTTAGCAAATTGGACATATTTTTAATTACAAGTGAATTTGGTGTGCTTTGGAAGAGCTTGGGAGCGAAAGCCTTGGAAAGGAAATGGTCAGACCATGCGCCTATTATGCTAGATGACAAAGGGGCAGATTTTGGACCAACTCCATTCAAGTTTTATGACGTTTGGCTAAAAGAAAGGAATATAGAAAGAGTGGTCAAGGAGGCGTGGGATAAAGAGGTTTTATCTTGGAAACCAGACTATAAATTCCAGGATAAACTTAAGAATGTTAAAAACGCTTTAAAGGAGTGGTGTAAGGAAAATTGGGGGGGGGGGGGGTTGACAGAATCTTGGCCGATAAAAAGAAAGAGGTGAGAAAATGGGAGTTAGAAGCAGATTCCGAGAGGTTGAACGATGAAGATCGAAGGCAATGGATCTATGCACGGTTGAAATGGTTAGAGCTGGAGGAGAAAAGTGGGGCGATGGTAAGGCAAAAAGCAAAAATAAAGTGGGACAAGGAAGGGGACGAGAACTCTACATTCTTCTATTCGGTAATTAAAAATAGGGAAAGGAAGAACAAAATCCTCGACCTTAACATTGATGCGGTTTGGACGGAGGATCCGAAAAAAATTAAAAAATCTATTTTTGAATTTTTTAAAGACAAATTTGCTAGGAAAAGGAAACATCTTCCAAAATTGGTGGTGGATCGAAGGAAGAAACTCACAAGGGATGAAGCTTCATTCTTAGAAAGAAGAATTTCGGTAGAGGAGGTGTGGAACGCGGTGCAAGAGTGCGGTAGCAACAAGTCGACGGGACCGGATGGTTTTACAATTGGCTTCATCAAGAGGTTTTGGGAATTCTTAAAAGTTGATCTAATGGCGGTAATCGATTGGTTCTGGGAGAAAGAGGATATAAGTGAGGGGTGTAATGCATCTTTTTTTACTCTTATTCCAAAAAATCCTAATCCAATCAACATTAACGATTTTAGACCCATTAGTCTTATCGGGATAATTTATAAAGTCATCTCAAAGATTTTGGCGGAAAGAATGAAATCAGTGATGGGCAAGTTAATTAGTGCTGAACAAAGCGCGTTCCTTCGGGGAAGATCTATTCTTGATGGGGTCCTCATTGCTAATGAGACTGTGAGTTTCTTGAGAAGAAATAAGAAGAAGGGACTAATTTTTAAAGTAAATTTTGAAAAGGTGTACGATTCGGTGGAGTGGACCTTCCTTTTGGATGGGTTAAAAAACATGGGGTTTGGGTTAAAATGGCGGAAGTGGATAGAAGCTTGCTTAAAATCGTCAAAGGTTTCGGTTCTAATAAATGGGGCTCCAACCAAAGAATTCGCTATGGAAAGGGGATTAAGGCAAGGGGATCCACTAGCCCCGTTTCTGTTTTTGGTGGTAGTTGAAGGATTGCATATCATGATGAATGAAGCAGAAGAAAAAGGCTTATTCCGTGGGATCAAAGTGGGGAAGGAAGAGGTTGCGTTGTCTCATCTACAGTATGCGGATGACGTCATTTTTTTGGGGGAGTGGAGTACTTCCAATATAAGTAATCTAATGAAAATCTTGGAATGTTTTCACGCGATATCGGGATTAAGGGTGAATCTAAGCAAGACTAAAATTTATGGGGTAGGAGTACCGGAAGAAGAAACACAATCATGGGTTACAAATTTGGGATGTAGAAGCGGCACCTTACCGTTTTCATACCTTAGGTTATCGGTGGGTTCGTCAATGAGAAGGTTATCCCATTGGAAGATAGTCATCGATAAGGTGAAGAATAAACTTGTTGCATGGAAAGCAAAATGATCTCGGTCGGAGGAAGATGGACGCTTATGAAGTCGCTTCTAAGTAGTGTACCTCTATATTTGTTTTTCGTTGTTTCGTGCCCCGATAGGAGTGTTGAGAGAATTAGAGAGGGTAAGATGTCAATTTTTTTGGGGAAGGTGGGGGGAAAACGGTGAGGGTGAGAATATAGGAAAAAGTCGAGCGTGGGTCAAATGGGCAAGGGTGTTGGGATCCTTTAGGGGGGGGGGCTGAATATTAGAGGGTTAAAGGAGGCAAATTGGGGGCTTCTTGGCAAATGGTGGTGGAGGTTCCATAATGAAAGAGGGGCGTTATGGGTAAAAGTAATCAAGAGTATTTACGGGTGGGACGGGGGTTTGTACGCGGCTGGTCCAAGGGGATTGGGAGGGGGGGCTCGGTTTGGGGTAATATTATCAAGATCGGGAAGGAGGTGGATAAGTTAGGTATATCATTTATGGAATCATTTGGGAATCAATTAGGGGACGGGTTCGGAATTCGGTTTTGGGAAGATAAATGGGTGGACAATGTAAGTCTTAAAGAAAGGTTTAGTAGGTTATATAACCTTGAATCTAATAAGGAAGTATTGGTGAGAGATAGAGAGAATCATCAAGGAGGTCGGTGGGAGTGGAAATGGGGATGGAGAAGGGAGTCGCGGGGGAGGGAATTAGGAGAATTAGAGGAGTTCACTTCGATACTTAGGGACTATACTCCTAAGGTGGAAGAGGAGGATCGAGCAATTTGGAAGTTGGATCAGTTAGGTGGGTTCTCGGTTAAAAAATTACGGGATCTGATTGAGGAAAGAAGGGTAGAGATGGGTGAGAGTGTAGGAGAAACGTATTGGGAGAAATCTATACCGAAGAAAGTTTAAATTTTTGGTTGGAGGGCGAAAATTGGAAGAATTCCAACCCGTGCGGTTCTGGATAAGATGGGAATTGATCTAGAGACGAAACTTTGTCCAAGGTATGGTAAGGAAGTTGAAACGGTGGACCACGCTCTAGTTAGTTGTGAAGAAGTGAAGGCCACTGGGAAGAGTATGGGTAGATGGTGGAATTTGGAATTAGATTCGGTGCACATGTTGAATGATCTCCTCGGAGTGGAAGGACAATTGGGGAACGAGAACAAAGGAGCGAAGAGGTGGACTGCGGTGCTTTGGTGTGTTTTGTATTTCATTTGGATAAATCGAAACAAAGTAGTCTTTGAGAAGGCAAGTAGATCAGGAGCAGACCTGTTCTTTGAATGGCAATTAAGATCGTTTGAATGGATTTCAAGGAGGGATGGGGAGGTAGAACTAGATTGGATAAGGTGGTTGTCTGACCCTAGAGCTACGTGATCCATGGCATCGTCATTTCGCTGTTGCGGGGACTTGCGGCTTGGAGGGATGTTGCAGGCAGTGATGAAGTTGCTGATGGGATGGGTTATCGACGGAAAATTCGATCGGAGATGGTTGGCGGACAGTTCGGGCACGTCTTTGGCGGGTTTCTCTTGTTAGAAGGGTAGATCGGGCCTGGTTCTGATAGTGGGCTGATCGCGGGAAGCTCGGGGTTAAGTCTTTTCAATTGGGACTGAATTGTTTTGGTGTCATTGTTTTGGAGTCATTGGCTGCTAAAAATGGGACTCAGAGTAGCTGCAAGATTGTAAATTGGACAGCAGCGGGTTATTATTTACAGGGCGAAACGGTTGGCGTTTTGGGGCTGTTTGGAGTTGGTGTGTCTAGGAATTACAGAGATTTGGAAGTTGAAGGATTCTCGATATAGTTCAGGACTGCTGCAGAGGATAGTTCGGTGCTATAGGTTCGCGGTTCACTCCATTCTGCTGTAAGGAGGCCTGGACATATCCTGGATTGTATTGTGGCTGTAACATCGGCGCTGTAGAGGTCTGATCGTGGCAGTTGGGGACTGTGCATTTCTGCTCGGGGCTCCAAGTGGCAGTGGCTCTGGTGTCTTTGTTTTCCCGCGGTGGTTTGCTTCTCGCAAACTCTGTGATAGGTGCAACTCAAAAGATTGAGGTGGATAATCATGGAAACAGACACAAGGGCGATAACTGTTGCCGCCAAAGAAATTGATCGAGCAACCTACGCAGACTTGATCGAGGGTCCTCAGAGGTTGCAATGTGCTCGAGATGGTGGGAAGATTTGCAGTTAGGGCATCTGTTCGAATCACTCTTCTCGTATTGCGCATGTGGTAGTTTAGCATCTCGCAAACTCCACTGCTGCACTTCGGGTTTGGGTGCTCTAGAACCATTTTGGTATCGTCTTTGTATTGTCCTTCTTCGATCGATGGTCGGGTTTGTAATGTATTGGGGCCATGCCCCGAATTATTTGTATTTCTTTGGTTGGTAATATATGCTTTTGCCGTTCAAAAAAAATTTAACTATTTTATGTTTTAATCATTAATTAATTTCTAAACTTTAACCAATAGCCAAGATTGATATTCATGTTCACAATAAAAATATGATTTTCATTCAAGAAAACTTAAATATGATAGCATTTTTGAATTATTCTAATATTGATTTTGTGAAACTCAAGGCTATAAAGAATTTAGAAAGTGCATTAGATAATACACTATGCAATAACTTGTCCAATAAGTTGTAACCACAATACCTACTTTCTCAATAGTATGTCACTAGATAATGGTATGACATGTAAATAGTATATAAGTAAACAACCCCTTAAATCTTTAAAATAGATAAATGTGGTTAAAATCAATTATAAATATTATTTTTTAAAGATTTTTATTTTTACTTATCTATTTTTTTTAAAATAAAAAATTATATAAAAGGTGATTAGTCAAATGGAGGCATTCCAATTAGCCGAAAGTTGAAAAAACACATCCATCAAAATGATTGGAGAATGGATGGTGAACACAAAGGAAATTAAATTTGCTTTCACTTTTTCCACAACCAACACCTAATATTTGTGCGGTCTTGCTTTATTT
Source organism: Arctium lappa (assembly GCA_023525745.1). Taxonomy (NCBI): domain Eukaryota; kingdom Viridiplantae; phylum Streptophyta; class Magnoliopsida; order Asterales; family Asteraceae; genus Arctium; species Arctium lappa. The sequence goes on along the minus strand of CM042063.1, from coordinate 38,141,734 downwards.
ATTGTGTCCATTTCACTTATTTATTTTAAATTAACTTATTTAAGGTTATTCATATTCTTAATAAATTAAACATATTTGACAATATTAAATATTAAACACAAATTTTTTTAAATGGAGTGCTATTTGCACCAAAATTATATCAAAATCAGGTCGATTCATGCATTGGGAATGTAAAAAGCAGATGTTGATGTTGATGTGTGTGAGGAGAAAATTAATTATGATGGTGCACTTAGCAAAGTCATGGTGCAATTAGCCTCCCCCTTTTTTAATAGACAACAATTTATTGAATAAAGACAAGACCCTCATCCAAACACAACAGCAAGATATAGAACTCAGAGCACAAAAGGGACAAACCATCCAAAAATTACAAGCAACCATGGAAAAACCAAAAGCAATAAACAAAAGCTCCAAACAACAACCTCAAAAAATGCAGACCCGACTCAAATATTAGAGCCACCAGAGGTTACAAGGAGGAAGACAAAAGATTTGTGTTGATAATCCACAAGTCCCACGGGATGGTTCCTTTCGTAATCTTCTCGAGACTCATTCAAAAACTCAAACATGTATTTCAACGAACAATATCTTGGCCGATGACGACTTAGTCTGAAAACTAAGTTTTTATGATGCCCTCCCCCCCCCCCCCCCCCCCCCGGGGATCTGGTAGCCTGTAGCCCAAATGGTTGCTTGCCAAGTTCTCTTTAGGCAGAGCACGAAATAAAACGTCTCCTTGAAAGTTTAATATCTCATTCACTGTATTTCCTATGTCGGTATTGAACCCCCCACCATTTTAGAACTGAATCCCAAACCGTTCTAGCAACCTAGCATCTTGCGATACAATAATCAAGAGTTTCAAAAGCCTCTTCACAACATGGGCAAATAACTGATCCCCAAGCGAACAACCCGATTATCCAAGGAACCTCGAACCAAAAGTGTACCGTGATCAATTTATATATTTTGCTCCATCAACATATTTAACATTTAACAACATTCATATATTTATGAAATTCGTAATAATTTTGTATTGTCAAAGTTTTTATTAAACATGTTTATATAAACAATGAATATATGATTACTTTGTATGTAAATAACAAAATTCAAAATTTGTAGTATTTTTCATATAAATATCATATAAAATATATATGTTTATATTTTCGTAATAAACACATAAACATGTCCTGTTGTATTCAATACTTACCAGTTCTTTCATTTTCTGAATCTTAATTTATAAACAACCAATGATTAGTGATCTTTTGATTCATAGTTTTTCTACTGATTAAATTATAAATTATACCTGACATTTTGCATTTATTTTGAAACCTCAAAATGTAATTATAGATTTTTGTTTGGACATAAGTCATAATTAAAAAAATAATTTGTGTAGTTTACTTGGATTATCTTTATTTTTATTTTATTTTATTTAATAATAATAAAAGGGTAATATGATGGTGTTATGTTACAAAAGGATTGGTAAATAAAGTGTATGAATTTAATAATGGTATGGAGAATGAATAAAGACACAAGTCGACTTTTGGTTGTGACTTGTGAGTTTAGGGAGGACATAGTTAGTAAATGAGTAAAAGTTGGGGGACCCATTGAAGAGGAAAGAGTATTTAAGAAGGGGGTATTTTGAAAAATTAAAGAGGAAAGGGTGGTCAGATGGGTGTCACGCTTTTGGGATCATTGCAATAATTGAAGTCATGCTTGCTTTAATGATGAGGGAAGTGTGTACAAATAAAAAGCAATGTGACATTGACACCACCACCAACTACCCTCCCCTCCCCTCCCCATATATAACACATAAATAAATTACTAACATAGACTCTAATTTACATAATGTATTATTATTTATAAAAATATATTTTATATTTAGAGATTGTTTATCCAAACATTTATCCGGTAAGTGTTTACTAGTGACTGTTTAGGTTAAGCAGGGCTAGACGAGTTTACACCTTGCAATCTCTCCTCTCGCCACGATCAGTCCCTTGTTCGATTTGTATGTTTTGGATGGTCATTTGCTGTTTTATTTCGTTGTAATGCGCTTTTGTTTCATGTGGTTCTTGCACCATCTTATTGTAATATCTTTGGTTGGTTGGTAATAATAATCTCTTTTTGCCGTTCAAAAAAAGAGTATTTACTGGTAAGAGTGAATACACTAACTTACTTTATCGGTTAAGATTGTAGTTCATCAAAACGTTATCATATGCAACAACTTACCCGGTCCTTGCTATGTTATATGATAAGGCAAATGTCCTGGTAAACGCTCACCGAGTAAGCTTTTAGTAGACAACTCCTTAGTATATATAAAATAAAAGTAACACTTGTTTTTTTATAAGATATTATTTCTGTCTTGAAATAAGTGTTTATATTTTTAATTTTATTAGTCTTAAAATTAAGTCAAATGTAATTGTTCATTTTCCTACGTGTTTATTTTTTTTATTCTATCGTTAGTTATGAGATGTAAAAAAAGATGTCTATTATTAAGGGTAAAAGTGTCTTTTAGTTAATTAAAAAGTGTAATAATTACATATTTTTTAAATTGTATGTCATTTTTATTTTGGACATATATTTTGGGGTGGAGGGAGTAATATATCTAAGGTTATGTTTAGCCAAATAAGAGCATCAATTAGAAAATGTTTGTTAGCAACTTAATGAGCTTAATGATATTCATAGCTTATTCGATCAGTTATAGTTATTAAGTTATACATGATTGTTTGATAATAACTTAAATGGTATAGAAAGTGACTTATTCAATAAGTTTATAGGTAGGCGTTTTATGCAGAAAGTCAAGTTTTTTTTTTCCCAGAAACCCGACCTTCCCAGTTAATAAACACGATCCTTTCATCTATGAAAAAAACCTTCCAAACAAAAACTTAGCAATCTATATAAACAGATTAATTCACACACAAACAAATTTATCCAAACAAGACTTGATAGATAACCAACCAAACATCTCCTAAACTCTTCAGATTTTTTTTTTGAAAGGCAGCATATTATAAAAACGAAAAGGCCAACAAGCAATACAAGACTGCGAGAAGCAGTAACGAAAGAGAAAAGAACACAGTGGGCTACAAAACCCTAATTACACCCGAAAGGAGGGAGAAAACAGCAATATAAAAAAGAACAACCGAAAAGAATAAACACCGAAGATTAAGCCGGGACTGGGCAGTTTTGGGGAGAACTAACCCAGACTTCCCAAGGGATATCAACCTTATGAACACGACCAGCAATCCAAGCGAATGATCGGGCTTGGATTTCTCGAAAAAGGATTTCAACAATCGGCGATTTATGCTTGAACACAACCTCATTTCGTCTTTTCCAGATTAGATAGCACGCGATCCATAACGAGGCCTTCCATAGACACCCAATCCAAGGAGAGAGTGATGCGGATTAAGATGAATGGAGGAGATGCGAGACATTTGGTGAGTTCAACTCCGAGCTAATACCCCACTAATCCAAGAAAAGTCTCCAGAGCTCTTTCAATGGGTCGCAGAATAAGAGGTAGTGGTCAACCGTTTGGATTGAGTCGTTGCAAACCGGACAAAGAAGTGAGTTCAGATCAATACCCCGATCATCCAGTGCTTTTCTGACAGGTATGCGACCTTTGGAAACTCTCCATATGAATACATTTACTTTTTTTTGGAACCAGGTTTACCCACTGAGAAACCATCTGATTGTTTTCATTTCGATGATGACTATCTTCGATTAACACCTTTAGAGCCTTAACCGAGAATTTATTGTCCACGTGCAAAGCCTACCACCAGATGTCTTTTTTGCTTGTCGATGGTTTAATAGATTCAAGTGCAGATAGTAGTGAGTCTAGTCCTTCGAGCGTTCGACTTCTCAGAGGAGGTGACCAATCAAATTTCCATGACCAAGCTTCACCGACCCACATACCACTGTTTTTCACATTTATATCTTTATTTGCTACAAGTCTATATAAACGCGAGAAGGCATCACAAAACCTTGAGGAGTCCACCCAATGATCCTTCCAAAAAGATACCGAATCACCATCACCCATTTTTTTTGTGAAAGGAGTTGCTGAAGTTTATTCCATAATCATCAATGATTTTACTCACCTGGAAGATGGCTCCCCAAGTGCCTCCCAAACGGTTACCCACCTCACCGATAAGGCATCCATCGTTCCCGTAGATGCTTGAAATAATTTTCACCCATAGCGAGAGCCTTTCGTTCATGAATCGCCACCACCACTTCCCCGAGCAATGCCAAGTTCATATCCTTTAAATCACCAACTCCAAGACCACCTGATTCACGAGATGAGAGAATATTTTGCCATTTTACCCACGTAAGACTTTTTGTATCAGGACCAGATCCGCCCCAAAAGAAATCTCTCCTAAGTTTTTCAAGAGACCGAATAACACTTTCTGGAGCTTTAAACAAAGAAAAGTAGTAGAGAGGCAAACTACCAAGAACAGATTTAATTAAGGCCAGTCGCCCAGCAAAGGAGAGAGTTTTAGACTTCCAGTGGAGAGTCAATTGGCCATTTTGTCAATAACTGATTGCCAGTTGGAAATCCGCTTCATGTTTGCGCCCACAGGCAATCCAAGATACACGAACGGTATGGATTCTGCCTTGCAATTTAACCAATTTTCCATCTGCTCCACACTTCTAAAAGGAACACCAATACCGTATAGCTTGCTTTTATTTACGTTCATTTTTAGCCCCGAGGCAAGTTCGAAGCACTTTAAGATAGACACCATATTTCTCATGTTCTGATTCGACCAATCACCAAAGATAATTGTGTTGTCAGCGTATTGAAAATGTGATATATGGATGTTATTACGACCAACATCTACACCCTTGAATAAATTTTTACGAACCGCCTCGATAAATGCCAAGTTTAAACCCTCTGCAGCTATTAAGAAAAGGAACGGTGACAATGGGTCTCAATGACGAACCCCTTTGAACATGTTGAATTCCATCGATGGAGAGCCATTTATGAGAATTGAAATTGAGGCGGACGAAAGACAAGATTTAATCCAATTTCTCCACTTGGAGCCGAAACCCATTTGCTCCATTGTGTTGAGTAAAAAGTTCCAGTTGACACTATCAAATGCTTTTTCGAAGTCAACTTTGAATATCATACACTTTTTCTTGGATTTCTTGATAAAGTCAATTGTTTCATTCGCGATTAACACGCCATCCAGAATGTAGCGACCTTTGATAAATGCACTTTGAGAGACCCCGATAAGTTTTGATATGACCTTTTTTAGTCTCTCTGCAAGAGCTTTTGCTATGATTTCGTAATAAACCCCAGTGAGGCCTTATGGGACAATAGTCCCTTGGTTCGATCAAATCAGAAACCTTTGGGATTAAGGTGATGAAGGAAGCGTTGCAACCTTTGTTAATATACCCAGACTCCTAGAATCAACGAACTGCTTTCATAAGATCATCTTTGATGAGGTGCCAAAAGAGTTTAATAAAATAAAAGTTGAACCTATCAGGTCCAGGGGCTTTGGAGCTCCCACAAAGTTTGATCGCATTCCAGATCTCCTCTTCAGAAAATAGATCTTCTAAGTGGCTCGAATCGTCAGGGGATAGTTTTTGAAAGTTACCCGAAGAGAAAGATGGTCTTACAGTTGGAGCTTCCAAGAAGATTTTTCGATAATGATCCGAGAAGGCCAGTTTGACATCTTTTGGATCGTCCCTCCAGCTGCCATTAAAATGAACCCCTGTAATTGAATTTTTTTCCCACTCTATAATTCACCATCGAATGAAAAAAGCGTGAATTTTCATCACCTTCACAATCCTATTTGATTCTGGACTTCTGTTTTGCGCTCAAGGCGATTTATTTTTCAATTTCCAACCAGCGCTTTCTAGCAGCCAACCACGAATCCCTCTCTTCCGTGTTGAGGTCTTTATTTTCAACCATTAATTCCCAATATTCAGCCTGTTTTTGACAACGAGTTGCTTCCTCAGATTCCTTCGAATTTTTATTTTTATACCATGCCTTAAGTGCAGACTTCACATTTTTGAGTTTATCTCTGAACCGACAGTCGGGATTCAGAGATGTGACTTCCAACTTCCATGTATTAACAACCAGCTCGCGTACCTTGGTATCATCAAACCACCAGTTGAAAACTCGAAATGGTTTTGGGCCATAGTCAATAACTTTATTTATCATCAACAAGGGGGAATGATCTGTGTGCTTTCTTTCTAGAGGTGTTACTTGTAAATGATCCTAACGAGATTTGAAATCATCTGAGACAAAAAATCGATCTAATTTGCTTAGTTTGGAACCGTCAGTACTAATACGAGTGAACCTCTTCTTAATTAAAGGAATCTCGAAAAGCTTGTTGTTTCAGATGAAGCTGTTGAAATCTGCAGCCCCTTTTATGTTGAATATTGAGTTTCTTCGATCCGAATCCATTCTAAATTCGTTAAAATCGCCGATAATGCACCAACTACAATCAACCCTACTCATAAGACTTTCTAGGTTGTATCAAAGTGTCGATTTTCTATCCGAGTTATGAGGTCTATACACGTTTATTAAACCAACTTCTTGTTCACAATCCTTCCAAGCACCTCTAACTACCAGAAAATTGTCATCGCCCATGGCATGTTTGACATCGAAAACAGATTGGTCCCAAACTGAAATAATTCCACCAGACATACCCTTTGAAACTACATATGCAAAACCAAAATTATTTGACCCCCACAGGTTCTGAATCATGATATCATCAACGAAACTCCACTTTGATTCTTAATGCCTATGAAGCTTGGTCTCTCCTTCCTGCAAATATCCTTAAGCCAGCTAACTTTTTCTTGCGAGCCAAGACCGCAAATGTTGATGGAAAGAACTTTTAACATAACATTAAGAAGGTACGAGGTTAGGAAGACACCAGTTTAGGATTGCCCTCCAGATGGAGGATCCGTCTGATTCTGAACCCCCACTGAGTTTTCCCAAGCAAACCCAATTTCCTTACTAAGACCAACAATGCTTTTAGGATTAAGAGGAGTACCTAGAGAGGCAGAATGACGTGGTTGAACATCTGAGGAGGAAAATCCATGAGACATCGAGGTGCGAGGTCTCTTTCTACTACAGGTATCATTCCTCGGAGAGATATGATCGGTTGAATAGGGGATTTTCACCCTTCTGGAGATGTTTCCAATCTTATCGCTCCATATCATGTTCCTGTCGAACGGGTTTCTTCCTTTTACGCCTCCTGATAACTTATTTTTAGAATCTTCTATGTGACCAACGCCGAAAGAGAACGAAGAGTGCCCAAAAGGTTGGAGAGGATTTGAAGTTGTACTTTGAGGTGGAATTCCAGAAGAAGACCCCTTCCCATTGATAGCATTCTGCCTAACATCACGATGTTCAATAGAGGGGGTGGGCTCAGCATTTGGGTCCAAATTTAGATCTAGCCCCGCACAAGGGTCCAAAAAGGTGTTATCGACGCGGTCCTCACCTTGCGTGTTCTCATAATTAGTAGGTTTAACGATCTCTTCCTCAAAAGTGGAAAACAACCTTTGGTTCCTCGATAATTGGCACAACATCGGTGACATCCAGCCTCCAGTGACCCTCTACGTCCTGCTCCGGTAGGGTGATCTCTATAACACCCCAAACTATTACTAACTAAGTCTAACCACTAGGTCTTTGGCCTAGTGGCCAGCTCCCTTCCGCAAATGCTCCTTCCAGCGGTTCCCATTCAGGGTTTAAATCCTGGGGGAGAGAGGATGTCTTTTCCGATGCAGATTCATGGAGCTAGGGTCTGTAGGTCTCCAAAAGGGGACCACGGGGCCATGAGTCCCCGCCACTAAACCTTTTTTTCTATTACTAACTAAGCGTAATATCAATATAAGAAATTCATGCCAAAAATGGCCCCAATTGCCAACAATTAAAATCTCAAGGTTTGCAGAAAGGCAACCTATTACACAACTGAGAACAAAGGAAAATATACTAAAATGAGGTCTTCTATTCCGGCACCAATCACATCTTCTCCTTACCCTTGCCCGAGCCTCCTACCTCACGGATACTTGAAAAGGGTTTTTAGTTTTGAAAAAGCAAGGGTTAGACCGAAGGTCTAGTGAGTCGAAAACCCTAGCCGTTTCCTGGCAATTTCTTTCGTCTCTTAAAGTTATCACTCGTATCCCTTCTTTAAAAATTTGTTATAAAAAACGTCAATGTCAATTTTTTTTACATTTTCAATATTATAACTTAAAATAAATTAGATTTAAATAAGTAAACACCCAAATAAATATAAAAGGTTGTGTTATTTGAAATTTTACGGGCCAAATTGAATATTAAGAAAAATAAATTTAGATGTTATTGTTTGTGTAATATAATTTTTTTAATGAAAAGGGTAGAAATAAAATAGTAGAGCATTCCACTAGCTATGCTAAGAGCATCTTCCACAGCATTGCTAAAATAGAAAAAAATGGGTTTTGCTTTGCTATTCTTCTCCAACAACATTGCTATATTGTTTGCTAAAATAGAAAATCATAGAAAAGTCTCTAAATATAGAGAAATCTCTATAATTCTCTAAATATGAGAGAGAAATATTATTTTATTTCATCCCATCAATGAGATTTAATTTTATCATTTTATATTAAGTTATTTTTTTAAAATATATTGGGATGATAAATTAGAGAATATTATAATAATATAAGTTATTTTAAAGTTTCTAAAATAGCAAAGTTGTTGGAGTTGAATGTAATACATTTTAGAGATTTTCATTTTGGGTTCTCTATTTTAGAAAAATTATAGGAAAACTGTTGGAGATGCTCTAAGAGCATCTTCAATGATAAATTTAATAGCTTGATGAATGACTTGATGAAGACTTAGGTGTCGTTTGTTTTTTAAGAGGTTTAAAGTCTGAAGTCTTAACTTAGTTATGATTAATAAGAGGTGATGTGTAAAAATGTCTGAATGATTCAGACTTAAGAGATATTAAGAGATGTTTTTAAAAAAACAAACAACCCCTTAATGTCAAATTTCACTATTGGAGTAAAAACTTGAAGAATAGCTTGACATCCAATGACTTGGTGGATGTCATGTGTTTGAGGATTTATAGAATGTTTATATTTGATCCCTCAACAATCATAGGTTTACATTTTTTATTTTACACTTTCATTCAATAATAATTCATTTATTAAATATATAAAATATTATTATTATTATTAACAAAATACATTATTTGTGCACACTCATTTCCTATTCTTATATCATCATCTCATTCTCACATATTTGTGCTTTAAATAACGACAAATAATAGAAGGAGTTTTATAAAACATTTCAAATAGATGGAGATAGTTTATGTATATATATTAAAAATGAATTAAAAATGCAAAAAAAAAAAAAAAGATTTTGGAAAACTTGACCATTGGAATAGTAATTTGAAGATGACTTTTTGATGACGTGGCAAATAGATCAAGTTTTTAAAAGACTTGACCATTGTGGATGTCCTAAATTAGTTTTTTCTAAAATAGAGTAAAAACAATCAAAATCTCTAAAAAAATTTGCATCCAACTCCAAAACTATTATATTTTAGCAACTTTAATATTAATTTTTTTATTAAAATATTTAATTTATTTAATTATATTATTAAAATATTCAATATATGGAAAGTTAAGAGAGAAAAAATTGATTATTTTTTTGGGGGGAGAGGTATAATGATTAGTTTTGGAGGGAAACCATCTATTTAGAGATTTTCTCTAAATTTAAATAGTTCTATAAATTTAAAGATTTTTACAATATCTTATCTTTTTTCTCTATTTTAGCATAGAGGATAGTATAGTTATTGGAGCAATAAAAATGTTAAAAATCCATTTTTTTCCATTTTAACATAGCTATTGGTTTTGGAGATGCTCTAAAAGATGTTTATATAGAATACAATGTGGAGAGAGAGAGAGAGAGAGAGAGAGAGAGAGCATCTTTTTTCTCTATTTTAGCATAGAGAATAGTATAGTTATTGGAGCAATAAAAATGTTAAAAATCCATTTTTTTCCATTTTAACATAGCTATTGGATTTGGAGATGCTCTAAAAGATGTTTATATAGAATACAATGTGGAGAGAGAGAGAGAGAGAGAGAGAGAGAGAGAGAGAGAGAGAGAGAGAGAGAGAGAGAGAGCATCTTTTTTCTCTATTTTAGCATAGAGAATAGTATAGTTATTGGAGCAATAAAAATGTTAAAAATCCATTTTTTTCCATTTTAACATAGCTATTGGATTTGGAGATGCTCTAAAAGATGTTTATATAGAATACAATGTGGAGAGAGAGAGAGAGAGAGAGGAGAGAGAGAGAGAGAGAGAGTTACATTCATAGTCCTTTTTTATGGCTATTTTTAGTTTTGGTCCCTACAATTCATACAGGGTACATCACTGATCCATCTTTCGTGTTCCGAAGCACAAACTAGTCTATCCACTTAATACCGTTAGAGGAGGCTCCCTTGACTATGTCATGTGCCCCTCACGTAAGGAGATTGTTGAATTTGAGTTATATGCAAAGTCAACAACCAAAAATCCCTAATCAAACCCTTACATTTCTCTCTGTATCTGAACATGGATTTTGCAAAATAAATAAAAACCCTAAACAAATCAAACTTCTAAACAAATAATAACCTTTGGACATCGCTCAAAATCAAATCTTGTTGCTTCGCTGATCTGGGTTTAAAATATGGTATTCAACATTGTTCATCTTCGTTGCTGCCTTCACGGTTGAAGGAAGAAGGTGATGGTGTCTTGATGTTCAAAGAAGAGGATGGGGTTTGGTTCACCGGAAAAACAACCAATTAAGAGAAAGGTTTTCACGGTCGGTGTTCACTGTTGCTTCTTGATTCATACTCAACGAGGGAAGGGAAACATAAGGGAGTGGGTTCAATCGTTGGATAACAGGAAGGGTTGGGGTATGTTTTCTAAAGATTCGGTGAGATATCAGACATGTTTATTTGCCATATATTCAACAATATTTGCGGTACATTTATTTACCTTTTAAAGAAAATAAACAAGAAGGGTAGATATACAAAATTGCCCCACATATCATAGGCACAAGTTAAAGTGGAGGGACTAGTTTGAGTTTGAAACAAGAAAAATGGAGCATTGATAGAAATTTAGGTAGGAAAATCAAAAAACAAGCAAGGGAGAAAAAATGTAAAAGAGTGATAGAGAGGGGAGATATTAAATAATTGTAATTAATTAGGGGTAGAAAAGGTAGATGAGGAAGTCACGTGAGTAGTAAATAATGATGGGATTGGTGAGGACCATAGGAATGATTGCATCGGCGGAGTTTGTCCCCTCACCGTGGTACACCCTTATCCAATCTACCACCCCCCCTACCCGCTCCCACCCTGTCTATCATTGGCCTCGCGCCCATCACCTTTGCCATCATCCCTCCCTCCAAAAAATCTTAACTACTGCTACTTGTTTATAGTCTATATTATATAATTAAAATTCTAAAACGGTTATTGAAAAAGTCAATTCCTGTAAAACGGTTTTTAAAAAGTCATTAAAATTAAATGTTATATTTATTACCTTTGTAATTAATTGTTTAATTTAGTTTATATTCCTTGTTTTTTCATTTTACACTTTTATCATGTTAACACAAATAATCGTATATGAAAAAAATGTAATGAAAAAATACTTTTTTTTTATAAATTATACCATTATAATCATCTCGTCAATACCATCAAAACGAGTCCAATATCGAATATTTTTTAATTTAACCGTATATCAACTAAAATATTTTAAAAATATGTTTCATTAGTATTATAAATTCTAATATTATAATTTTTTCGACAATAATTTTAATATAAACTAATTATTGAATATTTTTATGGGTAACATAAATGTATAACATTATATATATATATACTATCTATACTAATGAGAATCTTAGAAATTAAATGTTTCATAGAAAGATATAATATTTGATGAATTATATTAAATATTTTTATAATATAATTTGTATTGTACTTTTCAAAATGAAAAAAAAACTATTGGAATTAAGTATAATTTCTTTAGAATTTTTAATTTTAGAGAATATGTTAAAAATGCTCTAATAAAGTTGTGTATCTAATTGGCGTCATCTAGTTTCTATAGATTTCTTTGGCTTTTGATATTCAACTTAGAGCATGTTCAACAGTTTTTTCTAAATTTATTCAAAATGGAAAATTAAAAGTCAAAATATTAAAAAAAAAATTTACATCTATCTCCAACAGCTTCTCTATTTTGAAAATAAATAATTGATTATAATATTAAAATATTCTATATATTTAATAAAATATTATATCTCTCACCTAAATATTCCATTTCAAAGTTTTCTCATTAGTGTGATATAATAAAAAATAGTTTCTTTCTTTTGGTAATCATTTTTGGGCTTATCTCCATATTTAGAGAAAAACTCTCTCACATGCTTTCTTCATTTTGGGGATAGTTTTTGGGAAGTTGTTGGAGCAAAATTAGAACATCTCCAACAGCTTCTCCAAAATGGAGAAAATGGATAATATGGGAAATTTGAACTATAATTTTGCTCTAACAACTTCCCAAAAACTATCCTCAAAATGGAGAAAGTAGGAGAGAGATTTTTTTTTCTCCAAATATGGAGATAACCCAAAAAATGATTGATAAATGAGGGAAACTACTTTTTATTATATCCACCAATGAAAAACTTTGAAATGAAATAATTAGATGATAGAAATAATAATTTATAAAATATTTTAATATTATAATCAATAATTTATCTCCAAAATGAGAAAGCTGTTGGAAATAGAAGTAACTTTTTTTGAAGATTTTGACATTTAATTCTCCATTTTGGAGAAATTTTGGGAAAGCTGTTGGACATGCTATAAGTTGAATATCAAAAGCCGAAGATGTCTATAGAAAATAGGGGCGCTCACGGGTTGAGTTGAAGGTGTTTCAACAACTCAACCCAATGTTGGCGGCTTGAGATTTTTCAACCCAAACAAAAGTGCAACCAACCCAACCCGTTCAGGTTGGTCGGGTTGTGTTTAAACAAAGTAAAAACAATATTGAAAACATAAAAATAAGATTTTTTTTTCTTTGAAATACGATCCATCATTCAAAAGAATATACGAGTTCGTCAAATATTTAGGTATTACCTATAACTTTTCAATAATGTACTCTTATGAGTTCCATTTCTTGTTATTGCCGAGTTGTTTTTGGTAACTTATACATATTAAAGTGAAATATAAATAATTTTAAAGAAGTCACTAAAACGTTTATCGGGTTATTGGGTTGGTCGGGTTACTTTGAGCCTAACCCAATAGCTTCGGGTTGTCCTAATTTTGTATCGATTATATGTCGAGTTACCTCGGGTTGGTCGGTTTTTTGAGCACCCCTAATAGAAACTAGATGAAGCCAATTAGATACACAACTTTATTCAAAATACTAATATTATTCGTTTTAGAGAAGCTGTTGAAGATGCTCTTAGAGCATCCCCAACAGCTTCTCCAAAATGGAGAAAATAGGGAAAATGTAGATTTTATGTCATATTTTTGTTCCAACAACTTCTCCATAACTATCCCCAAAATGGAGAAAGTAGGAGAGAAAATGAGTTTTTCTCCAAATATGGAGATTCCCCAAAAATGATTACTAGTTAGGAGCACCAATAGAAAACTTGGAAAATAGATATTTATGAGAGAGAAATAATATTTTAATATATCAATGAAATATTTTAATATTATAATTAATGTTTGATTCTCCATTTTGGAGAATCTGTTAGAGATGAATGTAATTTTTTTTGGAGATTTTGAGTTTTGGTTCTCCATTTTGAAGAAATTTTGGGGAAATTGTTGGAGATGCTCTTATATTCTATCTATGATTATCAAAATAGCGAAAACTTTCTTAGGGCATGTTTGTTAGCAGCTTAATGAGCTTAATGAGGCTCACAGATTATTCAGTCAGCTATATATATATGACTGTTTGATAGTGGCTTAATGATATAGAAAGTGGTTTATTCAGTAAGATTTCAAGGGGGAGCTTTATGCAGAAAGCCAAGTTTTTTTCAAACCAATCACTCCCATTAAAAAACACGTTCCTTCTATCTATGAAAAAACTCTCTCAAATAAAAACCTTCTAAATCTATACAGACAGATTAATCCACACAGACAACTTTATCCATACAGAACTTAATGAAAAACCAACCAAACAACCCTTAATACGTCTTGGCTGAATTGGTGTCAACCATGTGTCGTGCAAGTGGATAGCCCTACTCGACGTAGTGTTTTCAATTGTGTCTTTTTTTACTAGAATTTTGTGATTTTTCAGAGAAAAAATAACATGTTTTTTTTGTTTTTTTTCCGTGAATATCTTTTTTTAATCAAATACAAGATTTTTTGCATTTTATTGAACAAAATTATCTTGAAGATAAATTTGTCTAGTCACGAATTATTTTGTTCGTTTTGTCAAACGTTAAAAATTAAAATTAAACTCAAAATTATATAATATTTTTAGCAACCATTATATCAATTATCAGACACTATGTAATATGTGTGAAAATATGTGAACCCCAAATCACTATCGAAAAGAGTTCATGAGGTGAGAATGAAGGTTTCAAAAAAAAATAAAAATATACACACACACACACACACACACACACACATATATATATATATATATATATATATATATATAGAAGAATTGGTCCAAATTGAGCCGATGTGAGATTCTAATAAGCCCCTTCCAAAGTGTCAAGAAGGGCCAGACGGGTGAATGGCCAGGAGAGTACAAATTGTCCAGCGGGTCGAATCCATAGAGTGATAGATCTCAACTCTGATACCATGTGAAAATATGTGAAACCCCCCAAATCACTCTCCAAAAGAACTTTGAGGAGATAATGGAGGTTTCAACATATATACTGAAGAATTGGTCCAAATCTAATCGATGTGATACTCTAACAATATGAAAAAAGATAATTTTTGAACTTTGTTACTTTCGACAGTTATTACAAGAGATTATATAAGTAGGGGCAGGTTCAGTGAAAAATCCCCAAAAAATAGAAAACTGAAAAACACCCTGGTATCCCTTCATTTGATTGGTATGCATATGTGCATACAAGTAATTTGTAACATGCACATGTTCATAAAAACCAAAAAACAACTTAATTTAGTTGTATGCACAAGTACAACAAATTATGTAAAATACAGAAAATGAAGAATTTGGACTAATTTTGTTGTATCTAATATATATATTTTTAAATTTTTTCCAAAAATATTATGCCTAATTTTTTTTGCTATCTATTAATGAATGATTTGATTAAATGTGTCATCAAATTATTTTACATGTTATGAAATAATTTATTTAATTTCTTTTTGGTAATAATTTTATTTAGATTTTTTAACATAAAATATGAAATGCAGTCATGTTGATTGCATGATATGTTTTGTAAAAGATTTATAGTTCCCCAATGAAAAAATGCATACACAATAACTTCGTGTCATCCTCCGTACATTCTTAAATTTACCATTAAAATTTATTTAATATATTTATGTATTAGAATATAGCGTTTGTAAATTACATTTGTCATCATGTTAAATGTCACATTATTATTATTTTTTTTGTAACACTTCACATTATTGTATTAGAAAATAGCTTTTGTAAAATGTGACATTATATGGAAATAATAATAAAAAAAATGTTATATATACTTTTCTTTTATAAAAGAAATTTTGAATCGGTTTAAATTATAAATTAAAAATATAAAAAATAAATGATGATATTGATATTTGTGGGGAGAAAATTAATAGTATTAAGAAAAAATTAGACTAATATAAATACACATTAGTGTTTATTAAAAAATGAAGGAAAAAATAGATGAAGAAAGAAAAGAAAAGAAAAGATGATGAGAGAATTATGGAGGAATAAAAGTGAAAAGGACAGTTGGAAATGCAGAGTGATGTGACAAAAGAATCTGAGACGACCGAGGGGTAATCTGCACCTAAAGATTTGAGAAGAACCCATCAGATCCTTCCCAGCTGACCTAATCCCCTCTGGTCAAAACCTCCCTCTCTTTTACATATATATATATATATATGTATATCTATACCTCATCTCTTTGGGTGAGCATCGGAACAAGATATCCGTTTTTGGAATCGGAACTGCTTTGTAACTATTGGTTCCATATTCAAAACTGATGTGGTTGGTTTCGGTTCCTAAAATACGGAACTGATTAAGATTTGTTCCAGTTCTGGTTCTCATTTTTTTGGGACCGTTGTCCGCTGGATACCCACCGGGACTGGTTTCGGGACCGGGTACCCAATCCCACTGGGTACCTAGAACCGGAACCGACGAGTACCCACTGTTTTTATTAAATAATTTTATATATTAAAAAAAAAACTATTACCAATTTACCATTTAGGGTTACTTTCACAATTAGCAATTTAACATTACACTTTACACGACTGCTTTCTAGTTATGGAAATCGTTATGTTGTTGTCAAGAGTTATGCTCACCACTACTCTTACATGTATACATACATATACGCATATTATAAATTATATCAGAATTGTTTAAAAGTTAGAAATCGTAAAAATCAGTTTGATTTATTGTTTCATAAATGAAACATAACATATGAAAATAAACCCAAAAAAATCAATCAAAATTATTAAATGAGTATATATGATTTTGGAGTTATAATTCATATTGTTTTAAATGTTTTATTTTTATATATGAGTATGCATGTGTATTTCATGTGTAGACGTATTTTTGTATTTTTTTTCCCACACAATTAAAACACTCTTTCACGTTGTATGAACACTAAATGTTCATGTGTAGATGAAACAACAAATACAAACTAATTTTCATAGTTTTTTAATTTTAGGAAGTTTATATGATTTGCCCGGTATATATCGAAGATCGTGTGAGAAGAAGAGTAAATGTGAGAATGTAAGAAGGGATATGTATCCTTGATCACTTTAAATCTCAAAGTCGCCCATGAATCACCTTTGATATGAGAATTAATTTGCCGTATCTCATCCTAATGTGCATCCAAGGGTGCTCACCATGACTTTCATTCTTACCGGAAGCGAACCCATATATATACGGGATTCCGATGAGAATAAGATTTATGGTGAGAAGGTGAGAACAAACCTTCATATACCTTGAACTATCTTTATTTATCTATTTTTATATCATAATCGAAACTTTAACAAACTGATACATGTGGAAGTGACTTGAGTATATGTAAAAGTTCGCGAAAGTGACTATAAGTGACCGCGGTCAATGACCGTAAGTAGAAGACGAGATACGTCTTCGACCGCATCGCATCGCATGGCGATCGTGACTAGTGGCTCGACACGGGGTGGAACACAAAATGTAAGATGTAAAGTCTTTTTGTCGTTAGTTTATTCGTCGATACTTTTTTTACTAACATGCGTACTTTGATTTTTAGTGATCGACTTCACTGTAGCGGCGCCTTCTGAAGATTCGGCCGCCAAGGTCGAAAGGTTCCTCGAGTTTAGCGTCGAGGAACGTTCTTTTTTTACCGTTCGTCCTACTGTCGACTGGGACGAAGACGGCGACGTACAATACATTGGCTCATCAGCCGCTACTTCCATAGAGGAAGAAAGAGAAGAAGAGGAGGAAGTCGTCAAAAGGACTCCAGAGATGACGGGTAATTTTTTATCTCGTCAGTTTATAGGGTTTTGGTCGTGAGATGTCACCTGGCAATCGGAAAGACTTTATGGAGTCTAGACTTAAAGGCGTCATCCGTTAGTTATGAGTTTAGTCGCTAGGATGTTACCTACTAATCGTAGGGTTTAGTGGGTCTAGTCGTGAAAGCGTCATCCGTTAGTTATGAGTTTAGTCGCTAGGACGTCACTCAAGTTTTTGTCTTTTGTTATTTTCAGGAGGATCGACCACCGTGAAGTCAACGACGGGTCTCTCGAAAAGAGAGGCCCTTGCTGAACTCACCCGTAAAGGGTGAGAGATCAAAAGAAAAGCTCCCCCAACATTTGGGTCGGGGGGTCAAAAAGCCGAAGACGGTCCTGAGGGAACCTTCTTCAAAGCGTAGTGGCTCTGAGGCCACTGCTTCTGAGAAGGCGAAGACGTCTCTGGTCTTGGACACGAAGCCGATCTCACAAGCTCCACCAGTCGGGGTGGAAGACCAATCCTCTTCGTCGATAGACAAGGGGAAGGGTCCTGTGTCTAGTGAGGTTCCAGCTTCGATCGACGTGAGCTTCACCCTCCCGGGCGACTTTATGTCGTTCGGTCAGCTGGGCAGGAGGTCCCTGTTTCCCCATTTAGGGAAATTCCTTCTGCCATCGTTTTTCGACCGATATAAGGGTGTGTCGGTCGACGACTTGGCAACCCATGTCTCCGAGCTATCTTTCATGGTAAGTTGTCTGTTTTACTTTTAGTCATAAGTTGTTTTGAAAGAATCGCTTTTCATGTTTACGATCTAATCTGTGATCGTTCGATTGTGCAAGCTCTCGAAGTGGGACTAGTCCTTAACACCCGCATGGACAAGGTGATGAGTTTAGTTCCGACTGCTTTGGCCAAAGAATAGGCGGAATTGGCCAGGGCCCTTGAAGCAGAGGCCAAGAAGGAAGAGTACTCCGTTCGTCTTGACGACGCTCTTAACCAGTCTGAGGTCGACGGTCACGAGAAGGAGGAGCTCCAGGGGTAGCTGAAAGAGGCCTTGAGTCGAGTGTCTGCGGTTGAGGCAGAGCTAAAGACGACTAAGGAAGCCTCGATCGCGAATGAAAAAGAGGTCGAGGCCCTTAGGGCGGAACTGGGGGCGACGCAAAAGCAGGTCGCCGGTCTTGAGGAAGAAGTGAAGTCCATCGAGGCTTTCACTCGTCTCAAGGTCCGAGCGGCGTCATAATCCCCTGGCGTCAGTGGAATGCGAACTTGCCTTTTTCCTAGGGTCCATCGGGGTCGAGAAAGATCTCGATTCAGAGGACGAACAGGATGTGGAAGCGGGGGATGACGTCCCTGGGAATGAAGGTGCTGCGACCGACCCTCAGCAACGATAGCAGGAGCAGGAGCAACCGATCCCTTAATGTAGCTTTTTGTAATGTTTTGTTTTTTCTAGTCAGGCGACCGTTGGTGGTCGTGCCGTGTTTTGTAATATCTTACAATATTAATACAAGAACTTTTGAACAGATCAGACTGTCGCAACTTTTACATTGTCAGGACAAACATTAGAATAATTGCATAGATTACTCACGACAAATATAGAAAAGATGAAATAAATATTTTTCTATGTAACTCACGACACCTGATTAGATCAAGCATAAGATAACAAACTTGTGACGGGACAAGCAAACAACTTTATCAAGGAACTTGCGACTGACGCAAATTGTAAACCTGTCAATCAATATCGATCTTACGATTGAAGTAAATGTCAAACCTATTAAGTGAGTGATTCAGTTTCCAATCAAAGGGACCTTTCATTCGAGGTCAATTGCAAATACCATTCGAGATGTAGATTAAGGAACTTGCGACCAAGGTAAAATTTTGATACTGGATTATAGATCGTACGACTTGGTCGTATGATATTTAAATGAAGTCGATTATTCGTCTAATCATGCGATGAAAAAACATTAGAGGGGGTCGTTGGCTAGGCCAACAACTCTCCGATGCTTAAGTTAGTAATGCTTGTAAGAAGATAAACGTAAGGAAAGAAGAAATGGGTTTTAGAAGAAATACCTCTTTAAATGTACTGCATTCCAACTTCGGGGAATGTCACGATCGTCGAGGGTTTGCAATCGGTATACTCCTTTACCGATAACCTTAGTTATACGGTATGGACCTTCCCATTTGATGGATAATTTACAAGAACCAGGTTCTTGAGTGTTTTGAAACACACGTCGTATGACGTAATCACCTTCTTGAAAGATTTTGTCCTTAACATTCTTATTGAAATGTTGTTCGACCAATTGTTTATGTGAAGCCATTTTGATTAATGCCGACTCCCATAATTCTTCCAATGCGTCGAGGTCGTAACTTAGGTTGACTAAGTTGTGATCGATCGACGTGTGTCGTAAGGTCGGAATTTGAGTCTCGACAGGCAAGACTGCTTCAGAACCATAGACAAGAGAGAAAGGAGTTTGTCCTGTAGATGTACGAGACATCGTACGATTGGCCCAAAGAACTGTTGGGTTCAGACCCACTTGCCATTTGTTTCCTTGAGTCTTTTCTTGATCGAATTGATGATCGTTTTGTTACTCGACTGGACAAGTCCATTAGATTGAGGGTAGGGGTGAGCAGAACCCAACCGACCCGAATAACCCGACCCGACCCAAAATTAAGCCAAAAATCCGGTATCCGAAAACCCGAGAACCGAACTCCCCCGACCCGTCTAATATATCGGGTAAAGTAGGATCGGGTTGGGTACCAAAACCCAGACCCAACCCGACCCGAATATCCGAAAAGTACTTTTTATTTAAAAAAAATTCAGTTTTATAAATATATAACCTAAATCCCAAATTCATCGACTTGTTCCAGTCTCATCATCATCGACCCTTCAACATCGACTCGCCTTCAATCTTCATCATCGACTCGTCCGGCGACTACCGTCCACCGTCCGGCGAAGCATCCAGTCGACCATCGTTCATCATCGGCTTCCATTCGAGTCATTCCAGTCTTCACCACCGACGATTTTCGATTTTGGATAACCCACCCTGGTCCCCCATCCATCAACTGGTAACTATGAAGCATTTACCTTACAATAATCAAGCTATGTTTAATTTTTTCTGGGATTTTTATCGAAGCATTCACCTTACAATTGGGATTTGGGAAAGTTGATAAATCCACTAATTTACGTTATTGTTTTGATTGGTTTCCAATTTTGAAAGTTGATAAATAATAAAACCCCTTTGATTGACAACCATTTTGATTGGTTTCCAATTTTGAAATCGATTTTGATTGTTTACAATCTTAGATTTGGAATATGTTTAGTGTTTACAATTCCAATGGGACCAATCTGTTTAGTGTTTACAATTCCAAAAAGACCATTGAAGCCTAACCTGCACCACCCGGCCCGACCTACCCGAACCCGAACTCACTCGAACCCGAATTACCCGAACCCTAATCGGTCGGATTTCGGGGCACTCCCTCCTACCCGAATATCCGATCGGGTTTAGGGTTTTGGGTCCCGACCCGACCCGACCCGACCCGACCGATGCACACCTCTAATTGAGGGACGGGGCGTTGAAGTCGTAAGTTTGATGTTATGATCTTCACAAAAATGCTGGGTTCTGTCGCTTATGAACTGTGACCCGTTGTCACATACGATCTCGGATGGGATTCCGAACCTGCAAATGATGTTAGTCTGGATAAAGGAGATGACTTCTTTGTCCTGAACTTAGGTGAAAGCAGCCGCTTCTATTCATTTTGAGAAATAATCTGTAAGGACTAGAAGATATACCTTTTACCCAGGGGCCGTAGGTAACTTGCCTACAAATCTATTCCCCACTGCATGAAGGGCCATGGAGTTAAAAGTCGAGTGCAAGGGTTTAGAAGTTTTACGTGACAT
The DNA here is from genome assembly GCA_023525745.1 of Arctium lappa. Classification (NCBI taxonomy): domain Eukaryota; kingdom Viridiplantae; phylum Streptophyta; class Magnoliopsida; order Asterales; family Asteraceae; genus Arctium; species Arctium lappa. The sequence continues at coordinate 38,120,279 of CM042063.1, read as the reverse complement.
ACCTGAATGTCGTTGACACGCGTTACAACTTTGGACGTACCTTATCGCGTCCTGTCATAAAGTTGGCCAATAGTACCCTTGTCGAGAGATACAATTTGCCAAGCTGCGACCTCCCGAGTGATTACCACACTCACCATCGTCCATTTCTTGCAAAATGCTTTGGACTTGATTGTTATTGGTAACACATTGTAAGTTTAGTCCTGCCGACGATCGTCTGTAGTGTTGTTCTTTGATCATAATGTATCTGGACGCCTTGAATCGAATTTTTCGGGCTTCCATTTTGTCTTCAGGAGGTTGGTCGCTTGTTAAAAGTTTTCTAATATCACTCGACCAGTTATCTTCCTCATCGATCATTTGGACGTCGTTTTCATTTTCAATGGACGTTGTCGCTAGATAAATTATTGGGACAACGTCGAATGGGGATTGTTTAGATTAAAAATACACGATCACGACGAGAGTATATTTAATGCATATTTTACATGACTTGTCTTGTATTAAGATAAGGTGCTGTACCGAGCATAACCCTGACCTCCGTCGAGACAAACTCGAGAATCGGTCGAACGTCGTATGACCATCACATAGATTTACACTCGACCTCGACCATACTAACATATGAACCAACGTTCCTTTCTTGTTAATTTAATGCATGTTTAATGCTCATAAGTACCAATGGTCATAACTAATCAACGCCATCAAGATCATTTATGAAGGCTTAATCGTTACGGAAGACACATTTATGTGAGACCAAGACTATAAGTACTGAAGATATACATCTCATTGAGACATTTGAATCCTGATATCTGGAGTATCAAATTACAAGATCTCCGAAGAACAACCGCAAATTTCTCGTACACGATAGCAATATTATTCTTGCGACACATCCTTTTTCACACACGATCAACACTTATTACTATTTCTTATGCTTATTTTTAACGTTCATCGTGTAAAACATTGTAACATCTAAGGACATCACCCCTGATTGGTGATCATAGTGCACGACGACACCTTTCGGTCGTCCGCGGTCTTTTCCTTGTTGAGGTTTTTCCGCATCACCAAATCTCTTGTCTCTTTATTTTATTATCTATAGCGCATATTGTCGATCGACTACTTTCTTTAGTTGGATAAAGCTCTACGTTGACCTTAAATTATTCTTTGGGTAATTTTTGGCATTAATAGTTTGGTGCCCACCGTGGGGCACCATCTAAAGAAAATCATAGGCAATAGAGCGTCGTGCTAACAATTTCCTCGAGTGTTTTTGTTTTCACAGGACAATGTTGGCACCTCAAGGAACTCAAGAACAAATCATGGCTCAAATGAATATGGAACTGAACGCTGCTTGCGCCTGTATTGATGCTCTAACAAATCAGCACAGGCAAGCAGTGGAAGAGATCGAATCTCTAAGGAATTGGAATGTTAACAATGCAACAGGGACGTTACACAATCAAAGTGGATTCAGTATGCCCTGGTCGGGACCTCCGCTTCCCAATTACCCGCGACCAATTTTTCCTAATTTTCCCAGTCAGCCTATGCCAACATTGCCACCATCGCCGCCGCCCTTCTTTCCCTCGATAGTGGCAATTCCTTTGATACCAACAGTTAGTACAATCCCATCGTTCTTTCATTCGACGACGCCAATTCCCTCGAAGCCTCCTACAACATCGATTCCTACAATAGCTGTTAGGACTGAATGTCCTGTGTGTTGAAAGTGGAATAAAGAATTTATAAGGGTGCATAATGTAATTCATTAATAGTTGATTAATTAGATGGACCCAAACCCATAATCCCATTATGCTTGTAAGCCTAAGTATATAAAGGCATTATTTGGTTCATAATTAGGTTGAACAGTTTAGACAGTTTAGAAAGTTAGTCTCATTATTTCCAAATTACTAGTCTATAGGTTTACTTTCTCTGATAAGAAATTTTTTCTGTAAACCTAAACCCTTTGATTGCTTATTAATCATATGACTAGTTGCTGTGACTCAAATACTATTCATCTTTGATAATATTTGCTGCTGATTGCACTGTACTGGGATCTACAATTGGTATCAGAGCCAAGAGACTAAAGGTTTGATCCAGAAAAAGGTTTGTCTAAAATCCCTAATCGATTATCTGTTTAATCTGCTATATTTTTGTTCGATCTGGGTTGGCTGTTTTTATCGAATAGTGTTTCGGGTTTAATATCCTCATCGGTCCTGAAAATCTGATTTTATTATCAATCGAAGATTTTTTTTTTTTTGCAAATCTGATTTTTTTGGTCGAAGTGTTCAAAGTTTTTAAATCTGATCATTTTCTGCAAAAGTGTTTATCGGTCGATTATTGGGTGTGTCTAAGTTTATCGGTCTGTGTAATCGATTGAAACTGCATATTTGTTTAGGCCTGATTAATTGATTAATGACTTCAATTTCTGGGTTTGATTTCGATCAAACTCCATATTTAATCGTGTTCTTCGGTGTGTTCTTAGTGTTAATCGGTCGATTTATCTGTTCGATTTTATCGGTCATTATCTGATTTTATCGGGCTTATCTGTTTATCGGTCTATATCTTAATTTGTTAGTAATCAGGTTTGACCGATAGTTTGTTCGACCGGGACTTTGCTCTTACCGGTCTTTGATTCGACCGGAACTTTGCCTCTATCGGTCTTTTGTTCGACCGGTACCTGACCGTACTCGATCGGTACCCAGTTGACCGGATTTGGTACTCGACCGGTACCCGACCGTACTCGACCGGTACCCAGTTGACCGTATTTTGTACTCGACCGGTACCCAGTTGACCGGTACCCAGCTGACCAATACTTTGCGACCGGGTCCTTGTTCGACCGGGTCCTTGTCCTGTTTTATTTTTGGATCATCTTGTTTGTCTCACGATCGCTACAGTCCAGTTAAGATTAATTTTAATCCCGTTCAAGTTTCATCTCTCTTCAAAGCCGGAGCGAATACATTCTATTCAGATCGATCAAAATGGTGTACACACCAAGTCTGCGGTCCAAAAGAGATTATGAACGATGGAAAGCTGATTTTCTTTCCTTTGTAGATGAACATGAGGTGGGTCCCTACATCAGGTTATCATTGACGAAAGGAGAGATGCAATCCCAAATTTAGTCAGAAGCTTCTCCTGTGGAAAAGGAGAAAAGAGAGAGGGCTAATAATATAGCTCGAAATTATATGACTGATAGTATTACTTGTGAACTTTTTCATGACATTTTTAGTGAACTTATTGATCAAATAAATACCTACAAAATGACAGGAAAAGAGTTGTGGGATTGTACTGAATGGTTGGTGTTAGGGACAAATGAGATTTTAAAAGGAAGATAATTGGAAGCTGAGAACTCTGAGCTAAAAGGAAAGATTTCTATTTTGGAAGCTAAACCTCAGCAACCAGTCTCCGCTGAAAGCTATGAGGAAAATATCTCTGATCTGAAAGATGTAAATGCAGAACTTCAAAAGCGTTTATCTGATTTGGATCAACTGCTTGCTAAACACAAATATGATTTTGAGACCAAAAAGAAATCTTTCGCAAAGAAGTTCTCAGAATTCTCGAGAAATTGTGCTGATGAGAAGAAGGAAGTGGAGCTGAAATGCATAAAAATTTCTCAGCAAGTTTCTGATTTTCAGAAAGTAATCATTCTTGAAAGAGAGAAGTTTGCCAAAGAGAAGAAGGCCATTGAACAAAAGAATGTTGGTGTCTTCAAAGAAATATCTGGCCAAAGAAACAATGCTGAGAAGGGATTTGAAGAAGAAAGAAGCTTGTTTGAGACTGAGATCAAAAACCTTACTGCCAAGTTATCTGAACTATCTGAGAAGGCACTAAAAGAGCAGAAAACGAAGTCTGAGTTCACGAAGAAGATTGACCTGCTTGTTCAAGAGAGAGACAACTTCGCTTCAACGATTAAAGTGCTTGAATAGTCTGTATCAAGCTCAAATCAGAAATATGTCTCTACACAAAGGTCAGTTAAATCTTTTGATCAGATTTTTAAAACTAACCTTTTCTATGATAGCAATATTGATGGTTCAGGTACACTTCAAAGAAGAAGGAGATACAAAGAAGAGAAACTGGTCTGGAAGAAGAAACCAGTTGAAGATGAGCTGAAAGAAAGAGAATCATGTGTACCTGTGGTCAATGCCAAGAAGAACAAAGTGCATAAAGGTAAACCTGATCATATATACTCGAGAGATCAATTACTCAGGTTATCAGGTAAGAAATACTATTGTTCTTATTGTCGTACACATGATCACATTCACAAAACCAGTGATCATTTCTGGTATGGTTCTTATTCTATATCCCCCACAAGAACTGCAACTAACATTCATGGACCCAAATACCAGTGGGTACCAAAGCCAAAAACTGATTCTTTGTTGCAGGCACCTATTGTCAAGGGGGAGTATAAGAACGATGGCTTCTAAGTAAATCAACTTAGAACCCGGATTTCAACGAAGTTTGGCTTCTGATCACATGACATATCAGGACCCGTTCTTCAACGTTCAGACTTGGATATTTTGCAAATATCCAGGGGGAGCTTATCTGATCCATATCATTCTATCATGATTTGAGGGGGAGATTAAATGTAAGTATCTTCTAATCTAGATCTCTGATTGTTTGAAAGAAGAACAACTTTCGAACATGAAAAACAGTTTCTGAAACGTTCAAACCACTTCTGATTCTCAAAAGGTTTCATGAATCTAGAAGTGTGTATTTAAATGTTTTTCAGTTCTTAAGCTTTAATGTTTAACTGACTGTGTGTTTCTAAAGATCAATACTTGCGTATTATCTTATCCTTATACTGTAACGTATTCACACACACAGATTCAGTACTTCATTTGTATTTGTTATTACCATGTCTCATAACGAACCAATTTTTCGATGGTAATACCCCCGTTTAATATTCAATGTTGGTGAGCATCTATCATTATTTCTAAATTTGTGCTTTCATTGCTAAATTGTTTATATTTGTTCATATAAACAAAATATCCAATTCTTTGATACCCTAACCATTTTAGTTGATCTGATTGATACATTGTCAGATTTTCAAAGTTCAATTGCTCAAATCTCCTGAGCATACTTTTTGACAGTGTTATCTTATTTGAGTTTAAATGGTCAAGTTAAACTGTTGAGCAATCATTTTGTTAGGACTTACATGAGATTTGCGTGAGAACTTAAACAGTACTTCCATGGATTCACGTTAACCAGTGTTTCTTACCCCGGAAGTTATCCTAGAGTGATTGAGGGGTGAGGGGTCATAATTCAAAGAGTGGGGGAGATAACTCATCCGGTTGAGTTTTTCTCATTGTGTTGAGCGGTAAAATGTAAATGAGAGTTCGGTTAGAAGTGAGCTTTAGTGACAAAAAGAAAGAGGGTGTGAGAACAGAGCTAAAAGAATATGAAAACTCTGCACGAAACACTTTCTGAGTCGGGCAACCACATATTCTGATTGGTTCACATTCTTTGGTGACCATCATTGAAAAGGCACCTAGCCCATGCCAACTCTTGCATTAACCCCACCAACCACTCGTTTCTTTCTTGACAAAGAAATGTTTCATTTTCTTTGGGGACGCAACATATCTGCTATCTAGTCTTCACTCGGAATATTTAGATATTGAAAAAGAAGAAAACTTGCCCCACCTTCACATTTTTTTTCATGCACATTGAGTCCGTGTAATATCTGTTTTGCTGTCTCAACAGTTTACACAATTTGAGCCTGACATAGTAAGTAGCTTCAATCATTTCTACACTTTCACGAGCACACAAGGAATGAGTTTTCTTGTCATAACATTCATAGAAAATTCCTTTGTGGTTTTTCGATGAATGAATGGAAGCCCTGGGGGAGTGAACATCACAAAAACTCCTTTCCAATGTACATCCGTTGTACAAAGTGGATCCGTGCTACTTACAGGCATACTAACTGTATCATTTGTTGATTCAGGTTTACCATTCCTAATATATCTGAATTTGAAAAGATTCGGATATATACATTTCATGAATTGACGGATACTCAGATCACAGGTGGGAGAATGTCAAATTATCATAAAGGGGAGATCAAAGAAAGTGCTGAAATTGAAGAAGTTTTGATGATCATGATGTTCTCAATCATCAAAAAGGCGGAGAAAAAGTTCAATTTCAAAGTTTTTAAAGAAAGAAAGTTATTTCTGAACACAGTCTAGAGATCAAAGAGATGAAGATGCTGTTTCATTTTACAAAGATGAAGATATGAGTTCAATGATGTTTCAAATTTTCAAAGATTTTATTTCTTCTATCCCGTATCATATGGTGTTTGCTACAAGTTTCTTTATTATTCCTCCTACGAGTTGATTGAAACAAGTTCTTGAGATGAAAGTCTGTTCAACTCGCGGTTCAAAGACAGATTCTGTGTTTTAAACTGAAGATGCACCGTGGAATGTCAAGTAACTCTCACATTATCTTTCTTGTGTGCTAATCCGATGTGATTGAGTTTTTACAGCTGAAAGCTGCTTGATAGTGCGTTCAGTCGCTGTTACTGTACATTGAATCTGGTTACAAAGTTGATACTATGAAGATCAAGAGCTTTATTCAAGGGGGAGCGTGGAAATACATAAAGACATGCAACACCAAAGTTCTTCAAAGATTCAAGAGGGAAAGAAGATCAAGGCCTGAAGTTTTTCACGTTGTTAAATGCTTTATTCAACTTTAGGGGGAGATTGTTAGGACTGAATGTCATGTGTGTTGAAAGTGGAATAAAGTATTTATAAGGGTGCATAATGTAATTCATTAATAGTTGATTAATTAGATGGGCCCAAGCCCATAATCCCATTATGCTTGTAAGCCTAAGTATATAAAGGCATTATTTGGTTCATAATTAGGTTGAACAGTTTAGACAGTTTAGAAAGTTAGTCTCATTATTTCCAAATTACTAGTCTATAGGTTTACTTTCTCTGATCAGAAATTCTTTCTGTAAACCTAAACCATTTGATTGCTTATTAATCATATGACTAGTTGCTGTGACTCAAATACTGTTCATCTTTGATAATATTTGCTGCTGATTGCACTGTACTGGGATCTACAATAGCAATGCCTATCTTCCAGTATAATGGATATACTTCTGACTCATCGCAGCGGAATGAATTCCAAAGTTCAGTACCCGTTCCACCGGCTACTCAAGGGAACACTCAGGACGATCCTGTCGCCCAGAGATTGAAGAACAAAATGAGCGCGTCCTGTCGCTAAACTTCCAGGAGCCGCGGTACCTGTCGACGTCGAACCTCGTATAGGGTTCTAAGCATAACTTTTTTTCGACGAGATTGCAATGGTCGATGTCCCAAAAAAGTACAATATCCCAACGTTCACACCGAATTATTATGGTGTTACAAATCCAACTGAACACGTCGCTCAGTACAAACAACTGATGTGGACAGTCTCTATCCTTCGCTAGTATCAGAAGGTGTGTATGTGTAAAAGCTTTGGGGCGACCCTTACAGGTGCAACTTTGCAATGGTTAATCGGCCTCAAGCCAAAATCCATTGGTTCGTTCGCAGAACTGGTGAATCAATTCTCTCAACAATTCGCCAGTAGTCGCAAAATGGAGAAGTAAACTAGCGACTTGTATTACGTCGTGCAGAAAGCAGGAGAATCCATTCGCAGTTATTTCAACCGATTCAATGCAGAAATGATCAGCGTCCGAAACTGTGATATCAAGACTGCAATCGAGGCATTCAAGCATGGTTTGGACGAGAGTTCAGGTCTTTACACCGATCTAACAAAATACCCCCAGAGAACTTCGAAGACGTACGAGCAAGGACTTTGGCCTACATGAGGGTCGAAGACGATGCAACTTTTCTTCGTAAAGACTCTGGCGACAAAAGACCATTAAATGTATAGAAACTTGAGTTCAAAGCCAGATCGACAACTAAAGCTGAGCCGTCGAGACAAATCTCTAACGTTAGGTTCGACAAGAAGAAAGTCTCGAGCACAACCAAGTTTCCTTAATACCCCAAAATTTCCTCCTATAGATTCAAGGGTACTTCTAAAGACTTGATTGAGGCATTGAGAACCGCGCAATCGACCGTTCGTTGGCCAAAGAAAAATGATAAAGCCGACGACAAGAAGGACAAGACCAAGTGGTGCTACTTCCATGACGACCATGGTCATACGACAGTCAACTACATAGTGCTTAAGAAAGAACTCGCTTGGCATGTCCCGAGAGGTAATCTTAAGGATATCCTCGATAGACCAACGATATCTGACGACAACATTCGACCACCATCCCCTGTTCATGAGAAAATTGTGAACTGCTTTACCGGAGGGTCACATGTATGCGGTCTAACCTATTCAGCAACAAAGAGGCACACGTCCCAAAGTGCAAGTAATCAACCAATCTCACGATCCTCACGATCGAGAGAAGAATTGGAACTAGAGTCCATGAAGATAACGTTCGGTCAAGATAATTTGGGCGACCTCCATCAAAAACATCACGATGGGTTAATCATTCAGCTCAAAATTGGCAATTGTTTGACCCGGAGGGTGCTGGTCGACAGAGGAAGCTCAACAAACATCGTGTTCCTCGAAACCATCAAGGCAATGGGGCTCGAAAAGTCAGAAATCGTACGTCGATCGACCACACTGGTTGGTTTCAATGGGGTAGCGACGAGCACCTATGGAGAGATCATCTTACTAGTCTATGCCAAAGGAATCAACAAGCAGACAAAATTCAGCGTCATAGATTGTTCATAAACATACAATGTCATCCTTGGTCGGCCCTGTATCCACGAAATGAAGGCAGTCCACTCAACATATCACCAAACGATGAAATTTCCAACTCCATGGGGGATCCAGAAAATCAAGAGTGAACATAAAGTCGCTCGATATTGCTACAAGACCACGATCAAACCCATAAAGCAATCCATTTAGCAATTACAGAACCACGGTACTCCCGATAATGTCGACAACTATCGTTTGGAGGAGGTTATCGTGGATCAAAGCAAGTCGGAGCAAGTAGTCTTCGTGGGTTCATCTCTTGACCCTTCTATTAAAAAAGAACTAATCTCTTTTTTGTAGGATCATGCAGACTATTTCGCTTGGACGCACGAGGACATGGTTGGCATCAAACCTGACATCATTTCACATAAATTAAATGTGGATCCATCATTCAAGCCAGTAAAGCAAAAAGGTCAAAAATTCGCCCTGGAGCGGAATAAAGAGATCAATGACGAAGTTGACAACCTCCTCAAGACAGGGAAAGTTCGAGAAGTGAAGTACCCAAATTGGTTAGCCAATGTCGTGGTTGTACAGAAGAAAAACGGCAAATGGAGGGTGTGCATAGATTTCACAGATCTGAATAAGGCGTGTCCAAAAGATCCATTTCCTTTGCCACATATAGACGCACTAGTCGATGCGACTGCTGGACATGAGCTCCTGACGTTCATGGACGCATGATCAGGTTACAATCAAATACTTATGCACGTCGATTACCAAGAAAAGACAACCTTTATGACGGATAGGGGTATTTACTGCTATAAGGTTATGTCTTTTGGTTTGAAAAATGCAGGTTGCACGTACCAGTGATTGGTCAACAAAATGTTCAAAGATCGACTAGGCGATACCATGGAAGTATATATCGACGACATGCTGGTTAAATATCGACAAGCAATCGATCATGTCGAACACCTACGACAGTCACTCGACATACCTCGAAAATATCACAGGAGGCTCAATCCTACTAAATGTTCCCTCAGTGTAAGCGCTGGGAAGTTTCTAGGGTACATGGTGACAAGGCGGGGAATCGAGGCTAATCCTGACCAGATCAAGGCCATAATCGAGATCAAATTGCCGAGAAATTTAAAAGAAGTTCAACACCTGACCGGTCGTGTGGCAGCCTTAAATAGGTTCATCTCACGATCATTTGACATATGCCACTTGTTCTATAACGTTCTACGAAAAAACAAAGGCTTACAGTGGACGGACGACCATGAACAAGCATTACAGAGACTAAAAGAATACATGGCGTCATCCCTACTATTATCAAAACCAAAGGACAATGAGATCTTGCAACTATACTTAGCCGTCAGTTCTAACGCGGTAAGTGTAGTCCTGGTAAGAGAGAACGACAAACATCAGCTACCTATCTACTATGTAAGTAAGTCTCTACTCGATGTTGAAACCAGGTACTCATCGATGGAAAAATTATTACTGTCGTTAGTTACAGCTGCTAAAAAACTACGACATTATTTCGAATCACATCCTATAACTGTCATTACTAACTTTCCACTCAAGACCGTCTTGGGAAAACCTGAATTGACAGGTCGTTTGGCGAAATGGATCATATACCTTAGCAGTTACGACTTCGACTTTAAACCCAGGACCGCGATCAAATCGCAAGTCCTAGAAGACTTTGTCGAAGACTTTAGTCATCAACTAGAGAAAAAAGCGCAAAACGAAGTTTGTTCTGTGGCGACTCACGATGACAAACCCTGGACTCTACATGTCGACGAATCGTCCAACACTAGAGGTACAGGACTGGGCGTCGTCTTAAAGTCGCCACAGGGGGGCAAGATGGTGTACTCCATACGATGCGATTTCAAGGCAACCAATAATGAAAGCAGAGTACGAAGCCTTGATCGTAGGGATGCTTATGGCACACGACTTGGGGGCAAAAGGGTTACACGTCAAGAGTGACTCTCTCCTTGTCGTAAACAAAATGAATGGCGAATTTGTGGCTAAAGACCAAAAGATGACATCATATCTTAAAATAAACAAAGAAAAATCTATAAAATTTTAGCCTTTTTCGATCGAACAAATCCCGAGAGATTTGAATACTCAAGCAGATGCTCGAGCCAATCTTGGATCGACATTGAGCAAACCATTTTTCGACATAATTCCTATGGTGCATCTGACGACCTCGTCTATTGATCACAACGACATTAATCAGATCGACGTTGAAGAAGAAGATTGGTCGAGCTACATCATGAACTATCTAACACACGACCAACTTCCTGAAAACAGAATGGAAGCCCGAAAGATTAGAGTCAAAGCATCATGATATGTTGTGATACAAGACAGACTCTATCGAAGATCCTCTATTGGACTTAATTTACGATGTATTACGAGCAAAACACAAGTCCAGAATATTTGGCAGGAAATGCACGATGGCAAGTGTGGTAATCACTCAGGCGGTCGTAGCTTAGACAATCGAGTATCACGACAAGGCTACTATTGGCCAACACTACGACAAGACGCTATCAAGTATGTGCAAAACTGCGACGTATGTCAACGACACTCAGGTACAACACATAAACCCTCTGAACTCTTACAATCGACATTAGTTCTTTAACCTTTCATGAGGTGGGGAATGGATATAGTCGGTATGTTACCACTTGCCCCTAGGAAAAAGGTATTTTTACGCGTTCTTACATATTATTTCTCTACATGGGTAGAGGTGACCACTTTTTCCCAAGTTCGGGATAAAGAGGTTATATCCTTTATACAAACAAACATTATATGCAGGTTTGGGATACCATCTGAGATCGTCTGCGACAATGGGTCTCAATTTATAAGCGAAAGAACTCAACAGTTCTGTGAGGATTACAATATAAAACTCACGACGTCGACACCAAGATACCCCCAGTCTAACAGACTTGCTGAGTCGAGTAATAAGACAATTGTAAACTCGATCAAGAAACGTTTGAAGGCAACAAAAGGAAGATGGGTCGAAGAACTTCCTTCGGTCCTATGAGTAAACCATACGACTCCGCGTACGTCAACTGAACAAACTCCCTTTTCTTTAGTCTATGGGTGTGAAGCAGTCCTACCCGTCGAGGTCCAGTTGCCAACATCGAGACACACATCAGTCGATCATAACCTGGTCGATCTAAGCTACGACCTCAATCCTCTTGAAGAATTAAGAGAATCATCATTGATTCGAATGGCATCCCAAAGACAGACAGTCGAACGTCATTTTTACAAAAATGTGAAGACTAAGGTCTTCCAAGAAGGTGACCATGTCTTACGTCGAGTGTTTCAGAACACTCAAGAACCAAGCACAGGTAAGCTTTCCATTAAATGGGATGGACCCTATCGTATATCTATGGTCGTGGGGAAGGTGCCTATAGGCTCCAAACTCTGGACGACCAAGAAATCCCACGTAGTTGCAATGCAAAGCACTTAAAGAGGTATTTCTTCTAAACCCTTAAACTATTTCGTTATGATTATTTTACTTAATCAAGTACTGACTTAAGCATCGGAGGGTCGTTGGTTAGCCAACGATCAACCTCTGACGTTGTTTTCCCGCAGGTTCCCACGACATAAGAACGCAAGACTCTTACACGACTTGGTCCTATAGAATTCGATTCTAAGTTTTTTAACTTAGAAAAAGTTTTATTAATGGACAAATGCCTTAGTCGCATGAAATTTGAGATTTAAAATTATTTGAGTTGCCATAGTCGCACGTGTCCTTAAGCTATGTTATATCTCTGATCATCGAATGACTTACATCTCAATTGCCTTGGACGCAAGAGTCTTTGGTTTGCTTTAGTCGCAAATATTTGTTACTTATGTTTATTTGGGTTGAATGTTTTGGGTTATATGATGATCCTGTGATTCTAGATATTTTACTTTCGATGTCATATGTAAACGTGTAAAGCCTAAAAACATTCGACATAGTAAAAACCATTAGCATTAAAATACCAAAAATAACGGTTACACATGAAAGGCTCGACCCCTAACGGTCGACCTAAGGAAAGTACAAACAAAAGACAAAAAGATAGAAAATGTAAAGCTCAGGACAAAGGAACGTCTTCTGTCGGCATTGAAGTAGAGGCATCACCAGCAAGAGACTCATCCACCTTGGCCTCCTCCGCGTCGACCTCGGCCACCTTAGCATCTTTCTCGTCTTCAGAATTTAGGTCGTCTTCATTCCTGACATGCGTGAGATAGGTCTTCAGGTCTTCATCGGCGTTTGCCAGAGGATTTCCCCCCGCTAAGTGGCGTCTCATGATCGTCGCCTTAGTCGTCCACTGGGTAAAGGCTTCGACTGCCTTCAGCTTTTCCTCGAGCTCCTCAATCCTGGCCTTTTGCTTGGCCTCCCTCTCCTTCACATCCCTGGTCTCTTTTTCATTCACGACCAGGGACACGCGGGCTCGCACCAGCTCCTCCCGAGTCCCCTGCAGGATTTCGCACGACACGTGAAGACGTGACTGAAAATCCGACACTTGACCATTGGCGACCTTGTCGGCCTCCTCAAGACGCGTAGTAAGGGACTCCACCTGAGACCTAGTTTTCTTCTCTCGAGCGAGGGCAACCTTCTCCCTATCAAGAGCCGCCTTATCTCTATCGAGGGCAAGCGGCACGACCCGACAAATTGGTTCCATGTCCCCCTAAAGTCCTAGGGATGCCTGGAGCGTCTGCAAAACAAACATAAACATTAGTACAACGTTGAATCAGGGAAAAAGTACAAAAAGGAAAGTGTCGACCCTTACCATAAAGGCAAGTCCAGAGACGTGAGATCCGACATCGTTGATCCTTATCGTCTTGAACCTGTCCTTGAACTGCGAAAGGAGATATTTTGACAAGTGCGGAAATATCTTCACACGATTAAGGACATCGTTCGCCATGATGTCCGAGGGCAATGTGAAGTTGACCGTCTGGACATCGGCGGGTCCCTTCCCCTTGTTGCTTGATGGAGGGTTGGACCCTAAGGCCTCTGTTGCTTGAACATTCTCTGGAGAAGGACGCTCGATGCCCGGATCCTCCGGGGTCTCCATCTCGGGAAGCACAACATTTATGGGGACCGCTGGAATCGGGTCACCCATCTTCGTCTTCTCAGGGCTAACAATGCTCGACGCGCCGCCTCCCCTTGAAGACGGTTTCCTCAGAATCGTCTTCCTCAGCCGCTTTGGCTGACCCAACGTTGTAGTAGCAGCAACTTTCCTCTTTTCCTTGCCCTTTCGGGCAAGCTCTAGTTGCTCTCTCCGCAAAGCGTTGATCACAGAACCACCTAAAAACACAAATAAACCACACGATTAGATAAAAAGAATATAAAAGAAAGAACAAAGAGTCACGCGACTTACCTGCCATTTCTTCTTCTCATTCTTCTTCTCTATTTTCCTCCCTCTCCTCTTCGACCTCAGGAGGCTTGAAGATGGTTACCTCGTCGTCGTCGCCTGTCGACGATAGTGGGGAGTACAATCGGCCGACCACACTATAACCCAATAATCGGGTTATCTTGTACACCGAATCACTGTTCGGTTTCACGACATCAAACTTGATGGCTACAAATGACAAAAGAAAATGCATTAGAAACAATAAGTAAACATATGACAAAGAAACATATGTCAGATGATAAAAATAAAGGCAAACTCACTCGACGTGTTCTAGTACGGCTCGATCCAATCGTTGTCTGGACCCAACGAGGCCATACACACAAAGGAATACCTCGACTTCCACCCACGGTCGTTAACCACGGTGTTGAGGACCAAAGTACGCTCTCGTTGGAATTTAGAGTGAATGCCGTAACGGTGAAAACCGTCAACCTTCACAGAGTAAGCGGTAAGGAGGTAATTCACGTCAAATGGTGACCCTAGTCCTTCGTTAGTCACTCAATCACTGAGACGACTCTCCAGAATTGGGGCATAAGTTGCCCCGGTGCGAGGTTGAATGTCAACATAAACAACCTCGTCAACGTAGAATAGGTCCATGTAAACCCTATCTTGAAAGGGTATTCGTAAATCACGAAAAACCCTTCCGGACACATATCGGGTCTAACCCGACCCGAAGAGTTAATGGCGATTTCCGCCGGGATTTGCGCTAAGCGCCTAAGACTGTCCAGGTCATCCTAACCAAGGATCGTGCTAACAGGTTCAGTCAACATTGCTAAACCAGGTAAATTGTTCTTTAACTCGATCAAACCAAGTATATCCCAATTTTTTTCTAGGTTTTCTAGCACAAGTCTTGAATCGCATGAAAAAAGCTCAAGAGATCGTACCTTAACTAAGTCGCTCTAAAACCACGATTGAAAGCTAAAACAAGCAAATATCTTGAAAGGGTTTTTTGGCAAGGATTCTCTGGAAATAACTTTCTAAAAATAATGAAAGTGTAAAAGGAAACTATCTCTGGATGTCTCCTATTTATATGCGAAAAACCGAATCAAGCACTATCGCTCGATGATTGACACATGTCAATCGACTCTTCGAGTGCATCACCGGATTAGCGACACCTGTCTCCTATGCCTGACACACATGTTCCCCACGCCTACATGACATCACTCATGTCAGTTAGGCCTCCAAAGGTCTAATTAGATTCGAACTGATTCGGTTCCACCGCAACGATAGCCTCCCTTGGATTGACATGTGGCATTTTTCAAAAATAAAAGATTAAAATTTTAAAATTCCCGCTAAATTTTTTTGGGGGTAAACTGTTTGGATCAAAAATACACGATCACGATGAGAGTATATTTAATACATATTTTACACTACTTGTCTTATATTAAGATAAGGTCCTGTCGATCGAGCGTAACCCTGACCTCCGTCGAGACTAACTCGAGAGTCGGTCAAACGTCGCACGACCATCGTAGAGATTGACACTCGACCTCGACCATACTAACGTATGACCCAACGTTTCTTTCATGTTCATTTAATGAAGGTTTAATGCTCATAAGTACCAACGGTCATAACTGATCAACAACATCAAGATCATTTATGAAGGCTTAACCGTTACGGAAGACACATTTATCTGAGACCAAGACTATAAGTACCAAAGATATACATCTCATTGAGACATTAGAAACCTGATATCTGGAGTATACAACTTACAAGCTCTCCGAAGAACAACCGCAAATCTTCTCGTACACGATAGCAACATTATTCTCGCGACACATCCGTTTTCACACACAATCGACACTTATTACTATTTCTTATGCTTGTTTTTAACGTTCATCGTGTAAAACATTGTAACATCTAAGGACATCACCCCTGATTGGTGATAATAGTGCACGAAGACACCTTTCTGTCGTTCGTGGTTTTTTCCTCGTTGAGGTTTGTTAAGACACAGTCTCATTGGATTCAAGATCATCCAAACTGAAGATCGCAATCTGAAGCTAAAGCCGGAACGTCGACTCTCGATAATAAAGTCTATGTCTATTTGTAATAAATGTCAATGTAGTTCAATGTAATTGTTTTAGTTTACTTAGATTTAATATCTAAGTTATAAGTATTGTAATAGTTAACTTAGTTTAAATATCTAATTCTATTAGATATTAGACTTAGTTAGTTTCTAGTTTCATATATTAGTTTTAGTTATAATATAGTTTGTTAGTTAATATCTAGATATTATCCTAGATATTATTGCAAGTGGTAGATAGTGTGCTAGACACACTTAGATTAGTTAAGTGTATCTCTCTCTCTCTCTCAAGATCATATAGAACTCACACACATAAAAACACACAAAAAGGTGAAAAAGAGAGAAAAACATAGAGAACACATCAAGAACTTAATCGATCAACCTTGTAATCGTTTGATATATTCAATACAGGTTGGTAATCGTTATTGTGTTGTTGTTTCTATAAAACTTGATAGTAGTAGTATTGTTAAAGGACCGACAATTGGTATCAGAGCCTGATTAAGATCAAAACAAGTTTTTCAGAAAAACGTCTCTGTGTTCTTCAAGAAAAATTGATTTCGAGTGTTAGAGTGTTTTAGGTGTTAGAATCGATCAGGGTGTGATCGAAATACATGCTAGATTGAGTTGTATGTGATTAATTTCAGTATTAAGCTTAAATCGAGTTTCAATTTGTGATTTTTGTGAGTGAACTGTCGAGTGAAGAAGGTCACTGTGCGATCAAAATAATCTTCAAAAAGAGTGTTTTAGTGAGATCGAGTGCCTACAATCTGTTCTAGAAGTGTTTCTAGACATAAGGGTAGTGTTTGTTATTGCTAAATCGTTTCAATACAGATTTTAGACGAATTTTCGAAGTACAGGTCGAATAACCCGCAAACCAGAGGAAGAATAACACGCAAAGTCCCACTTTGCGCGTCCCACTACAAACGCAAAGCAGACTTTGTGGCTCCAACTTCAAACGCAAAGCATACTTTGCGGTTCTCAAAAGACCCGCAAACCTCAAGCCTTTGTGTTCATCTCTTCAAAAGATAAGTCGACTTAGCGCTCCCAACTACAAATGCAAAGCTCAAACTTTGCGCATCTCAAGACAATCGCAAACCTCAGTTCTCGGGTCTTCAAGCAAACGCAAAGAAAACTTCTCGCATCAAGTTAGACCCGCAAACCTCCATCTTGCGCGTCCAACTAGACCCGCAAACCTCAACCTTGCGCTTCCCACTAGACCCGCAAACCTCATTTTGTGTATCTTATTATAAACACAAACCTCAGTTTGCGCACCCCATTTGACAATCAAACCTTAAAAAGCAAACCAGACTTAGATTTTTTTTCTGAGATTTTTTCGAAACTGTAATAGGGTCTTTAATTGTCATAAATTTTTTCTCTAGGGACCCCCGTGCTAAGTCTGCCTAGGGGGACAAAATTTCTTGTGTGATCAAATTTTATTTGGATTAACGATCATATCTTTCAAGTTTTCTCTTATTCAATACAGGATGACATCCAAAGAAGCTCTCGCAATAGGAACCGACACCAAGCCACCAGTTCTCTTTCGAGGGGAATACGAATAGTGGAAGGATAGGTTTCTAAACTTCATTGAAAGACAGGATTGGGTAATTTCATTATACAATCCCTAGAAGAAGGCCTAATGGAAACACAGTATAGGGAGCCAGCAGGAGGAACTCAAGAAGTAAGAGTTGCATTTTTTTTATACATATCTAACAGGTGATGCTAAGCTAAGAGCAAAAGGCGACAGGTTAGCCAAGTCATACATTCTACAAGTGATTACAAATGAAATCTATGTAAATATTGACAGCTACAAAGCCTCAGCCAAACAAATGTGGGATCAACTAGAGAAAATGATGCTGGGTTCAAAGATTGGGAACCAACTGAAAATCTCTAACTGCCTGCACAGTTTTGAAGAATTCAAAGGCAGGACTGGAGTAACTGTAGAAGGAACATATGATAGGTTTGTGACATTGTTAAACGAATTGAGCAAGAACAAGGTCAACAAATCTCAAATCGAGCTGAATATCAAATTCCTGAGTATTCTACAACCAGAATGGAAAAGTTTTGCCAGGCAGTAAGGCAGATAAAAGACCTGAATGAAATTCCACTTCACGAGGTGTATGAAACCCTCCGACAAAATAAAGATGAGGTGGATCAAATTCTAGCAGAAAAGAGAAAAGGAATGACAGTTGAAGACACAGTCGCTCTTGTTGTGAAGAAGAAGAAGAACAAGACGATTGTGTATGAATCAGAAGAAGCTGAAGCTGATGTTGTCTCTGACTCAGATGAAAATGAACAAATGCAGCAAACAATGCAGTTTCTGACAAATGCATTTCAGAAAAAGTTCTACAGAAATCCAACGTCAAACAGTCAGAGGTACTCTTCTGGACCCAACAACCATGCTCACAAGGAAAGAATTGAGGGAAGCAGATATGAAGGAAATAGGTATGAAGGCAAAAGATTTGAAGGGAAGAGATTTGAAGGGAAGAGACAAGAGGAGAAGAAATCTGATGAGAGAAGATATCAGACAGAAGGAAACAGATTGGAAGAGAAGAAACCGGAAGAAAGGAAGTACAAAGCTGAAGGATCAAGTCAGCCAGGACCACCGATGTGCTACAACTGTGGCAAAACCGGTCACTTTGCCAAGGATTGCCGAATATCAAAGGTTAGAAACTCCGACTTCTACAAGAACAAGATGCTTCTTGCAAAGCAACAGGAGGCAGGCAAGGCGCTGATGGCTGAAGATGAATACTGGCTGGATCACTCAGATGAAGAAGAAGATGAAGAAGAAAAGGATGAAGCCGTCAATATGTGCTTGATGGGCAAAATCGAATCAGATACTGAAGCTGATTCAGAAAATGAAGAAGAGGAGGTATGTGATTTATCGTATAAAGATTTAATGAATAAAATGCATGCTATGGTTTTAAAACAAGAAGAGTTAGAATCTAATCTTAAGCGAGAAAATGGTGTTATTATTAATAAAAACCAATTGATACGGAAACTTAGCGATGAAATTGCTGAGAAGAAAGTATTAGTTGAGGTTTTACATACAAACGCCGACACCAACGCAAAAGAACATACTATAATTCTAAAAGAGAATAGTGAGCTCAAGTCTAAATTGAAAAAAAGTGAGATTGATTTTTATAAGCTTACTGAAGTGCATTCTTTATATACTAAAGAAAACAAGACTTTAATTGCTAAATTAGATGATTTGGAAAAGAAGCTATACTTATTAGGTCAAAGTGAGCAAACCATTCATCTTAACAAACCGAAAAAGAATAAAGAAAATTGGGGAATCGGTTATGTGAAACCTCAACGTCTTCAAAAGGGTATAAGAGAAGTGCCTGCACTTTATGACTATACCTCTATGCTTGTTTCTCACCGAATCGACTCATTTAAAGTTTTCCATACTAAACTATCAGAAGAGGATGAAGCTAATGAATTTGAAAAACGGATGAAGTCAACTAAAGTTCACACTCCATTTTATTATGCGAAGTTGAATAATAGTTATGACTTTCCAAATGATGAGAAGAAATCTCTTTCAACTGACTTCTTTCAAAGTTATTCTGAAAAAGAGATGGAGGCGAAGCCTGTTATAGGTAAAATTTATGTCCCTTCTCTCATGTTAGAAAGTAAAATTTCTGAACTCGAGACCTCTTTATCAGATGAAAGACTTATGATTGAGATTCAACAAAAGGTTTTTTCAACTGTTATGAAAAATGTTGTTTTTACAAAGGCTTTTACTTCTAATGACATGTTTGGTTCATCAAACGAAGAGTTTAATTTTCTTAATTCTGACGGTGGTTTAGATGGTTGTTTTGAACAAATTGATTTTAATGCGAAACTTCCTAACCATGCATCTTTTGTTAAGAAAACTTCAAGAAAAACCAGTTTGCCTGTGTTCAGTGCAAAATCAACGAAAGCTTTCATTGATAAATCAGTCTCTGTGAACGCTAAGAGTGCTAAAGGTAGGAAAATATCTCAGCATTCACAAAAACCAACCACTACTGGTAATTCTAAGAAGAAGCATTCAGTTGTTGCTCAAAGGTCTAACTCACCAGTTTTACATGTTTCAGATATGAGCAAGTCAAGACCTGAAGCCCATTCTCAATGGCAACCAAAACGGAAGCTCGACAAGGCCGTTTTATCGTCTAGTAGTGTTAATTGTAATAAGACTTCGCTTACTAAAGATGTTGTGATTGCTGAAATTGCTGTTTTGAATCCAAAACTTGTTGTTTCTCATAAATAATATACAATGAAGCAATTATT
The DNA here is from genome assembly GCA_023525745.1 of Arctium lappa. Taxonomy (NCBI): domain Eukaryota; kingdom Viridiplantae; phylum Streptophyta; class Magnoliopsida; order Asterales; family Asteraceae; genus Arctium; species Arctium lappa. The sequence continues at coordinate 38,099,939 of CM042063.1, read as the reverse complement.
TCAGTTATCTTTATCTGCTGGAAAGTCCTCTATCTATAATAAACATGTTTCTATTACTTGTCAAGATTCTGGAGATTGGTTTGGAAATTACCATGTGCATTCATCTCGTACCAACTCTCATGCTTTTCAAAAGATCAAAGGATCCAATTTGAAATGGATACCAAAATATTGTGCTAACATAGCAGGACCCAAATTCCAGTGGGTACCTAAGGCTAAATCTGTGTTACTGGCACACAAAGATTAAAGAGAAAGCGACTTCTGATTATGTACAGATCAGGACTCGTTCTTCAATGTCAAAAATAGGTTTTTGGATAATGCAGTTCAAAACCCGAACATCAAAGTCAAAATAGGCTTTTGAACAAATCAGTTCAAGACCCACACTTCGAGAATCAAAGTGTAAATTCCAATGTTGTCATATGCATATCTAAATTTGTATTTTCTCTTATGCAGACTTGTCATACATGGTTCTTGGACAGCGAATGTTCAAAGCACATGACAGGGCAAAAAGAGATACTGTCCAACTTTAAAGACAAATTTTGTGGAACAGTAAGATTCGGAAACGACCAGTTTTCTCCAATCATGGGATATGGTGATGTACAACATGACAATGTCACTATCAAGAAGGTGAGCTATGTAGAAGGCTTAGGACACAACTTGTTCAGTATAGGCCAGTTCTGTGACAAAGACTTAGAGGTCAACTTCAAAGCCAAAAGATGTTCCGTTCGCAATGAAGAAGGCGAAGAACTTTTGGTCGGTAAACGAGAATCAGACCTCTACACAATCAATTTATCAGATGTCCAGACTGACAAGCAAGTTTGTCTACTATCGAAAGCTTCGATGAAACAAAGTTGGTTATGGCATCGACGTCTTTCACACCTCAACTTTCGGTACATCAACGATCTGGTCAATGGAAAGCTCGTCAAAGGACTTCCAGAGCTGAAATATGAAAGAGAACATCTATGCGCAACTTGTGAAAAGGGGAAGATGAAGAGGGCACCTCATAAACCGAGATCTTCCTGATCGAAAGTGATGGGCATGGCTTCCAACTCCAACTCGTGTTTTGGTCGTGCCGACTGTGAAACAGGAAACTCTTTAGATCCTCGACTAGCGTCCCGCTTAGTTGCCTAGTAAGTTAATCCACAGACGTCGGAACCTCCGGTTACGCAATTAACGACCTTTTCAGGCTCGGTCGAGGTTGGTCGTGCTTTTGTGCCTAACAAATCTTGCAGGTGGCCTTTTGGCACGAGCTAAGCCAATTCTCGTTGTAAGGCGATGCAATCGTTCGTCAAGTGACCATGGTCGCTATGAAAGTCGCACCATTTGGATTTGTCTTTCTTGGCATTGTCTTTTTCATTTTTTGGAGGTCATTTAACGTTAGTTTGGACATTCTTGAGAGCTTTGACCACATCTTTAGACGTTCCCTTGAATCCGTAAGACGAAATCTTAGGATAATGGGGGAACTTGTTTGCTGGAGCACTTTTCTTTTGTCAAATCTTACGTTCGATATTTGCTTGGATGCCTCGACCCTGGCGGTCGACCTAGCCTTGAAGTCCGGTTTCTTGACGCTTAACGTTTTTTTGTCATTGGAATGTTTGTGACGGAAGGCCGCATCATCCTCGACCCGCATGTAAGCTAATGTCCAAGCTCGAACATCTTCAAAGTTTTCTGGCGGATACTTTGTCAATACCATGTATAAGTCGGAACTGTCATCGAGATCTCGCTTGTAAGCCTCAATCGTGGTACGAACGTCACAATTTCGTACGCTGATCATCTCAGAATTGAAGTGATTGAAGTAGTTTCGAACTGATTCACCTGTCTTCTGAGTGATGTAGTAGAGATCACTGGTATGCTTTTCTATCCTGCGACTACTAGCAAACTGCTGAAAGAACTGGTTGACTAGCTCCGCGAAACTGCCGATGGATTTGGGTTGTAAGTTGATCAACCATTAAAGTGCAACACCTGTGAGGGTCGCATCAAATATTTTGCATATGCAGACCTCTTGATACTGATGAGGTATCGACACAATCCACATTAACTATTTATATTGTGCGATATGCTCAGTCGGATCGCGGATTCCAGAATACTTCAGAGTGAACGTCGGGATGTTGTACTTTTTTGGGACGTCGACCAAGGCAATTTCTTCAACAAAGGGTGACGCTTGGAATCCGGTCCTTGGTTCAACGTCCATAGGTACAGCAACTCTTGGAAGCTTTACAAGTAATGACAACATCTTTTCCTTTTGTTCCTCTAACTGCTTCAATCGTCGTGTGACATGATCGTCTAGGTTAAAGTCGTTGCTGGTAGGGAGCGAGACTGGCACAAACCCAGAATCCTGAGATGTGACACCTGCATTAGGAAAAAACCCGTTGCAATGCGATGTCTCACCAGTGTCACCATTAACCGGTGCACGCATGTGAGGCATGGACATTGGTGGGAAAGTTGTCGTTGGAGGGGGCATCGTAGGAATCGTCGGGATAGAGAAAGTGGCGAATCCGGTGGTTGCTCCAGTACCTTGTGTCGACCTAAGGTATGGAGGTAGTGGAAGTTGGACACCTGCAAATGGCATATAAAAAGATGGTCTTGGACCATACGGTGGTCCAAACTGGTTGCCCACATTCTGATTCCTCATTACTGAGAGTTCTTCAGCTACTCTGTGATTTTGCTCGTCCAAAGCATTAATTTGGTTGCGAGCAGCATCAAGCTCCATACGCATTTGAGCAATCATATGAGCTTGAGTTCCTGGAGCTTCCATGATCCTTTTAATCAAAAGGTTACACTGAAACCGTTAGTAAGTCGTACTCTTTTTAGAGGATGTTACTCTAGCTGGGGCCCCACGGTGGGTGCCAAACAGTTAATGCCAAAAATCGTCCAAACGAAGATCCAAGGTCGGTGTGGAGCTTTAACAACTAAAGTAAGCGATCTATCGACAAATCGTACGACAAAGAATAAAAGCGAATAAAAGACAGAGAATTTGGTTCACAAGTACAATGGACCCTGTACTTCCGTGAAGTCTATGCAGACCCTGTACTTCCTATTTTTCTTCTGTACGACTATGACGTTGGCTAGTCAGTCGAGATATTTTACTTCCCTGATCTTTCCTGTATTGAGAAAGTTATCAACTTCTTCATTGATCACTTTGTGGCGTTCTAGGGCGAACTTATGATGCTTCTGTTTAATAGGTTTAAACGAAAAATCAACGTTGAGTCGATGAGAGATGACCTATGGGTCGATGCCAACAATGTCTTCATGCGTCTAGGCGAAACAATCGGCATATTCCTGCAAGAAAGAAATTAGCGATTTCTTTAAGGTGGGGTCGAGGGACGTTCCGATGTAAACTACTTTGTCAGGTTTATCCTGATCCAGGATAACTTCTTCTAGTCGATAGTCTTCGACAGTTTCAGGATCTGCCTGGTTCTGTAATTGCTAGATATTTTGCTTTCTAGGCTTTATCGAAACTTTGTAGCAGTCGCGAGCAATCTTTTGCTCACTCTTAATTTCTTGGATGCCCCAAGCTGTTGGAAACTTGACCGTCTGATGATATGTCGAGGGTACGACCTTCATGTCATATATCCAAGGTCGCCCTAGGATAACGTTGTATGCCGACGAACAATCAATGACGTTGAACTTGGTTTGCTTGTTGACGCCTTTAGCGAATACTGGGAGGATGATTTCCCCGATGGTGTTAGCCATGTCGCCATTGAAGCCCAAAAGGACCGTCGAACATCGTATGATTTCTGATTTGTCGATTCCCATGGCTTTAATTGTATCAAGGAATATGATATTAGCAGAACATCCTCCATCGACCAAGATCCTCTTGGTCGAGCAATTTCCAATCGTAAGCTGGATGATCAGGCCATCGTGGTGTTTCTGCCATTGCTCGTCGAGATCCTCCTGATCAAAAGTGATGGGCATGGCTTCCAACTCCAGCTCGTGTTTTGGTCGTAACGATCACGAGACAGGAAGCTCTTCAGGTCCTTGACTAGCATGTCGCGTAGCTGCCGAGTAAGTTAATCCACAGATATCGGAACCTCCAATTACGTAATTAACGACCTTAGCATGCTCAGGCAAAGATGGTCGTGCGTTTGTGCCGAATAGGTCTTGTAGGTGGCCTTTTGGCACGATCCTAGCCAATTATCGTCGTAAGGCGATCCAATCGTCCGTCGTGTGACCATGACGGCTATGAAAGTCGCACCATTTGGATTTGTCTTTCTTTGCATCCTCTCTTTCACTTTTTGGAGGCCACTTGACGTTAGTTTGAAAATTCTTTAGAGTTTCGACCACATCTTTTGATGTTCCTTTGAATCCGTAAAATGAAATCTTAGGATACTAGGGGAACTTGTTTGTCGGAGCACTTTTCTTCTTGTCAAATCTTACGTTCGAGATTTGCTTGGACGTCTCGACCCTGGTGGACGACTTAGTCTTGAAGTCCGGTTTCTTGATGCTTAACGCTTTTTTGTCATTGGAATGTTTGCGATGGAAGGCCGCATCATCCTCGACCTGCATGTAAGCTAATGTTCGAGCTCAAACGTCTTTAAAGTTTTCCGGCGGATACTTTGTCGGATCCATATACAGGTCTGAACTGTCGTCGAGACCTCGCTTGTAAGCCCCGATCGCAGTACGGACGTCACAATTTCCTACGCTGATCATTTTAGAATTAAAGCGATTGAAGTAGTTTTGAACTGATTCGCTTGTCTTCTAAGTAATGTAGTAGAGATCGTTGGTCTGCTTTTCCATGTTGTGACTACTAGCGAACTACTAAAAGAATTGGTTAACTAGTTCTGCGAAACTGCCGATAGACTTGGGTCGTAAGTTGATCAACAATTGAATTGCAACACCTGTGAGGGTCACACCAAATCTCTTGCACATGTAGACCTTTTGATACTTATGAGGTATCGACACACTCCACATCAACTGTTTATACTGTGTGATATGTTCGGTTAGATCATTGATTCCAGAATTGCCATAGCAAGAGCCTCCCAAAAATGGGGAATATAAATCTAATCTGTTTAATTACAGTTGTAATTTAACGTTTACAATAAATAACAACCAATTCTACAGCTAGAAAAGAGATTACAAAAGGGTTGTCATCTATAAAACCAACGGTTCATTCCAAAGTGTAAAAATGTCCATGTGCAAAATCCCAAAGCTCTCACCCCAAAGCAACTAAGCCTGCTTAGGACCGGCGCCGCCAGAACCTGAGATACACATCGACACCAACAAGTGTTAGGCCAAAAATCCTAGTGAGTTGAACAATAATATACATGCATGAGAAGTCACAAATCTTATCAACAGTTAACCGGAGTTCAACCATATGTGGAGTCAACAGGGGATACTCGTAGCACCAATCAGTTCCACCCAAGAGACAATGTACCTTAGTGCCACTACCAAGAGTGACACCCAAAGGCCCGACCCATCCGACAACTTCAACCATGGTAATACCCCGGATGACGGAGGTCTAGGCACATACCCACACGGTGGTGCCTAAGACTACATCTTCCTAGTGCCTACTGACTTGGTTCGTCTAACATAATATATATAGGAGGTCTTGAGGTATATATCTACCAATGCATTTCGATACCAACCATGGGTACTATGCTACCATCCTATCACATAAGTCTATCATGAGACCCAAATACCAACATAATCAATGTTAGATATTAAATTGCCAAAAGGCATTCCACGTAGAATTTATCATCTACTAAACCACATATAATCCATATCATGCCAAAATGCCATTAATGTACATTCATGAAGCAAATCCCAAATATTCAACCAATAGAGTAAAGCATGGCAAATACTCATTGAAGATAATCCAACATTTTGTACATAATGTTATCATCAAGTATTTGAACACATAAAGGTAACCATCATGAGAAATGTTACAATAATACCAATAGAAGATTATGATGTGTATGTAGTTTTAACAAAAGGTTTACTAAACTCACAATCTTTGTTTAGTACTTGAAGGAGGTGAAGCTTGAAGACTTGAGAAGAGTTAATGCAAGATTCCAATGATCCAACCACCAAAAGAGTTTGTATTTAATGAGGTTAGGGTTTGGTGAGGGAAGGACTGGTTTTTTGAGAGAGAAATCGCCAAGAGAGAGAGAGAGAGTTATGAAAAATAATAGAGAAAATCGGAGAAAAGGGGGGGTTTTGGGGACTGCAGGTAGATCGTGACTTGTGCCGCGACTTGCACCCACGGAGTGTGCCGCGACTTCCACCCACGGCGTAAGTTGTGAGGTTACTCAAATACGCACACTCCAGTGGACTACGCGGCTTGTGCCGCGACTTCCACCCGCGACTAAGTCGCGCAACTCACTGCCCAACAAATGCTAGTCTAAAACTTCCAATCCGCCACCAAGAAATTAACATAGACGGAAATAGCAATTAAGCATATAATTTCTACTTTGATAAACACATAAACATAAGATTAACAGGGTCTCAAACTTACCTGAAATTACGGATGTTACAATCCTCCCCACCTAATTGGATTTCGTCCCCGAAATCACCTCTACGCAAATAAATGAGGATAACACTTCTTTATATCTTCCTCGGCCTCCCAAGCTACATTAGCACCACGATGGTGCTTCCATTGAACCTTGACCATGACCACGTCCTTATGTCGTAATTCTTTACTTTCGTTTCTAAAATCGCTTCCGGTTCTTCCATACAACGGTTTCCATTATCTACTCGGATTTCCGTCAAAGGAATCACGCTTTCCTCTTCGGCTAATCACTTCAGCAAATAACAAACGTGAAAGGTGGGATGTATCCCATCCATTTTCGGTGGTAAGTCCAACCGATACGCTTGAAGTCCAACCTTTTCTAAAATAACAAAGGGTCCAAGGAAACGAGGACTGAGTTTCCCACGCTTCCCAAACCGGATAATTCCCTTCCACGGAGATACTTTCAACATGACACGGTCGCCCACTTGAAACTCGACCGATCTTCTTTTCTTGTCTGCATAACTTTTCATTCGATCTTGTGCCGCCTTCAGTCTCTCACGAATCTCTTTCAATTTGTCGGTCGTCTCTTAAACTATTTCCGGCCCGGCGAATTGCTTCTCGCCCGCTTCAAGCCAACAAACCGGGGTTCTGCACTTCCGTCCATACAGTCCCTCAAACGGTGCCATTCCGATGCTAGAATGGTAACTATTGTTATACTCAAACTCCACCAAAGGTAGATGGGAATCCCAACTTCCCCCGAAGTCTATAACACATGACCTTAACATATCTTCTAGTGTCTGGATTGTCCTCTCAATTTGGCCATCCATTTGAGGATGGTACGCCGTGCTCAAATTCAGTCTAGTACCCAACTCTTTCTGTAGACTCGCCCAAAAATTTGACGTGAAGCGACTATCCCGATCCGATACTATAGATTGCGGAAGCCCATGCCTCGACACCACCTCGTCGATGTAAAGTTTAGCCAATTTCTCCATTGGCAAGGTCTTCCGCATCGCAAGAAAATGCGCACATTTGGTTAATCGATCCATAATTACCCAAATGGTATCATTACCGCGCAAAGTCTTCGGTAGCTTCATCACAAAATTCATGGTGATGTTGTCCCACTTCCATTCGGGAATGGACAACGGTTGCAAACTTCCATACGGTCTTTGATGTTCCGCCTTGACTTGGAGGCACGTGACACACTTCTCCTCATAGTTAGCCACATCTAGCTTCATCACCGGCCACCAATAATTTAACTTTAGGTCTCTATACATCTTGGTGCTACCGGGATGTATAGAATGTTTTGACTTATGCGCTTCCTCGAGAAGTAAGTCACGGTTTCTCCCAACCTTCGGCACCCAAATTCGCCCTTGGAAGAGTTTGATCCACGACCATCTTCCGTTAAGAGTTCCTTTTTCTTGGTCATAACCTCGGCCTTGAGGTTCTCTTCTTTAAGCGTGTCCACTTGACTTGCCTTGATATTTTCCAACAAACTTGACACCACATCGATCCTTGTAAGGGACACTTTGACACCACCATCATGGCTCCTTCGACTCAATGCATCCGCCACCACATTGGCCTTACCGGGATGATAGAGTAGGTCACAATCGTAATCCTTCAAGAGCTCAAGCCACCTCCTTTGCCGCATGTTGAGTTCCTTTTGATCGAAGATGTATTTGAGACTCTTGTGATCGGTGAAAAGAGTGCACTTCGTCCCATACAAATAGTGTCGCCACAACTTTAACGCGAACACTACCGCCGCCAACTCCAAGTCATGAGTCGGATAATTCTTCTCATGGTCTTTTAACTGTCGCGACGCATAGGCTATTACCTTCCCCCTTTGCATTAGGACACACCCAAGCCCCATCTTGGAAGCGTCACTAAACACAACAAAGTCTTCCGATCCCTCGGGTAAGGACAAGATCGGAGCTTCGCACAACTTCCTCTTGAGCGTCTGAAAAGCTTGCTCTTGTGCATCAGTCCAAAAAAACTTGACATTTTTCCTTGTAAGAGAAGTGAGCGGTGTAGCTATCTTGGAAAAGTCTTAGATGAAACGCCGGTAGTAACCCGCCAAACCCAAGAAGCTTCGGATCTCTGTCGGGCTAGTTGGAGGCTCCCAACTCATCATTGTCTCGATCTTTGTCGGGTCCACTTTAACTCCATCCTTTGATACCACATGCCCCAAGAACTGCACCTCTTGGAGCCAGAATTCGCACTTAGAGAATTTTGCGAACAGTTTCTCCTTCCTTAGAACTTCTAATACTTCCCGCAAGTGTTTCCCATGCTCAGACTCATCCTTTGAGTAAATTAGAATGTCGTCGATGAAGATGATCACGGATTTATCTAAGAATGGGCGGCATACACGGTTCATCAAATCCATGAATACGGCCGGAGCGTTGGTTAAGCCGAAAGGCGTCACCAGAAACTCATAATGACCGTATCTCATTCGGAAAACCGTCTTCGGAATATCTTCTTTCTTCACTCTCACTTGATGGTACCCGGACCGAAGATCAATCTTCGAGAAACACCCAACGCCTTGTAGTTGATCAAAAAGATCATCAATGTGAGGTAAAGGATACTTATTCTTCACCGTGACTTTGTTTAGCTCTCTGTAGTCGATACACATCCGCATGGATCCATCCTTCTTCTTTACGAAAAAAATCGGTGCTCCCCAAGGTGACAAACTCGGTCGAATGAAGCCCTTCTCTAACAACTCTTGAAGTAGCGTCATCATATTTTTCATTTCTGTTGGCACCAAACGATATGGAGCACGAGCTATCGGAGCCGTTCCCGGGGTGAGGTCGATTTGAAACTCCACTTGCCGTTCCGGCGGCAACCCGGGTAAGTCTTCCGGAAAGACGTCCGGAAATTCTTGTACCACTTCTACATCTTCTACCGACTTCTTCTCTTTCTTCGCGTCCACCACGTAGGCCAAGTACGAAGGGTAGCCCTTCGCTAGAAGCTTGCGAGCCTTAAGAGGTGAAATAATGGGATTATTCCTCTTTCCTTTCTCTCCATAAATGGTAGCCACACCATTTTCCGGTGATGGCACTTGGATCATCTCTTTAGAACAAAAGATGTCTGCCTTGTGTCTTACTAACCATTCCATGCCTATAACCACGTCAAACCCACCTATAGCCATAGGTAACAAGTCTATTCCAAAAGGATTCCCATCAATTTCTAAAGTGCAATCACAAAAACGGTTTCGAATGATTACTTGATCCCCATTTGCTATTTCTACCACTAACGCCTCAGGGAGAACACTAAGAGGAGTAGTGAATTGCTTACAGAAGGTATCCGACACAAAACAACATGAAGCACCCGAATCAAACAAAATACGAGCTGGCAAGGAGTTTACTAGGAACGTACCCGAAACGATATCAGCTGTCTCCTTTGCCTCCTCAGTAGTCATCCTGAAAGCTCGACTCAGTGCCCTTGGTGGTTGCTCGACTCTAGCCGTCGAACCCACATAATTTCCTCCACCTCCTCTAACTAGCCTTGGGCACTCTCTCTTCATATGCCCCGGTTCTCTACACTCGTAGCACACCGACCCCTGGATGGGGCACTCTGGAGTTGTGTGGATCTTATTACCACACTTGACACACCCGGTTGGACCGGAGTAAGTTCTTGTAGTACATGGCTCCGAGTGCTTTGTCTTGCACTTGTGCCACCATCGGTCCTCACGACGTTGATCACCCATTCTCCCGCTTGCAAAGGGTCTGGATTGACGGACGGGCCCAGACGACCCTTCCCACTTCCGCTTCTCTCCTACAGCAGTTCTCTCATCCTTCTCTGCCTCAAAGTCATCCTCTATCAGCAAGGACTCCTCGATCACATCTTGAAGGGTCACGCCCCTAGCATTCCTTACTGCCGTTCTCATCCTTGCCGACAGTCCTTGTTGATAAGCCTTTATTTTTGATCTCTCATCCGGGACAAGATGTCCCACCAAATTCAGTTTTTCCAAGAAAATCTTGGAGTAGTCCGCGATGGTTAGGGTCCCCTTCTTCAACCCTCGAAACTCCGCTTCCAGTTTGTCAAGTGACCTCTCACTGCAGTATTTTTCCATGATCTTCTGTTTGAAACCGTCCAAGTCAACTTCGCCAAAACTTCGGGAATAAGGGCGGACCGTGTGAGGTTCCACCAGATCAGGGCCTCACCCCGAAGTAGTTGGGAAGCGAACTTCACCCGTTGCGAGATATCACACTCGCTTGACTCGAACGCCATCTCCACTTCCTTCAACCAATGCATGCATGCAACCGGGTTGTCGGAACCCGCAAACTTTTTAGGGTGGCACCCCAGAAACGCCTTGTAGGTGCACCCCTTAGTCTTCGTCTTGTTCCCGCCATCAGATGGGTCTCCAACAGATACCACATTTGGTCCACCCGACCCCACAACAATGTTTTCCGCCATTGTCTAAGGTTGTCGATTGTTGGCGTCTCGATCCTCTAGGAGTTTCATGATAAACTCTTGCTGTTGAGCCATGGCCGAATTCATGGCCAACATAATGCTATCCCGAATTTGGGTCTCCATAGTCACTTCCTCCATGATGGCATTATCCGCGTTGAGGTTCCGGCGTGGAATATGCTCTGGTCCTCCTCCCAAGATATTGGGCCAGGGAGGTCCCTCGGTAGCCACACCCACAGAAGGCCGATCAGCGATAGACTCCACTTCCAAATGGCCCTCCGGTGTATTTGGTAACCTACTTCGAGTGTTTACCATTTCGATCTGCCATACATGTACGAGAAATAGATTAAGAAAAGACTAAATGAGTTGAACTCATTGTACGTACTAATATCTTCATCAATTATCATAATAATAGTAGACCAAGCATGCTCACGTATCAATGCATTCATAATAGCAGTAGCTAAGTGAAGTTATGAACGAACCATACACAAGAATTATTGTCCCCATCATCACAACTTTCAATTAAAGTAATTCCGTAATCCTAACGCTCTCCCCACCTAGGATTCTTACCCCCTTAGTGGACAGTGAAATTATAAAGTCTAAAGCTTAAGTCTAGATATGCTAAAACAATACCTAGTTTACTTAAACTAAAGCTCTGATACCAACTTGTAACACCCTAAAAATAGGGATAACAAAAATCCGAAAACGGACATGAGGTATACAACAATTGCCATAGCAAGAGCCTCTCAAAAATGGGGAATATAAATCTAATCTATTTAATTACAGTTGTAATTTAACGTTTACAATAAATAACAACCAACTAATCTAATTTCTACAACTAGAAAAGAGATTATAAAAGGGTTGTCATCTATAAAACCAACGGTTCATTCCAAAGTGTAAAAATGTTCATGTGCAAAATCCCCAAGCTCTCACCCCAAAGCAACTAAGCCTGCTTAGGACCGACGCCGCCAGAACCTAAGATACACATCGACACCAACAAGTGTTAGGCCAAAAATTTTAGTGAGTCTTGAACAATAATATACATGCATGAGAAGTCACAAATCTTATCAACAGTTAACCGGAGTTCAACCATATGTGCAATTAACAGGGGATACCCGTAGCACCAATCAGTTCCACCCAAGAGACAATGTACCTTAGTGCCACTACCAAGAGTGACACCCAAAGGCCCGGCCCATCCGAAAACTACAACCATGGCAATACCCCGGATGGCGGAGGTCTAGGCATATACCCACACGGTGGTGCCCAAGACTACATCCTCCTAGTGCCTACTGACTTGGTTCATCCAACATAATACATATAGGAGGTCTTGAGGTATATATCTACCAATGCATTTCGATACCAACCATGGGTACTATGCTACCATCCTATCACATAAGTCTATCATGAGACCCAAATACCAACATAATCAATGTTAGATATTAAATTGCCAAAAGGCATTCCACGTAGAATTTATCATCTACTAAACCACATATAATTCATATCATGCCAAAATGCCATTAATGTACATTCATGAAGCAAATCCCAAATATTCAACCAATAGAGTAACGCATGGCAAATACTCATAGACGATAATCCAACATATTGTACATAATGCTATCATCAAGTATTTGAACACATAAAGGTAACCATCATGAGAAATGTTACAATAATACCAATAGAAGATTATGATGTGTATGTAGTTTTAACAAAAGGTTTAGTAAACTCACAATCTAGGTTTTGATCCCAAAACCTAGAAAAGATGAAACCCTAGAAGAAGATGAGACTTGAAGAAGGTGAAGCTTGAAGACTTGAGAAGAGTTAATGCAAGATTCCAATGATCCAACCACCAAAAGAGTTTGTATTTAATGAGGTTAGGGTTTGGTGAGGGAAGGACTGATTTCTTGAGAGAGAAATCTCCAAGAGAGAGAGAGAGAGAGTTATGAAAAATAATAGAGAAAATCGGAGAAAATGGGGGTTTTGGGGACTGCAGGTAGATCGCGACTTGTGCCGCGACTTGCACAGGCAACATAAGTCGCCCGTGTGCTAAACTCCAGTGGATTACGTGGCTTGTGCCGCGATTTCCACCCGCGGCGTAAGTCGCGAGGTTCCTCAAACACGCACACTCCAGTGGACTACGCGGCTTGTGCCGCGATTTCCACCCGCGACTATGTCGCGCAACTTACTGCCCAACAAATGCTAGTCTAAAACTTCCAATCCGCCACCAAGAAATTAACATAGACGGAAATGGCAATTAAGCATATAATTTCTACTTTGATAAACACATAAACATAAGATTAACAAGGCCTCAAACTTACCTGAAATTACGGATGTTACATGAACGTCGAGATGTTGTACTTTTTTGGGACGTCGACCATGGCGATTTCGTCAACAAAAGGTGATGCTTGGAATCCGGTCCTTGGTTCAACATCCACAGGCACAACAGCTCCTCGAAGCTTTGCATGTAACAACATCATCTTTTCATTCTATTCCTCTAACTGCTTCAATCGTTGTGCGACGGGATCGTCCAGATTGAAGCCATTGCCGGTAGGGAGAGAGACTGGCACGAACCTAGAATCCTGAGATGTTACACCTGCATTAGATAAAAACCCATTGCGCTGCGATGTCTCTACAGTGTCACCATTGATTGGTGCGTGCATGTGGGGCATGAACATCGATGGAAACACTATCGTTGGCGGTGGTATCGTAGGTATCGTCGGGATAGAGAAAGTGGCGACTCCGGTGGTTGCTCCAGTACCTTGCGTCGGCTTGGGGTATGGAGGTGGCGGTGGTGGAACACCATCAAAAGGCATGTAAAAAGGTGGTCTTGGACCATACTGAGGCCCAAATTGGTTTCCCACATTTTGATTCCTCATTGTCGGATTCCTCATTGCTGAAAGTTCTTCAGATGCTCAGCGATTTTGCTCATCCAGAGTGTGAATACGGTTACAAGCAGCATCGAGCTCCAAGCACATTTAAGCAATGATGTGAGCTTGAGTTCCCTAAGCTTCCATGATCATGCCAATCAAAAAGCTGCATTGAAACCATTAGTAAACCGCACTTTTTGTCGAGGATTTTAGTCTAGACGGGGCCCCACGGTGGGCGCCAAACTGTTAATGCCAAAAATCAACCAAAGGAAGATCTAAGGTCGGTGTGGAGCTTTAACAACTAAAGTAAGCGATCGATTGACAAATCGTACAACAAGAATAAAAAATAAATAAGAGATAGAAAATTTGGTGACGCGAAAAACTCTGTCGAGGGTAAAAACCGAGGACGATAGCAGAGATCGTCAAGTGCACTATGGACGTCAATCAGGGACGTCAACCTTTAGAAGGAGTGATTACAAGTACAAGTGACAATATTACAATGGAAAGTAAATTAATCGTGCGATTGGGCTATGTGTCGTTTAAGAACTCTTCGTCGAGAGTTCTTGCTTGAGAGTGTTCTTGAGCATTGTGTAGGTATAATGAGTTCAGATATTCACTAGTTGTGTGTCTCAAATGATTCTTCGTACTGGTATATATAGCCTTTGGTTTCCATAAATGAGCATTAAATGTGTAACGGTCTTGATAATGATTGATCTTGATGATGTTCGTCCGTTATATCTGTTGGTCATTATGCGCCTTAAACCTGTAATAAAATACTCATAGAGGAAAAACGATTGTATGTAACAAATGATTAATAATCGTTAGTTACGTTACACAAATCGTGAGATTTAGATCTATCGAGAGGTTTCTTCTGGTCATGGACGTGAGAAACTCTCGACCATCGTCATCAGGGATGACAATGACTTTCGATATATATGATCGTCAGAACCTTAGTAGGTTTATTGGCGGGGACCCAAGGCCTCGTGGTCCACTTTTGTGGACCCTACAAGCCCATCTCATAGACTTGCACAGGAAAAGACATCATGTCTCCCCCCGGATTCGAACCCTGGTAAGGTAACCCCAGGTAGGAGCGTTTACGGAAGGAATGTGGCCACTAGGCCAAAGACCTAGTGGTTCGTCAGGACCTTATCTTAATACAAGAATGGTCCTTAGATTGGAGATGTTTTGATTTTCTTGCGTTGGTCGTGACTTGTGAAATTTTACCCAAACAGGAAAAGCAACATGTATTTGGGTTTAGTAGCACCCGACCTTCTTATTAGTCTTGATGTAAGACTCTATCCATTTTTATTGACAGTTAAATTTAGAATAGTATTTCAATAAATGACTTGTTGTAAGAGATTTTTTCTTTCTTTTTACTCTTTCCAAATTTGAAGGTGTTAGAGCTAATAGATTCATTCACTAAATGAAAAACAAGTATGCATAGTATTATAAGAATAAAAAAATTAAAATGTCAAGAGAAGGAGAAGCCAATGCCCCATTTAGTTACATGTAGCTCCACCATGACCCTAACTACGCAAATTTATAGGCAACTTGCAAGTCACTTATCTAAGTTGCCTAAAGAAAGCGACATCCAAGTAGCCTACACTTTCGACTTTGCAAGTCGTGTTGCTTTTAGCAACAATTTTTTTTATTTACCAAAAATTCCTCTTATCAAGAAAGTCAAAATACATAATCGTAAAATCCTATAAACTTCTTCATTCCTTGAGTTCGGACTCCTTGCATTACTCTCCTTGAAATCCCAATTAAAGTTATCACGTACAATATGTGTGCCAACCATTACATGCTAAAAATGAATACACATTGCTCCATTTTTAGCCGGATTCAAACATTAAATCAATATTTTTGAATGACATAACATAATTAGTGAAAATTACCAATAAGTGCGGAATCAATATTTTCAATTTGATATATAGAGATTAACCATCAAACGAACCAATAATGAACTTCAAATGGAAATAGGTTTTAAGTAAGATATTTTTTTGCTAAACCACATTTAATGCTAATTAGGTTCAAAATTTGAACTTTTTGAAATTCTTTGAATCGTTAACACCCTTCATGGTCACACCACAATAGACGATAATGCCAATGGCCAATCTATATATATACAAAAGGAGGTGGTATTAGTCGATAAAATGAGCTTAATCCTAATCTGTTTAGTCAACTTTAATTTACACAGATAGATCAATACTTATTTTATCTTCGCTCTCAACGTCTTATATAAATGTTACAACTTTTTACTACTATATAGATATGTATGTATGTGTGTGTCTTTGTATACATATGTAATGTTATCAAGATCTTAAAAAAAAACACCATAATGGTGAGTTTTTGATAGTAATATTATGTTTGAAATCAATCAATAATTTGATAAAGGAAAAGGAATGTGAATGAATGATGATTAGTAGAAGATGATAGATTGAAAAGACAGGTTCTCATGCAAACCCTAGCAATGGATCGAAAATGAGCAGACAACATGATTATATATCGCCATGCTTTCTCGTCTTTGATTATATATATATATATGTATATATCTAATCATTACTATCATTTGTAGCCATAATCATCATCATCATGCATTGCATTCCTTCAATCGTTTTAAATATTTCTTCAACCTGGGATGCTGTTTTATGTTGGGCAAGGGTGGGACATGCATCCCACAAAAAACTGAATCATGTCATCATACATGTTTTTGACATCGATGGCCTCCCATTATTATACTCATACAGTATTCTCATCAGCATCACTATGTTCCCTCATAGATACTTATGATGGTGGTGCATGTATGCATCATGCCATGACATGATGTGTGTTCAAGATTGGTGTTATAGATGCCCTGAACTAATAAGAAAATTCCTTAACTATGTTTTAATTAAAATTTAATTAATTTAAGATAGTTTTATATTGCTACAATAACTATGTTATTTTGTATAGTAAAATAGAAAGAAGAAGAAATAGTATAAAAATCTTTAAATTTAAAGAAATCTCTAAGCGTATGATAAATTGAAAGTTATTTAATTAACATTCAAAAAAACTATAGTAAAATTGTAATAATTTTACCTACAAAGTTGGCTGAAGAAAAATAAATGCTACAGTTTGATGAAACGTTCTAATTAATGTTTTTTATTTGTTATTTAAATGGTGTTTAAAACCAAATAAATAAGTTTTGAATAGGTGAATTCTATCCATACTCTCTTCTATAGGGTATGTGAGTGAGATAGGGGGAGTATGAGGGTTTTGTGAGTGAGGAGGGGGTAGAGATAGCAACACCCTTTGAATAACTATGACTTGTGAATCATTTATGGATGCTTGGATGTACCGACAACAACTATCCTACTTTAGAAATATTAGAAGTTTGATAAAATGTTGTTTCAAATTTCAATATGCTAAACTCTCCTCTAAAATAGAGAAAAAAGAAGAAGAAGAGAAAGAATGTTAAGATCTCTAAATTTGAAAGAATAGGGTGAAAATATAGCATACCTGTTGGAGATGATTTTAAGAGGTGGATCAAACTATTAAAGCTTCTTCAAATAGTGAAATAAATGATCAAACCATTAAAGCTTCTTCAAGGATCAAATTATTAAAGCTAGAATATAATGTAGTGATTAATATATATTTGTTTCACATTGTTTTTGTTTCATATGCATTTGGTTCACAATGTAAACCTTGTTAGTGTGTTTATAAAACAAAAAATACACGTAATTTTTTTTCCTATTGTGAACCAAACACATATATAGTGAAACAAATAATATATGTTAACCAATAGGTTAAATAGTGCACATATTTAGAAAAAAAAAACATGTGAAACAAAACCTTAAGATATATGCCCTCATAGATATTATAAATATTGAAGTTCTCAAATTATTAAATCCTTATATACAAGCACATATACACATACATATATATATATATATATACACACACAATAATAAGTGATGTAACCGTTCAATAATTTATTGTGAAACAACACAACGTTAATTAATTTACAATAACTCGCTTAAATATGCGTTAATTGTATACCCGGCCTTTTATTAGAACGATTATATCGATCCAAACAATTGCTCACTATTAATGAATTTATCTGTAATAGTAATATTAATTACAAAAACATGAATTAAACTTGAAAACATTTAAGAAAAATATAATATTGCAATTTTGACGAAAGAGATAAAATATAACTTTTACTAATTGAATAATTATTCCCAAGAGTGAAAATTACAATAACCATGAAATGATTAAAGCCTATTAATTGGGTGCTTGAAATTGAAACAAATTAAAAGAATTAATTAATATTGGCATGCCTATCCACTTTTGATGCATTCATTGTCATTGACCTTATTTTAGTTTCCAAATAAATTCTTTCTTAAATTTAAAATGAATATATAGTACTTTAAAAAAAATTATATTAATATCTAAACGTATTATAAATAAGTTAAACTTTAAAAGAATAATTAAACAATAATTTCTTTTGTAGTTTATAAATTTTTGATATTTAAAATAATAATTAAAAAACAACTTATAAAAATAGATGGACAGCTAAATAGAATAACTAATTGAACTATGTCAAAAATTATCTTTATACGTGACTTTTGCATTAATTATATAAGTATGATGATCTTTTCAAAAACTGAAATGCGATACTAAATATTGTTTAGGTTTTGTAAATACATGGTATCTTTTATGACCTTTCAATTATTAACGATGTATTTCAATACAAAAACGTTAACATATAAAGATTACAAAGGCTTTGTTTGGCAAACTAGCTTATAAGCTAGCTTATAGCTAATAAGCTAGGTTTTCAAAACGCTACTTTAAGTAGTATTTCAATAAGTTAGCTTATGGTCATCCAAACATGTACACTAGCTTATAAGCTAGCTGAAGCTAGCTTTTTTTTGTCAAACATAGCCAAAGTTAATAACAATATGATAATAGGTAAACTATGTGAATCTTGCGATGTAAATATCGATATAAAAAGGAAAAAATATGATTACGAAAAATGATGATGAGATGGAGAGTTGACCAAAATGAAATATGAAGATTTTGCTTTGAATGGAGTCATTGAATTGAATACAAGTAGAGACAACTTTTGCTTCTTCTCATAGTTTTGTTCTTTAAACCACACCTTTCCATTATCAATCATTAAACCCACTTTAACCAAATTATCATAATCATACCTACTCATTCTTTTCTTCAATATGTTGTTTTCATGCTTCAAAATCAATTCATAATTAATATAATCATTTTTTTTTTATTTTCTTATCAGAAATAATATGACTAAATATGAATAAGTAGATAACAGAGTGTTATAGTCATCAGTAAATAATCATGTTATAAACAAACACAAGTATTATGGTTTAATGAATTTGTTATTTAGATTCATTAAAGAAAAGAAAAAACAAATGGACCTCAAGGAGAGAAAAAAAATATCAAGCAATTCTATAAAAATCGTTTAACATGCATGATTTAAAAAAATAATAGTTCCTTCGATGTGATGCACACATGATAAGTTTTATATCGTTTATCAATTCTGATTCTAGTTTCGATTTTTCGGGAAGCATAGTAATCAAGATTTAAGAAGCATGTGAGGAAATGTCTTAAAACTCATAACAAAAGAAGATTACAATGTTTATTACAAAGATATTATCACCTAATACAAACTAATTGTCTTCAAAAGGTTTGAAGATGAAGATGAACAATATGAAACCCTAAAATGTAGAGAGAGAATGAGAGAAAATATAAACGAGTTGTGAAACTAAAATGAGCTGAAATCTTATCGCTAAAGCTAAACGAGAGGTTTATATATATTCTTCAAAATTGCAGATAGGTCCTTCCCACTTTGCCTTAATTGCTCCGCTACCCTTCCACTATTCCAAAATGTGAGGCGCGGTCCAACCGACCTTCAAGTTCCAGACTTTGTACACTTCACCCCTCAAACTCCTAAAAAATACAAAACAACCAAACTAAGTTAATAAGATGACAAGATTGGTTAGATAAACCTTTACCTATTAAAACCCTCCCTTAATCTTGACATCGAAAGAGATCCAACATATTTAACTTAGAAATGAGATAGTTGTGCTGATTTATACCAAGAAATTTTTAAAAAAACATCAGCTAGATTTTCAGTTGACAAAACTTTTACAGTTTTCAACATTCCAAATGGGATTTTATTTCTCATTTGATAAACATCTATCTCAATGTGTTTAGTTTTTTCATGAAACACAAGGTTGTTAGCAATATGGATAGCAGATTTATTATCACAATTTAAACTCACCGGAAGCAAGTTATCTAATTTTAAATCTGCTAAGATACTAAGAACCCATATGATTTCACAAAGAGCAAAGGTCATGGCTCTGTATTCAGATTATGTCGAGGAGCGTGAAACAGTGGGATGTTTCTTACTTCTCCACGACACCATGCAAAATTTCCCAATAAAAGACAATATCCAATAATCGAACGCCTTTTTAAAAAAACTTACCCATTCAGTGTCAACAAAGGCAGTAAGTTTGAAATCAGAAGTAGAACAAGAAGAGAAATTAACACCCTTACTAGGAGAGGCTTTCAAATACCTTAAGACTCGAAGGGCCAGTTTCAAATGAGATTGACGTGGAGAGTGCATGAATTGACTCAAACAATGAAGTGCAAATGCTATGTCAAGTCTAGTTGCTAATAAGTAAATAAGTTTGTCAATTAACTTTTGATATCCAGTAAAATCTTTTAGAAGAGGATCCTTTGACTCAGACCCAAAAGAGTCTGTAACTATCAAATTCATGTCCATAGGAGTGTTAATAGGCTTACATCTTAAATATCCAAAATCATTTAACAGTTCAAGACAATATTTCCTTTGAGACATGCACACTCCTTTATCATTTTCTAAAATTTCAATACCCAAAACTTCTTAATAAACCAAGGTCTTTGATTTTGAAATTAGATTGTACATGATCTTTAACTCTTTGAATCTCAGAATCACAATTACCAGTAAGAACAATGTAATCTACGTATACAAGAATAGGCATGAGAATGACGCGGGGACCTCAATCTCCATCCCTGTCCCCAATCCCTCATGTCCATCCCCGTCCCCGTCCCCGCCAGAGAATATGATCACGTCCCCATCCTCATCCCCAATGGGGAATGGGGATCCCCAACGGGGAACGGGGAATTTGTTTCCGTTTATATAAGTTATTTAAATCAAATATACGAGACACCGCATATGTTTAAATCTCACATAGTTCCAATAAACCTAAAATCGAAAGAAATTTAATTTAATACAAAAAAATACAACATCATATAACAACTAATAACCTAAAACCAAAACAAATTCAATCTAATCCAAAAAAAAATCTTAACGTCACACATACCAAAAAATATCGAGTAATATCCAAAACCATATCGAGTAATGTAACACCCCAAAAATGGGACAAACAAAAATTTCCGGAAAAATGGAAATATGGTAATCACTTTAATGCCAAAGCATGAGCTCACCCAAAAAGGGGACAATAAATGTCTGTTTAATTACAAGTTTGTAATAGTAAGCAATGATAGATGACAACCTCCTAATCTAAGATCTAACTAGAAATAAAATTACAATCAGTTGTCATCCACTTCCAAAATGATCGTCTTCTAAAATGGCATCCCAAAAATGCTCCCAAGCTCACATCTAAAGGCTGGCTAAACCTCCTTGGCGGTCGCGTCGCTCGAACCTGAGATACATATCAAACCAAACAAGTGTTAGGCCAAACGGGCCTAGTGAGTTGTACAAGAACATGGCATAACATTTATAAAACATGGCATGAACATTTATATCATTTTAGTCACTAAAGGCCATAAGGGAATCAATGGGGGAGACCCATCACACCAATGAGTTTTACCTCAAGTCAATGTACCTTGATGTTCACTCGCATGAGCAACATCCTGAAGATCCGACACACTTGAAGACTACCTCCCAGGCATTACTCCAAATGGCGGAGGTCTAGTTGCATACCGTCATGGTGGCACCGAAGACTACATCCTCCTAGCACATACTCATGGTTCATCCTATATACGTACGATATTCATCTCTATACATAATTCCATATCAACATGATACATGTATAAGACCTCACATAGTTCCGAGCATATTTTAGGTACAAAACTCTAAAATGTACAATTCCAAAGATAATACTCATAGTTCACCAAAACAACACATGGCCAAGTTTAAAAAACATCAATACAACATCATCAAGGTCCACATGAAGTGCCAGAACTAAATTCCCAACAATCTCAAAAGTAACAGTTAGGTCAAACTTATCAGGTGATCAGATTTCTACATACACATGAAATATTAAGCAAGTAAACACCCAAGATATGTATCTCATTTGAAAATAGTAGTAGAAACTCACAAATTAGGTTTTATAGAAAACCCTAGAAACTTAGATGATCTTAAAGTTGAGGAGATGAGTAGTTGAGGTAGAAGTCTATTCCCACTAGAAGCTTTAATGGTGCCTTAAATGTTTTTCACCGAACCCACCAATCCCAAGGGATTGAAATAAATGAAGCTAGGGTTTGGAGGAAGAAAAACGTCTTTGAGTGTTCTCCAAAATCGATTCTAAGACTTAGAGAAAATGAAGAGTGGAGACAAGGTAACAAGGTTGAGTTCTTATACCCTGATGCCTCGTCGGAGACAATGCCACTGGCATTGTTGCGGGGGCATAGTCGCACCAACCTTGATACTTACGATACGCATACGGCGACAATGCCCTGTGACATTGCCCATGGCATTGTCGCGGGGGCAAAGTCGCACCTCCCTCACCACCTACGGTACGTCGCCCGCGACTTTAACATGCGACTATGACCATGGTCATAGTCGCTGGTCACTGTCGCACAAGCCTCCCCGCCTGCTGATTTTTCGACGATTTCGTTACCAATAACCATATAAAGAGCTTAAGGTAACAACACATAAAATAACATACCAAAGATCTCTAACTCAAATCAAAATCCCAACATTTAAAAATAAAGTGAACACTTTAGAATTTATAAACACTTACCTTAATTTTCCGGGTGTTACAAGTAATTGTATTTTGATTTGACATCCAAAATACATACTAACATCCAAAAAAATTACAATTTTATATTGTAAACCTAGTTAAGAAATAGGAAATTATGAATTACCAATTTAGTTTAAATAAATAATATATATTTAAGTATTAATTAACATATATAACGGGGACGGGGTGGGGCAGGGAGTGTGATACCCGTCCCCGTCTCCATCCCCGATTTGAAACAAACGGGGATCCCCATCCCCGGTTTAGTGGGGATTCCCCATCTCCGACCAGGGCGGGTGGACCGGGTTCCCCGACGGGTCGGGCCCCATTCCCATGCCTATACAAGAAGAACAAGAAATACATCACCATAACTTTTAGTAAAAAATGAATACTCACTAGTACTTTGATAAAAACCATGATCAAGAATACAATTAGATAACTTTTCATACCATTGTCGTGGTACTTGTTTTAGCCCATAAAGAGACTTGACAAGCTTGCAAACACGTTTATCATTGGGTGAAAAATATCCAGGAGGTAAACTCATATAAACATCTTCCACTAAATCACCATAAAGAAATGCATTTTCACATCGACCTGGCACAAAGGCCAACAATTTTGAACAGCTAAAGCAACCACACACCTAACAATCACCATATTTACAACAGGCGAAAAAGCTTCCTCATAATCTAAATGTTCATGTTGAATGTAACCTTTGGCTACAAGACGTGCCTTATACCTTTCAATTTCACCTGTGGATTTATATTTAATCTTATAAATCCAACGGCAACCTATTGGTTTTCTACTAGTAGGTAACTCAGTTAAAGGCCAAATGCCATTTCAATGTAATGCATCCATTTCATCATTCATAACATCAACCCAATTTTGGTCCTTACTAGCTTCAAAAAAAACTTTCAGGTTCAAAAGATTTATTTAAAGTGGAAACAAAACAGAAATTATTTGAACTAAGATAAGAATAATTAACGACCTTTTTCAAACCATATTTAACCTTCCTTTCAACAACATAATCATCAAAACGACGAGGAAGATTAGATGGACGACTAGATTTACGAACAGAAGAAACTGTTTGAACAGATTGGTCAGACACATTACCCTCAGGAGGGGACCTCAAATCATGATCATCAGCTGAATGTTGAACAATTAATCTGCGAAACTCAGCAGCACACGAACCACTGGCAGCCTCAGTACTACCAGGATCATTTGATCCGACAACTCTGTTAAATTCACTAGATGTATTAGTACTACCATGGTCAATAGACCCAACAGCTCTGTTTTGGCTACCTAGATGGTCACGGTTACCATTATTATCAGAAGAACTAGGAATATTTTCATTTTGAGGATTCACCCTAGTCTCATCATTGGGTATTTCAGAAGTCAAATAATTTGTTTGAAAAATAACATAATCAAAGAAATTCAAAAAAAATATGTCATTAGAGTCATCATTTGGTTGGTTTGCACTCATTTTATAAGGAAAGATTGTTTCGTAAAACTTAACATCTCTAGATATAATGATTTTCTTTGAATCTAAGCTATCGAGTCTATAACCTTTTTTTGAATTAGAATAACCAGGAAGAACACATTTTTCTGAGCATGAAGAAAATTTATCAGAAACATTAGGTTTCACGGCAAAACATAAACATCCAAATTTTCTAAGATGAGATAAAACAGGTGCAAAACCAAACACAAGCTCATACGGACACTTTCCATTCAACACAGAAGAAAGAGTACAATTAATGCGATAAGTGGCAGTTAAGATACACTCATTCCACATATTCAATGGAACATTTCCTTGAAACATTAAGGCTCTAGCCACATTTAGCAAGTGTCTATGCTTGCGTTCAACTACCCCATTTTGTTGGGGAGTATAATCACAAGTTGTTTGATGTAAGATTCCATTGGATTTAAAAAACTCACCTAATTTTCTATTAACGAACTCGGTACCATTATCACTCCTGAATATTTTTACATGTTTGACGAACTAGGTAAGCAACAAACTGTGAAAAGCGACAATGTTGTCAAAGACTTCATCTTTACTTTTCAACAAATATACCCAAACTGATCTAGTGTAATCATTAACAATAGTTAAAAAGAACCTATAACCCTCTTTACTTGGGACACGATAAGGTACCCACAAGTCTAAATGAACTAATTCTCCAAGAACTTTGGAGGTGTGACTACTCGAATTGAACTTGTCTCTGGTTTGCTTTGCCTTATGGCAAATATCACAAGGAAGAGAGACATGTTCATTTTCAAGTCCCAGGGCTTTGTTCAAGACCCTAAGAACTTGGTCATTTGGATGACCCAACCTACTATGCCACAACTAACGAGAAACGTAACAAACAATAGACATATTAGACTTATTCGAAAGATCATTAGCACCTTATGAGACAAGGGGCTCACCCTTAGACAACTGGTCAAAGAAGTATAAGTCTCCTTGTTCGCTACCAGTCCCCACAATTCTTTTTGGAAGAGAACCCTGAAGTAGGTAGCATTTGTATTCATCAAACCCAACAAAAATTTTGCTATCTCTAGCAACTTTATGAACAGATAAAAGATTGACATGAAAATGAGGAATAACAAGCACATCAAACAAAACAACTCTATTATTAAGTCTAAAATTCCCAATTTTTTTTATTTTAGCTTCATCTCCATTAGGTTGAGTAACTTTAACATTTAGGTCAGAAATATCAAGAACATTTTAAAGATGAGAGGTGGAGCAATTCATATGTTGATTTGCTCCTGAGTCAATTATCCAACCAGAATGAGAATTAGACGTATTTGCCATGTTGACAGAAAACATACCTGCCATATTGACATAGATGTTTTATGAATGTTTTTTATTAAGAAGGGAAAGCAATTTGTTTATTTGATCTTTTGTAAGAGACGTTGAAGTGTTCTGACCACAGCCAGAAGTATTAGTGGTACATGCATTGCTTGAAGATGGCTTAAATGGTTGACCAGTTTTTGATTTTGTAAACTGAAAATCTTTAGGAAATCCAATTTGCTTGTAGCATCTTTCTATAGTATGCCCAGTTACACCACAATGCTTGCAAAGGATAGGAGATTTTCCCATTTTTTTTCTTATCATTCGTTTTCCCAAAAAACGCAGTATTTTGACCCTTAGTATCTGAAAATCGATTCACACCTTAGTGTGATTCTTCTCTAGATACTAGGGAAAAGGCAATTTTAACAATAGGGAGAGGATCTGTTGTTAGAATATTACTTCGTATGTGAATATAAGTATCATCCAGTCCCATTAAAAATTGCATAAGTTTTAACAGTTGATTGTGTTTTGAAAAATCATGAGCAACATTGCAAGTGCATGAAGGCAGTTTGACTAAGGCATCAAACTGCTTCCACGGGGCATTTAACTTGTGGTAATAGTCAGAAACAAGAGCACCATTTTGAGAGAGGGAGAGAGAGAGAGAGAGTTAATTTTTTGATGCAAGTTGAAAGTAACAGAACCATCAATTTTATCGTAAGTTTCTATTAACTCAAGCCACACTTTAGAGGCAACCCTAGAAAAAACTTGACTAACAAACAGATCCTCTGAGATAGAGTTGAGGATCCATGACAAAACGATAGAGTTACACCTGTCCCACTGTTTTCCTAACACATCATTGTCAATAGAATGAACAACAGAACCATCAATGAAACCAAGTTTATTCTTAGTTTCCAAAGCAATAATCATAGCACATGACCAAACCTTGTAATTATCAGTACCACTAAGTTTAATAGTTAAGATAGAGGCTCCTGAGGTATCACTAGGATGGAGATAAAGAGGATCGCCAAAGTCCAGTTTATAAATCAGAGATCGTTGTTCTGGATCCTTGGACAATTCTGCTCCAGTCATAGTGATCAATCAGGAGATGAAAAAAACACACACAGAGACAAAATCAAAGTAGCTTAAAGACAGGATTCCTTGCCACTCAAAAGGTGGTAGGTCAAGTCAACCACTCAGATGTCCAAAAAACAAAAGAAGGCACATGAGAGAGAAGGAAGGAAGGACTTATAGTGGTGAGAAGACCAAGAAGAAAACAAACAGTCTTACAAAGCAATCCTTAGCCGAGAGCATAGCGGAAATGACGAGAGCATATCTGGAACCTCAAGGATAGATCCAGAATAAGAAAAACAAACCACATGTTGATCACATAAAAAACTTGAACAAACAAAGAGACCGATGGAAAAACTCCTAAGGAACTCAAATCGACAAGAGGAGAAGACTAGAGGAAATAACATAATGACCACATGGTGTCAGATCTAAACTTTTAACAACGAGCAGTAAAAGAACTAGACCACAACTTGTCCTTTAGCGAACCCGTACAAACATACGGTCGTAGACAAGGTCTAAAGACCAAATCTATGGTTCACGTCACAACTCACAAGGACCCGATCCAAAAAAACAAATGAGAGACCTAACACTTAAAAGGAGCGAAGGATTCTTTAGTGAATCAAAAAAGACTGATAAGGTCTAATAACAAAATTTAAGATTCAAGTCACTATAATCACTCCTTAATAAGTGTGACCAAGGAAAACCAGAGATAAAAGGAAAACAGAAACTTAGATAACAAAAGATCTAAGCATGCAACAAACAAGTAAAAGAAAGATCTCACCAAAAGAGGATTTGATCTAGAACAAAACTTGAATGTCCTTAAAACATCACCTAGAACCAAGATTTACGACAGATTTGATTCACGATGAACAAGGAAAAGAACGAGAAGCAAGTTACGAGTAAATTGGACCAAGAAATGTCAGATCCAACTCGATACAATCCAAACAGAAGCACAAACACAATATTGACGAAAAAAACCTTTGTACAAGATCTAAAGAGATTAGATCCAAAGATTAAGGGTGCGTTTGGTATGCAGAACAGAGTGGAACAGGACAGAACAGAACAAGTTTGTCCCATGTTTGGCGTGACCATATGTGGGACACGCTAGAACTAAGTGGAACAAGCATAGGACACACTTGTCCCACTCCAACCCCCTGGAACTAAGTAGAACAACAATACTTTGACTAATATACCCATTGTTAAAAACATAAAACATGTCTTCTCATCATCCACGTCTCCAAGCTAGGGGTGTGCAAAACCCGAATAGTCTGAAATCCGAATCCGCATCCGAACCGAAAATAAGGTGTTTTTGCAAAACCCGAATACCCCGGAATCTGATAATCCGAAACCCGACATTTAGGAGGATATTCGGGTTCGGATTGGGTTTGATCGTTGGCCACCCAACCCGTCCGAAAACCCAAAATATAAATCTATATTTTAAATACTATATATATATATATTTATCTAATTATTTTTTGAAAATCGTAAATTATAGTCTGTTGAAATATTTTCTAAATTTTAAACTGGCTATCGATTTCATCAATCTTTCAATCGATTGTATTCATCCTAAAAAACGATTGAATTTATATATATAACTTTCGCATTATATAATACCCGAACCAGACCGACATCAATCCGAAACCCGACCAACCCAAACTTGAAACAACCCTAAAATCCGAAACTTAAAATTTGGGTTTTGATTTCCATATCTAAAATCCGATCGTGATAAATTAGTTTTACGTTTTTGATAATCCATTGCACTATGTATTAGTGATGTAAATTAGTTTTATGTGATGTAATCTTTGATTTTTCGTCAAGGGTAAATTCGTTACTTAACCGGTCTAGTCCTGTTATGTCCAGTTCTGTCATGTCTTGCCAAACGTTGGACAGTTGTCCTGTTCTGTTCCGTCCTGTCCTGTTCCATCTTGTCCTGTCCTGTCTGCGTACCAAACGCACCCTAAAGGTCGAATGATTTTGAAAAAAAGGAAGAGATTTCACGGAGAAAATACCTGGAACAACACAAAGGTTGTCACAGTGTTTTGAAAGAGGTGATTAAAAAACCTCTGGACAAGAACTAAAGAGATCAGACCCAGAGATCGAATGATCGAATGACTTTGAAAGAAGAGAGGGAGATTTCAAACGAAGAAACGCCTGGAACAACTCAATGGTCGTTACAACGTTTTAAAAAAACGAAGAGAGAAAGGATTTACCATTCATTATCGTGAATGATGATCTCAGAAGCAATGAACGCCAACCATGGCTCTGATACTCTGATACCATCTTAAAACTCATAACAAAAGAAGATTACATGTTTATTACAAAGATATTATCACCTAATACAAACTAATCATCTTCAAAAGGTTTGAAGATGAAGATGAACAATATGAAACCCTAAAATGTAGAGAGAGAATGAGAGAAAATATAAACGAGTTGTGAAACTAAAATGAGCTGAAATCGAATCGCTGAAGCTAGACGAGAGGTTTATATATTCAAAATTGCAGATAATTCCTTCCCACTTTGCCTTAATTGCTTTGCTACCCTTCCACTATTCCAAAATGTGAGGCACGGTCCAACCAACCTTCAAGTTCCAGACTTTGTACACTTCACCCCTCAAACTCCTAAAAATACAAAACGACCAAACTTAGTTAATAAGATGACAAGATTTGTTAGATAAACCTTTACCTTTTAACAAAATGTCGCAAGAAAATTGTTATTTTAAGGGAATATGTAAAAAGATCTAACTACTAATGGCTTTAATTACTTTCTTGAAACTAATATCTGATTATTGAACTTCATGATAATTAATAAATGATAAACGGTAAATGTTAGATGATTTCCATGCTTATTCACCACAACAAAATATCCAACTATTCTATTATAGTACTTAATAACACTTCAAAGTTTATAAGTTTAAAAAATTGTGCATACAAAAGTTTTAAAATCAATCATTAGGACAAAGCCGTAAAACCTAACAAGTTATATACTGTGAAAAAATAAGTTGTTAGAACAAAGTTGGATAACTTAAGTAAACATTTTATTAACTTTTTATAAGTCAATTTTTGAAAAATGTTTATAAAAAATCATAATGGGCTTATTTTGTAGTAGTAATTATTCATAAATGTTAAATCGTCTTAAGTTTGGCATATAAGTCGTAAGTATGAGATTGATCGAGCTGAAAAACAACTGCAAGTTCATGGAGTTCTAATCTATACTATATTATAAAGATGGCATAAAAAACTCTTAATTACAACTCACTAAACTTTATGTACTATCATTTAAAGCTATCTACTTAAAATCTCTTAAAAATAACTACTAAAGCCTAATGTACTACCTGTAAAGCTTTTAACCCTAATTAATATATTTCATCTTTATCCCCCAAAATCCTTATCTCTAATCCCCAAACCCTAAAATTATGAAATTTGAATTCTGATCAACATAATCAAAACAGGATAAACATCTCAATTTAAATATAAAAAATTTAAAATATATAAGATAATTAATGAATTTTAACAAACTACTTAATTTTTTTATATAAAAATCATTATATTCTTAAGCCTAAATTAAACAAATTTATATATAAAAAACCATTATCACTCAATAAAAATCATCCAAAATCGTATCGTAAATCAATAAAAAACAAAAAATAAAAATAAACATTAAAATCGTGATGTATTAAACATTATGTACTATTATTTAATGTTAATCTACTTAAAATCTCTTAAAAACAATTAATGAAACAATATGTACTACTTTTAAATGCTTTTAACCATAATTAATAAATTTCATCCTTATCCCCCAAAATCTTTATCTCTAATCCTCAAATCCTAAAATTATGAAATTTGAATTCTGATAAACATAATCAAAACAGGATAAACATCTCAATTTAAATATAAAAAATATAAGATAATTAATGAATTTTAACAAACTACTTAATTTTTTTTATATAAAAAACATTATATTGTTAAGCCTAAATTAAACAAATTTATATATAAAAAAACCATTATCACTCAATAAAAACTATCTAAAAGCGTACTGTAAATCAATAAAAAATAAAAATAAACATTAAAATCGTGATGTATCTCGCTACATTGCGTGAGTACGCTTCTAGTAAACCCTAATATTTGCAACAGAAATATTAATCCATCAAACTTCAAAACTAAACACTTTAACAACAAATTTTGTCAAACTTACATGTGTTGTTGCTAAAAACCTAATATAATTGAAGAAAGTAACGATGCTCGTTAACCCATCTCTTATATGATCTCTTTTCTTAACTTGCCCACCTCTGTGAATTTTGGTTGTGATGTAGGGCTATGTCTAAAGAAACCGCATTCAGAAAAGTATGCACATACATGTATGAGTATATTATGGTTGTTGATCGATTGACATCCAATGGATATGAGGGGAGCCGAACCGATCCAATCATCCATTGGATGATGGATTTTTCCAATCCAATGGATGATTGGATCGTTTCCATTGGATGTTCTTGGATACCCATTGGATCAGATTGGATATCCATTGGATTGGAAATTTGGAACCATCCGACATCCAATGGATGATCAAGTGGGATCGGATCCATCCAATGTGTTAATTTAATGCAATTTTCTAACAATGAAACAAATTAATTAATCACTTTTAATTTATGTTAAAACCAACACAAGTGAGACTAAGAATTCAAAAACCAACACAAAACAAATTTAGATTTAAGCAAATTGCAAAAAAAAAATAATTGGATGACCGTTGGATGAAAAATTGGATGGTAATTGGATGTTGGTCGGTTCGGTTCGGTCAGTTTTGGTCGGTTCTATACTGCCATCCAAGAACCGACCGATCCAAATTGGATGTTGAGATTTTTAATCCGATCCGATCCAATTACAATTGGATATCCAATTACGATCGGCCGGTTCTAATTGGATCGGTTGACTTTCTGCACGCCGCTAATGTATATTATCAAATCAAACAAACTTAATATATTTCATTAAAAGTTGTGTATGATGTATTAGTATGTGAAGGGTGTTCATTAAAACAATCTCAACCGTCCATCTAGTATAATGAATAAATATCTCGATTATTTTCTAATATAAAACGTTGATAATAATGAATGAACTTTGATCATCTTCCAAAACTATCCAAATCATAATAAATGAACCATCATCATTTTCATAAATATATCAATTAGTTGGTTTGTACTAGTTAGAGAAGGTTTGCAAAAGAAGATGCCTCTATTTATTAATTAGATGATAGTTGGATAGTAACCGGATGAATAATTAAAAGGTAATTAGATTAAATCAATTCGTTTTGAATTTTAGACTGCTCCAAAAATTGAGCGATCCAATTTAGATATTGAAATTTTGAACACGATCTATTTTTATATATCCAATTATGATGTGTGCTCTTTCTAAACACCCTATGTGATATATATATATAGTGGAAGAATATTTTGTAACCCTGAAAAAGGTTGCAACCCTTACAACCCACATCTTAACCGTTGGATTCATGATCGACGGTTATTTTATTTTTATTTTTCTTTTTTTTAATTAAAAATATTGGGTCTCATATCTATTGTAACCGCCGATCATGAATCCGACGGTTAAGATGTGGGTTGCAACATTTTTAAGGGTTGTAAAATATCCTTCCACTATATATATATATATATATATATATATATATATATATATATATATATATAGGGGTTGTTTAATTTGCAACATTTAAAAATGTTGCAAACCTTGCAACCCACATCTTAACCGTCGGATTCATGATCGGCGGTTACAATAGATACAGGGCCCAATATTTTTAATTAAAAAAAAGAAAAATAAAAATAAAATAACCGTCAATCATGGATCCAACGGTTAAGATGTGGGTTGCAAGGGTTGCAACCTTTTTCAGGGTTGCAAAATATTCTTCCACTATATATATATATATATATATATATATATATAGACTTAAGTTCGCGTGAGACCAAACAGTTTCCGTGAGACCGGTGAGACCAAACTTTAAAGTATGAAACTTCACACCAAAAAACTGTGAAGGCAAAAAAAATCGAACTTTTCAAAGGGAAAACACCGTAAATGTTACGTTCACGGTGTTTTTCGCTGTGAATGATCGTTTTTTTTTACCTTCACATCGTCTTCACTGTGAAGGTTCGGATATACCTTCACAGTCTTTTATCTGTGAAGGTTTGATTTTTTTTAACTTGGTTTAGGTTTTTTTACCTTCATAGTGTGATTACATTATGAAGGTTCGAATGTTTTTTATCTTCACAGTGTTTCGGTGTGAAGTTTCATGTTTTAAGGTTTGGTCTCACGCGGTCTTACGGAAACAGCTTGGTCTCATCCAAATGGGTTCGGGTTTATGCATGGGCCATCAAATTCAATGTTTTACAAGTTATTAGACCTGAAAAAATCATTTGTATCGATGTATTCATAATGAATGAGATAAACTTGCTATCGTATCGGTTCATTTCAAGGGAATGGAATTATGGAAATGGTCTCGAGTTACGAGTGGCAATGGGTCAGGTTGAGTTGGGTTCGGGTTGATCCATTTATTTAAATGGATTGAAAATCTCAACCCAACCTACTAATTTTTGGTTGGGTTGGTAGGTTGGATCACTTTTTGCCACCCACATACTACATTTCCTATGACCCAAACCAAATGTTCATATTTTTATTTACATTTGCCCCAAAATAATAGTCCAATTTCATAAATAGATAACTAAATTCTCAAATATACCATTAATTAATGCTCAAATATTAAAGAGTTGTGAGGAGAGAAATTAATTAAGAGTAAAATTATTATTTCTAATGTGAACACTTATTTTAGAATAGAGGAAGTAACAAGGAAGGATACTTTTCGGAAATTCATTCCCCCAGTTTACCAGGATATGGATGAGTAACCACTTTTATATTCGAATTTGGGAAGAAAAAAAAACAGAAACGGCTGAAAAAAATGGAAAGATAAAAAAAGGAAAATAAACCACTTTTTTATTTGTGTTCTTGAAACGGAAAGAAATAAATGGAATGGAAACAATTTTCATGTTCTTGAACCAGAAAGACAAATATATATATATATGGGAGCGATTAAATAGAAATCACTCTAATTTTGAAAACCGTGGAAAGCCTCGATTTCATTGGTTAAGTTAATGAAATTATTTCATGAAATTGTTTAATTTGATGAAATTGTTTCATATAATTTTTTTATTGATGAAATTGTTGCATATATTTGTGTTTTTATGTAAAAATGTAAAAGATTCATCAGGCTGCGAAAATACATGAAACAATTTCATCAGAATGAGAAAAATAGATTAAACTACATAAAAGCACAAATATATGAAACAATTTCATTAATAAAAAAAATTATATGAAACAACTTGATCATATTAAACAACTTTATGAACCAATTTCATTAATTTAACCAATGAAATTGACGGTTTCCAAAGTTTTCAATCTAATATGGTTTCCAATTGAAACCACCTCTCTCTCTCTCTCTCTCTCTCTCTCTATCTATATATATATATATATATATATATATATATATATATATAGTGTTTGGTTCATTTGAGAAATGGTAAATATATGAGAAATAGAGAAGTAATCCTAGCCATTCATATGGTCAAGATCGGATTTGACTAGTCAAATATTGCGGCTTTGACCGGTCAAAAGTTATGGCTTTGACTGGTCAAAAGTTGCGGTTATCCCAAAAATAGAAGGACAATTTCGTAAATTTTACAAAACACACGAGCTGTGTTCATATATGAACATGTATAATTCATATATGAACTATATGTTCATATATGAACCAGTGCAATTCACAACTGAACTCTTTTAACTGATTCATATATGAACCTTTGTGATTCATATATGAATTAGTTGAACTAACTAACAGATTCATATATGAACCTTTGTGAATCACAAAGATTTATATATGAATCTGTATGAATCACAAAGATTCATATATGAATCAGTTGAACTAATTAACAGATTCATATATGAATCTTTGTGATTCATACAGATTCATATATGAACTAATCCCGTGTATTTTACGAAATTACTTCTCTACCTTCTATAGACCACACAAGGAATTATCCGGTGTTTCGCGGTCAAAGCCACAAATGTTGACCAGATGAATGGCTAAGATTACTTCTCTATTTATCATATATTTACCATTTCTCAAATGAACATCTCCCTATATATATATATATATATATATATATCCTTTATACACTTTTCTCACTATTCATTGTGAAAGTATCTTTATCATAAAATACTATAAGCGTACCTACGCAATGCAGCGAGATACATCACGATTTTAATGTTTCATTTTATTTTTTTGTCGATTTACAGTACGATTTTGAATGGTTTTGAGAAAGTGATAATGTTTTTTATAAATTTGTTTAATTTAGGCTTAATAATATAATGTTTTTTATATAAAAAATTAAGTATTTTGTTAGAATTCAATGATTATCTTATATATTTTAATGACATCTAGAAAAAATAATCAATTACATATTTAATAATATAACTAGAATTGTACTCGCGCAATGCAGCTAGATACATCACAATTTTAATGTTTCATTTTATTTTCTATTTTTTGTCGATTTACATTACGATTTTGGATGGTTGTGAGAGAGTGATAATGATTTTTTTATATAAATTTGTTTAATTTAGACTTAATAATATAATGTAATTTATTTTGGTTTAATAATATATATTTTTTTTATAAAATATTTTGTAAGATTTTTTAATTATATTTTAGATTTTTTATATATAAAATATGTTGAAAGTTATTTTAGGGGAGTTAAAGTGAGAAATGATTTTAGGGGAGTTAAAATGGTTAGAGATAATGATTGAAAATTAATGAATAACATTAAATATAGTACATACAACTTTTATGGTTTTTTTTAAGTAATTAGCATTAAATAGCAGTACATTAAGCTTTAAGACTTGTTTTTAAGAGTTTTTTATGTCATCTTTATAATATAGTATAGATTAAAACAAAATTATAGTAATATAATATATTAATTAATAGTGATACATGGAAATGTCTGCATAAAAGGAAGGCCCTGCACATACCAAATTGGTGGGTGTTAGAAGCCTGCAGTAGTAATATGTATCTTGTGCTTTAATATTTGTAAATTAAGATATTTTTAAAATCTTGCATAAAATGATGGTACTTTGTGTCTAATAATTTGTTTTTAAGAGTTTTTTATGTCTGCTTTATAATATAGTATAAATTACAAACTCCTTTTAGATTTTCTTTCCCTCGCTTCTACCCACATTTGGAAAGAAGTTTTGAAAAAAAAAATTGTAAATGATATTTTCCATCATATTCTTTTACTTCGTAGAAAGATTAAAGAACACATAAGTAAAGGTTTCGAGAACACGGTGTTGTTAGGTAATCATGAACCAAACACGAATATATTATTCCCATTCCTCTCCCCCTCCCCCAATTACCCCCTATGTTGTTATAACGGTCAAAATATAAAATAACAGTTTGTGCCAAGATTTGAAATAATGCTTATCACTGTGGTATAATCACCCAAAAATATCAGTTCATATAATATTTTTTTAAAATTATATAATATATATAGGGTTGGGTTCTGTGAGAAGTGTCAAATTTGGTGAGAAGTGATTATCAAACGTTGGATGAGAAATGGACGAACATCAGGATGAGATGCACCGAGATGCACCAGATCAATTTCCTTTAAAGTCGTACTTCATGGGAGGGTATTTGATTAAAAGTGATCAACGACTTAAAAGCACTTCTCACACTTCTCATTAAAAATGACACTTCTCAGTTCTCACATGATCTCATGCCTATATATATGTATATATATATAGAGAGAGGTAGGTTCAAACGAGAATAGGAGCTATTTAAAAGAATAAAGGGACGACTCTCAGCCAATCATTTTTTAAAATAATTCACAAAATAATACTTTCCAAAATGAACCTTAAAAGGGTATTAAGGTCATATTATGATATTAATTAATTTAGGATAGTATTAACTTCCTAAAAATTAGGGATACAATATACCATCTTTTTCCTTTATTCATGCAAATTCGATTAAATCCATTTTGGTAATTGATCTTGTTCTGATTGTTTCTTCAACCAAATCCTGAATATGCAACCCAAATCACAGATGATTATATAATAAATAAGTTGGACAGGTTGTTTAGGTATAATATGTAACCCAAAATCACATATGATTATACTATAAAGAAATTGAACATATTGTTTAAGTGTAATATGCATCACTAAATCACATGTGATTATACTTTATAGTAAATAATGCTTAGCTATAATTCTTAACACTATAATCATATGTGATTAGACTAAAATTGAATTAAACAGAATGTTTATCTATAATTTTTAACACCAAAATCATATGTGATTTTGTTCTAACTAACTTGGGTAGAATGTTTCTACTAACTTTACAACTTTAAATCATATGTGCTCATCCACTTAAGATCATAAATGATCAAAACGAAAACACAAATTACCAGCAACCATGGAAAATCAAAAACACAACCTAAATTTCTATCAAACAAAATTGAATCAAAACCCCTACAGAAAAAAGGAATAATATTTACAAAGAAAACAAGGAATAATATTCCTATAGAAAAAAGGAATAATATTTGATCACAAGATTGTGGTGTGTTTCTACGAAACACCCACAAAAAATCCAATGAACCTTTATGTCGACCCCCTTCTCCGACACCTCCTTTTACTGATGAACCTTCATCAGAGCTTCCATTCCTCTTTTGAACCTCTACACCAGAACCTACCATATTTCTCTGATGAGGGAGATCTGAGTAAATAGAAAGCACGATCATGGTCACGGTAGTTTAGGGCCTTGTCAGAAGGATCCGGTAGTGAGCGAAGAAGGCTGGTAATGGTGACCGACGGTGGTGTTCACTGAGGAAGAAGATGTGTCGATTTCTGGATAGTAGAGGGTCACTGGTTATGGGAGCATTCAACCGGCCGCTATGCAATTAATTTTGTCGGCGATCAAAACCCAGTTTCAAGGCAAATATCGCGTGCAATATGGAAATGGCAATTGTATAGGACCCACCACTATTTATATTTTCTCTAATATTTAATATATATTAACTACTATATTAATTACCATGAATTTATGATATGATATACATTCCTAAATTATTTAGGAATGAAATATGACGTTTATACCATTTTTTATTAAAATAAATCATTAGTAATTTCTTAATTATGATTGGTCCAGAATTGTCCATTTATTCTTTTAAATTGATGTCATTCTCGTATGATCCTCCCTCTCTTTCTCTCTCTCTCTCTATACATATATATATATATAGGGTCCCTTCATTTGCTAACCACGACATTGGTGCTAAACCTGCTAACCAATTTTCAACCAATCAGAATCATCCTAGAGTTTATGTCCTCAAAGGGTAATATGGACATTTCATAATTCATGTCTATTTAATGTATTTTCATATTTCAATGAGTTATTAATATGATAGTTATCTAAATATTAAATATAATATTTAATATTTAATGTATTTCCATATTTCGAGTGTGCATATATGCATGTCTAGATGTCAGTGTGTATCTCAACCAATGCAAAATAGATCAGCTGATATGCACATATACAACATGTACATATTCACAATACTCAATGTGCACATATGCATATTAGATACCAGTGTGCAGATATGCATATGCTCAATGTGTAGATATGCATATGCTCAATGTGCACATATGCATATACTCAATATGCACATATGCATATTAGATATCAGTGTGCATATATGCATATAATATTTCAGCAAACATATGCATATATGCACTGTATGCAAGTGTACACATGTGCACTATCCTGAAAATCGATTTCTTCAAATCCTGAAAATCGTTTTAACCAACTTTCTGGACAAATTCCGACGACCCATATCTTGGTTCAATTCAACTCCACTTCATTTTCTGGTAACGTTGATTTATGCGGCGATGCGTTTAACCTCCCATGCATTATTTCTCCGTCTCCCTCTTTTTCTCCGGCGAACCTAACCCCACCCACCACCGCCGCCAGGAAATCGAGCCATCGTCGGGAAATCAAGATTCTCATAATCGTCGTTTCTGTTGGTGGGGTTTTGTTATTATGTATCTTGGTTGCATTATTAACGATTTGTTTGAAAAGAAAAAAGAAAAAAGACGTCCACGGTGGGTGTGAAAGGCGCTGAAGCAGTTACAACGGCGTGTGGTGGCGGCGGTGGCGGCGGCGGAGGTGCGGCGAGTGGTAGTGGGAAGAATGGTGGAGGTGGGTTTTCAAGTGAAGGTGATGACGGCGGTGGGATTGGGAAGTTGGTGTTTTTTATGGATGAAATCCCTAATTATTTGGGTTTTTAATTTGGTAGGCCCATGTTCCCCAAATTAAAAGGAATTGTATTTTGACCGAAATATCCCTCTGCATACATGCATTGTATTTTTTTCAACCGTTTCTAATATTTTAATTTAATAAAAAATCAATTATTTGTGGACCATTGATCTCATCAATCTACGGTTGAGATTGGTTAACACGGTTAGCACCAATGTCGTGGTTAACAAATGAATGAGTCTCTCTCTCTCTCTCTCTCTCTTTATATATATATATATATATATATATAGTGTTTGGTTCATTTGAGAAATGGTAAATATATGAGAAATAGAGAAGTAATCCTAGCCATTCATATGGTCAAGATTGGATTTGACTAGTCAAATATTGCGGCTTTGACCGGTCAAAAATTGCGGCTTTGACCGGTCAAAAGTTGTGGCTATCCAAAAAATAGAAGGACAATTTCGTAAATTTAACAAAACACACGGGTTGTGTTCATATATGAACATGTATAATTCACATATGAACTATATGTTCATATATGAACCAGTACAATTCACAACTGAACTCTTTTAACTGATTCATTTATGAACCTTTGTGATTCATATATGAATCAGTTGAACTAACTAACAGATTCATATATGAACCTTTGTGATTCATATATGAATCTGTATGAATCACAAAGATTCATATATGAACCTTTGTGAATCACAAAGATTCATATATGAATCTGTTGAACTAAGTAACAGATTCATATATGAATCTTTGTGATTCATACAGATTCATATATGAACTTATCCTGTGTATTTTACGAAATTACCCATCTACCTTCTATAGACCACACAAGGAATTATCCGGTGCTTCGCGGTCAAAGCCGCAAATGTTGACCAGATGAATGGCTAAGATTACTTCTCTATTTCTCATATATTTACCATTTCTCAAATGAACCTCTCCCTATATATATATATATATATATATATATGATATATATATATATATACTAGGTTCGACCCCATGTATTACACGGGGTAATTTAAAAAATTAAATCATGCCAGAAAACTTATCTTATAGATATGAATGATTATCGAAAGTACGATGTTACTTTTCCAAACTTTTTTCCTCTTCAGGGTTGTTTTTTTGCAGTTGGTTACAAAATGTCCTTGTTTTAGGCAGTTTTCACAAAGGATGTTTTGCAAAAAATTAATAAAAAAATATGAATAAATATTAAGAATTTATAAAACAAAATTTATAATATAACGTAAATGAAATTATGGAAACATACATAGTTAAAATTGATATAAAATTACAAAAAGAAAATCACAACAATTTAGTGATTATTTGTATCAAATCTCATACTAATCACGACACATTAATTCGTATATATTTATGATATTTAATAATATAATTAAGTCCAAAAATATTCAATATTAGACTTATTTCGAAGGTATTGACGAAACGATTACAATGGTATAATTTGTAAAAAATAAAAATGTTTTTTAATGCATTTTAGTTTATATATATTATTTATGTTTATATGATAAGAGTCTAAAATAAAAAAATATAAAAGTAAGGGATTAAAAATAAACTACATACGTAATTATAAGGGTAGTAAATATAAGGTATAAATTAAAAAAATTGAATTAAGGAAAGATCTAAGGAAGAATGAATGCGAATGTGCTAAATGAACTTATAATGTAAAATGCGTCCAGATACATGTTTAGATGGGAAAATGAAAAAATGGGTTCACCAGAAGGCGACACGTGTCCTTCTAATTACTTATTTATTATATATAATATAATCACACAATGAAGGTAAAAAAACCTAAACCAAGTTAAAAAAAATCAAACATTCACAGATAAAAGTCTGTGAAGGTATATCCGAACCTTCACAGTGAAGATGCTGTGAAGGTAAAAAAAAATGAACATTCACAGCGAAAAACACCGTGAACGTAACATTTACGGTGTTTTCCCTATGAAAAGTTCGATTTTTTTTACATTCACAGTTTTTTGGTGTGAAGTTTCATACTTTAAAGCTTGGTCTCACCGGTCTCACAGAAACTGTTTGGTCTCACGCGAACTTAAGTCTATATATATATATATATAGATAGGAAGGATCAATTGGAAACTTTGGAAACCGAAATTAACCAATCATTGAATTTCTTTTTTTATTTTTATTTTTAATTGATAAGGTTATTTTAGTCTTTTACATAATTTTATAATATATATGGTAAGTGTTATTATTATTATTATTATAATATTAATTATTTAATTTTAATGTATTTTATATATGGTAATATTGATCCTTTATTAATTTAAACATGAAACATTTAATTTAGGTAAACACAAATTGATTCATACGCAAGATACAAATCAAATTATTTTTTATGATTATTATGAATCAGTGATTGATTCATCCAATGAATGAAAATTTATATTCATATGAAATTTTCAATATTCCTTCCAGCCACAAAATATTAATATAGTGAAACATAATGGATTTGATATAGTGAAACAAAATATTAATATAGTAAAACCTGATGAAACAGATTTGATATAGTGAAACATAATGGAAATGTAATGAAACAATAATGGTAATGAAACTTAATTGGGTTTTTACATACTGTATATTGATGAACATGTAATAAAAATGTAGTCTTGATATATTATTGTTATCTTTTATTAATAAATTAATTAATTTATTACCATATATAATTATTATCTTTTATTAATAAATTAATTAATTTATTATCATATTTCATCTTTATTGCCAAATTTAAAACACAAAAGAAAAGGACACATTTACCCTTTTGACATATTATTATCTTTTATTAATAAATTAATTTATTTATTACCATATATAATTCAAATGAATTTTGACCATTGATTAAAAAGATCAATGGTTGAAATTTGGTTTCCAAAGTTTTCAACAAAATTTGGTTTCCAATTGAAACCACCCCTATATATATATATATAGTCTTAGGTTCATTTGAGAAATGGTAAATATATGAGAAATAGAGAAGTAATCCTAGTCATTCACACGGTCAAGATCGGATTTGACTGGTCAAAAGTTGCGGCTCTTCCAAAAACAGGACACTTTCGTAATTTTTACAAAATACACGGGTTGTATTCATATATGAACCTGTATAATTCACATATGAACTATATGTTCATATATGAACCAGTGCCATTCACATATGAACTCTTTTAATTGATTCATATATGAATCAGTTGAACTAACTAACAGATTCATATATGAACCTTTGTGATTCATATATGAACCAATTAACTGATTCACATATTAACTAATTAATTGTAGGTTCATATATGAATCAGTTGAACTAATTAACAGATTATATATGAATCTTTGTGATTCATACAGATTCATATATGAATCTTTGTGATTCATACAGGTTCATATATTAACTCATCCCGTGTATTTTACGAAATTGCCCCTCTACATTCTATAGACCACGCAAGGAATTATCCGGTGCTTCGCGGTCAAAGCCGCAAATGTTGACCAGATAAATGGCTAGGATTACTTCTCTATTTCTCATATATTTACCATTTCTCAAGTTAACCTCTCCCTATATATATATAGGGAGAACTTGAGAAATGGTAAATATATGAGAAATAGAGAAGTAATCCTAGTCATTCATCTGGTCAAGATCGGATTTGACTAGTCAAATATTGCGGCTTTGACCGGTCAAAAGTTGCGGCTTTGACTGGTCAAAAATTGCGGCTATCCCAAAAATAGAAGGACAATTTCGTAAATTTTACAAAACACACGGGCTGTGTTCATATATGAACATTATAATTCACATATGAACTATATGTTCATATATGAACCAGTGCAATTCACAACTGAACTCTTTTAACTGATTCATATATGAACCTTTGTGATTCATATATGAATCAGTTGAACTAACTAACAGATTCATATATAAACCTTTACGATTCATATGTGAATCTGTATGAACTCATCCCGTGTATTTTACGAAATTACTCTCTACCTTCTATAGACCACACAAGGAATTATCCGGTGCTTTGCGGTCAAAGCCGCAAATGTTGACCAGATGAATGACTAAGATTACTTATCTATTTCTCATATATTTATCATTTTTCAAATGAACTTCTCCCTATATATATAGGGTTGAGTTATTTTGTTAACCATAGTTTTGTTGTTAACTTTGTGAACTAATCTAAACCCTTCATCTTAACATTGAATGATTGAGATTAAAAGTAAATTTCTAATTAAAAATAGAGGATTTATTTCTTAAATGGTCAAGTGAACAATAGTGGTTAAAAGTAATTTGGGGAATTAAATCTCTCATTGTTTTAAATGTTATTAAATGTCTCATTAATGCTCCATTAAACAACAATCATAACTGAAGTGAACAATGGGGAATTAAATCTCCCATTGTTTCAAATGCACATGATGAACATTTATGAACACCTACAAATATATTCATTGTTGAACACACATTCAAAAGAGTTGCATTACATTTAAATCTCCCATTGTTTCAAATGGGGAATTAAACAATGAGGAATTAAATGGGGAATTAAACAATGAGGAATTAAATCTCCCATTGTTTCAAATGCACATGATGAACATTCATGAACACCCACAAATATGTTCATTGTTGAACACATCTTCAAAACAGTTACATTACAGCTAAATATGAATTTTTTCTTAGTTGAACATACATGAACACCTACAAATATGTTCATTGTTGAAAACACATTCAAAAATGTTATATTACATCTAAATCATTCTGTAAAAAGTCAACAAAAAAGAAAGGATAACAACAAACGTAACACAATATTTATATGTTTAATTCAGTAAATGTTCATATGATTTTAACATTAGTTTGAAAATCGAATTTTTTTTGAAATCATAACCTACGATAGAATCAATGAGGCTTTATTCTTGTAACCCCCAAAATAAATAAATGAAATATTTGCTAACTAAGAATTTGACCTTTCTACCCTTTAGCATTAAATATTAAAACAAAGAAACAACAATGAAAGATGGATTTCTATTGGTTGGAAATAGTTCATAAAGTTAACAACAAATTGTTGGTTAACAAATGATCATTGCTCTCTCTCTCTCTCTCTCTCTCTATATATATATATATATATATATATATATATATATATATAAATTGATTAGGTTCATTTGAGAAATGCTAAAAATATGAGAAATAAAAAAAATGATTCTAGCCT
This sequence comes from Arctium lappa, assembly GCA_023525745.1. Classification (NCBI taxonomy): domain Eukaryota; kingdom Viridiplantae; phylum Streptophyta; class Magnoliopsida; order Asterales; family Asteraceae; genus Arctium; species Arctium lappa. The sequence goes on along the minus strand of CM042063.1, from coordinate 38,055,780 downwards.
TTTATCTGATCAACATTTGCGGCTTTGACCGTGAAGCACTGGATAATTCCTTGTGTGGTATGTAGAAGATAGAGGGGTAGTTTAGTAAAATACGCGAGACGAGTTCATATATGAACCTGTATGATTCACATATAAATTATATGTTCATATATGAACTTTTTTTAACTGATTCATATATGAACCTTTGTGATTCATAAATGAACTATACGTTCATATATAAATCGGTTAATTAATTCATATGTGAATCACGAAGGTTCATATATGAATCTGTTAATTAGTTCAACTGATTCACATATGAACCTACAGTTAATTAGTTCATATGTGAATCAGTTAATTTGTTCATATACATGAATCACAAAGGTTCATATATAAATCAGTTAAAAGAGTTCATATGTGACTTACACTAGTTCACATATTATGCTTATATGTGAATCATACAGGTTCATATGAACTTTTTTTTTGGAAGGGTGTCCTAGGCTATGCCTAGACTAATCCCTTGGCAAATTATGACTTTAAGACATCATCAGCCCTGATTAAACCTCAGTGGCCACAATTGTTGTGTACGCCTGGATTCGAACCCTGACAGATGGGATATTCCACCACATCCCCCAGGGCCTTAACCAGTACGCCACAACCCTTGTGGTTAGGTTCATATATAAACTTGTCCTGTGTATTTGTAAAAATTACGAAACTGTCCTATTTTTGGAATAGCCGCAACTTTTGACCGGTCAAAGCTGATCTTAACCGAATGAAAGGCTAGGATTACTTCTCTATTTCTCATATATTTAGCATTTCTCAAATGAACCTCTCCCTATATATATATATATATATATATAGAGAGAGAGAGAGAGAGATGATCAAACAAGAACAATACATATTTAAAAGAACACGAGAACTAACAAAATCATTAGTGATTTTACATTAACGTGCAAAAAAGCCACACGGACTTGAAGCCGCGGCCAAAATACTTTTTTTATGTGTTAATGTAAAATCACTAATGACTTTGTTAGTTCTCATGTTCTTTTAAATAGGTATTGTTCTCGTTTGAACCCGACTCTCTCTCTCTCTATATATATATAGGGGTTATTATGCAACCTTTTACATGATGCAACCCTTCTATCCACCACACATTTTACTTTTAGCTTTTTTCTTTTTTTAATTACATAAAATGTGTGGTGGATAGAGGGGTTGCAAGGTTGCACCATGTAAATGGGTTGTATTTGAACGCCTCTCTCTCTCTCTCTCTCTCTCTATATATATATATATATATATATAGGGGTTGTTTAATTTGCAACCCTTAAAAAGATTGCAAACCTTGCAACCCACATCTTAACCGTCGGATTCATGATCGGCGGTTATAATAGATATGAGACCCAATATTTTTAATTAAAAAAAATAAAAATAAAATAACCGTCGATCATGAATCCAATGGTTAAGATGTGGGTTGCAAGGGTTGCAACATTTTTAAGGGTTGCAAAAAATCCTTCCACTATATATATATATATATATATATATATATATATATATATAAAAGGTTTAAACGAGAACGCTAACTATTTAAGAAAACAACATCATGTACAAAATCATATGTGATTTTACATTAACCCAAAAAAAACAGACGCGGATGACCTAAAGTCGCATGCAAAGTCGCGTGAATCAATTTTGTATGTGAATCATATATGATTTTGTATGTGTTCTATTGTTCTCGTGTTTTCTTAAATAGATGATGTTGTCTATGAACCTACCTCTCTCTCTATATATATATATCAATGTTAACCCATTTATATAAAAAAGAGTCAACTTCAACCAAGTTTATTATCATATCATAAAAAACTAAGTCATAAATATAGATAGAACAGTAACACCATCCAACAAACTTGGAGCACAAAACTCATAAGATGCAATGGCAGAAAACTCTTGACCAGCTACCTAATTGCAGAAAACAAAGTATTATAAAAGGCAATTTGTAACATAGTTTTAGAACTCACATAACTGAAGTCTCCCCCTCAGGTTTTGCTCAAAGCTCTTCAATGGGAAACCTTCATTCTACTGCAGCCTCCTCCTTCGGGATCGAGAATCTCCACTGTCGACATCCGAAACTCTCGAAGTCGATGTTTCACATCTTCTTCTTGAAGTTGAAATCGACACCCTTGAATCTGTTTCGGTTGCAGTATCCGCCGTCTGGCTTTCCGACTGTATGATGGCAGCAATGCTCGACATTGAATGGCGATCATCCATCAACGGAAGTTGTTCTTGATTCCGCTCATCAGCGTGTTCACGAAAATAGGAGTCCACAAAACTTTCTGCAGAACTTAAAGCCGATGTAAGGTTTGTGACAGTAGCAGGTCGGGTTGACCGGCGTGCTAAGAGGGTCGAACCACCTGCCTCGGGGTTACCCGGACTGAACTCTGGTGAGTCCGTTACAGCATCCGGTGAGCCAATTGCAGCCGTATCTTGTCCCCTTCGTATCCCTCTAGAAGTGAAAATCCTATTTAGCAACGAGTTATTTGGGATTTCCCGTGATCGGTTATCAAGCCTCCGGATCATTTCAAACATTGGCAGATTAAGTGCGTTTCTCTGAATCGATTGTCTCCAACTCTCGATCCTATTCGCTTGTGGCCTGCTAGGAATCTTGACGCTAGAATCGACATCAGGTACATGTGTTTGATTCCCACGACTGTAGATGGGAGTTATGGTTTTCATGGTTACTTCCCCTTTGCAAATCGGACATTCTTTTGCTTCGGAGTGAACAAACAGCCAACGATAAAGACACGGCCAACAAAACAAGTGTCCACAACAAGTCACAACAGGCTCGCTCGCCAAATCCAAGCATATATTACAATCGAAAAAGCTACCTTCATCTCCGTTGCTCTTCTCAACATCTTTCTTACCCACATCCACATTTTCTAAGTTCTTATCACCATTTTCGTCGGTTTTGATCATCTCCGGATGCCGTTCATCGTCTGCAGCATTTCTCTCATCCATTACCAAACCGCTGCTACCTGTTAACCCGAGCGCCATGTTTCTAGCTTCCATCGGAATTGGAACCGGTCTCCAAATTGACCGCAACCGCTGCCTCGGGCGATGTAGCCAATCTTCAAAGCTCACTGACCCATGTAGCCAATCTTCAAAGCTCATAGTATGTGGCTGATCATCTTGGGAAGGATGAACCACAGGTGCCAAATTAAGGTCAAGATTCATGGTGTTCTGTGGTGATTCATCCCCCATTGAGAATACACAAAACCCCCAATTCAAATTATTCAGGCCAACAGCATCAAAACCCTAACTTTCTCTCTCAGCATCATAAAACCCCAAATTCGATTTACACAACGGGAAACCGAAGCTAAAATCAAAACAGTATATACATACCTCCCCAAATTATTGACAAAAACCCTAATACCAATTTGAAACCCTATCTTCGTACATCAGTTCTACCACCAAATTGAATCACCCCAGTCGAAACCCTAATCACTTCAAATATAAAATTGGGGGAAAACGCTGATTTTTATGGCTCAAAATTTGTAATCACAGGTAGCGAGAAGTAAAACATGAAAGCTAAACACAAAATTAAAGCGAACAAAAATCAAATCAGGGTTTTAACTGGGTACAACAAGAGATACAACAGGAATTAAAGATCAAAACCTTAATCGAAGCAGAGATGTTAGGGTTTCATCGGCAGAAGAAGCGATTGAGACAGATATGTTGTAGGAATTCTTGAATTCGCCATCGACGGAATCCCTGAATGACAACAGCAATCTGGACTGAGAAGGACGGGAGATTGTGAACGATTCTCAGAGTGAGATATCCCCAAATTTTTACTACTAATAATATCCATTTAATTGAATTTTTTTAATTATTGAGTAAATTACTGTTTTAATCCCTGTGGTATGTCGATTTTTTAATATTGGTCCATACACTTCAATTATTGCAAATTTATCTTTGAATAATCAATTTTTTTGTACGGAATTAGTATTTATCACTAGCACCGTCCAACGGTAGGCCATTAGGATCTCTTTGCGTAGGGTATTTTAGTCAGTTTTTTTTAAGATCCATCTTGTTCGTAACCCTAATAGAAGCAACAGGGGTGAAAACTTCATCGTGCTTAATATGATGAATGAGAGAGTGATGTTGTGCCAAATAACCAAGAAGGGTTATTGGTCACGATGAAAGCAAAAGATGATGAAGGAAGTAGGCAGAATACAAACGGAAGAAAAAGTTTGTTGGTGGTCGATGGGAAGGAATTATAACCAATAGCAGACGACGAAGTAGAAGCTTGTTAGTGATTGCGACGACAATAGGCGTTTAAGGCGAGGTTGGGGCATTAGTGAGAGCAACGACGTAGATGGTTGTTATATAGAATGGAAACGACGAAGAAAAGAGAGATAGAGTGAGAGAGAAACAACTGTTAGAATTTTAGGGTAAATAGAATATAGGTCAAAGCCTCAAAGGTCACGATCTACTTTGGAGATCTCGATCTTGGATGAAACAAGCTACATTAATTTTATAAGAATAGTCGTTGATTTAGGATTTTTATTTAGGGGTTCTAATTTTGTTAATCTCATTTGATTTATGGTTTTTGATTTGTAATACATGTGTTTTGTATTTTGAATTTTCAAAGAATATGTACATATTAAGTTCACACTGTTTAGGTTTGTGGTGGTGGGTGGTGGTTGTCTGTGGTTGAAGTGAAGGTGGGAGGTTGGGTTTGGCGTTTGAACTGAGTATGATGGTGGTTAGTGGTATAATAAAGAAACTAATAATAATGTAATGATAAAAAAATAACATCATTATCAATTGTTACATCATTGTAATGGCATATTTTACCAATATTTTGACTAAAATACCTCATGTGAGAGGAACATCACTTCAGTTAATGGATAAGATATAAACAAAGTTAGTGGCATGATCAATTCCACAAAATTTATCACACAAGGAAATATTTGTAATAAATGAATCATATGAACGAGGGATGCAACTGCTCCCATGAATATTAAAAGAAATCATTTATTGCTGACTATTTGATACACCCTTGAGTTTGATTGAGAGCCACTATGACCTCCTTACCATTTTAGATCAAATTCAGTTTATCTAAAGAAAGTTATTTCTCGTCGAAGAAAGGTATTGAAATATTTGTTTCAGATACTTGAGTAGATTTTTTCATAGCCTTTCAAGAAATTGTCTCAACAGGGTTTTGCCACTTGCCTCCCAACATGTTCCTAGAAAAATGGTTACTATTTGATTTGATAAATAGTTGATGTATATATTTCTTAAGAGCAACCCTTTTACGACAGTCAAATGTCTTATTGATGACTTTAGAATATTCGCGTTGACCTGAGTGTTGGTGGTAGTTTTATGTAGTCTCCTTCGTTTGTTTCAATGATTGACGACCTCACCTCAACTATTGGTTCGGCAAGTTCTGCTTGGCCACTTCGCTCACGTTAGTTGTTGACTGTTGGGTGATGAATGATGATTTTAGTTTATTCTACATTAACTAGTTTAACAGTTCACAACCATGGATAAATATTTAATAAAGAGAAAAACAACCGGTAATTCGTCATCTGAATCTATAATTGTTGCTCCCCTTCGAACCTAGACCTGGCTCCGCCCCTAAAATGAACCGCATGGACCAAAAAATTCGGAACTATTATATGTCAAAGGCCAATATTGAAATGTTTTCATACCATAGGACGGAAAATGCAACATAATTATTCTTAATTATTTATATACCAGCAAAACTCATACACATCTAATTTCGTTCATGACAGATTCTACCCTCGACCTTCTACGTCCTTGGATTCATCAAAAAGGTTAAAATTTAGAGTGAACTATATATTTAGTCCACATGTTATGGTGAAATTATTGTAGATCGTCAATTCAGTTCGTGTTATTACATTTTCTCAAATTTTCGAATTTGGTAAGGAAAAAAAAAGAAAATGGAGAGAAATGAATGAAAAAGAAATGAAATGAAATGAAAGAAAATTCGTATTTATGTTCTTGAAATGAAAGAGAATTAAATGGAAATGTAACAACTTTCATGTTCTTGACGAAAGAAAAGGAAAAGAAAAATGTCATTTTCACAAATATAACATTTATAATTGTTTTTCTTACCTTTTCTTACGAGGGTATTTTTGTAACAACAAATCACAGCTCACATTTTCTTGCCATCCATTTCTTCCTATATGTTTGTGAGGAAACGTAAATGATATTTTTCCTCTTATTCTTTTCTCTCTAAAAAAGATTTAAAGAATATATACATGGTCTTAAAATTCTCCCTCTTATTATTTTCTCTCCTAAAAAAGTTTCGAGAACATAGTAAAAGTATTAGGATGGGTATGAAATTTTGAAGCTTCTCCTTCTTGTCCAATAATCTCGTAATTGATGAAAGCCACATCATTATTTTTGATAAAATGATGAATTAAATAACCTTATATTAAATAAAAATAAGAGTAAATTACGGATTTGGTCCATGTGGTTCTTTGAAATTTTGGATTAGGTTCCCCATAGGAATTAATTACATAAAACATCATCATGGTTTCGGTTTTGTTGCGAATCAAGTCCCTCCATCTAACCCTGGTTAATCATGAGTTGTTAAACCCCTCACATGCTTCCCATGTGAGGGGCATTCCTGTCAATTTAAATAACTCTGTATTTCTAGTATTTTTGTTCCTATATCTTTTTCTTATGTGTGAGTAAAGAAGATGAGGGTTTTTCTCCTCTGTAATTCATCCACTTCTTCCTTCTCACCACCACCACCCGCTCATCACCGCCATCAAAAGCTTCTTCTTATCCCTCCTCAAAAACCTTCTTTCATCACTTCACTAACTGCGTTATAGGAATAATCTTCCTGTAGATGGGTTTATATGTTATTACAGTTATAGAACAAATAATTCAATAAGTGCCTTGAGGATTCCTATGGTTCTTTATGCTAAGGAACTTTACTGTTTTTATAGCCAAGTAAATTGTGATTGGGACGAAAAAACACTACTTACCTTAAACCGAGATTCAATGTTATAAAACTAATTAGTGAAGTGAAATGAAACCAAAAAACATGAACTGACATTATGACTTTGGTTTTAGTTTCCTGCGATATGCTTGCTGGCAGATCGACCATGGTTTCTGCGATTTCAAGCAAAGTTCCGAAGATACCGGATAATTCTTCAAACAATTGTCCCCAAAGTTGCCGGAAATTGACGTCTTGCCGGAGAAAAACTCCTTCGCCGGCAACCCAATCAAGTAATTTCCGTCAAGAAACAATATGTTCAACGTCGCCTTCTTGTTGTACTCCCATGGAATTCTTCCACGAAACTTGTTATAACTCAGTGTCAGAGATGCCAACATAGGATACGTCGAGAAGTTCGTCGGCGGGTATCTGACAATTCTGTTGAATCCGAGGTCGACGGTGATGAGGTTGTTGTTGATCGGCTTCAAGATCTCGACGCCTGTGAAACTGTTATGTGCTAAATTGACTTGAGGAGGGATAAGAAGAGGCTTTTGACGACGGTGATGAGCGGTTTGTTGGTGGTGGTGAGAGGGAAGAAGACACCTCAGAAGCTTCACGAGAGGAGGAATGGCGCCACACGTCACTATTTGTTCCTTGTTTCGGTCGCTTCTGGAGGCGCGATTGAGGAGTGCAAAAAGAGAAGCTTCGTGAGCGTCATGGTGACCGGAGAAAAGCAGTAGAACAAGCGGCTGAATGACGCCGACGGCGGCGAACTTGACGCAAAGCTTGACGGAGGAATTATGATTACGGATCATGCTTCTGATTTCTCTACAGCTTGAATTTTGGTGAGGAAGTCTCCGTTGATCATCTTATCGGAGATTTCATCGATTAGTGTTTGTTTCTTCTGATTCCATCTCTCCTCCTCTTCTTCTCCCATCTTGTTTCCAGTTTCCTGTTGATTTGATGGAAGGATTCAATTCAACTGGAAGTCGACCATGGATGATGGTGTAGAATTTGTGTTTGTTGATGCGAAAATGCATAGATACAACCACTAAAGTCACACATAAGAAAAAGATTTAGGAACAAAAATACTAGAAATAAAGGGTTATTTAAATTGACAGGAATGCCCCTCACATGTTAACCAGGGTTAGATTGAGGGACTTAATCCGCAACACAATCGAAACCATGATGATGTTTTCTGTAATTAATTCTTATGGGGGACCTAATCCAAAATTTCAAAGAACCATAGGGACCAAATCCGTAATTTACTCTAAAAACAATGACAAAACCTCCTGCCCATTTTTATACCCAAATACATCTACATGATCTCCATCGACTGTTCTTCCAAGAAAACAACACATATTTAATAGTCAAGAATCGGTTTCTCCAATGTTGCAAATTAAAGAAATGAAATAATACTATAAACAAATGATTTTTACCAGTAAAAATTTCATTCGTGATAATCGATGAATTATCATCTCTGGGGTAACCTGTCAATAATTTGAATTTCCCACCAATTTTTATAACAATTTTATGACGAATCACCCATTTAACGACATATTTTTCAGGAAAATTTCCGTAAGTAAAAGTCTTTCATTTAGTAGTGTAAATAATTAATACGTACATTATTCTTCATTGAACAAGGCCCAGTTTTATTTAATAAAAAACAATACAAACCAGAAATTAATTCAACACCCTACTAAAATAAAAGTAAATTAAACAAATATAAACCAAAGAAAATTAGACCATGATTCCAATTGAATTAATAAACTCGGTGTGTGCGTTTATGGAATCAGAAATACTTATTAATTATTCTTGGAAGAATTTGATTTACGAAACCATCCCTTCAATAACAGCCTCCACTACACTTCCAACTAACCCCTCAACTGCATGTCCAGCCATATTCTTCATGAACCCATTATCTTTTGAAGAAGCCTGCACCGGAACACCCATGGTTGCTGCACCCTGGTAGTGGTTCGCTTGATGATATTGTGGTTCATGTCCCCCCTGGCAGTAATACGGTTGTTGGACTGCTGGTAGCGGCCGTGGCGGTGGAGCCGCATATTGTGGTGAGAACTGGTGATTGGTTTCATAAAGAGGAAGACTTGCAGACTTATTCAAGACTGCTTGAGGACTAGTTGGTGAGGAGTAAAATATTTGAACAAGTGGCGGGGGCGGAGTTGGGGGCGGGGGCGGTGAGAAGTGGTTTGTTTTATAACTAGGAAGACTTGTGGACTTGGGTAGTGGTACTCCTCTAGAAGTGGTTGTTCTAGCCTTGGCACACTCTATATGAGCATCAAAATCACATAAACCACACCGGTAGAGCCAGTGGTTCGAGCCGGGTTGCTTACAGATGTCGCAACTGAACCCGTGGTGGTTCTCGTATGGTGGCGTAAAACAAAGGCCGAGGGTGTGACCATGGGCGGTGTGGTTTATCGATGTCGGCATCGAAGCACAAGTGGTGTGTAAGTCGATTTGACAATCGGGACAGTGGTACGAAAACCCATTCCCGTGGGTCCCACAAGCGTTACATTTGAAAAACCCTTCGGGGTATGCGGGAGAAGGTAAGAGGACAAGGTTATGTCGTTGGTCGCTCTGGTGTTTCAATGTTTGAGGAAGATCAAAACATGTTTTATGAAGGTAGAAATTGCACGAGAAACAAGCGTAGAACGATCCGGAAAGACTCTGCTTACACGCTGAACATGTGGTTTTACGAGCGATATAAAGGTGAAGTTTCAGAGGATGTTCGTGGCTAAAATGGTTCATCAAGGAGTTACCCTCGAGTTTTCCCATTTTTCGAAGGTTTATTATGAACTCTAAGATGTTTAGAGATTAAATATAAACACGTAACGTTGATTTCTAAGATTTGTATTTTTGTTTAAATTATTTCATTGACAGTTATGATGACGTGATATTTATGCATTTTTATTACTAGTTGAAAGAAGTGTTCATTCAGTCGATAGATAAGTTCGTTTTATCAATTTGCGTTGTATGAAAATTTTATCTTTTACTGATTGTCGTGTTTTTGTTAATTTATTAGCAAATAAAGATTCGAACTTAAGATCAGATCGGTCATTTTTAACGTTACATGAATGAAAAGTATTTCACTTTTCGATTGACCATATAACATTGTTTTTTTATTCCTAAAACCACGACTATTTTTAATTAATAGAAAGAAGACAATCAATCAAAAATATTATATACTTAAGATGCATGGATTTGGCCGTCAATATTTGTCTGTTGTTACATTTTATCTTGCATAACAACGGAAGTCGATCTTATTTTATGAATTTCATTTATAAAATAGATGAAAGTGTCAAAATGTGATATTTGATCTATTTTGAATGTACACGAAGAAAAACGAAAAATGTGATTTTTGATCTACGTTTATGTTTTGATCATCACTTTTTTTGCTAAAACTTATTTAATGCGTAATTACTTGTAAAAATCCAAATACATCGGTGTAACGTTTATACTTTTATCTATATTGACATAAAAATGTCTATAAGTAAAAAAGTTCATTCTTATAAGTACATAAAAATAATAAAATTTACCACACTTTATAAGTGTATAAAAAAGCTTCACACTTGTAAATGTGTAGAAAAATAATAACAAATGCATGAAGATGTAATCAAACTTCCATTTAAAGACACTAAAATATGTTTTTTTTAGTTTTATCGAGACGACGAATTCAAGTACAAAAGGATGCGATATAAGGCCATTCAAATCACTCATCAAGCAATATATCTTTCTTGCATTGCACCTCTCTTCGAGGCCCTAAGATCTTAAAGCCAGATGTATGGTTTAAACACGATAAGATATTTTTTTAAGTTTACAAGATACCGATTTCAAGTACAACATTGAGGAGTCAGGGGCAGAGCTACAGGGGGGCTACCAGGGGCAGGGCCCCTGGACTTTAAAAAACTGCAGCAACCACAATTTTTTTTTGTAGTGATTAAAACACAAAAAAATTATTTGGGCCCATCCACTAATAAAATGTTTGTCCAATAAGAAAAGCCCTCAAGCCCAAACAAATTATATCATTACTCATTTACATTTACTCCATCGTTTTCTATTTTCCTTCCAGACTTCCTTCCAATTCGAGACTTAGACGTGAAAAATCAAAAACTAAAAAATCTATTGGCGCCTGGTTACGACTTAGGACACAAACCTGCGAATCTGCGATGCGATTGCCATTTGCCCATTGTCCGCCGACGTACCTGCGATTGCCGACGGCCGACGCCTGTAAGTATCAAATATATCACCGCTGCCACCCCTGTGTTTCATTATTTGATTTAGGCATTTAACCATTTAGATTTAGGTGATTATTGATTAGGTATTTTAGGTTATGTGTATGTTATGTAGGGGATTAGGTCAAGTTTTTTAAAGTGGCTTGCTGCAGTTTTTTAAATCAGTAAGTTTAAACATATATTCCTGTCAATGAACTTTAATCGATTTACTCATTTAAATCAGTAAGTTTTTTTTTTTCTGGTTTAGGCTAATATCAGATATGTAATGTATGTTATGTCAGTAAGTTTTACTTTTTTTTTTTAGGCTAATAGGCTTTATGTTTTGTTTGTAATGTATTTATAAATATAATAATATAATTTATGTATTGCAATTTGTAAATTGTAGACAAATCATTAAATCAGGGACATAGGACTCAATCACTTAATCTATCAATGGAAGAGGAACCAAATCAGGGGCGAAATCCTCCAAATCCAAATGAAATTCCAGTTTTTATAACTTCATCTTCATCAAACAATGTTCCAACAACCCCTAAATAACAGGGTTTTTTTTTCATTTTATTCAAGTTTTAATTTTAAAGTGTCATTGCTCATTTGCTCATAATCTCATTACTTGCTTGAGTTTTGAAATTGTTCGATTACTTACTTTGATTGGTGGTCGAATTTGTTTTGATGCATCTCTATAGGTTGTTCACTTGTTAGTTGTTTCAATTGTTGATAGAACATAGATATTAGACAATTAGAAATTAGAAGTAGATTTTTTTGGCAATGAAGTTTATTTGTTTGATTGAATTTGTTAAAATTTGTTTCACTTGTAGATGAAGATGAAAACCCAATCTACTATTCATGGTTTTTTTAAAAGAAAACGTGTTAGTTATTCTTCTCAATCTCAAGATTCCAAAGAAACAACAAATGTAGATAATACGCGAAAGATCGACGCGTTCCACTTTGATGAAGGATGTTTAACATTTTCATATTTAATGTCTAGTTTTAGAGCTTTTTCTATGTTATAACTTTGGATAATGTATGTTTTGTATTTTTGAATTTATATAATATATTAGGCTCGACCCCTGCAGTTTTATAGCTTGTGTTCCGCCCCTGTTGAGGGATAAGACGATCCAAATCGTTCATCAAACAATAATCTTTCATGCATTTCATCTTAGTTTGTTAGAGTCCCTAAGATCTTAAAGCTAGCGCTTGTATTCTTTTTATGCATTATGTCATGAACTTTTACCGACCTTCTCATTCTCTTGTGAATTCAACTACACAAAACGGTATGATGATTCACTAAAACCACCAACAAATAAGTCAAATAACCCTAAGTTTAAGTTTGAAGGTTTCCTTTGTTGCTCTGTCTTGTGTGTTTTGGTTATTATATTATAGAGGCTATTTGGTTCTCGGAATCCAAATGAACCTGATGGAATTTGAATGCTAAAATTCCTTGATCATCTTTGGTTCACATAATGCATTTGGCGGTTGATCATTCATTGGCATAAGTGAATGAATTGAATACCATTCATTTGATAAATATAACGGATTCCAATTTTATAATTTGGTTTTAAAAAGACGAAAATAAATTTAGCATCTTGATGTAAGCTTTACATTTATACTGCAAGCGTACGGAAAGTGTAACATACAAGTCGATCACATGGATGCGGTGGACTAAACACGGACTTGCACTAAACTATGACCTAGCTACAAGAAATCAATTGATGACTTTGATTTATTAAGCTAAGGGGTTGTTCGGTTGTGGCTTAATGGGCTGTATATCCCATATAGCTTATTTGCTCAGCCATACTTTGTTGTTCGGAAGTGGCTTGTTGGGCTAGACATGGGCTTATTCGCTCAGCCTGGTGAGGAGAGTCATATGCACACAACCCTTCACTTTCCATCCCTACCCCTCCTGATAAAACAAAATGAAAAAACACGCCAATACCTCACCATCGATCGAACTTAGAATCATGGAATCAAATCTATCCCTCCTTGGATCGAAGAAATCATAATCGGTAAATTCCTCCCTAAGTCAATGAAATCACAATCGATCATCCCTGTGAAACACTTTCTCAAAGAGACCCTTTCATCTCTAAAATCGATCTGCTCCTACGAAATCGATATGCTAATTATATGTGATTAATCGATTCCTCCTTGAATCAAAGAAATCTCGATCGATCGATGCTTGAAACACTTGTAACACCCCGATTTCGAAAATATCGTTTCAAGTTAACACATAAATCGGTAATTTTAAGGGAAAAATAAAATATAGGATTTTGGACTTGAATCCTAGATTTTATAGTCTTGGTGGATGAAGGATTCAATTATAAGTCCAATGGTTCTTTCCGGAGCGAAATCGGAGCTATAACGAAAAAGTTACGGCCAAAACAGTGAACGAGAAGAAAATCGGGTGAACAGTGCACTACGCGACTTGTCATGACTTAGGGAAACCCGCGCGACTTAGGGGAAGCGGGCGACTTATGCCGCGACTTAAGGTCACGTGGTAAGTCGCGAAACGCCCTGTCGAGCATAAAACTCGATTTTCAGCCCTAGAACTTCATTTTCTCCATAACTTTTGCATTTCAACTCCGTTTTTGGTGATTCAAGTTGCCATGGTTTCATTTTTGAGAGCTCTTCAAGGATATAGCAAGAGATTTGAAGTCTATTAGAGAATACAAGAGTATTTTGTGGTGTGAAGGTGACCTTGTAGATGTGTTGGATCTAAGATCTAGGGACATTTCTTGGAGATTCAAGCCTTCATCAAAGGAGATTCAAGTTTTGGGGGTAAAATCTAGATTTAGCCTAAATCTACCAAGGTGAGTTCAAGTTGATTTGTGAAAACGTTGTACATGCCAAAATGTCTATTTTAAAGCATTTATGTGTTTTACATGAAATTATCAACTGTTGACTTATTTGGTAACTTTTGATTATCGAAGTGTTTAGCTTATTAAACTTGTAAAACACACATATTTGGGATTCTTGGGCATTTTGGTAAATGTGTCACAAATGAATATGTTTTGATGATTTATTGCATAAATAGGTATTTGGTCAAAAATGCACTTTTAAGTATTTGTCGGGTTTTAGGCATCATTCATGAAATGGGGTGTTTTGAAAAGTACGAAAGTGTGAGTCCTTTGGTTTCAGGTCATTCCCGACTTTGGGGAACATTTTAGAAATGGAAAACCTTTTGATTTAGGCCGAAGGCCAATTGTGATTTGAGAAACAAAGTTTTGGGGAAAGATGTAATTTGGTTATGTAACCATATTGGTTCTTGTGTTTTAACCAAACGTCTATTATGCCTTTTGGGGCTTGATTTGTACTCGGTTGAGTCTTTGGAACACTTGTTCAGTTTTGCTCGTTAAGGAGCCTTGGACGTATGGTGTACTTAGTTGCATCCTTTTGGAGAGTTACATGTTTTGAATGCGTTAGTTCATTCGTTTGAGTCATGTAACGTTTAGACTGTAATGCATTGGATCCATAGGCATATGAGGTAGTCGGTTGGTTTAGTGGGGACTTTATCCCCGTTTTGGGACTGGATATTGTTTATGACTAGCGGGAGCTCGAGGTACAAATCGTGGGTGGTTGAACTAGATGCTCGTTTGTAAATCCAGTCTGGTTACTCATCGTGGAATTTAGTTTCCGTGTTTGAAGTCTAGTGAGTGGTCCCCAAGTCATGTTTTTTTTATGTAAGCTTATGGTCGTGCTCTACAGAGCCGTATACGGAACTAAGTCTTGCGGTGGTGCCCATTGTGAGCCGGATACGGGGACTTGTGACTTTTGTTGTGACACTCATTTAGAGGCCGAGTAGACACTAGAGGCATTTGGGTATCTTGTGGTGGTTGCTCGGTTGGGAGCCGTATACGGGGATCCATGGCTCTATGTGAAGCTCGAGAACATTGATAAGTGGCTTAACTTTATGTTCCTGCCACTTTCGATGGAATTCGGGTATCACCTGTCACCGAAAGGTGTTGTTTTTGGGTATTGAGTTTTATTATCCAAGTTTCGGTGACGTTTTGTATAAATGGATCTTATCCATGATTTATGGGTTGAGTATTATGCCCCACCGGCTTTTTGGGTGTTTCGGGATATAAAGTTTTAACCGCATTTTCACAAATGGAGAGTTCGATTTCTATTCACGTTTTGAGTGAGTTTGGGTTGAAATTAATTTACGAAGGAACGTTATATGTTGGGACCTTATCCCCGAAGTAGTTTGGATTTGAAAATGTTTATATTGGCGTTTCTTTGCCCAAAATGCATATTATTGGAAAACGAGTCGTGTTCATATTCAAAGCATATCATTCTGAAAGATTATGAGTTAAACTGCATTACCTCTTTTCAAATATATCTTTATTCATGTGGAAAACTCTTGAACTCACTAGGTGTTAGCCTAACCTTTTTATTTGTCGGCATGTGCAACAGGTTCGGTTGGGAATAGCTCTAGAGACACTGTGCTGAGAGGAGTGCTAGTCGTGTGCTCAATAGGTGGATATTTTAGTGAGGTCTTCCGCACTTGTGTTCGGGAAGAGCAACTTGTAATTGGGATTAAGTAACACCGACTTTAGTCTAGTCCTTGTATAAGACTGGAGTTTATATTTGTTGAAGTTAAATAGAAAGTTTTATTTTGGAGAGTTATCTTTTACTTGGTGTAATATCGAAATTTTAATTAGTTGTTCTTACCAAATTTGAGGGTGTTACAAGTTGATATCAGAGCTTAAGTTTGAGAGAATTAGGTATTGATTTTGGATGCTTAGACTCAAACTAGCGTTAATTTAAGCGATTGAAAGTGAAGTTGCACTAATAGGCACTTTAAGATTGGGTGATTCGAGGTGGTTGGAGTCACTAGGAACGGGAAACACGCCGAAGGTGGCAAGGATGATCATGTACAATACGTTCATAATAACACCTGTCCAGTGTTATGGTGAACCTACGAGTCACGTGTGTATGCTTGAACTGCCTTGGTATGACGATCGTTGGGGTAGTGAAGAAGTTTCTAAATGGGTAGCCATTAGAAAGAGTTGATGATTTTAGTATTCGTTACTTGGAGTGACGGTAAGCATGGTGATTGCATTAAGTGGACAGTTTTGAGTCGGATTGATTGCTTGGATTAGAACTATTGACTTTTGGAACCGATGTTATTTCGAGGAGAAATTGTGAGGTGAACCTATAAAATCCTTGATCTTCGCCTTAAGATGTTGAGCATCTGGATGACGATAGTGTAACTAAGAAATCGAGGAGCGTGGTTTCGAGGTGTTGAATGTCGATCAAATTCATGCACGAAATGTATTTCTGAAATAAATTACGTTAATTATTTCTCATGTTTCTAAATCATCCTGTGGATTATATTACAAATCTTGGAGCAATGTCTTAGCACACACAAGGTTTTAAACCATGATTTCGAGCATGCATAAGATTATTTCATGGCATGAGGTTGCAAACTTTGTTGATATTTTCCTACTCTCATTTATGTCCAACGCTAATTTTGCGATGTCTGCATTTTGATATTGTCTAGGGTCTTGGACAAGTAACTGCGGTTTATAACTTTAACATTGGATCTCCTCCACGTATTCTAAGGTTTTGGACGAAGAGTTACCTTCCATTATTTGGATGTTTGAGTTTTATTGAGAATTTTATTTTATGGGGTTTTGTTGATTTGATGTGGAAACTTTATTGGCGTCCAGTTGTATTGTTTTTCCCCTTGAGTTTTGTGTGAGCAATTTGGTTGCACATGGCATGTATGCATATTTTATTGGGAATTTCTGTCACGGTGTTTTAGCCAACGTTTTAGAACGATGAGAGCATATTTTTATTTGGCTTTGAGCTTGAAACCGACACAGACTATTTCATGTTTTTAACCAAAGCGCGTACACATGTCACTTTACTAGTCTTGTGAAACAATTCGTCTCATGCAAGTTTTGTGTGGGATCTTATTTCGTGCCGTGTTGTGGCTAAAAGAGAGAAAACTTTGAGAGTTTGATATCATGAAAACGTTGTTTTGGGTTTTGCAAGAATTTTATCGGTACGGCCTAAAGTTTGGAATCAAACTTAATTATTCTTACGTTTGATCAAATCGCATGCATCTGTCTTTACGAAGTTTTGGGGAATAAACTGATGTATGCGAGTCACATTGGGAAATTTTGTTACATGACATTATATGGTTAATGCAAACATTTCTGGAATTTTGATTTCATGAATTCCCCTTTTGTAGTTCTGTATAAACGCTTTGTTATACACTGTCTTAGTACGTAAAATTATTTCTCATTCATGGCATAAAATTTATGCATGTTAGGACCATAGTGGTCCATTCGAAAAACTTGTTGTATATCCTTGTTCATCGTCATTATTAACTTGAATAATAATCAGATAGTTTTCTGAATGGTTTTATATGTATGTCGAATGAGACCACTTTGTGCACCCACCGAGTAAACGGTAGTGGATTTTTATTCGTATGATTAATCGTTATAAAACTTTTACATTTAGAGGTTTTATAAAAGTTAAATTGGCATAGTAGTTTGAAAACCTTGAACTCATTAGAGTTATAGATGTAAGCCCCCTTGTTAGAGGTCGTGATTAAGGATTGAAGGAGTCCTCGGAGTTTGAAGTGTCGGAGGACCTGACTTATGGTCAGTTTTGAACTTTGAATCTCAGCTTTGTGATCTGGTTCACACACGGATAACTGGAATATTAGATTTATGCATTCTTTCGGGTATCCAAGTGGTTATCCTTCTGCTTTGGCAAAACCATGGGTTAAAACATTGGTGGTTGCTTGCCTATAGTCGGTTGTGAATTGGTGGGTTGACTTTCGACATCATGTATAGGTCGGATGTGTGCCATCCGGAAGAGTTTTCAGGAATAAGGAAAATTATGGCGATTCGTTTGCTTGCTTGAGTTTTAGTGCCATGATAGGTGTCAACATTAATTCTTCAATGCAAGTCTGGAATGAAGTATGTGGTGGTATACCCACGTTTGAAGCATAGTTGTTTTGAGGATAGGTGTCGACACTCGATTTTGAGGACAATAACCGTTAGTGTGCTTCAGTGCATGTCCGTTGAATCTGGAGTGTTTGCAAGTTAAGTGGTAACATCAAGGGAAGTAAATATTGACACTTAGAGATCGATCAGTGGTAATCCTGTAATCTACGAGGTTTCTCCGAGCTATCAATCGATGCTTGAAGGCATTTTGGGAGTTGTGTAACTATAGGGTTGAAGTAATCCGCTATCTGTAGGTATTGTGCTTATGGCAACTTGAGGATCGGATCTACGGTTGTGTTGGGTCAGACCAATCTGTGTTAGGAATTTCGTCAAGAAAGGGACGAACAAAGCCTTGGCGGTATTGTTTATTTGAGAAATTTGGTGAGAATGCTGAAGTAGACTTTAAGTACAAATCAATTATTGAGGAGACCTTGATGCGTCGTAATTAGAAGTATCTAAGGGAAAAGTTTGCTTTGGGGTATTCTTGGTGGAAATGGCTTGATAAGGCCGTAAGTTGCTTTTGAGGTAATATGATCAACATAAGGTTGGGAGGCAACCGAGATTTAATGTTAAGAAAATGATTAAGCAAGGACTCAACGTTCATCCCGACATCGGTGAGATATATCGAATGTTGAGGTTGAGTTTGCGATGGCCCGTTATGAAAAGCGTAGCGACAACCTTAACCGGGATGTAATCGGGTTCGTATGTGAGGTAAGGTTTTGTGAAGGCATTCTTTTTGGATAGGGAATCAATCGATCTTGCCAAGTGCGATGTTGGGTTCTTGGTTGGTGCCAGATTTCGAGGACGAAATCTCTTTTAAGGTTGGGAGGATTGTAACACCCCGATTTTGAAAAGTATCGTTTCAAGTTAACACATAAATCGGTAATTTTAAGGGAAAAATAAGATATAGGATTTTGGACTTGAATCCTAGATTTTATAGTCTTGGTGGATGAGGATTCAATTATGACTCCAACGGTTCTTTCCGGAGCAAAATCAGAGCTATAACGAAAAAGTTACGGCCAAAACAGTGAACGAGAAGAAAATCGGGCGAACAGTGCACTACGCGACTTGTGTCGCGACTTAGGGCCACCCGCACGACTTAGGAGAAGCGGGAGACTGATGCCGCGACTTAAGGTCACGTGGTAAGTCGCGAAACGCCCTGTCGAGCATAAAACCCGATTTTCAGCCCTAGAACTTCATTTTCTCCATAACTTTTGCATTTCAACTCCGTTTTTGGTGATTCAAGTTGCCATGGTTTGTTTTTGAGAGATCTTCAAGGATATAGCAAGAGATTTGAAGTCTATTGGGGAATACAAGAGTATTTTGTGGTGTGAAGGTGACCTTGTAGATGTGTTAGATCTAAGATCTTGGGAGATTTCTTGGAGATTCAAGCCTTCATCAAAGGAGAATCAAGTTTTGGGGGTAAAATCTAGATTTAGCATAAATCTACCAAGGTGAGTTCAAGTGGATTTGTGAAAACGCTGTACATGCCAAAATGTCTATTTTAAAGCATTTATGTGTTTTACATGAAATTATCAACTGTTGAGTTATTTGGTAACTTTTGATTATCGAAGTGTTTAGCTTATTAAACTTGTAAAACACACATATTTGGGATTCTTGGGCATTTTGGTAAATGTGTCACAAATGAATGTGATTTGATGATTTATTGCATAAATATGTATTGGTCAAAAATGCACTTTTAAGTATTTGTCGGGTTTTAGGCATCATTCATGATATGGGGTGTTTTGAAAAGTACGAAAGTGTGAATCCTTTGGTTTCGGGTCATTCCCGACTTTGGGGAAGATTTTAGAAATGGAAAACCTGTTGATTTGGCCCGAAGGCCAATTGTGATTTGAGAAACAAAGTTTTGGGGAAAGATGTAATTTGGTTGTGTAACCATATTGGCTCTTGTGTTTTAACCAAACGTCTGTTACGCCTTTTTGTAACACCCGTAATTTTCGGTAAGTAAAGGTCACCGGACGTTTTGGAACTTATAAACGACGAGACTTTTGTTGGGAAATCTTTGTCTGAAGTTCCTTGGAGTATTGGAGGTAGTGAAGTTGAAAAGTCGAGTTTTAGAGCTTGGTACGGGCTTGGCTACAATGCCCGACGACTATGACTGTGTCATAGTCGCACCGGGCAAAGTTGCGGTATGAATCAGGGGCATGGGGACTCTATGCGACAATGACCAACATTGCATGGCAATGTCGCCAGGTGGGTGGCAGAGGCTGTTAAGTGCGGGATTTCAGCTCTCATTCTCATTTTTCACACCCAAGATCGTCCTTTTCTCTCCCAAAATGTTTTCCCTCTTCTCCCTTCAAACCCTAACTTATTTATGGCTAAAATCCTTGTATTTTATGGAGATAAAACACCATCAAGTGGTAAAATGGAAAACTATGATCAAGGATTTACCATCTCCATCTTCATCCTCAACCTCAACCTCAAGCTCATTTTTGGGTTTTCTAGGTTTTCACCAAAACCTAAGTGGTAAGTTTATCCCCTCCTTTTCTAAACCCTAATAGGTGTTGTAAATGCTTCATTGATGATTTTCTAGTGTTTGATTCATTCAGTTTTGGTTTGTAAGATTTTGGAAGGGTTGGGGTCAAAATTAGGGTTTTGACCATATTGAGGATTTATGATGTAGACTGTTTGGGGATTGTTTCTTAATGGTTGAATGAGTATATTTATGGTTGGAAACTTGTGAATCTAGGTTTTTGGAAGATTTGGCTTGATGATACAAGTTTCTTCAAAAGGAGCACCAGTTGGGGAAAAATCTAGATTTAGCCTAAATCTAGCAAGGTGAGTTCAAGTTGATTTGGGAAAACGTTGTACATGCCAAAATGTATATTTTAAAGTATTTATGTGTTTAACATGAAATTATCATTTGTGGAGTTACTTGATTGGGTTTTGGTTATTTGAGAAGTTTTGTTTTATAAACCTTGTAAAACACCCATATTGGGGAATTTTGGGCATTTTGATAAACGAGTCACAAATGGGTGTGTATGGTAATTTATTGCATAAATGAGATTATTTGGTTAAAAGACATTTTTAGTGTTTGTTTGGGTAAAAGGTTTAATTTTGTGTTATGGGACGTTTTAAAAGGTTAAAGAGTATAAATCTATTTGGAAAACCTTTTTGTCCCGACTTAAACTGTGTTGGAGTCCATACAAGTATTTTGGAGCGTGTGATTTCGTGGTATGGGTCGAGTACGTTTATTATTTGAAAAGCGTTAATCTTTGGTCAAAAAGAGGTTTTGAGTATTTTGGCTCGATGTCGTTTTAAAGAAGTCTTGAGGACACTTGTTCGGTTTTATATGGCTCAATGTAGAGTCCAGTTATGACGTACATACTAATGCGTTGTGTTGCGTATTGAGGTTGGTTACGGGCTCAAGTGCTTTGGTCATTCATGTGTAGTCCGGTAAGGTTATACCGTGTTGCATTGGAGCCATAGGCACATAAGTCAGTCTGTTTTGGGATGGTCAATTGGGTGTTGCGGGGTTAAACTCCGGTACCCATGTTTTATGACCGGAAACTTTACAAGTGATCACTAGGAGGGTTGAGTCTGTTAGTGCTGCCGGGGAAGTAGGCACTAGGACCTCCATCGCTTGAAGTAATGCCTGGGAGGTAGTTTTAAGTGTGTCGGGCCTTTGGGGTGGAGTTCTTCGGAATGTACATAAAGTTCAACTGACTTGGGGTGACACTTGTTAAAGAAGTCTTAGGGACACCTGGCTGTGATGTCGGGAGGTGTCATGTGATTAACGGTGCTTGGGTGGCATACTTTTGTGTTCCTCCACTCTCAACGGATACGGGTCTCCCTCGTTGTCGGTTATCCGTAATTTATATATAAGGATGTCTCATTTTATGGTCATTGGTTCTTTATGGTCAACAGTGAATGAGGGCCTTAATATTGGACCTCCCTCCTCGTATATTAAGTTTTGAATGAATTATGTCAACCCCTTGTTTTGGTAGTTAGATTCCTTTCGTTTATGGTCGTGTGAGTATTGGGCCTAGTGTCCATGATTTTCTGACGTATGGCATACATGGATTTTAACGAGGACTAATGGGTTGAGTGTCATATTTCACTCTTGTGTAGGGTGTTTTGGAATACAACGTTGTACTTACGTTTCTTAAAATCGGGAGCTAATCCCTATTCTTGTATCGAGTAAGTGTGGGTTGTATCATTTATTAAGAATGTTTGTTACAAGACGTTTGTTTTCGAAAATGCATGATATTTGGAAAGAGTTGTCTTCGGGTTTAAAGTAAGCTATCGGAAAGAACGTAATTTTTAAATGGAGGTTATTCCTTTTAAAATATTTGTTTATACATATAAAACTCTTGAACTCAATAGGCATTAGCCTAACCTTTTTATTTGTCGGCATGTGCAACAGGTTCGTTTGGGGATTGGTTCTAGTGACACCTTGGAGAGAGAGAGAGAGAGAGAGAGAGAGAGGTTATAGACGTATGCTCGAGGGTGAGTAGTTTGGTGAAGTCTTTCGCCTTGTCTTGGGAATAACAACTTGTATTTGGGTTTTAGTAACACCCGACCTCTAACTAGTCTTTGTAGAAGGATTTATTTACCTTCGTTGATGGTTAAACCTAGTTTAATATTTCAAGTATAAACTTGTTGTAAGTGATCTTATCTATTTTTTCGAGGCATTATTGAAAATTTTAATTTAGTTGCCTTTTCTAGATTTGAGGGTGTTACAAGTTGGTATCAGAGCATAAGTTTGAGAGAATTAGGTGTTGATTTCGGATACCTAGACTCAAACTAGCGTTCTTTTAAGTTATTGAAAGTGAAATTGCACCATTAGGTACCTTAAGATAAGATATTTCAGAATGGATTGAGTCGTGAGAAACGAAAAACTTGTCGAGGATAGTAGGGATGATCATGTGTGGTACGTTCATAATGGCACCTGGCCAGGTGCCATTATGAACCTACATGCTACATGGTCATGCTTGAACTGCCTTAGTATAATGACCGTTGGGGGTAGTGAGAAAGTTTCTAAGCGAGTAGCCAATAGAAGAGTCGATGTCTATGGCATTGTCATTTGGAGTGATGGTTAAGTATGATGAATACTTTAAGTTGACCATTTTGGGTCGGGGTTATTGGTTGAATTAGAACCGTAGGCTTATTGAATCGGCTTTATTTCAGGAAGAAATTGTAAGGTTAACAAATTTAGCATGATCATTGCCTTAAGATGTTTGAGCATCCGGATGACAATAATGTGGCCTGGAAATTGAGAACGTGGTTCTAAGACGTTGAGTGCCAACCAAATTCATGCACAAAATTCATTTCTGAAATAAATTGCATCGGTTATTTCTCATATTTCCAAATCACCATGTAGCTTATATTACGAAATCTTGGGAAAAATGTTTAGCACACACAAGTATTTAAACTATGATTTTAAGCATGCATAAAATTATTTTATTGCATGAAATTACAAACTTTGTCAAGACTTTTCTTATCCTCGTTGTTTTCCAACGCTATCTTCGGACATTGTGGTGTCCTTGTTTTGATGTTGATTAGAGTCTTGGTCAAGTAACTGCGATTTATGACCTTAACATTGGACCCCCTCCACATATATTAAGGTTTTAAAGAAAGAGTTGTTCCCATGTCTTTGAGTCAGAATTCTATTGGGAATTTTGGTCCGTAAGGGTCGTGTCGAATTCTATGGAATATTGTTTTGCGACGTTTTGGGTGCGTAAGTGTACTTTGAGATACATGGGTTTTAATTTTATTGCGTTTAAATTTACGAGCTTGTTGAGCGTCGTGTCCCATGTTAGTGTTGTTGAAAAAGGGTCGTTTTATCTTATATTGTGGTCTTAAGATTTTAACATTTTTAGATTACTTGTCGCCTTATGCTCTTATGTTGGGAAAGGAAAGTTTTGACGTCGGTTGATTTTAACGTTAGTGAGTCTTATGAAAATTCAGTCGAGTCTTATGATGTTTTATTTTATGACAGTTTGAATCGCGTATAATAGAAAGAAATTTTGGAACGCGTAGTCTTGCATTATTGCGTGCGTTAATTTATGGGTTTTGTTAAATAAATGTCACCCCATATGTTATTTTGGAGAAGTTTCATTATCGCATGATTTATCTTTGGGCTTTATGCAAGTGTCAATCATTGTATTATATTTGTATATAGATTAAATTATATTGTTGGTGTGAGTAAACATATAAAAGGTTTATGTTATTTCAGATAAAACTTTTGTTCTGAGCATATTTCAGTTATTGATGTTACTGTTAGAAGTTTTCCGCAATGCACTAAAATGAGTATCAACTTACATGCCGTCGTAATCACTATTTTAGACAGGTGTGTTTTACCTGTGCGACCCAAGGTTAAACTTGATTTGATATTTATGTATGTCCCTATCGTTTTACTGAGTTTTGGGGAGTAAACTGACGCATATGGTATTTGTTGAAAATTTTATGCCACGACGTCTTGCGGTTAAAAAGAAAGAATTTCAAGGTCAAAATTGGGAAGTTCTCTTTTGGAGTTGCACAAACATTTATTGCACATGTCTAGTGCATAAAATTATTTTCATATATATAGTAAAATTTGTGGTGTATCCCTTGTTATTGTCCTTATTAACGTAAGTTCTGATCAAACGAATTTTGGAAATGGTTTTATATACGTAGCGTCAATGATCAATGTTTTTAAACCTATCGAGTGGACGGTAGGGGACTTTTACCGCACGATTAATTGTTATAAAACTTGTGTATTTAAAAGTTTTATAAAAGTTTAAACTGGCATATTAGTTGAAAACCTTGAACTCATTAGGCCTACAGATTTAAACCCTCGTCATGAAAGGAGTTATAGTTAAGGAACTAAGGAGCTCTTGAGAAGTGAAGCGTCGGATGATCCGACTTGTGGTCAGCTTCGGAAAATTTGGATTTTGGGTTATGAATCGGTTCACGCATGAATAGTGGAGGTAATAGATTCATGCCTTCCCAGTTAATTAATAGATGATCTTTATGCTTCGGTAAGCCTGCGGATAAGATCTTGTGTGATTATTTACGCCTGGTTGGATTTGAGTTGTTGGATGGGCGGTCCGTTTGTTAGAAATGTAAGATTTGGAATCTTTGTGCCTTGTTAAGTGTTAATTTTACCATGACTTTACGTCTAGAATGAAATCTTGGGCGGGATGTCCACGTTTTCGATATCGCTGTTTTGGCTTTAGGCGTCGACTTGCCTTCCTGAAGTCATTATATCTTGGGATGTTTGGGAGTATCCCGTTAGATCCTGAGAAATGTTGACCTCTCGACAGCGGAATTAAAGAGAGAATTAGATGTTGGTGAGTAAGTAGCGATGTGTATAAGTTTTCCCGTTGTGTAAATTTCTTACTAAGGGAATGTTTGGGGATTGGGAATAGATCGGGGTTGAGTGATCGTCGGATTTGCATTAACCAACTACCTGGTGAGCGTATTGGTGCGCCTTGGAAGGACACCCTTATCGATATTAAGAATGGATCATTCAGAATATGAGAATTCTTTGGAGTTTGATGGAAAACATTGGCTTTGGGGTCAGAACTGTGTAGATCCGAAGTGAATTGGCCGGTGAGAAGTTGAGGTCACAAACTACTCTTGAGATATTAAGTGTCACCCAAGGTTGGGAGACAACCGTAGTATTGTGGATAAAGACTACTTTAGTGAGTTAAGTGTTCACTCGGACATAAGTGTAATGTGCCCAAGAGGACGACTGTTGTGAGTATCGGCATAAGGATTATCATAGTGGTTATGGAATATGGATTAGAGACAATCTATCCCGCGGGCAACATTTTATTGAAATCTAGATTTCGAGGGCGAAATCTCTTTTAAGGTTGGAAGGATTGTAACACCCGTAATTTTCGGTAAGTAAAGGTCACCTGACGTTTTGGAGCTTATAAACGGCGGGACTTTTGTTGGGAAATCTTTGTCTGAAGTTCCTTGGAGTATCGGGGGTAGTGACGTTGAAAAGTCGAGTTTGGGAGCTTGGTACGGGCTTGGCTACAATGCTCGGCGACTATGACAGTGTCATAGTCACACCGGGCAAAGTCGCGGTATGAATCAGGGGCATGGGGACTCCATGCGACAATGACCAGCAACAATACCCAGGGCATTGTCGAAGGGCAATGTCGCTAGGTGGGTGGCAGAGGCTGTTAAGTGCGGGATTTCAGCTCTCATTCTCATTTTTTACACCCAAACTCCTCATTTTCTCTCCCAAAACGTTTTCCCTCTTCTCCCTTCAAACCCGAACTTATTTGTGGCTCAAATCCTTGTATTTTATGGAGATAAAACACCATCAACTGGCAAAATGGAAAACTATGATCAAGGATTTACCATCTCCATCTCCATCCTCAACCTCAAGCTCATTTTTGGGTTTTCTAGGTTATCACCAAAACCTAAGTGGTAAGTTTATCCCCTCCTTTTCTAAACCCTAATAGGTGATGTAAATGCTTCATTGATGATTTTCTAGCATTTGATTCATTCAGTTTCGGTTTGTAAGATTTTGGAAGGTTGGGGTCAAAATTAGGGTTTTGACCATATTGGGGATTTTTGATGTAGAGTGTTTGGGGATTGTTTCTTAATGGTTGAATGAGTATATTTATGGTTGGAAACTTGTGAATCTAGGTTTTTGGAAGATTTGGCTTGATGATACAAGTTTCTTCAAAAGGAGCACCAATTGGGGAAAAATCTAGATTTAGCCTAAATCTAGCAAGGTGAGTTCAAGTTGATTTGTGAAAACGTTGTACATGCCAAAATGTATATTTTAAAGTATTTATGTGTTTAACATGAAATTATCATTTGTGGAGTTACTTGATTGGGTTTTGGTTATTTGAGAAGTTTTGTTTTATAAACCTTGTAAAACACCCAAATTGGGGAATTTTGGGAATTTTGGTAAATGAGTCATAAATGGGTGTGTATGTTAATTTATTGCATAAATGATATTATTTGGTTAAAAGACATTTTTAGTGTTTGTTTGGGTAAAAGGTTTAGTTTTGTGTTATGGGACGTTTTGAAAGGATAAAAAGTATAAATCTATTTGGAAAACCTTTTTGTCCCGACTTAAACTATGCTGGAGTCCATTCAAGTATTTTGGAGCGTATGATTTCATGGTATGGGTCGAGTACGTTTATTATTTGAAAAGCGTTAATCTTTGGTCAAAAATAGGTTTTGAGTATTTTGGCTTGATGTCGTTTTAAAGGAGTCTTGAGGACACTTGTCCGGTTTTATATGGCTCAATGTAGAGTCCAGTTATGACATACGTACTAATGCGCTGTGTTGCGTATTGAGGTTGGTTACGGGCTCGAGTGCTTTGGTCATTCATGTGTAGTCCGGTAAGGTTAGACTGTGTTGCATTGGATCAATAGACACATAAGTCAGTCTGTTTTGGGATGGTCAATTGGGTGTTGCGGGGTTAAACTCCGGTACCCATGTTTTATGACCGGAAACTTTACAAGTGATCGCTAGGAGGGTTAAGTCTATTAGTGCTGCCGGGGAAGTAGGCACTAGGACCTCCGCCTCTTGAAGTATGCCTAGGAGGTAGTTTTTGTTAGACTGAAACTGTATTCAAGATTAAATGAGGGTCATTATTGTATTTGTTGTAAGTGTGAGTGTGTGTCTTGTAAATGAGCTTAGAAGGTTTGACCTTGCTTGGTCATGTTGACCTATATATAATGTAACACCCCGATTTTCGAAATGTATCATTTCAAGTTTATACAGAAACTGATATATTAAGGAAAAATAAGATATTTAATTTTGGGCTTGAATCCTAGATTTTATAGTCTAGATGGATGAAGGATTCAATTACGAGACCAACGGTTCTTTCCGGAGCGAAAACGGAGCTATAACGAAGAAGTTATGGCCAAAACAGTTTCAGTACGCGCTAGGCTATAATGCCCAGCGATTGTGACAGTATCACAATCGCCTGTCAAGGTTGCTGGAGCCCAAAAACTCTCGGTACAATCGCCTGGGTGTTTCAGGGTGTTAAAATCGCGATTTTCAGCCCCAAACTTCATTTCTTCATAACTCTCTCATTTCAACTCCGATTTAGGCGATTCAAGTTGCTACGGTTTCATTTTTGAGAGCTTTTTAAGGATCAAGCAAGATATTGGAAGTTAATTGAAGTATACTAGAGTATTTTGTGGTGGTAATCTTCTCATCCCTCACTATTCATCTTCTTCCCCAAAGTTTTCTAGGGTTTCATCCACCCTTTGTTCTCCCTTTCATAGATTGAAGGTTTGTAATCATTTTGGTGAACTAGAAGTGTTTTGGTTGGTGAATTCAAGCTTGGGTTAAGGTAATCTTCTATCCTCTTCGGTATTGGAAGTTAGGGTTTCGGTATTAGTTGAGGTATCCATGTATATGGTTTGGGAAATGATTCTTTGTGGTTGATTATGTTTATTGGTGGATGAATATGTATGGATTTAGGTTTTGGAAGTTTTGTCTTGAGAATCCAAGTGTTCTTCAAAAGAGCTCGTTGGGTGAAATCTAGATTTAGTCTAAATCTAGCAAGGTGAGTTTACTAAACTTCGTCAAAACTGGATACACATCATAATTTCTTAATTGTTGTTATTATCACATATTTGTTCAAATGCTCATATTTAATGTTTCAAGTATTTGGGGAGTTTTTCCTATGGATTTATGTATATGGAAATTACCATGGTTTTATGTATATAACTTGGTATGTTGATGATTCCTACTTGGAATGCCTTTTTGGCGACCTTATATTCTCACGAAGTATTTGTATGGATATTTTGTCATATATTGGAACTACATGATTAGGATGGTAATATTGTGTTCTAGGTTGATATTCGAGATTTGACGGATTGAAACACAACTTGAGACCTCCTAAATGTATTATATGGACGAACCAAGTCTGTGATTCACTATAGGAATGTAGGTGGGTGACATTTGGAGAATTTCCTAAGGCGGTAGTCTTCTATGTACCTAGATCTCCGCCGTCGGGGAATTTTCTAAGGCGGTAGTCATCGGTGCGTGTCGGGCCTTTGGTCGAGTTTATCGAAGTCAGAATCGATCAAGACTGTGTATTTTGATTTGTGAATTGCACAATATTCGAATCTGAATTTTGATTTTGGTCGAGTTTGTATTTCACGAGTTCATCGCACTGTTCTTGAATCAAATTGTCAATTTGTGTGTTTTTAATCGAAATTCCTTGTCAGAATTAGATTCTAGATGGTTAGGCGATCAAATTGTCAAGATTTCAGATCGAGATTCGAGGTCTAGATTGGTTTTTAGTGCAAATATGATCGAAACAGTCGATTTGCGCTAGATCTAAAGTTTTCGCGAGTTCTTCACGGTTTGCGCGAGTTCATTAGTGCTTTGCGCCAGTTCATATCAGATTCGTATCATACTTCACGCAAAGTGTTATTTGCATCATCAGTTCTTCGCGCGAATCCCAATTTGCATCATACATTACTCAAGAAAATCAGTGTTTGCGTTATCTTGTTTTCGCACAAAATTCAAATTGTAGTGTTTACTTTGCGCTAGACTAAGGTCACGCAAAGATAGATTTGCGCTACACACTGATCACCCAAAGTCAGATTAGCGTCACACACTGATCACACAAAGTCAGGTTTGCGTCACACACTGATCACGCAAAGTCAGATTTGCGTCACACACTGGTCACGCAAAGTCAGATTTGCGTCACACACTGGTCACGCGAAGTTCGGTTTGCGCCATGCCCTTCTAGCGAGAAGTGTAGTTTGCGCCATAAACCCATAACGCAACTCACATTTGCGCTACAGTCTGTTCACGCAATTTTCAATCTTGCGCCAGATACAGTGTTTATACTTGATTTTTTTTTTGAAAGTTTTCTTGATTTGTTGGATTTAAAGATCTTTACTAGCTAACATTTTTCATAGTGTGTAGGTTTATACATCTTCTCATCATGTCGAATGATTTACTCTCTATGGGATCTCATCTAAAGCCTCCAGTCTTGTCTATCGGAGAATACTCTCAATGGAAGAAGAGGATGACTCAGTTCTTGAATCTCAAGAACAGAGATTATATGGAGTCTATCATAAATCGTCCAATTGTGCCAAAAACGCATGTACCTGGACAAGCAGCTTCAGCTACATCTCCAGAAATTCCTGACAGATATGTGCCAAAGCCATATGAATACTTCAGTGAAACAGAAAAGGCAAGACATAAGATAGATGAAGAGGCACTCATCTATCTAACCATGGCAATTCCCAATGACATCTACAATCGTGTAGACAGTAGGGAATCTGCAAAAGCCTTATGGGATGAACTGGCGAGACAGTTTCAGGGAACAAAGAAGTCAATTCAGACAAAGCTGAATCAAAGTATAAATGCGTATGAAGGCTTCCATGCAAAAGAAGGAGAGACTTTGTTGGAGACATACACACGTTTCAATGTGATTCTGAATGATCTAAGGAGAAATAGAATGAACAAGTCAGTATCAGAGATCAATTATAAGTTCATTAAGAACTTGAACCCAGAGTGGAAAAGCTATGCTATCAACATTCAGATGACTAAGGACATGGATCAAGAAGAAGTCAATGATATCTTCACAACTTTGTCTCAGCACGAGGATGAAGTAAAACAGTTGAATGCTGAAAAGAAGATGGTCAAGGATTCTCTAGCCTTAATGTCTGAACGTAAGAAAGGGTCAAGTTTCAAGTCCAATTCTTCTTATAAGACAAAGTCAAGGAAGTCCAAAGCTATCCTCACTGAAATCACTTATTCAAGTACTGATGAATCTTCTACTGAAGTTGAAGAGCATTCAAACGAGGATATTCAACGGTTTGCTGAAAACCTGTCTCTCCTAACTAAACAGTTTCAGAAAAGCTTTGGTAAGAACAGATTCTCAAAGCCGAAATATGAGAGTTACAAGAAAGACAAGTACAAACCAAGGTCTGAAAAGAAGTATGAGAAAAGAGGAGAAAAAAGAGATGAAAAGAGAGAGGAGAAAAGAGAAGAGAAGAGAGAAGGAAAGAAAGAAGAGTATGAGCCGAAATATGGACATAACTGTGGAAAACCAGGTCATTTTTCAAAAGATTGCAAGTTCAAGCGAACAAAGAATTCAGAATACTATGCTAGGAAATCACTGATTGCAAAGAAAGTGGAAGATGGTAAAAACCTAATGGCGGAAGAGGAAAATTGGTTCTACAAGAGTTCTGATGATGAAACGACACATTTTACTCAGGTGTGTATGATGGCCAAAGTGGATGAAGACACCGAATCATCTTCTGATCATTCCGACTGTGGTTCTGAGGTACGTACTATGTTCAACTATGAACTTGTTCAATCTTTGAAAGCTCAGGTCCAATTCATGAAAGAAGAGTTTGAAAATTTGAAAGTCAAACTTAGTCATGAAAGACAAACAATGTTGAATTTTCGCGATGAAAATGCAATGTTGAAAGATGTTGTTAAGGAGAAAGAATATGAGAAAGAGATTTTGAAAAAGGACAAAGATGTTTTAAAATCAAAAATATCTGAGCTTGAAAGGGATCTTGTAAATTTAAATGCTGAAAAAGGTGAATTTGAAATCAAGTTTGAAGCATGTTTTCAAAGAAAGAAACGAGGCATATTGTAAAATCAAGCAACTGGAGGATTTAAATCTGAAAAGAGGACAGACTGAGCAAACATTAAATCTTTTAACAAAGAAACTCCAAGATGTTCGATTTTATGATGTTAAAAAAGGTTTAGGTTTTGAAGCAAATAATGTTTTGAAAAGAGCACCAGAAAATTTGTATAATTTTGATAAGATGGGCTCTACTCCTACAAAACCTGATATTCGTGATACTTTTGTTACTTTTCTTAAAGGTAAAGTTGTGAATGATGATGACACTTCATCTTGTGCTGATTCAATTTCAAGTTTTAAATCTGTTGGTTTTACTTATAAAGATTTGAACGAAAGTTACAAAACAAGAAAACCGGAATTTAGTGAATTTTCTTCACTATTTTCTCCTTGTTTACCAACAGAGTCAGCTAAAGTTGAAGCAAATTGTTCTGAATCTCAGTGTCAGTATGATGAATCTGATTCAGAAACTGATGTTGAGAATCAAATTCCTTTATCTGATTCATTCACTTCTAATTCCTTAAAAGAATCAAAAGGTGAAAATATCATGAATCAAAACCTTAATTCTGATTTTTCAAAAATTATGACTGAGGAGATCTTTTCAGAAACGATGAGTGCTTCAGATCCTGTACCTATAATAGAAAAGATGGAATCAAACTCTGAGGTGAATCAAGCATCTATCTTTGAGAAACAAATCACGGATCTTCAAAAGACGATTGAAGAGTTAGAAGATGAGAACATTGATCTCAGATTCAAACTTGACAAGTCTTCTGAAGAAAACAAAGAACTCTCTAGAGAGTTAAAAGTTTTAAAAGATGATTTGTTTAAACAAAATCTAAAAGAGAAAAAGATGTTTGAGTCTCCAAACTGGAATGTTCATTCTAATCCAGAGTTTGAGACTATTAATTCTAAAACTTCAGTTGTTTATACTACTACTCCTGAATATCCTCCGAGTATTTTTGAAAAGGGAGAAACTTCTTGTACTTCAAAGCCAAAATCATCTTCTACAAATAAAGCTAACAAGATTATGTTTCCTGTTTCAGATATTAAAAGGCAGAATGATAAAGGAGAATGGATGAAGAATTTGAAGGAAAATAAAGTTGCTACAAATAAATGTAGTATCAGTGATAGTGATAGTTTGATTTGTAAAAATTAAAACGTTTTCAAATGTCAAAGTTGTATGAATGCTTGTACTTCATTAGATAAATCTAAGCTTTTGACATTTGCACGTAAGAATTTTATCTGCAATGTAACACCCGGAAATTTATAAGGTAAGTAATCGTTTCCCTAATTTCGTTAATTGTGTTAGAGGAGAAGATGAGACCTATTATGCGCATATGCTCACTTTTATAATGCCTTTATGATCTATGAACTGTGTATGCACGTTTCCCGTTTGAACCTCGCGCTTAAAAATCGAAATTGGTTAAAGTTTCGGTCTGACCTGGGTGTGGCGCGACAATGACACGCGACAATGACTAGTGTCATTGTCGCTGGTCATTGTCGCATGGAGTGTACCGTAGGGTGGGAGAGTTCAGCGACTATGACATGCGACAATGCCCATGGGCATTGTCGCTGGGGCATTGTCGCCCGTGGACAGCAGACTTCATTGATTAAAACCATTTCAACCCTCATTTACCACACTTATCATTTTGAAAACGGGAGAGCCTCCATTTGGACGATTTTTGAGCTTCTCAAACACACACACACACACACTTATTGCTAGGGTTTGGGTTGTTGAAAGCATTAAAGTGGTAATCCAAGCTATATTCAAGTGTTTCCTTGAAGTGTTCATCAAGATTCTCGTTCCTCATCTTCAAGTCTCATCTTCCTCAACTTCTAGAGTTTCATCTTTTCTAGGTTTTGGTCAAAAACCTAGATTGTGAGTTTACTAATCTTTGTTAAAACTAGATACACATCATTATCTTCTACTTGTTGATGTTAATGCATCTCTCAAATGTTCATGTTTAATGGTTCAAGTATTTAGGGGTTTTACCCATGGTTTTATGTATATGAAAGTACCATGTTCTATATGTGTATATCTTGGTATGTTGATGATTCCTTCTTGGAATGCCTTTTTGACGACCTTATATTCTCATGAAGTATTTGGATGGAAATATGTCATATGTTGGATTTACATGATTAGGATGGTGATAGTGTGTTCTTGGTGGATATCCGAAATGTGACGGATTGAAACACATCTTGAGACCTCCTAAATGCATTATGTGGACGAACCAAGTCTGTGATTCACTATAGGAATGTAGGTGGGTGACATTTGGAGAATTTCCTAAGGCGGTAGTCTCCTATGTACATAGACCTCCGCCGTCGGGGAACGGTAGTTCCCGGTGCGTGTCGGACCTTTGGGTTGCCATAGAAAGTGGCTTCAAGGTGCATTGCCTCTTTGGGTGAACCGGATTGGAGATATGGGTCGCTCCCGTTGACTCCACATCTACGTGATTATTTGTTAACTGCTGATAAGAAATGTAACTGTTTCTGGCATGATTTTTACTTGTTCAACTCACTAGGCTTTTTGGCCTAACACTTGTTTGGTGTCGATGTGTATCTCAGGTTGTTAGACCACAATCTCATTGGATTCCAGATCATCCAAACTGAAGATCGCAATCTAAAGCTAAAGCCGGAACGTCGACTCTCGATAATAAAATCTATGTCTATTTGTAATAAATGTCAATGTAATTTAATGTAATTGTTTGTTTATTATATTAGTTTACTTAGATTAATTATCTAAGTTATAAATATTGTAAAAGGTAACTTAGTTTGTTTCTAAGTTAGTTTCTAGTTTGTTAGAAATAATATCTAGATTTAATAACTAGATATTATCTAGTTAGTGTGTTCAACACACTTGTTAGATTGTGTATCTCTAACAACTCTCTCTAAGAGATCAAATAACTTCAACACATAAAAACACACACTTGAAGGTGTAAAAGAGAGAAAACATAGAGAACACATCAAGAGCTTAATCGATCAACCTTGTAATCGTTTGATATAATCAATACAGGTTGGTAATCGTTATTGTGTTGTTATTCTATAAACTTGATAAGTATTGTTGGACCGACAATTGGTATCAGAGCCTGATTAAGATAAAAAACAAGTTTATGGGAAAAACGACCTTGTGTTCTTGAACAAAATTCGATTTTGTGATTTTGAGTGTTTTAGGTGTTAGAATTGATCAGGTTGTGATCGTACTACATGCTAGATCGAATTGTTGCTATTTAATTTCTCTTTAAAGCTAATATCGAGTTCCAATTTGGTGATTAAGTGGTCTGAAAGTCGAAGAACAAAAACTTACTGTGTCATTGATTTTATTTCGAAAAAGAGTGTTTTAGAAGGATCGAGTGCTTACATTATGTTCTAGAAGTAATTCTAGACATATTGGTAGAGTTTGGTGTTGCTAAATCGTTTCAGGAACAAGATTCATACGATTTTCAGAAGAACAGGTCGAACACCCGCATTCCAGAGGTTGAATAACCCGCATTTCTCAACTTTGCGGGTCCAACTACATACGCATTTCTCTACTTTGCGTGTCTCAAGTGACCCGCATACCTAAACTTTGCGTGTCTCAAGCACCCGCATTTCTTACTTTGCGGTTCCAACATAACCCGCATTCCTTACTTTGCGGCTCTCAAAGGACCCGCAATCCTCAAAAAGTCGGGTTCCAAAGCACCCGCAAAGCTGAACTTTTCGGTTCTCAAAGGACCCGCATTCCTCAAAGACCCGCATACCTCAGACCCGCATTTCTCCTTGTGCGCTCCTCGTTTGAAACGCAAAACTTCTCAAACACAAAGCTCCAATCCAGACTTAGAATATTTTTTTTCTGAGAATTTTTCGAAACTGTAATAGGGTCTTTAATAGTCATAAATTTTTTCTCTAGGGGCGCTGCCCCCATACCCCCGTGCTAAGTCTGCCTAGGGGGACAAAATTTCTTTTGTGATCAAATTTTATTTGAATTAACGATCATATCTTTCAAGCTTTCTCATATAATCAATACAGGATGACATCCAAAGAAGCTCTCGCAATAGGAACCGACACCAAGCCACCAGTTCTCTTTCGAGGGGAATACGAACAGTGGAAGGATAGGTTTCTAAACTTCATTGAAAGACAGGATTTGGGTAATTTCATTATACAATCCCTAGAAGAAGGCCTAATGGAAACACAGTATAGGGAGCCAGCAGCAGGAACTCAAGAAGCAAAAGTTGCACTCTCTTATACAGATCTAACAGGTGATGCTAAGCTAAGAGCAAAAGGTGACAGGTTAGCCAAGTCATACATTCTACAAGGGATTACAAATGAAATCTATGTAAAGATTGACAGCTACAAAGCCTCAGCCAAACAAATGTGGGATCAACTAGAGAAAATGATGTTGGGTTCAAAGATTGGGAACCAACTGAAAATCTCTAACTGCCTGCACAGTTTTGAAGAATTCAAAGGCAGAACTGGAGAAACTCTAGAAGGAATATATGATAGGTTTGTGACATTGCTAAACGAATTGAGCAAGAACAAGGTCAACAAATCTCAAATCGAGCTGAATATCAAATTCCTGAGTATTCTACAACCAGAATGGAAAAGTTTTGCTAGGCAGATGAGGCAGATAAAAGACCTGAATGAAATTCCACTTCACGAGGTGTATGAAACCCTCCGACAAAATGAAGATGAGGTGGATGAAATTCTAGCAGAAAAGAGAAAAGGAAAGACAGTTGAATACACAGTCGCTCTTGTTGTGAAGAAGAAGAAGAACAAGACGATTGTGTATGAATCAGAAGAAACTGAAGCTGATGTTGTCTCTGACTCGGATGAAAATGAACAAATGCAGCAAGCAATTCAGTTTCTAACAAATGCATTTCAGAAAAAGTTCTACAGAAATCCAACGTCAAACAGTCAGAGGTACTCTTCTGGACCCAACAACTATGCTCACAAGAAAAGAATTGAGGGAAACAGATATGAAGGAAATAGGTATGAAGGGAAAAGATTTGAAGGGAAAAGATTTGAAGGGAAGAGATTTGAAGGGAAGAGACAAGAGGAGAAGAAATCTGATGAGAGAAGATATCAGACAGAAGAAAACAGATTGGAAGAGAAGAAACCGGAAGAAAGGAAGTACAAAGCTGAAGGATCAAGTCAGCCAGGACCACCGATGTGCTACAACTGTGGCAAAACCGGTCACTTTGCCAAGGATTGCCGAATATCATAGGTTAGAAACTCCGACTTCTACAAGAACAAGATGCTTCTTGCAAAGCAACAGGAGACAGACAAGGCGCTGATGGCTGAAGATGAATACTGGCTGGATCACTCAGATGAAGAAGAAGATGAAGAAGAAGATGAAGAAGAAAAGGATGAAGCCGTCAATATGTGCTTAATGGGAAAAATCGAATCAGATACTGAAGCTGATTCAGAAAATGAAGAAGAGGAGGTATGTGATTTATCGTATAAAGCTTTAATGAATAAAATGCATGCTATGGTTTTAAAACAAGAAGAGTTAGAATCTAATCTTAAGCGAGAAAATGGTGTTATTATTAATAAAAACCAATTGATACAAAAACTTAGCGATGAACTTGCTGAGAAGAAAGTATTAGTTGAGGTTTTACATACAAACGTTGACACCAACGCAAAAGAACAGACTATAATTCTAAAAGAGAATAGTGAGCTCAAGTCTAAATTGACAAAAAGTGAGATTGATTTTTATAAGCTTACTAAAGTGCATTCTTTATGTACTAAAGAAAACAAGACCTTAATTGCTAAATTAGATGTTTTGGAAAAGAAGCTATACTCATTAGGTCAAAGTGAGCAAACCATTCATCTTAACAAACCGAAAAAGAATAAAGAAAATTGGGGAATCGGTTATGTGAAACCTCAACGTCTTCAAAAGGGTATAAGAGAAGTGCCTGCACTTTATGACTATACCTCTATGCTTGTTTCTCACCGAATCGACTCATTTAAAGTTTTCCATACTAAACTATCAGAAGAGGATGAAGCTAATTAATTTGAAAAACGGATGAAGTCAACTAAAGTTCACGCTCCATTTTATTATGCAAAGTTGAATAACAGTTATGACTATCCAAATGATGAAAAGAAATCTC
This sequence comes from Arctium lappa, assembly GCA_023525745.1. Taxonomy (NCBI): domain Eukaryota; kingdom Viridiplantae; phylum Streptophyta; class Magnoliopsida; order Asterales; family Asteraceae; genus Arctium; species Arctium lappa. The sequence goes on along the minus strand of CM042063.1, from coordinate 38,018,002 downwards.
TTTCAACTAACTACTTTCAAAGTTATTCTGAAAAAGAAATGGAGGCGAAGCCTGTTATAGGTAAAATTTATGTCCCTTCTCTCGTGTTAGAAAGTAAAATTTCTGAACTCGAGACCTCTTTATCAGATGAAAGACTTATGATTGAGATTCAACAAAAGGTTTTTTCAACTGTTATGAAAAATGTTGTTTTTACAAAGGCTTTTACTTCTAATGACATGTTTGGTTCATCAAACGAAGAGTTTAATTTTCTTAATTCTGACGGTGGTTTAGATGGTTATTTTAAACAAATTGATTTTAATGCGAAACTTCCTAACCATGCATCTTTTGTTAAGAAAACTTCAAGAAAAAACAGTTTGCCTGTGTTCATTGCAAAATCAACGAAAGCTTTCGTTGATAAATCAGTCTCTGTGAACGCTAAGAGTGCTAAAGGTAAGAAAATATCTCAGCATTCACAGAAACCAACCACTACTGGTAATTCTAAGAAGAAGCATTCAGTTGTTTCTCAAAGGTCTAACTCACCAGTTTTACATGTTTCAGATATGAGCAAGTCAAGACCTGAAGCCCATTCTCAATGGCAACCAAAACGGAAGCTTGACAAGGCCGTTTTATCGTCTAGTAGTGTTAATTGTAATAAGACTTCGCTTACTAAAGATGTTGTGATTGCTGAAATTGCTGTTTTGAATCCAAAACTTGTTGTTTCTCGTAAACAATATACAATGAAACAATTATTTCAGTTATCTTTATCTGCTGGAAAGTCCTCTATCTATAATAAACATGTTTCTATTACTTGTCAAGATTCTGGAGATTGGTTTGGAAATTACCATGTGCATTCATCTCATACCAACTCTCATGCTTTTCAAAAGAACAAAGGATCCAATTTGAAATGGATACCAAAATCTTGTGCTAACACAGCAGGACCCAAATTCCAGTAGGTACCTAAGGCTAAATCTGTGTTGCAGGCACACAATGATTAAAGAGAAAGCGACTTCTGATTATGTACAGATCAGGACTCGTTCTTCAAAGTCAAAATAGGTTTTTGGATAATGCAGTTCAAAACCCGAACATCAAATGCGAAATAGGCTTTTGAACAAATCAGTTCAAGACCCGCACTTCGATAATCAAAGTGAATATTCCAAAGTTGTCATATAAATATCTAAATTTCCAATTTCTCTTATGCAGACTTGTCATACATGGTTCTTGGACAGCGGATGTTCAAAGCACATGACAAGGCAAAAAGAGATACTGTCCAACTTTAAAGACAAATTTTGTGGAACAGTAAGATTCGGAAACGACCAGTTTTCTCCAATATTGGGATACGGTGATGTACAACATGACAAAGTCACTATCAAGAAGGTGAGTTATGTATAAGGCTTAGGACACAACTTGTTCAGTATAGGCCAGTTGTGCGACAAAGACTTAGAGGTCAACTTCAAAGCCAAAAGATGTTCCGTTCGCAATGAAGAAGGCGAAGAACTTTTGGTCGGTAAACGAGAATCAGACCTCTACACAATAAATTTATCAGATGTCCATACTGACAAGCAAGTTTGTCTACTATCGAAAGCTTCGATGAAACAAAGTTGGTTATGGCATCGACGTCTTTCGCACCTCAACTTTCGGTACATCAACGATTTGGTCAATGGAAAGCTCGTCAAAGGACTTCCAGAGCTGAAATATGAGAGAGAACATCTATGCGCAGCTTGTGAAAAGGGGAAGATGAAGAGGGCACCTCATAAACCAAAGCCTGAACCAAGTACAAAAGCTCCTTTAGAGTTATTGCATATGGATCTATGCGGTCCAATGCGCACTCAAAGCTTAGGCGGCAAGAAGTACATACTCGTGATCGTGGACGATTATTCGCGGTACACATGGGTCAAGTTTCTACGTACAAAGGATGAAACACCAGATGTTATCATTACATTCCTGAAGACGACCCAGGTGAATCTGCAGAAACCAGTCAAGTTTCTACGAATAGATAACGGCACAGAGTTCAAGAACAACAAAGTTGAAGAATATCTCGAATCTGTCGGGATTTCACATCAATACTCTGCTGCTCGTACGCCTCAACAAAATGGAGTGGTTGAAAGAAGAAATCGAACGCTAGTCGAGGCTGCTCGTACTATGCTAAGTCATTCCAACTTAGCTCTATTTTTGTGGGCAGAAGCTGTTTCGACCGCGTGCTACACACAGAATCGATCCATGATACATCGGAGATTCAAGAAGACTCCTTACACGTTAATCAACAACAGAACACCGACAATCAAATATTTCCATATATTTGGATGTAAGTGTTTCGTATTAAACGATAGGGAAAATCTCAACAAATTCAGCGCTAAGGCAGATGAAGGAATCTTCATTGGATATTCCTCGACTTCAACTGCATATCGTGTCTATCTAAAGAAGACAAAGACGGTGATTGAAAGCGTCAACGTCACCTGTGATGAAGAAATGGCTTCCGAACAACACAGTTCAGAACCCGCAATAACAGGAATACTAGTTTCTGGGCAACTCAGTCCAGAACCTATGTCTCAACAAAATAAATTAGATGAAGCATCAACTTCTACTAACCATTTATCTGATTTAGATTTATTATTTGAATTGTTTTATGATGAATATCTCGGATCTAATGTAAAGAAATCTGTTGTGGTTGACAGGATGGAAGACTTAACGACTCCTCACCCCACCAGTTCAGATGTTCCAATTGAATCAAACGCCCCGATTCAACAAGAGATAACAATTCAAATGCCGACTTCAACAGTTGAAGAAGTGACAAATCAGAACGAGACAGAAGTAGCTGAAACAGTAGGATGTTTTGTACAGATCAATCTACAGCCAGAACAAGTTGTACCTGCTGAGTCTTCTGAACCTGCTACTTCAACTGAAATCACTCCTCATGAACAAACAGAAGAAGGTACAAGTGGATTTGTAGATGACACAACCGACATACAATCATCTAATCCACTGCCTCATGAACATAAATGGACCAAAGAGCACCCGCTAAGCCAGATTATTGGTGATCCATCAAAACCGGTGCAAACTAGGTCAGCATCAATGAACATTTGCATGCATGACTCCTTTCTGAGCAAGATTGAGCCAACAAGAGTATCAGAAGCTCTTGCTGATCCAGAATGGGTGATCTCAATGCAAGAAGAGCTAAATCAGTTCGATGCACTTAAAGTCTGGAGACTCGTACCGAAACCTCAAGGTAAAACCATAATAGGTACGAAATGGGTGTTTAAAATAAAGAAAGACGAAGATGGAACCGTCATCAGAAACAAGGCACGACTAGTAACCAAAGGATACAGACAAGAGGAAGGAATAGACTATGACGAAACATATGCTTCTGTGGCGCGATTAGAGGCAATCAGAATGTTTCTAGCCTACGCAGCCCACAAGAACTTCACGGTCTTTCAAATGGACGTGAAGACAACATTCCTCAATGGAATTCTGAAAGAGGAAGTCTACGTCTCTCAGCCAGAGGGATTTGTCAATCAAGAGAAGCCAAATCACGTTTACATTCTCGACAAAGCACTCTATGGTCTGAAACAAGCACCTCGAGCCTGGTATGATGTCCTTTCTAATTTTCTAGTCAAGTCTGGGTTTTCAAAAGGTACGGTGGATACCACTTTGTTTATTAAAAAGGAAAAAGGCGATATCATTTTAATTCAAATCTATGTAGATGATATTATCTTTGGCTCTACAAATACTAAGTACTGTAAGAATTTCGCAAACCTTATGGTGTCTAGATTTCAGATGAACATGATGGGAGAGATGAATTTCTTTCTCGGATTGCAAGTCAAACAGTTTTCTACGGGTATCTTTATCAATCAATCAAAGTACATTAGGGATATTCTTCGGAAGTTCCAAATGGAAAATTCAAAACCGATTGGTACCCCAATGGCACCAGGTACTAAGATTGGCAGCGATCCTTCGGGAAAGGCTGTTGATATTAGGACTTATCAAGGGATGATAGGTTCTTTAATGTATCTTACGTCGAGTAGGCCAAATATAATGTTTTCAACATGGTTATGTGCAAGATATCAGGCCAATCCTAAAGAAATCCATTTGTCTGCTGTGAAGCGCATCTTTAGGTATCTGAAGGGCACTGCAGATCTTGGTCTGTGGTATCCTAAAGATACTAGTTTTGAACTAACAGCCTACACAGATGCAGATCATGCAGGTTGTATGTTAGACAGGAAGAGCACGTCAGGACATGTGCAGTTCCTCGGTGACAAATTAGTAAGTTGGGGATCAAAGAAGCAACTTTGTGTTTCAACTTCTACGGCCGAAGCAGAATATGTAGCTGCTGCTAGCTGCTGTTCTCAGGTCTTATGGATGCAAATACAACTTTGCGACTACGGTTTCCACTTCAACAAAATCCCGATCTACTGCGACTCTAAGAGCGCCATCGCAATAACAGCGAATCCTGTTCAACACATAAAAATCAAACATATCGACGTCAGGTATCACTTTATCAAAGATCATGTAGAAAAAGGAAACATAGAACTTTTCTTTGTAAAAACAGATTATCAACTTGCAGATTTGTTTACCAAGGCGTTAGATGAAAAGAGATTCAACTTTCTTATCTCTAAGCTTGGTATGCTAAATCTTAAGACATAATCAGTAGTTACCTATAAAAGTTCACTATTGTTTACTTTTTTCTCATATCTTTATGCTTAATTGTGAATGATATCTGTATTTCATATGTTAATGTTCATGATTCTAGGGGGAGTATGAGAAGAAACTCATACTTGGTTAATATTAATTTGAGGGGGAGCTCATAAGATTTCTGCACTTACGTTTTATGACAAATTTTTGTAATGCAAGATTTTAGGGGGAGCTCTTCACGTCAAAGGAGTACGGATATGACTTCTGATTACTTCTGATCAGAACTCGTACTTTAAAAGTTTTATTGCCTTTTGTCTTTTCAATATAAGTGAATAATTATTACTTTGACTTGACATTAGACTTTTGCAGAATTTTTGAGAGAAGCTTACACGTTCATATTTCTATGACTTAAAGCTTAGCTTCATGAGATGAAAGATCACTCGTTAAGGTATAATTCTATATCTTCATCTCATATATGGTTGAAAGAAGGACAACTTTCAATCATAGAAAACATTGTTTTTAATGTTCAAACCACTTCCCGATTTTTCATCAAATTTTAGATTTTGGGAGTGTATTTTAAATGTTTTCATGATCTAAATTGTGCTTTAACTGAAATAGTTAAACAATTCTGAGCATCACGTGCATCTAGGAAAACAAAGAATCATTGTGCTAGGAATTAACACAACTTCAATGGAATCGCATTAACCAGTGATTTCTACCCATGAAGTTAAATCCTTAGTGTTTGAGTGTGCAAGGGAAAAGAAATGAGTGTGATTAGAGAAAGCAAAAAGTTTAAAAGAAAGAGCGTGTGAGAATAGAGTTAAAAGAATATGACAACTCTGCACCAACTTTTTCTGAGCCGGGTAGCCACAATTCTAGTGATTCACAATTCTTTGGTGATCATTATTGAAACAGGCAACTAACCCATGCCAACTCTTGATCAAACCTCACCATCTACTCATTTTCTTCTCAAAAAGAAAATGTTTCATTTTCAAAGGGGATGCAGCACATATGCTATCTGATTTTCATTCGGAAAATCTAGATATTGAAAAGAAGGAAGTCTGCCCTACCTTCGCACTTTAATCATGCACATTGAGTCTGTGTTTAACTTACTGTTGTCTCAGTGGTTTACACAATTTTGAGCCAATAAGCAATCATCCGTGCTTAATTCTTTCAAACACAAGCACGAACACACAAGGAATTAGTTTCTTTGTCATAACGTTTATAGAAATTACCTTTGTGGTGTTTCGATGATTAAATGGAAGCCCTGGGGGAGTCAACATCAAAACAGCTCCTTTCCAATGTGTATTCGTTACACTCAGTGACTTAGTGTTACTGACAGGCATGATATCTGATTCATTAGTTGATTTCAGGTGTTACATATCTAATTTGTCTGGATTTGCAAAGACCTGGAAGAATCTCTTATGAATTGACGAATCAGGGGCTCTAACCGCAAGATTGACATTTCTTACAACAAATTTTGATGAAGTCGTTGCACTTAACATCAAAAAGGGGGAGAATGACTACACAAGAAATGGCAAAGGTCACATGTTTCAAGAATCACGTCAAAGACTGAATTCTTCTAAAGAAAGTAGATTGAAGACATGTTGATTTCAGAGAAAGAGATTGCATCTTCTGAGCTGAACAAGAAGACTAAATTGGATAAATCTTTTTATTAAATGATCTTGATCCAAAGGGGGAGATTGTTAGACCACCGTCTCATTGGATTCCAGATCATCCAAACTGAAGATCGCAATCTGAAGCTAAAGCCGGAACGTCGACTCTCGATAATAAAGTCTATGTCTATTTGTAATAAATGTCAATGTAATTTAATGTAATTGTTTGTTTATTATATTAGTTTACTTAGATTAATTATCTAAGTTATAAATATTGTAAAAGGTAACTTAGTTTGTTTCTAAGTTAGTTTCTAGTTTGTTAGAAATAATATCTAGATTTAATATCTAGATATTATCTAGTTAGTGTGTTCAACACACTTGTTAGATTGTGTATCTCTAACAACTCTCTCTAAGAGATCAAATAACTTCAACACATAAAAACACACACTTGAAGGTGTAAAAGAGAGAAAACATAGAGAACACATCAAGAGCTTAATCGATCAACCTTGTAATCGTTTGATATAATCAATACAGGTTGGTAATCGTTATTGTGTTGTTATTCTATAAACTTGATAAGTATTGTTGGACCGACACAGGTGTTAGCAGCGTGATTCCTAGGCAGGTATAGATGCTTTGGGCGAGAGCTTGGGGATACGTCACTTGGACTATTTTGAGAAGCCTTGGGTTTATAGATGACACCCCTTTTTGTAATCTCTTTTCTAGATGTAGAAATTAGATTAGTTGGTTGTTGTTTATTTATCCGTTTGTGATTAAACAGGTTTAATTATTGTATTATTCCCCTTTTTGGGAGGCTCTTGCTATGGCAATTTTAGTATACCTCATGTCCGTTTTTCGGATTTTTGTTATCCCTATTTTTAGGGTGTTACAAGTTGGTATCAGAGCTTTAGTTTAAGTGAACTAGGTATTGTTGTAGCATATCTAGACTTAAGCTTTAGACTGTTTTGACTTCACTGTCCTCTTGGGGTAGAAATCCTAGGTAGGGAGAGTGTTAGGTTGCGGAATTACATTAATTAAGAGTTGTGATGATGGTGACAAGAATTCTTGTGTATAGTTCGTTCACAATTTCACTTAGCTATTGCTATTATGAATGCATTGTTACGTGAGCATACTTGACTTACTGTTATTGTGATAATTGATGAATGTATTAGTACGTACAATGAGTTAAAATCGCTTAGTCTTTTCTCAATCCCTTTCTCGTACTTGTGTGGCAGCGTGCAATGGTAAACACGTGGAGCAGATTACCGAATTCGCCTGAGGCTCAGGTGGAGGTGCAATCTACCGCTGACCGACCTCCTTTGGTCGTAACCTCCGATGAACCTCCCATACCCTCGATGTTGAGAAGGGAACCGGAGCATATTCCTCGCAGGAACATCGTGGTGGATAATGCTATTCTGGAAGAGGTGACCATGGAGACCGGGATTCGAGATAGCATGATGCTGGCTATGAATTCTGCCATGGCCCAGCAACAACTCCAACAACAAGAGTTTTTCATGAAACTCCTAGAAGATCGAGATGCGAGTAACCGCCAACCCGAGATTATGGCAGAGAATATCATAGTTGGGTCGGGTGATAGACCTGAAGTGGTGGTGACCGAAGAGCAGCCGAGCAACGTGAATCGAGAGAGGGCTAAGGGATGCTCCTACAAGGCTTTTCTGGGATGCAACCCTAAAGAGTTTGCGGGTTCCGACAACCCGGTTGCATGTATGTACTGGCTCAAGGAAGTGGAAATGGCCTTTGAGTCTAGCGAGTGCGACGTCTCGCAACGGGTGAAGTTTGCTTCTCAATTACTCCGAGGAGAGGCATTGATCTGGTGGAATCTCACCCGGTCCTCCCTCACCCCCGAGGTTTTAGCAAAGCTGACTTGGACAGTCTTCAAGAAGAAGATCATGGACAAGTATTGCAGCGAGCGTTCGCTGGACAAACTGGAAGCCGAGTTCCGGAATCTGAAGAAAGGGAATTTGTCCGTAGCCAACTACTCCAAGCTGTTTCTGGAGAAGTTGAACTTAGTGGGATATTTGGTCCCAGATGAGAGATCTAAAATTAAGGCCTTCTGTCTTAGCCTACCGGCCGATATGCGGACTGACGTGCGCAATGCCGGAGGGTCAACTCTTCAAGAAGTCATTGAGGAGGCCTTGCTTGTGGAAAATGATAGGTTGGCAGAGAAGGAGGAAAGAAGTGTTGCGGGTGAGAAGAGGAAGTGGTAAGGGCCATCTGGGCTCGTTCGTCAGTCGAAGCCTTTTGTTAGCGGGAGATCTGGCGACGCTCATAAAAGTGATCAGTGGTGCCAAAAGTGTAGAACCAAACACTCGGGCGCGTGTGCTCCTAAAACCTACGCAGGTCCGGTAGGTTGTACCAAGTGTGGCAGGAAGGGTCATGTGGCTCGGGATGGCGCTACCCATCCGACGATATGTTTTGAGTGCCAGGAGCCGGGGCACGTGAGGAGAAATTGTCCAAAGGTGGCGGGGTTTAATCAAAGCAGGTCTGTAGGGTCGACGGCTAGAGTCGACCAATCGCCGAGGGTGCCGAGTTGAGCTTTTCGGATGACTACCGAAGAGGCAAAGGAGACCGCCGATGTTGTTTCGGGTACGTTCCTAGTAAACTCCTTTCCTGCTCGTGTTTTGTTTGATTCGGGTGATACGTGTTCGTTTGTATCGGATATTTTTTGTAAGAGTTTCGTCACTCCTATTAGTGTCCTTCCCGATGCACTAGTAGTAGAGATTGCGCACTAGTAGTAAAGATTGCCAGCGGTGACCAAGTAATTATCCGAGACCGTTATTGTGATTGCACCATAGTGATCAATGGGAGTCCTTTTGGGGTGGATTTACTTCCTATGACCATCGGAGGATTCGACGTGGTCATAGGCATGGATTGGTTGTCAAGGCACAAGGCTGACATCTTTTGTTCTAAGAAAATGATCCAAGTGCCTTTGACGGAAGGCGGCGTGGTCATCATCTATGGGGAGAAAGGAAAGGGGCGCAACCCCATTATTTCCTCCCTCAAAGCGCGAAAGTTTCTAGCGAAGGGTTACCCTTCGTATCTAGCGTACGTTGTGGAAGCGAAGAAGGAAAAGAAGACGGTGGAAGACGTGAGGATCGTGCGGGATTATCCGGATGTCTTCCCGGAAGACCTTCCCGGATTACCACCGGAACGTCAAGTGGAGTTTCAAATTGACCTCACTCCGGGAGCGGCTCCGATAGCCCGAGCTCCCTATCATTTGTCCCCGACGGAGATGAAGGAGATGATGACGCAACTTCAAGAGTTGTTAGAGAAGGGTTTTATCCGACCGAGTTATTCACCTTGGGGAGCGCTGGTGTTGTTCGTGAAGAAGAAGGACAGATCGATGAGGATGTGTATTGACTACCGTGAGTTGAACAAAGTCACGGTAAATAACAAGTATCCTTTACCTCGCATCGATGACCTCTTCGATCAACTTCAAGATGCAGGATGTTTCTCGAAGATTGACCTCCGATCCGGTTATCATCAAGTGAGAGTGAAGAATGATGATATTCCGAAGACGGCCTTCCGAATGCGTTACGGTCACTATGAGTTCTTGGTGATGTCTTTTGGGTTGATCAATGCGCCGGCCGTGTTTATGGACTTGATGAACCGTGTGTGTCGCCCATTCTTGGATAAATCCGTGATCGTTTTTATCGACGATATTCTAATTTATTCTAAGGACGAATCCGAACATGGGAAACACTTGCGAGAAGTCTTGGAAGTCCTAAGAAGAGAGAAGTTGTTCGCCAAGTTCTCTAAGTGCGAGTTTTGTCTTCGAGAAGTGCAATTCTTGGGGCACGTGGTGTCAGGATCGAATTCTCAACAAGAATTAATTCTCAGAAACAATATCAAAGAAGTTTGCGGAATAACACTTTGATATTTTATGAAACAGTAACTCAACACAGAAAATATGAAAAACAAACTGTAAACTTGTATTGAATGCTTTGAAGTTTCAAGATTACACACTCAACCTCAATATTGATGAACAGGCTCACCAATACGAATTCTTCTTCTCTAGAATTAGGATCTATGCCTTAAGGTTGATTTTTCTCTATATCTTCAAAAAATTATCTCTAAAACTATTCTATATCTTCTATACATATACTAAAGAAAAAGATAATTACAATAAATAAACAAATCTTCAGTATATCTTCCATGTATATCTCTAAGCTTCCATGAATATCTTCATTCTTTCCAGCTGTCATTCTTTTCATATAGATCATATAAGCAGCACTAACTATGCTCAGCAGCATTAACTTCTTCTAGCAGCATTAACTACTAAGCAGTACTAACTACTAGCAGTACTAACTAGCTAAGCAGTACTAACTTTGTTCAAGCAGTACTAACAATGACTAGCAGTATTAATTCTACTAGCAGTAGTAATACTCAGCAGTACTAACCTTTAAGTCTTCAAGCAGTAGTAACTTTGAACCAGCAGCATTAACCATACTTGATCTTTTCTTCAGTTCCCAACAATCTCCCCTTAACTTGACTTTTAGGAAAAGAAGTCAAGTTCTTCAGAATTAATCTTCAAGATACTCTTCAAGATGCTTCCAAAACTTCATAATGGTCTACATTCCAGTATTTGCATCCAATCCCAAACTCTGATTGATGGTTCTTTGGATCAAGTATTTAGCCATCTCTGAATCTGGAATACACCCTAGCTTTTTCTTTAGCATGGCATGAAGCTTCAATCTGCTATGATTGTACACTCTATCCACTAGGAAGTACTCAGTGTGATTTAAATCCAAAGTCACTGCATATACTCCACTAGTTTCATATAGAGTCCAATTATTCACTGTTTGAAAAACATTTCTTATTACCTCTTCTACTTCATCAGGTTTGAACATCATACACAGATACTCCATTACCAGCTTTTTAATTGAAATCTCTGGAGCTTTTAGTTCATCTGCATATGACTTCATCCCTATTGCAAACATTTCTTCAATATCAGACCTTGAACAGGTTCTGACAATCTTACTCTAAGTGCTGTACACTTCATATTTCTCATCTTTTCTCTTCAGCCTGATGTACTCCTTTCCATCCACTGTCAATGTATCCCAGTGAATGACCTCAGGAGGCTTTATACCAACAGGTTCTGCTGAAATAGGCTTTGGAATTTTATCCATTACCACCATGTACATGTTTACATTTAAACTCTGTGGTACTTCCTGAGAGTTAGCTTCATTCTGAGGTGCCTCTTCTTCTTCAACAACCTTTTGCTCTTCTTCTACTCTAGGCTTCTTTACACTTTTCTTTCTTTTAGCCATCATTTTGGTTCTTTTCAAAGTCTTTTGAACCTGCACTAAAGTAGCTTCCTTCTTCTTTTCTTCCTTGTTCTCTGTCTTTTCTTTGATAGGAGTCCCCTCTTCACTTTCAGGGAATGGTTGATTCATATTCACATCATTACTCTCCTTGGCCTTCTTTTCAAATTCCACTCTATCCTTTTCATTACGCTTCAGCTTCCCCATTTCTTTTTCATAAAGATCCTTGATTTGATCAAAAGTCATCTTCACAAACATTTCTTTCTTTACCCCAATTGCACTCCTCAAGAAAGTTATCATTTTGTTTCTTTCCTGAGTGGCAAGGTAAGTTTGTGAAGGTCTTCTTTTCTTTGCACTTGATTTTGCTATCATAGCCTTTCTCAAACTTATGGCCCTTTGTTTAGCTTTCTCAGTTTCAAGCCCTTTCTGATATGCTTCATTTAATTCAGCAGCTAGAGCCTTTGCCATCTCCCTGTCCTTTTCCACCTGAACTCTTTCTTCCTTTTCAATATCCTCCTGCATCTTCCTGGCTAAGGCTTCATCTGATTCAACTAACCTTTGCTTCTTGACAGGTTGATCAGATTCCATCATCTTTGCTTTTCCCTTATTCTTTGCTTCTGCAGCCATGTCTTTCTGTTCTGATTTCTTCTCTCCCCCTTCATTTATGACCACTCCCTTTGCTTTGGGAGTGTCATTCTTTGCTTTGATTAGCATTTCAGCTACTTCAATTTCTGTTGGTGATAACTCTGTTACTGCTGCTTGTGAGGTTTCAGCAGCACTAATAGTTTCTGCTTCTAGTTGCACTGAATTTCTTTCTGTTTCTGCTTCCTGCTCCCCCTCAACATCAAATTTCTCTTCATCAAGCTCCCCCTCTCTTGTGGCTTCTTCCATGTTGATCTCCCCCTTTTTGGGAGCATCTTTCTCAGGTTTCCTTCTCCTTAGTTGGAATTGCTTTCTCTTCTTTCTCTGTACCATACTGATCACCATCTTCTTTAGCTTAGCAATCTGTACTTGTTGTGACAGAATGACCAGCTTCATTTCTTCTATCTCTTTGCCTTGTTTGATGACATCTTGGTTAATGTTACCCATTGTTTCCATCAATTCATCATAGTTATATCTGTCCTCACCTTCTCCAGGAGTGTTACCCCCTATTGAAGGATCATTGGATCTTTTATAAGTGGATGTCTTCTGCCTAGCAGAAGCACTATCCACCCCCGTGGTTTCTTGGCACCAGGGACCTTCAAATGATTGCTCATTCAAAGTTGCCATGGGGGAGGTCTTATTGATGTTACCACTTTCCTCCTCTGTGCTAGCAGGAGTAGTGGCAGCCTCATCACCCATATGCTCTTCCTCCTCCTTAGAGAGCACCTCCTTGGGGTTGGGAGACACCCCTTTGGTTTCCCTATGGATATTCCCTAAAGGAGAATTCTCCTTTAGAGGGCTTAAAGGCTTGGGGGATGATGGTACAAGAAGGGAAGGAGCCTTCTTTACCTGTTTCCTCTTGTAAGTTTGGGTGATAGGAGAGGTTGGTTTTTCAAGAAGGGACTGGGGAATTAATTTTGAGTGGGAAGGTTGGGATTGGCTAGCAGTAGGATGGTCTAATGGAGGCCTTGACCCTGCTGCCATACCTTCATTGGTTTGGGACACCACCATCATTGTAGAGAACAATGGGGTGTCAACTCCTTCGGAGTCCCCAGCAGATCTTCTCATGTTTGAGAAAACCTTGCCTTTGGGGGGTTTAGGTACATATACCCCAACAGGTTGAGGTATATCCGTCAATACATGAGTAATAACTTCTTGAACAAACCTGGGATACATAAAGAAACTCTTTTTGTTTCCCATGTTTGATACAAGATCACTAAAAATCATTTGTGAAAAATTGTACCTTCTGGCAGTGGCCAAACAGACCAAAGCATAAGCAATGGTGCTGCTGAACTCACTCCATCCAGTAGTCTTTTTGGAGATGCAGTGCATGAGAGTATGGACAAAGAAACGCCATTGGGGTGAAAATTTGGCTTTAGAGAATTTGAAAACACCCAATGGGCCTCCATACCCCATTCTTGTAAGGGATGAGAACAGTTCATCATTTGGGATAGAAGTTATACCAGAGGCATCGTCTAGACGTAGACTGATGCGAATAACTTCTTCAGTAACTGTTAAGGGTTGGTCACACACCCTTGTCTTGATCATCTGCATACCATTCTCAGCAACAATGGTGGCATTAGCCCAGAACTGCCTTTGATGCTCGATATAGATTGTAGGAGCAACAGTAAGAGCATGAGCAATATGGCTCGACTTGATGAAATCTACAATTTGATGAAATCCTGCAGCTTGCTTTGGCTTTTGTAGCATTGCGATCTCATTGTGCTCGTCGATGAATGCCATGGATGCCATTGAACTGGGATGTTCTTGCCTTAAAGACTTGGTACTTGAGAGAAAAAGGTTTAGAGCGCAAGTGAACAGTATGCAAAGAGTCGTTATGAACGTTTAGGCGGGCAAAGGGTATTTATAGTATTTGTAACATAAGCAGCATTAACCTAGAGCAGTATTAACTACCTAGCAGTATTAACTGCGAGCAGTATTAACCGCGAGCAGTATTAACTGCGAGTAGTATTAACTAACTAGCAGTATTAACCGCGAGCAGTATTAACAAACTGGCAGTATTAACCACTAGCAGTATTAACTCTCTAGCAGTATTAACCACTAGCAGTATTAACCACTAGCAATATTAATTAACTAGCAGTATTAACCATACTTACTCATTGAAGCTTAGGCTGAATTGAGTACTGCTATGTATGCCCTGCAAAGATAGATTAGTAACACCAAGAATCTATAATATTCAGATATTTAATCACTTTTTGAGAGAAAGCTTATTCAGAGTTGATCATTCCCACACTTGTTACCAAGAAAGTGAATCTACCCACATCAAAAGCTTTGGTGAATAGATCAGCAAACTGGTTGTCAGTATGAACTTTCACAACTTGAACAAGTTTCTTTTCATTACAGTCTCTTATGAAGTGATACCTGATCTCAATGTGCTTTGTCTTAGAGTGCTTGACAGGATTATTCACAATGCTGATAGCACTGCTATTATCAATAAAAATGGGAGTGTGTAGAAAGGTTACCCCATAGTCCAGCATTTGATTCTGAATCCATAAGACTTGAGAACAGCAACTTGCAGCTGCTATGTACTCTGCCTCTGTTGTAGATGTGGACACTGTGGTTTGTTTCTTGCACTGCCATGAAACTAGTCTAGCACCCAAAAACTGACATCCTCCAGAAGTTAATTTTCTGTCCAAGTTTGCCCCACCTAGATCACTGTCTGAGTATGCTATTAGGTCAAAGGGTGAGTCATGAGGATACCAAAGTCCCAATCTGGGTTGCCCTTTGAGATATCTGAATATCCTCTTAACAGCTTGAAAGTGAGATTGCTTTGGCCTAACTTGGAATCTTGCACATACACAGACTGGAAACATTATATCTGGCCTTGATGATGTGAGATACATGAGAGAGCCAATCATGGATCTGTAGTGATGCACATCCATATCCTCCCCCTCAAGATTTGATGTTATCTGTTTGTGTGTCTCCATAGGTGTGCTGGCAGGTTTTGATTCTGAGAAACCAAACTTGGTTAGAATGTCCTGCACATACTTGGATTGACAGATGAAGATACCATCTGACTTCTGTTGAACTTGGAGTCCAAGGAAAAAAGTAAGTTCCCCCATGGAACTCATTTTAAACCTTTGATGCATTAGGTCCTCAAACTCCTTGCACATGCTGTCTCTTGTGGATCCAAAGATAATGTCATCAACATAGATTTGGACCAGCAAGATCTCCTTCTTCTTTCTCTTGATAAATAGAGTCTTATCAATGACTCCTCTTTCAAAGCCATTTTCCAAGAGATAGGATGACAGAGTGTCATACCATGCTCTTGGAGCTTGATGTAGTCCATAAAGAGCTTTCTTCAATTTGTATACCCTGTCTGGATAGCTTGGGTTTTCAAACCCTGGTGGTTGACAGACATATACCTCTTCTTCAATTGAGCCATAGAGAAAAGCACTCTTTACATCCATGTGATAGACTTTGAAGTTCATGTAAGAAGCATAGCCTAGGAATAATCTGATTGCTTCTATCCTAGCCACAGGTGCAAAAACTTCTTTATAATCTATACCCTCTTCTTGAGTATAGCCTTGAGCCACTAGTCTTGCTTTGTTCCTTATGACTATACCTCTTTCATCTCTCTTGTTTCTAAAGATCCACTTTGTGCCAATTGCTCTGTGACCTTTAGGAAGGTCTACTAGATCCCATACATCTTGTAGCTTGAACTGTAACAGTTCTTCTTGCATTGCTTCTATCTAGCTGGATTCTTTCATAGAATCATGTGCCTTTTTAGGCTCAAGCTGGGATAAAAGCAAGAAAGCACTGTATGCTATTGATCTTGCATTTCTTGAAGCCTGCTTTGATGTCTAGTCATCATAGGAGAAGATATATCTCCTATTACCAGTTGTGGAGGATGATTCTTTTGAACTCTGGTGTTTTGACTAGGTTCTTCATTAAGTCCTACTTCTAGATTAGAGTCATTTAACTCAACTGACGTGTTTTCAGCAGCCACTTCTGATTCTTTATTCTCTTGGGTCTCCTTATGTCTATTTTCTTCTTCACTCTGACTTGATCCAGCAGTTGGTTCCTTGTCACTGTCTTCAACAGAATCCACTGTGGGTATGGGAAAGATCACAGATTTAGGTATAGTTTCTTGAACTTGTGTAGTCCCTGATCCTCCACATCCTGAACCTGCATAATCATCACTGCTGAAACCAAAAGAGTTAGTTAGTGAATCAATGTCAAATAGCCACCGAGGACCAGACCCAATAGGATTTGGTGTGTTCTCATTGCATTTGACATTGTCACTTTCTTCAATTATTCTAGAAGAAGAATTAAACACTCTGTAGGCCTTACTCTGAGATGAATAACCAACAAGAAATCCATCATCTGCTTTGCTATCAAACTTACCTAAGTGAGTTTTGGTATTGAGAATGGTACAAGGACACCCAAAAGGTTTGAAAAATCCAATAAAAGGTTTTCTTTTATTTAAAAGCTCATAGGGAGTCTTGTTCTTTTGCTTGACCACTAGAACTCTGTTTTGGACATAACAAGCAGTATTAACTGCTTCAGCCCAGAAGTTAATTGGCAGTTTTGAATCAGCCAACAGAGATCTAGCAGCCTCTATTAGTATTCTATTTCTCCTTTCAGCAACACCATTCTGTTGAGGAGTCCTGGGAGCACTATATTGTTTCTCAATGCCTTTTTCTTCACAAAAGGTGTTTAGATCAAGATTTTTAAACTCAGTCCCATTATCTGATCTAATGATTTTTACTTTTTGATTAGTGTGGTTTTCAATTCTTAGGATAAAGGATTTGATCAGTCCACTTGTCTCATCCTTAGTCCTTAGAAAATATACCCAAGTAAATCTTGAGTAATCATCAACAATAACCAAGCAGTAAGATTTCTTGCCAATACTCATAACATTAGTAGGACCAAACAGATCCATATGTAATAACTGGAGACAGGAAGAAATTGAATTTATCTCTTTGGTCTTATGAGAAGTTTTGTGCTGTTTGCCTTTGAGACAAGCAACACAATGATCATCACATGAAAAGACTTTAGATGGTAAACCTCTTACAAGGTTGTTTTTAACAAGTTTGTTCATAGTCTTAAAATTCATGTGACACATCCTTCTGTGCCAAAGAGAGGATTCATCTACACAAGCTTTTGAAACAAGACAATTTAGAGATGAATCACTATCAACATTGTCCATATCTAGACAGTAAATATTGTCCTTTCTTGGAGTTCTAAGTAGTATCATGCTTTCATCAACTACCTTGAACCCTGGAGCAAGGATCATACACTCAGTATTTGTAAATAATATACTATGTTGTTTGTCACAAACCTGTGATACACTTAACAGGTTGTACTTCAATTGATCAACATAGTAGACATCCTCAAATGTCATCTTACCTTTGGTGACATTACCTTTTCCACTTATCTTACCACCAGTAAGATTATCTCCAAATGCAACATGTCCTCCATTGATATGCTTGAAATCCTGAAGGCATGACATGTTGCCTGTCATGTGCCTAGAGCAACCACTATCCACATGCCATATGCTCTTTCCCTTGAGCTGTTGGTTGCCCTGCACATAAGATAGATCAGTTAGTATGAAATAGGAACCCAAGCCAAAGTGGTCTTGGGTACCCCTTTCTCATCAAAATACTTGCATTCTTTCTTTACAAGATTTTTGAACTTTAACTCCTCATTCTTGGAGTACTTTGTCACAATAATAGGCTTGGAAACATTTGTGCTAGAAGCAGTACTGATTTTAGAAGTACTAACTGCCTTAGCAGCACTTGCATGCTTAGCAGTACTAACCTTGTTAGCAGTAGTAACTGTGTTAGCAGCAGTAACTGTGTTAGCAGCAGTAACTGTGTTGGCAGTATTAACCTTTGAAGAGGTACTAACTGTATTAGCAGCATTAATGTTTTCAGCAGTACTAACACAAGTAGCAGCAGTAATACTTCCAGCAGCACTAACCCTGTCAGCAGTACTAACAGTTTTAGTGCTTTTAGGCACCCACATTTTAATACTTTCATTTAAAATCTTTTTCTTCATGGGGCCTTTCCTTTCACCATGTTTCTTTATCACATGTTTCTTTCCAACCTTCCTATAACCAACAGGTTTTTGCACAAATCTTTGAAAGGTCATCTGTTGATTGATAGGGTTAAAGAAGCAATATTTAGCCAAATGATTTAACTTGCCACATATGAAGCAAGGTTTTGGTCTATTGATTTTACTCAGATCAACTCTTTGCTTCTGAGCCCATTGATTATTCCAGTTTCTTTGATTTCCTCTTTTTAAACCAGAATTTAGGCTCTTGGCCTTACTGCAATCACACTGTTTACAAGATCCAGGATTCACAACCGTGGTTTGTTTGTAGTGAACCTTGTTATCTTTTCCTTTGGTCTTCTCTATCTCCTTGGACTTGACCCAGATTTTCCCACATCCCTCATTGGTGATAATGTTGTTTTCTAATGGGATCTCTTTACTCACATCATTATCCCTATACTCACTGGCTTCTTTCTCAGTTAAATCCTTAATTACTACTTCATCCAAAGGATCTATCTTAAAGGCTTTCTCAGATAAGTTCTTTTTCTCCTTGGTTTCTAACAAGTCTGAAGTAGGAGAGATATAATTGTTGTTGTAAGGAGGAGGTGTATTGTTGTATCCAATACCAGGCTTCATCTTATCATGAATCTGAGCCTTTAGAAGAGAGTCCATTGCTTTTGAAGCATATGAAAACTTTTCTATGTCAAGTTTAACTTTAGACAGTTCCTCTTTCAGCCTATCACTCTCTTCTAAGGATTTAGACAGTTTGGTCTCTAACTCATTCTTTTCCCACTTCCAATAGTTAGTGTCATAAGAGTGTTGAAGTTCATTAGCTTGAAAGCCTTTGATTTGCTCTTCAAATCTCTCTACTATTAACACATAATCTCTTCTATCCTTTTCTAATCTTTTGAGGTCATCACACATACTTTGATTGTGATCCCTGTATCTTTTGACAGTGTCAATGCAAGATTTAGTACAAAGATTAGAAATTACCTCAGAGGGGAGATCAGACACTTCTGCCATAAGAGCTTGATTCTGAATGGCTTCCTCAGCTTGATCACTCCAGTCAAATCCCATTCCTTGTTGAGAAACAAGGGCTTGAGCAGGATTCTTGTTCTGATTGTGGCCTCCATTCTGAGCTTGTTGGTGGTTGCTGTTTGGAACAGCACTCCTGCATTCTCTAGCAAAGTGTCCTTTTATGTGACACTTATAACATTCCACCTTGGTCTTGTCAAAACCAGCTCCATCTTCTCTTCTTTGAGAGAAGTTATTCCTACCTGTTCTTTTAATGAACTTCTTCACCCTTATGGATAACATGGCCATCTGCCATTTAATATCCATCTCCTCCAAGTCATCAGGGTGAAGTTGATCCAGATCATCATTAATCAATGAAGTGTTACTATGACTGGACAAAAAGTCTTCAAAGATAGTTTTAGTGCCTTTTTCTGAACTTACTCCACTGGCAGTACTAACTGCTTCAGGGTTGGCAGTAGTATCAGTGGATGCTGAAAGAAGTGCAGCATTGTGGACATAACCAGTGGGCTTCTTCTTGGTTTCTACCTCAGTTTCAAAAACTCTTAGATCATTGTATAGATCATCAAGTTCTTTCTCTTCCAGATTGTCACTCTGTCTATATGAGACAGTGTACATAGTCCATTCATCCCCAAGAGATCTGAGGAACTTTCTGTTGATGTCATCTTGATCCATCTTCACTCCCACAGTAGCCAGTTCACCAATGAGCTTGTTGAACCTATCAAAAGTTTGAGTCATAGACTCATTCTTTGAGGAAGTAAAGTTCTCATATTGCTGCTTTAGAACATCTCTTTGATTTCTTTTGATGCTCTTAGTTCCAGCAAATCTTTTCTATAGAGCATTCCAGAGAATCTGAGCATCAGTGCAGTTGCAAAATTGATGCTGATATTCATTGGGGATGGCCAAGAGCAGAGTGCTCAAGGCCTTCATCTCTGTCTGTCTGATCTTCCTCTCACCATCTGTCTTTGGTGGAGGTTTTTTCCCATCTGGTCCTATCCTTCCAGCTTCAGAAGGACCATTCTCAATGATATCCCACATTGAGTAGTCAGTGAGAAGAATATATTGTCTGATTCTGATCTTCCACATGTCAAACTCACTGGGTTTGAGCATTGGAACCGTGGAGACCAAAGTACTGCTTGATTCTGTAAGATTTTCCATGATGAATAGATGTTTCTGAGAGAGTTTGGCTCTGATACCACTTGTCAGGATCGGATTCTTAACAAGAATTAATTCTCAGAAACAATATCAAAGAAGTTTGCGGAATAACACTTTGATATTCAATGAAACAGTAAATCAACACAGTAAATATGAAGAACAAACTGTAAACTTGTATTGAATGCTTTGAAGTTACAAGATTACACACTCAACCTCAATATTGATGAACAGGCTCACCAATATGAATTCTACTTCTCTAGAATTAGGATCTATGCCTTGAGGTTGATTTCTCTCTTAAACTTAGAATTAATCTCTACCAAAACTATTCTGTATCTTCTATACATATACTAGTCAAAAAGAAAATTACAATAAAATAAACATATCTTCAGTATATCTTCCATGTATATCTCTAAGCTTCCATGTATATCTCCAAGCTGTTATCCTTTCATGCGAATCTTCATCATATAAGCAGTATTAATCTTCAGCAGCATTAATCTTCTTCTAGCAGCATTAACTACTAAGCAGTATTAACTACTAGAAGTACTAACTAGCTAAGCAGTACTAACTTTGTTCAAGCAGCATTAACTTTGACTAGCAGTATTAATTACTAGCAGTAGTAATACTCAGCAGTATTAACCTTGAAGTCTTCTAGCAGTATTAACTCTGAACCAGCAGCATTAACCATACTTAAGTTTTTCTTCAGTTCCCAACAGAAAGTGGCTGCAAGGTGCATTGCCTCTTTGGGTGAACCGGATTGGAGATATTGGTCGCTCCCGTTGACTCCACATCTACGTGATTATTTGTTAACTGCTGATAAGAACTGTAACTGTTTCTGGCATGATTTTTACTTGTTCAACTCTCTAGGCTTTTTGGCCTAACACTTGTTTGGTGTCGATGTGTATCTTAGGTGTTAGCAACGGCTCCTAGGCAGGTATAGATGCTTTGGGCGAGAGCTTAGGGATACGGCACTTGGACTATTTTGAGAAGCCTTGGGTTTATAGATGACACCCCTTTTTGTAATCTCTTTTCTAGATGTAGAAATTAGATTAGTTGGTTGTTGTTTATTTATCTGTTAAATTACAATTGTGATTAAACAGGTTTAATTGTATTATTCCCCTTTTTGGGAGGCTCTTGCTATGGCAATTTTAGTATACCTCATGTCCGTGTTTTGGATTTTTGTTATCCCTATTTTTAGGGTGTTACATGCAAACACTGTCATGATAATGCATTTATCATTTCTTCCATTTCTTCTAAATCTAAAGTTGTCAGACAAACATCTCTTGTCAAATCAGTTTCTAAATCCCTAACACATCAGGCTAAAGTTTTTCATGCTAAGATTGATCATTTTTCTAAAAAGCAAAGATTTCACGAGCTTAATGTGAAAATGATATGGAAATGGGTACCTAAGCCTCGCTATGAGTGGCGAATTAAGGCTAAGGTAATTGATGTTGATAAATTGCAAAAAGCTAACAAGGAAGGACCTATCTGGATATGGGTACCTAAGCAGAAATTATTTGCTCTTTTTGCAGGCCTCACATACATGGTATATAGATTCAGAAATAATTTAAGCATCTACTTCACAATTATGTTGAGGAACCTGTCGGTACTGTAAGTTATGCAAATTCTAAGCTTACTGGACATATTCGAGGACACGGATCTTTAAAAAATGGCATCGTGATGATCAAGAGAGTACTATATGTAGAAGGACTTGATCATAATCTTTTCAGCACAAGTCAGTTCTGTGATAGTCAATTCCAAGTTCGGTTTACTGATAAATGCTGTTATATTGAAGATAAAGATGGTCGTGCAGTTTTTAAAGCTAAAGCGGAATCATTTTTATAATGATTACCAAAATCTTTATTTTGCAGGAAATTTTATGTGACAATGGCTTTTGGACAATTCAGTTCAAAACCCGTATTCAAATTTTTTCTTCTGAAGGATGCTTTCATGATTATATCTTTTCAAGAAGATTTTTTTCTTTGAAAGGAAGTTTAGAAACTATATTGTTATATTTTTCTGATAAGTTGACTGTTTCAGATATCAAGGGGGAGGATATCTATTGTTTGCCTAGGATGCTTTAACTGCTATATTCATTCCAAGGGGAGTTAAGGATTATGCAATACAGGTATAAATTTATAATCCTTATACTCTAACACTTTTGAAAGAAGAACAACTTTCACTTGTGAAAAATGGTTTTAAAATGTTCAAACCACTTCACATTCTTAAACTGTTCTTTATGATTTGAGAAGTGTGAATTTTAAATGATTTTTGGATACTTAAATGACTATCTGACCGTGTGTTCTTTAAAGAATAATACTTGTGTGTTTTCTTTTCTATATACTTTGTCAAGTATTCATACACACACTGGTTCAGTACATTCTTTTGACTTTGTTATTACCATGTATCAAAAGTTATATCTTTCTTTGGTAATACTCCCGTTTGATTTTCACAGTTATTTGAATCAAACGTCATTTCATCTTTAATGTGCTTTCATTGATAATATGTTTATATATTGTTCATATAAACAACATACGTCTTTGAATTCCCAAATATTTTTTCTTCATGATAATTTGATCTGATCTTAATCATTGTCAGATTCTCAAAACATTTCTATTCTTTCTTCGAAGTCCTGGGGAGTCAACGTTAAACCAGCTCCTTAAATTGTACATTCGTTGTACACAGTAACTTCATGTTACTGACAGACATTTCTAACTGTTTCATTTGTTGATTTAGGGTTACAACTCATATTCGTTTGAATTTGAAAAGATTCAGATGAATACATTCGTGAATCAAAGGCCAATCTAGATCAAATGTCAGATTGTCTATTTCTTCACAAAGGGGGAAATCGTTCTCATATTATCATAAGTGGGAGATGAAAGCTCATAAAGACTGTACTCATTGGTTATATGGGGGAGATCATTCAACGCTAGATTTGACCTTGAAATGTTTTAATGATTTTAATTCTTACAAATCATTAAAAAGGGGGAGATTAATCAAAGTTCAAGATCAGATTGAAGTTTTAAAGATTTTAGGAGAGATAAATATTTTTCAGATGATCAAAGTCAAAGGTTAAAGAAAGCTTGTCAAAGAGATAGTGAAAGAAAGTCAGAATTTGAAAGTAAAGGTGACTATTCAGAATATTCAAAAGTTAATCCAAAGGGAAAGACAAGTTTGAAGAATTGTCAAAGTTCTACAAAAGTGCAAAAAGACTTGAAGATGTCAATGCTAAGAAAGAGCAAAAGCTGAAAGCTGAAGACATTTCTGAAGAAAAGAAGACCTGAAGATTATTGCCAATTTTTTTTTTAATCTTGAATCCAAAGGGGGAGATTGTTAGACTGAAATTGTATTCAAGATTAAATGAGGGTCATTATTGTATTTGTTGAAAGTGTGAGTGTGTGTCTTGTAAATGAGCTTAGAAGGTTTGACCTTGCTTGGTCATGTTGACCTATATATAAGCAAGTCATAGTGTTGGTTTCAAGTGTAGTGGTAATTAGAGAGAGAGATAGAACACATAGTTGCACACCTTGAGAACACACACAAACACTCTGTCTTGAAAGGATTATCACAAATAGGTATATGGATTTATGTAATATGTGTGATTAATCAATAAAAGTGTTTTGTGTCAATCTGTATGTGTTTATGCTAGTAATTGTTGGGCCACAGTTTTAAGTGTGTCGGGCCTTTGGGGTGGAGTTCTTCGGAATGTTCATCAAGTTCAACTGACTTGGGGTGACACTTGTTAAAAAAGTCGTAGGGACACCTTGCTGTGATGTCGGGAGGTGTCATGCGATTAACGTTGCTTGGGTGGCATACTTTTGTGTTCCTCTACTCTCAACGGATACGGGTCTCCCCCGTTGTCGGCTATCCGTAATTTAACTATAAGGATGTCTCATTTTATGGTCATTGGTTCTTTATGGTTGACAGTGAATGAGGGCGTTAATATTGGACCTCCCTCCTCGTATATTAAGGTTTGAATGAATTATGTCAACCCCTTGTTTTGGTAGTTAGATTCCTTTCATTTATGGTCGTGTGAGTATTGGGCCTACTGTCCATTATTTTCTGACATATGGCATACATGGATTTTAACGAGGACTTATGGGTTGAGTGTCATATTTCACTCTTGTGTAGGGTGTTTTGGAATACAACGTTGTACTTACGTTACTTAAAATCGGGAGCTAATCCCTATTCTTGTATCGAGTAAGTGTGGATTGTATCATTTATAAAGAATGTTTGTAACAAGATGTTTGTTTTCGAAAATGCACAATATTTGGAAAGAGTTGTCTTCGGGTTTAAAGTAAGCTATCGGAAAGAACGTAATTTTTAAATGGAGGTTATTCCTTTTAAAAGATTTGTTTATACATATAAAACTCTTGAACTCACTAGGCGTTAGCCTAACCTTTTTATTTGTCGGCATGTGTTGGGAACTGAAGAATTGCTAAGTACAGTTAATGCTGCTAGCAGAACCTGGTTACTACTTCTGATGTTAATGCTGCTGATACAGGTTAGTGCTGCTTGTCAAAGATTAATACTGCTGGAGTTAGTACTGCTAGAACAAAGTTAATACTGCTGAGCATGGTTAGTACTGCTAAAGAATTAATGATGCTTATGAGATAATGAAGACTTTTCATAGAAAGAAGACAGCTGGATTGTTTGAAGATAATTATGGAAGACTTGAAGATAACTATAGAAGGATATACAGAAGATCTTTTATTTATTGTAATTATCTTTTATCTACAAGTATATATATATATATGTATAGAATAGTTTGTAAAAAATATAGATTTTTGTCATTCTAAGTTTTTAGCTTTCATAGAAAGAATCAACCTCAAGGTTAGAACCCTAATTCTAGAGAAGTAGAATTCGTATTGGTGAGTCTGTTCATCAATATTGAGGTTGTGTGTAAAAGCTTGTGACTTTCAATCATTCAATAAGAGTTTGCAAGTTGTGATTCTGATTTACTGTTTCATTGTTTTTCTGAATATTAAAGTGCTATTCCGCAGCTTCTTTAATATTGTTTTCTGAGTGTGTGTTCTTGTTAAGAATTAAGATCCTGACAGCATGTTATCAGAGCCATATTCTGAGAAATCTCATTCATCATGGAAAACGCAGTTGAATCAAACAGTACCCTGGTCTCAAAGGTCCCAATGCTCAGATCCAATGAATTTGACATGTGGAAGATTAGGATCAAGCAATATATTCTTCTCACAGATTACTCTATGTGGGACATCATTGAGAATGTCTAATCTGATGAAGGAAAGATTGGTCCAGATGGAAAAAGAACTCCACCAAAGACGGATGCAGAAAAGAAGTCAAGACAGACATAGATGAAAGCCTTAAGCACACTGCTTTTGGCTATTCCCAATGAATATCAACACCAATTCTGCAATTGCACTGATGCACAGATGCTTTGGAATGCTCTAGAGAAGAGGTTCTCTGGTACCAAAAGTACCAAGAGAAATCAGAAGGCTATATTGAAGCAATTGTATGAAAACTTTATGTCAACCAAGAATGAGTCCATGACTCAAACTTTTGACAGGTTTAACAAGTTAATTGGTGAACTAGCTACTGTGGGAGTACAGATTGATCAAGATGATCTAAACAAAAAGTTCTTAAGGTCCCTTGGAGATGAGTGGACTATGTATATTGTTTCTTTCAGACAGAATGAACAATTGGAAGAAAAAGAACTTGATGATATGTACAATGACCTTAGAGTGTTTGAATCTGAGGTAGAAGCTAAGAAGAAACCATCTGGATATGTTCACAATGCTGCACTCCTATCAGCATCAATTGATTCTTCTTCTAAACCTGAATCAGTTAGTGCTGCTAATGGAGCAAGTCAAGAGAAAGGCACTGAATTTGTGTTTGAAGCCTTTCTATCCAGTCATGGAAACTCTTCTCTAATTAATGATGACTTGGAACAACTCCATCCGGATGATCTTGAAGAGATGGACATTAAATGGCAAATGGTCATGCTCTCTATGAGGGTAAAGAAGTTCATCAAGAGAACTGGGAGAAACAACTTCTCCCAAAGAAGAGAAGATGGAGCAGGTTTTGACAAGTCAAAGGTGGAATGTTATAAATGTCATCTGAAGGGGCACTTTGCTAGAGAATGCAGAAGTGGAGTGTCTCACATCAACAGCCACCAACAATCACAGTCTGGAAGCTTCAATAATAACATAAACTCTGCTCAAGCACTAGTCTCTCAATAAGGTATGGGGTTTGACTGGAGTGATCAAGCAGAAGAGGCTATCCAAAACCAAGCTCTCATGGCAGAAGTTTCTGATATCCCAACTGAGGTAATTTCTAATCTTTGTTCTCAAAATTGCATAGATACAGTTAAAAGGTACAAGAATCACAATCAAAGTATGAGTGATAACCTGAAGAGATTAGAAAAAGATATAAAAGACTATGTGAAGATTGTTGAGAGGTTTGAGGAACAAATTAGAGGTTTCCAAGCCAATGAACTTCAGCACATGTATGACACCAATTACTGGAAGTGGGAGAAAGATCAGTATGAGTTTAAGCTAAGACAGAAAGAAGAGGAGTGTGAGAAGATAAAAAGTGAGTATGAGAAAGCTAAGATTGACATTGAGAAGTATTCATATGCTTCTAAAGCTATGGACTCTATTCTAAAGGTCTAAATACATGACAAGATTAAACCTGGAATAGGGTACAACACCACACCACCACCTTACAACAACAACTACATCCCTCCTACATCAGACTTGCTAGAGACCAAAGATAGGAAGGACTTGCCTGAGGGAGCCACTGAGATAGATCCCTTAGATGATGTAGTTGTTGAGGACAAGACTGAGAAGGAAACTGTCAAGAATAAGGACAATAATGTGAGTGGTGAGATTCCTATAGAAAATCACATTATCACCAATGAGGGGTGTGGAAAGACTTGGGTTAAGTCCAATAAGGTAGTTGTTGAGGAAAATACTGAGGGAAAGAATAAGAAGGTTCATTATAAGCAGACCACTATTGTGAACCCTATCCCTTGCAAAAAGTGTGCATGCAATAAATCTGAGCCCCAAAAACATGATAAAAAGAGGGGTAATCAGAGAAACTGGAATAATCTGTGGGCACAAAAACAAGGGGTTGATCTGAGTAAAATCAATAGACCAAAACCCTGTTTTATTTGTGGAAAGCTTAATCACATTGCCAAATACTGCTATTTTAATCCTATGAACCAAAGGCTGAATTTTCAAAGACCTGCACAAAAACCCTCTGGTCATAGGAAGAATGACAAGAACCATGTGGCTAAGAAATTTGTTAAATCTAAAAGCCACATGAAGAAAAAGAATGTGGAAGAAAGTGTCAATATGTGGGTTCCTAAAAACACTAAAATTGTCAGTACTGCTACCACAAATAGTGCTGCTGGCAATGATAGTGCTGCTAGAAGTAATACTACTGCTAACAATGTTAGTGCTGCTGACATTGTTAGTACTTCTTCAAAAGTTAATACTGCTAACTTTGTTAGTGTTGCTAACAAGGTTAGTACTGCTAAACCTGTTAGTACTGCTAACTCAGTTAGTACTTCCAAAGTTAGTACTGCTTCTAGTATTAGTGCTGCTAAGCCAATCATATTGACAAAGTACTCTAATAAAGAGTGCTCTGAGTTCAAAAACCTCATCAAAAAGGAATGTAAATACTTTGATGAGAAAGGGAGACCCAAGACCACTTTGGCTTGGGTCCCCAATCAATACTAATTGTTTAATCTTATGTGCAGGGCAACCAACAGCTCAAGGGTAAGAGCATCTGTCATGTTGATAGTGGTTCCTCTAGGCATATGACAGGGAACATGTCATTCCTCAAGAATTTCAAGAAGATTGATGGTGGACATGTTGCCTTTGGTAATACTCCAGATGGAGGTAAAATCAGTGGTAAAGGCGATGTGACCAAAGGTAAAATGACCTTTGAAGATGTATTCTATGTTGAACAGTTAAGGTACAACCTGTTAAGTGTATCACAGGTCTGTGACAAACAACATAGTATATTATTTACTGATTCTGAATGCATTATCCTTGATCCTAGATTCAAGGTAGTTGATGAAAAGATGATACTACTAAGAACCCCCAGAAAGGATAATGTATATTGTTTAGATATGGAAAGTGTTTCATCTGATTCATCCCTAAATTGTCTTGTTTCAAAAGCTTCTCTGGGTGAATCATCACTTTGGCACAGAAGGATGTGTCACATGAACTTTAAAACAATAAATAAACTTGTTAAAAACAACCTTGTAAGAGGTTTGCCATCAAAAGTATATTCATGTGATGATCATTGTGTTGCTTGTCTCAAAGGCAAACAACACAAAACTTCTCATAAGTCCAAAGAGGTGAACACAATCTCTAATTCTCTTCATTTATTGCATATGGATCTGTTTGGCCCTACAAATGTTATGAGTATAGGTAAGAAATCATACTGCCTAGTTATTGTTGATGATTACTCTAGATTTACTTGGGTATATTTTCTAAGGACTAAGGATGAGACAAGTGGACTGATCAAATCCTTTATTCTAAGAATTGAAACCAAACTAATCAAAAAGTAAAATTCATTAGGTCAGACAATCAATGGTACTGAGTTTAAAAATATTGACCTAAACACCTTTTGTGAGGAAAAAGGAATTGAGAGACAATACAGTGCTCCTAGGACTCCACAACAAAATGGTGTTGCTGAGAGAAGGAATAGGACACTGATTGAGGCTGCTAGATCTTTGTTAGCTGATTCTAAACTTCCAATAACTTTCTGGGCAGAAGCAGTTAATACTGCTTGCTATGTCCAAAACAGAGTACTAGTAGTCAAGCCTAAAAACAAGACACCTTATGAGCTTTTAAATAAAAGAAAACCATTTATTGGATTGTTCAAACCTTTTGGATGTCCTTGTACTATTCTCAATACCAAATATCACTTAGGAAAGTTTGATAGCAAGGCAGATGATGGTTTTCTTGTTGGTTACTCATCTCAGAGTAAGGCTTACATGGTTTTTAATACTTCTTCTAGAATAATTGAGGAAAGTGACAATGTCAAATGCAATGAGAACACACCAAATCCTATTGGGTCTGGTCCTCAGTGGCTGTTTGACATTGATTCACTAACTAACTCTTTTGGTTTCAGTAGTGATGATTATGCAGGTTCAGGAAGTGGAGGATCAGGGGACACACAAGTTCAAGACATTATTCCTCAGTCTGTGATCTTTCCTATGCCTATAAAAGAACCTGTTGAATTCTGTGAAAAAGAAACTATAAATGAGCCAATAGAGAATGAAGAAGAAAGAAGAGAAGAAGAATCTTTAGTGCATAAAGAGCTAGAAGTAGCTGAGGTGATCCCCTCAACTGACTTAAATGATTCCAATCTAGAGGTGGGAATCCATGAAGAACCTAGTCTTCAGACTAGAACTCAAAAGAATCATCCTCCAGAGCTGATCATAGGAGACATCTCTTCTCCTATGATAACAAGGAATCAAAGCAGACTTCAAGAGCTGCATGATCAACAACACATAGTACTCTCCTGCTCCTATCCCAGATTGAGCCTAAGAAGGCCTATGATGCAATGAAAGATTCAAGTTGGATAGAAGCCATGCAAGAAGAGTTACTTCAATTCAAACTACATGATGTTTGGGACTTGGTGGACCTTCCAAAAGGACATAGAGCTATTGGCACCAAGTGGATCTTCAGGAACAAAAAGGATGAGAGAGGAATTGTGATCAGGAACAAAGCAAGGCTTGTGGCACAAGGGTACTCTCAAGAAGAGGGCATAGATTATGATGAAGTGTTTGCTCCAGTGGCAAGGGTAGAGGCAATTAGGCTGTTCCTAGCCTATGCCTCATACATGAAGTTCAAGGTCTATCAAATGGATGTAAAGAGTGCCTTTCTATATGGTACAATTGATGAAGAAGTATATGTCTGTCAGCCACCTGGTTTTGAAAATCCTACATATCCTGACAGAGTATACAAACTGAAGAAAGCACTCTATGGTCTACATCAAGCCCCAAGAGCATGGTATGACACTTTGTCTACCTATCTCTTGGAAAATGGGTTTGAAAGGGGCATAATTGACAAGACCCTTTTCATTAAAAGAAGTAAGAAGGACATCCTACTACTTCACATCTATGTGGATGATATCATTTTTGGATCCACAAAAGATCAGATGTGTAGAGACTTTGAAGAGTTGATGCACAAGAGCTTTAAAATGAGTTCAATGGGTGAACTTAACTTCTTCCTTGGACTTCAGGTGAAACAGCACACAGATGGAATCTTCATTAGTCAATCAAAATATGTGCAAGACATCCTGGAGAAATATGGTTTAAAAGACTCAAAGCCAGCAAGCACACCAATGGAAACTCACAAACAGATCACTGCTGATCTTGAGGTGGAGGATGTTGATGTCCATCTATATAGGTCAATGATTGGATCTCTAATGTATCTCACAGCCTCAAGACCATATATCATGTTTCCAGTATGTGTATGTGCCAGAATCCAAGTCAAGCCAAAACAATCACATCTTCAAGCTGTGAAGAGGATTTTCAGATACTTAAGAGGGCAACCTAGATTAGGTCTTTGGTATCCATATGAATCTTCATTCGACTTGATTGCATATTCAGATAGTGACTTGGGTGGTGCTAACATGGACAGAAAGTCTACTTCAGGGGGATGTCAACTTTTGGGTGCAAGACTAGTATCTTGGCAGTGCAAGAAACAAACCATAGTGTCCTTATCAATAACAGAAGCTGAGTATATTGCTGCTGCAAGTTGCTGCTCTCAGGTTCTATGGATTCAGAATCAGATGCTGGACTATGGGGTAACCTTTCTGCACACTCCAATCTTTATTGACAATAGCAGTGCTATAAGCATTGTTAACAATCCAGTCAAGCACTCCAAAACAAAGCACATTGAGATCAGGTATCACTTTATCAGAGATTGCAATGAAAAAAAGCTCATTCAAGTTGCTAAAGTTCATACTGACAACCAGTTTGCAGATCTATTCACTAAAGCTTTTGATGTGGGTAGATTCACTTTCTTGGTCTCAAGTGTGGGCATGATCAACTCTGAATGAGCTCATGTTTTTAAAAAGTATTCCTATACCTGCTATTTTGGTTATTTGTGTGCTGCTAATCATCTTTAACAGGACGTTAATGCCTTGATCAGACTTCCATAAGCTTCAAAAGGAGTAAGTATAGTTAATGCTGCCAGTGCAGTTTTAATACTGCCAGTGCACAGTTAATACTACTAGTGGTTAATATTGCTCTCAGTTAATACTGCTAGTGGTTAATACTGCTAGCGGTTAATACTGCTCTCAGTTAGTACTGCTCTAGGTTAATACTGCTTATGTCCCATACACTATAAATACCCTTGGCCGGCCTAAAAGATCATAACGACTCTTTGAATACTGTTCACTTTCTCTCTAACCCTTTTCTCTCAAGAATCAAGTGTTTCAGGCAAGAATACTCAAGCTCAATGGCGTCTATGGCATTTATTGACGAGCACAATGAAATCACGATGCTACAAAAGCCAAAGCAAGCTCCAGGCTTTCATCAGATAGTGGATTTTCTGAAGTCTAGCCATATCGCCCATGCTCTAACTGTGTCTCTAACTATCTACATTGAGCATCAAAAGCAATTCTGGGCGAATGTCACCATAGTCACAGAGAATGGTGTGCAGATTCTGAAAACAAGGGTGTGTGACAAACCCTTGTCAGTTACTGAAGAGGTGATACGCATCTGTCTACGTCTAGACGATGCTGAAGGCATTACTTCTCTTCCTAATGAGGACTTGTTCTCAAATTTGTCAAGAATGGGGTATGGAGGCCAATTGGGTGGTTTTAAATTCTCAAAAGCAAAATTTTATACCCAATGGGTGGCATTTTCTTGTTCATACCCTTATGCACTGCATTTCCAAAAAGACTACTGGATGGAGTGAGTTTAGCAGTACCATTGCTTATGCTTTGGTCTGCTTGGCCACTGCCAGAAAGTACAATTTTTCTAGAATGATTTTCAGTGATCTTGTCTCAAACTTGGGAAGATTAAAGAGCTTTTATATGTACCCCAGGTTTGTACAAGAAGTTATAACCCACGAATTGACGGATATGCCTCACTCTGATGAGGTATATGTACCAAAAATTCCCAAAGGTAAGGTCTTTTCAAACATGAAGAGATTCCCATTGGACTCGGAAGGAGTTGACACCCCATTATTCTCTACAATGATGGTGGTGTCCCACACTGAAGAAGGTATGGCAGCAGGGTCAAGGCCCTCATTAGACCATCCCACTACTAGCCAATCCCAACCTTCCCACTCTATATCTATCCCACAGTCTGTACTTCAAAAGCCAACTTCTCCAATCACCCAAACATATACAAGGAAAAAGGTAAAGAAGGCTCCTTCCCTTCTTGTACCATCATCCACAGAGCCTTTAAGCCCTCTAAGGGAGAATTCTTCTTTAGAGAATATCTACAGGGAAACCATAGGGGTGTCTCCCAAACGCCAAGAAGGTGCTCACTGAGGAGATGGTTGAGCATATGGGTGCTAAGGCTGCCACTACTCCTGCTAGCACATAGGAGGTCAGTGGTAACATCAATAAGACCTTCCCCATGGCAACTTTGGGTGAGCAATCATCCAAAGGTCCCTGGTGCCAAGAACCCACAGGGGTGGAGAGTGCTTCTGTTAGGCAGAAGGCTCCCACTACATAAAGATCCTATGATCCTTCAAAAAAGGGTAACACTTCTAGAGAAGGTGAGGACAGATATAACTATCAAGAATTGATGGATGTTATGCGTAACATCAACTTGGATGTCATCAAACAAGGAGCTGACATTGAAGAAATGAAATTGGTAATCTTGTCCCAACAAGTGCAAATTACCAAACTCAAGAAATTAGTGATGAGACTAGTCCAGAAAAGGAAGAAGAAACAGTTTATGCTAAGGAGAAGGAAATCAGGGGATGATGCTCCCAAAAAGGGGGAGTCAGAAGCTGAGTTCCACATGGAAGAGGCTACAGATAAGGGGGAGAAACACAGTGTTGAGGGGGAGATTGATGAAGGGGTAAGTAAAGAAACAGTACAAGAAGCAGAAATAGAATTTCAAGCAGCAGCAGTAACATCAATAGCAGCAGAAACAGTTAATGCTGCTCAATCAAATATAGCAGCAGAAACTGTTAATGCTGTTGAACTGAATGAAGCAGCAGAAATGGTGAAAGAAGTACTAATTGAGCTTGAGAGCAAAAATAAGGAAGAGCTTGAGACAGCTGAAGCATTAATCAAAGCCAAACATGATACTCCCAAGGTCACTTCAAAGGCCAAAGGAGTTGTCATCAAAGAAAATGTTGAAGTTGTCAAAAAAGTCAGTGTTGATAAAGCAAAAAGCAAAGACAAAGGCAAAGCAAAGTTAGTAGAATCTGATCAACCAATGAAAAAGCAAAAGTTGGTTGAGTCAGATGAAGCTTTGGCTAGGCAGATCAATTAAAAGCTCCAGGGATTTCAATTACAAAACTGGTGATGGAGTATCTGTGTATGATGTTCAAACCTGATGAAGTGGAAGGAGTGATAAGGAATGTGTTTCAAACTGTCAACAATTGGACTCTATATGAAACTAGTGGAGTATATGCAGTGACTTTGGATAGAAATCACATAGAATACTTTCTAGTGGATAGAGTGTACAACCACAGTAGATTGAAGCTTCATGCAATGTTGAAAAATAAGCTTGGTTGTTTTCAAGATTCAGAAATGGCTAAGTATCTAATCCAAAGAACAATTAATCAGAGTCTAGGGTTGGATGCTAATACAGGGCTTTGAAGAATGGTGTTTTGGGAGCATTTGAAGAACTTGACTTCTCTTCCTAAAAGTCAAGTTAGGGGAAGATTGTTTGGAACTGAAGAATTGCTAAGTACAGTTAATGCTGCTAGCAGAACCTAGTTACTACTTCTGATGTTAATGCTGCTGATACAGGTTAGTGCTGCTTGTCAAAGATTAATACTGCTGGAGTTAGTACTGCTAGAACAAAGTTAATACTGCTGAGCATGGTTAGTACTGCTGAAGAATTAATGTTGCTTACGAGATAATGAAGATTTTGCATAGAAAGAAGACAGCTGGATTGTTTGAAGATAATTATGGAAGACTTGACGATAACTATAGAAGGATATACAGAAGATCTTTTATTTATTGTAATTATCTTTTATCTATAAGTATATATATATATATATATATATATATGTATAGAATAGTTTGTAAAAAATATAGATTTTTGTCATTCTAAGTGTCGGTCCAACAATACTTATCAAGTTTATAGAAACAACGACACAATAACGATTACCAACCTGTATTGAATATATCAAACGATTACAAGGTTGATCGATTAAGCTTTTGATGTGTTCTCTATGTTTTCTCTCAAATACACCTTGATGTGTGTGTTTGTGTGTGTGATCTATGATCTGATATATGAGAGATTGAGAGATACACTTAGATAATATCTAGAATAGATATTATCTAAATCTAATCTACCTAACAACTTGCAAGAGCAAGTTGTAGTATTAAACTAATATAACTACATAATATCTAACAAATAGATATTATGTCTAAGTTAATATATAACTAACTAAGTTACCTAAGTTAACTAATATCTAACATACTAGATATTAAGTTAACTTTTACAATAATAAACCAATACATTGATTACATTGACATTTATTACAAATAGACATAGACTTTTATATCGAGAGTCGACGTTCCGGCTTTAGCTTCAGATTGCGATCTTTAGTTTGGATGATCTTAAATCCAATGAGACTGTGTCTTAACAATCTCCCTCTTTGGATCATGATCATTACGAAAGTCATTTAGTAATACAATCTTCTCTTTCAGCACAGAAGAAGATGCAATCTCTTTCTCTAAAATCAGCATGTCTTCAATCTAACAATCTCCCCTTTTGAAGTGTAGACGTGATTCTCGAAACATGTGACCTTTGCCATTTCTTCTGTAGTCATTCTCCCGATTTTTGATGTTAAGTGCAATGAGTTCATCAAAATTTGTGGTAAGAAATGTCAATCTTGCGGTTAGAGCCCCTGATTCGTCAATTCATAAGAGATTCATCTAGATCTTTGCAAATCCAGACAAATGTGTCATGTAATACCTGAAATCAACTAATGAATCAGTTAGAATGCCTGTTAGTAACACTAGGTCACTGTGTGTAACGAATACACATGGGAAAGGAGTTGTTTGATGTTGACTCCCCCAGGGCTTCCATTTAATCATCGAAACACCACAAAGATAATTTCTATAAACGTTATGACAAAGAAACTAATTCCTTGTGTGTTCGTGCTTGTGTTGAAAGAGTTAAGCATAGATGATTGCTTATTGGCTCGAAGTTGTGTAAACCACTGAGACAACAGTAAGTTAAACACAGACTCAATGTGCATGATTGAAGTGCGAAGGTGGGGCAGACTTCCTTCTTTTCAATATCCAGATTTTCCAAATGAAAATCAAATAGCAAATGTGCTGCATCCCCTTTGAAAATGAAACATTATCTATTTGAGAAGAAAATGAGTAGATGGTGAAGTTTGATCAAGAGTTGGCATGGGTTAGTTGCCTATTTCAATAATGATCACCAAAGAATTGTGAATCACTAGAATTGTGGCTACCCGGCTCAGAAAAAGTTGGTGCAGAGTTGTGATATTCTTTTAACTCTGTTCTCACACGCTCTTTCTTTTAAACTTTTTGCTTTCTCTAATCACACTCATTTCTTTTCTATTTTCACACTCAAACACTAAGGATTAACTTCTAGGGTAGAAATCACTGGTTAAGGTGATTCCATAGAAGTTGTGTTAATACCTAGCACAATGATTCGTTGTTTTCCTATGATGCATCTGATGCTCAGATTGGTTTAACTATTTCAGTTAAAGCACATTTTAGATCATGAAAACATTTAAAATACACTCCCAAAATATAAAATGTGATGAAAAATCGGGAAGTGTTTTGAACATTAAAAACAATGTTTTCTTATGATTGAAAGTTGTCCTTCTTTCAACCATATGTGAGATGAAGATAAAGGTTTATACCTTAACGAGTGATCTTTCATCTCATGAAGCTAAGCGTAAAGTCATAAACATATGAACTTGTAAGCTTCTCTCAAAAATTCTGCAAAAGTCTAATGTCAAGTCAAAGTAATAATTATTCACTTATATTGAAAAGACAAAAAGCAGTAAAACTTTTAAAGTACGAGTTCTAATCAGAAGTAATCAGAAGTCATATCCGTACTCCCTTTTTGACTTGAACAGCTCCCCCTAAAATCTTGCATTACAAAAAAAAATTGACATTTTAAAAGGTATATGCAAATTTTATGAGCTCCCCCTCGAAGTAATATTGACCAGATGTCAATTTCTTCTCATACTCCCCCTTCTATCATGAACAAAATGTTAACTTGCAGGTAGCAATCAAATTTAAGAATAAGAAAAGGATGAAAAAGTATACAATTAGAAAACTTTTATAGGTAATTACTGGTTATACTTTGAGATTTAGCATACCAAGCTTCGAGACTAGAAAGGTAAACCTCTTTTCGTTTAAAGGTTTGGTGAACAAATCAGCAAGTTGATACTCAGTCTTTACAAAGAAAAGTTCAATTGTTCCTTTCTCTACATTATCCTTGATAAAATGATACCTGACGTCTATATGCTTTGTCTTCGTGTGTTGAACAGGATTCGCCGTTATTGCGATGACGCTCTTGGAATCACAGTATGTCGGGATCTTGTTGAAGTGGAAACCGTAGTCGCGTAATTGAGTTCTCATCCACAAGACCTGAGAACAGCATCTAGCAGCAGCTACATATTCTGCTTCTGTCGTGGAAGTTGAAACACACAGTTGCTTCTTTGATCCCCAACTTACTAATTTGTCACCGAGGAACTGCACATGTCCTGACGTGCTCTTCCTATCTAAGTCTAACATACAACCTGCATGATTTGCATCTGTGTAGGCTGTTAGTTCAAAACTAGTATCTTTAGGATACCACAGACCAAGATCTGCAGTGCCCTTTAGATACCTAAAGATGCTCTTCACAGCAGACAAATGGATTTCTTTAGGATTGGCCTGATATCTTGCACATAAGCATGTTGAAAACATTATATCTGGCCTACTCGATGTAAGATACATTAAAGAACCTATCATCCCTCGATAAGTCCTAATATCAACAGCCTTTTCCCGAAGGATCGCTGCCAATCTTAGTACCTGGTGCCATTGGGGTACCAATCGGTTTTGAATTTTCCATTTGGAACTTCCGAAGAATATCCCTAATGTACTTTGATTGATTGATAAAGATACCCGTAGAAAACTATTTGACTTGCAATCCGAGAAAGAAATCCATCTCTCCCATCATGTTCATCTGAAATCTAGACACCATAAGGTTCGCGAAATTCTTACAGTACTTAGTATTTGTAGAACCAAAGATAATATCATCTACATAGATTTGAATTAAAATGATATCTCCTTTTTCCTTTTTAATAAACAAAGTGGTATCCACCGTACCTTTTGAAAACGTAGACTTGACTAGAAAATTAGAAAGAACATCATACCAGGCTCGAGGTGCTTGTTTCAGACCATAGAGTGCTTTGTCGAGAATGTATACGTGATTTGGCTTCTCTTGATTGACAAATCCCTCTGGCTGAGAGACGTAGACTTCCTCCTTCAGAATTCCATTGAGGAATGATGTCTTCACGTCCATTTGAAAGACCGTGAAGTTCTTGTGGGTTGCGTAGGCTAAAAACATTCTGATGGCCTCTAATCGCGCCACAGGAGCATATGTTTCGTCATAGTCTATTCCTTCCTCTTGTCTGTATCCTTTGGCTACTAGTCGTGCCTTATTTCTGATGATGGTTCCATCTTCGTATTTCTTTATTTTGAACACCCATTTCGTACCTATTATGGTTTTACCTTGAGGTTTCGGTACGAGTCTCCAGACTTTAAGTGCATCGAACTGATTTAGCTCTTCTTGCATTGAGATCACCCATTCTGGATCAGCAAGTGCTTCCGATACGCGTGTTGGCTCGAACTTGCTCAAAAAGGAGTCATGCATGCACAGGTTTATTGATGCTGACCTAGTTTGCACCGGTTTTGATGGATCGCCAATTATCTGGCTTATCGGGTGATCTTTGGTCCATTTTTGTTCATGAGGCAGTGGACTAGATGATTGTATGTCAGTTGTATCATCTACAAATCCACTTGTACCTTCTTCTGTTTGTTCTGGAGGAATGATTATTTCAGTTGAAGTGATAGGTTCAGAAGGCTCAGCAGGTACAGCTTGATCTGGCTGTAGATGGATCTGTACAGTATCTCCTACTGTTTCAGCTACTTCTGTCTCTTTATCACATGGAACTTCTTCAACTGTTGGAGTCGGCATTTGAATTGTAATTTCTTGTTGAATCGGGGCGTTTGATTCAATAGAGTCATCTGTACTGGTTGGATGAGTAGTCGTTAAGTCTTCCATCCTGTCAACCACAACAGATTTCTTTACATTAGATCCAAGAAATTCATCATAAAACAATTCAAATAATAAATCTAAATCAGATAAATGGTTAGTTGAAGTTGAAGCTTCGTCTGATTTAGTCTGTTGAGACGCTGGTTCTGGACTGAGTTGCCCAGAAGCTAGTACTCCGGTTATAACGGGTTTTGAACGTTGTTGTTCGGAAGCCATATCTTCATCAAAGGAGACGTTGACGCTTTCAATCACCGTCTTTGACTTCTTTAGGTAAACACAAAATGCAGTCGTTGTTGAGGAATATCCAATGAAGATTCCTTCATCTGCCTTAGCGATGAACTTGTTAAGATTCTCCCTATCGTTTAGTACGAAACACTTACATCCAAATAAATGGAAGTATTTGATTGTCGGTGTTCGGTTGTTGATTAACGCATAAGGAGTCTTCTTGAACCTTCGATGTACCATGGAACGATTTTGTGTGTAGCACGCGGTCGAAACAGCTTCTGCCCACAAAAACAGAGGTAAGTCTGATTGACTTAGCATAGTACGAGCAGCCTCGACTAGTGTTCGGTTTCTTCTTTCAACCACTCCATTTTGTTGAGGTGTATGAGCAGCAGAGTATTGATGTGAAATCCCGACAGATTCGAGATATTCTTCAACTTTGTTGTTCTTGAACTCTGTGTCGTTGTCTGTTCTTAGAATCTTGACCGGTTTTTGCAGATTCACCCGGGTCGTCTTCAGGAATGTAATTAGGACATATGGTGTCTCATCCTTTGAACGTAGAAACTTGACCCATGTGTATCGCGAATAATCGTCCACGATCACGAGTATGTACTTCTTTCCGCCTAAGCTTTGAGTTCACATCGGACCGCATAGATCCATATGCAATAACTCTAACGGAGCTTTTGTACTTGGTTCAGGCTTTGGTTTATGAGGTGCCCTCTTCATCTTCCCTTTTTCACAAGCTGCATAAAGATGTTCTCTTTTGTATTTCAGTTCTGGAAGTCCTTTGACGAGCTTTCCACTGACCAGATCGTTGATGTACCGAAAGTTGAGGTGAGAAAGACGTTGATGCCATAACCAACTTTGGTGCATCGAAGCTTTCGATAGTAGACAAACTTGCTTGTGAGTCTGGACATCAGATAAATTGATTGTGTAGAGGTCTGATTCTCGTTTACCGACCAAAAGTTCTTCGCCTTCTTCATTGCGAACGGAACATCTTTTGGCTTTGAAGTTGACCTCTAAGTCTTTGTCACAGAACTGGCCTATGCTGAACAAGTTGTGTCGTAAGCCTTCTACATAGCTCACCTTCTTGATAGTGACATTGTCATGTTGTACATCACCGTATCCCATGATTGGAGAAAACTGGTCGTTGCCAAATCTTACTGTTCCACAATATTTTTCTTTAAAGTTGGACAGTATCTCCTTTTGCCCTGTCATGTGCTTGGAACAACCGCTGTCCAAGAACCACATATGACTAGTCTGCATAAGAGAAATAAGAAAATTTAAATTTGTATATGACAACATTGGAATCTACACTTTGATCATCGAAGTGCGGGTCTTGAATTGATTTGTTCAATAGCCTATTTTGTCTTTGATGTTCGGGTTTTGAACTGCATTATCCAAAAACCTATTTTGACTTTGAAGAACGATTTCTGATCTGTACATAATCAGAAGTCGCTTTCTCTTTAAGCTTTGTGTGCCTGCAACACAGATTTCGCCCATTGGAATTTGGGTCATTCTGTGTTAGCACAAGATTTTGGTATCCATTTCAAATTGGATCCTATTTTCTTTTGAAAAGTATGTGAAGAATGGGTATGAGGTGAATGCACATGGTAATTTCCAAACCAATCTTCAGAATCTTGACAAGAGATAGATATATGTTTATCATAAAAAGAAGACTTTCCAGCAGATAAAGATAACTGAAATAATTGCTTCATTGTATATTGTTTACAAGAAACAGCAAGTTTTGGGTTCAAAACAGCAATATCAGCAATTACAACATCTTTAGTAAGCGAAGTCTTATTACAATTAACACTACTAGACGTTAAGACGGTCTTGTTAAGGTTCCGTTTGGTTTGCCACAGAGAATTTGCTTCTGGCCTTTGATTGCTCATATCTGAAACATGTAAAGATGGTGAGTTAGACCTTAGAGCAACAAACGAATGCTTCTTCTTGGAATTACCAGTAGTGGTCGGTTTCTGTGAATGCTGAGATAAATTCTTACCTTTATCACTCTTAGCGTTCACAGAGACTGATTTATCAACGAAAGCTTTCGTTGATTTTGCACTGTTCACAGGCTTACTGGTTTTTCTTAAAGTTTTCTTCACAAATGATGAATGGTTGGGAAGTTTTGTATTAAAGTCAAAGAGATTGGAACCATCATCTAAACTACCGTCAGAGTTCAAAAAATCAATTCCTTTATTTGATGAACCAGACATCTCCTTAGAGTTTGAAGCTTTTGAAAGAACAGTATTTGAAAACACGGTTGTAAAAACGCTTTGTTCAATATTTATCAAAAGTTTTGCATCTGATAAAGAAGTCTCGAGTTCAGAAATTTTACGTTCTAAAACGAGAGAAGGGACATATAATTTACCTTTGATAGGCTTCGCCTCCATTTCCTTTTCAGTATAACTTAGAAAGAAATCACTTGAAAGAGTTTCCTTCTTTTTGTATATTGGGTTTTCATCATAACTATTATTCAACTTCGCATAATAAAATGGAAGATGAACTTTAGCTGATTTCATCCATTTTTCCGTTTCATTGGCTTCATCCTCTTTTGATAGCTTAGTCCAAAAAGTTTTAAACGCGGGGAGTCTGCGGGCTAATTGCATATTAAGATGATCATAAAGTCCTGGAACTTCAGACATCCCCTTTTGTAGACAGTGAGGATTCTTATAACCGATTCCCCATCTCTCTATCTCCTCTTTGGGTTTGTTCAGAAAAATAGTTTGTTCAGTTTGACCCATTTTATACAACTTCTCTTCCAAACTTTTTAGTTTTCCGAGTAAAGAAAAGTTTTCTTTTGTACAAGAAGCATGCAACTTTTTAAGCTCATAAATATCTATCTCACTCTTTAGAAGTTGAGACTTAAGATCAGAATTCTCTTTTAGAATTATTGTCTTTTCCTTAGCGTTGGTGTCATTATCTTTATGTAAAACCTCAATTAATACTTTCTTCTCAGCAATTTCATTGCTAAGTTTCTGTATCAACTGGTTTTTGTCTGTCATGACACCATTATCTTGCTTAAGATTAGATTCTAACTCTCTTTGTTTCATACTCATGGCATGCATTTTATTCATGAATTCTAAATCAGATAGATTACATACCTCCTCTTCTTCATTGTCAGAATCAGCTTCAGCATCTGATTCTATCTTGCCCATCAAGCACATGTTGACGGCTTCTTCTCTATTTTCATCATCTTCTTCTTCATCATCTGAGTGATCGAGCCAGTATTCATCCTCAGCCATCAATGCCTTGCCTGCCTCTTGTTGTTTTGCAAGAAGCATCTTGTTCTTGTAATAGTCTGAATTTCTGACTTTAGATCTGGGGCAGTCTTTGGCAAAGTGACCTAGTTTGCCACAGTTGTAGCATGTAGGCGGTTCTGGCTTACTTGATCCTTCAGCTTTGAATTTCCTTTCTTCTGGCCTCCTCTCCTCAATCCTTTTTCCTTCCGACTGAAACCTTCTCTCTTCCGGTTTCTTCTCCTCTGATCTTCTCCCATCAAATCTCTTCCCTTCGTATCTGCTACCTTCAATCCTTTCTTTATGAATGTAGTTGTTCGGACCAGATAAATATCTCTGATTATTTGATGTTGGCTTAGTATAGAACATTTTCTGAAAGGCATTAGTCAGCATCATCATTGCTTGTTTCATCTGATCATTTTCATCTGATCCTGAGTTTGCACAACCTTCATTTTCTTCATCTGATTCATATACAGTCGCCTTGTTCTTCTTCTTTCTGACTACAAGGGCGACTGTGTCTTCAACTACCTTTCCTCTCTGTCTCTTCTCATCCAGAATTTCATCCACCTCTTCTTCATTCTGACGGAGGGTTTCATACACCTCGTGAAGTGGAATCTCATTCAGGTCTTTAATCTACTTCATCTGACGAGCAAATCTTTTCCATTCAGGTTGAAGAATACTAAGGAATTTGATATTCAGCTCATTTTGAGATTTGTGAACTTTGTTCTTGCTAAGTTCATTCAGCAATGTCACAAACGGTCTTAGAGGGTTGTCTTTTCTGCTTTATCACTGGCATCTTTTTAACTTTAAGTTTCTTGGTCTGAGCTGCTTCTTTTAGGCTTTTCTGATATTCTGTATTCAACTTTCTGGCCATTATCCTTGCAAGTTCTCTGTCTGTTTCTGTTTGCAACATTTCCTCCTTTTCCATTTGGTCTTGAAGCTGTTTTGCTATTGCCTCATCCAGTTCAATCTGAGACTTTTTCTTTGTAGGCAGTTCAGCTTCTTTAACCATCTTTTCTTTTCCTTTTCCCTTTATATCTTTCAAGACTTCCTTTTGAGTTTCTCCTTCATTGATGACCACTCCTTTGGCCTTTTGAGTAGCCTTAGGAGTGTCATTCTTTGCTTTTACCAGAGTTTCTGCTATCTCCAGTTCTTCTACAGACAGCCCTGTTACTGCTGCTTCTGTTACTGCTGCTTCAGCAGTATTAACAGTTTCTGCTGTTGTTCCATGTTCTGTCTCCCCCTCAACTTCAACTTCCTTTACAGTTGAGCTTTCTTTCTCTTTTTCTCCCTCTGGCTTCTCCCCCTTGTTGAAAGGATCTGGAACATTTGATCTCTTCTTTAAGATAAACTGCTTCCTCTTCTTCCTCTGCACTAGCCTGGTCACCATCTTCTTCAGCTTAGCAATCTGTACTTGTTGTGACAGAATTACCAGCTTCATTTCTTTTATCTCTTTGCCTTGTTTGATGACATCTTGGTTGATGTTTCCCATTGTATCCATCAATTACTGGTAGTTATATCTGTCCTCACCTTCTCTAGAAGTGTTACCCTCCTTTGAAGGATCATTGGATCTTTTAGTAGTGGAAGTCTTCTGCCTAGCAGAAGCACTATCCACCCCCGTGGTTTCTTGGCACCAGGGACCTTTGAATGATTTCTCATTCAAAGTTGCCATGGGGGAGGTCTTATTGATGTTACCATTTTCCTCCTCTGTGCTAGCAGGAGTAGTGGCAGCCTCATCACCCATATGCTCTTCCTCCTCCTCAGAGAGCACCTCCTTGGGGTTGGGAGACACCCCTTTGGTTTCCCTATGGATATTCCCTAAAGGAGAATTCTCCCGTAGAGGGCTTAAAGGCTTGGGGGATGATGGTACAAGAAGGGAAGGAGCCTTCTTTACCTGTTCCCTCTTGTATGTTTAGGTGATAGGAGAGGTTGGTTTTTCAAGAAGGGACTGGGGGATAGATTTAGAGTGGGAAGGTTGGGATTGGCTAGCAGTAGGATGGTCTAATGGGGGCATTGACCCTGCTGTCATACCTTCATTGGTTTGGGACACCACCATCATTGTAGAGAACAATGGGGTGTCAACTCCTTCCGAGTCCCCAGCAGATCTTCTCATATTTGAGAAAACCTTGCCTTTGGGGGGTTTAGGTACATATACCCCAACAGGTTGAGGTATATCCGTCAATTCATGAGTAATAACTTCTTGGACAAACCTGGGGTACATAAAGAAGCTCTTTTTGTTTCCCATGTTTGAGACAAGATCCCTGAAAATCATTTTAGAAAAGTTATACTTTCTGGCAGTGGCCAAGCAC
Source organism: Arctium lappa (assembly GCA_023525745.1). NCBI lineage: Eukaryota > Viridiplantae > Streptophyta > Magnoliopsida > Asterales > Asteraceae > Arctium > Arctium lappa. The sequence goes on along the minus strand of CM042063.1, from coordinate 37,973,431 downwards.
ACCAAGGCATAAGCAATGGTGCTGCTGAACTCACTCCATCCAGTAGTCTTTTTGGAGATACAGTGCATGAGAGTATGGACAAAGAAACGCCATTGGGGTGAAAATTTGGCTTTAGAGAATTTGAATACACCCAATGGGCCTCCATACCCCATTCTTGTAAGAGAAGAGAACAATTCATCATTTGAGATAGAAGTTATACCAGAGGCATCGTCTAGACGTAGACTGATGCGAATAACCTCTTCAGTAACCGTTAGTGGTTTTTCACAGATCCTTGTCTTGATCATTTGCACACCATTCTCAGCAACAATGGTGGCATTAGCCCAGAACTGCCTTTGATGCTCGATATAGATTGTAGGTGATACAGTAAGAGCATGAGCAATATGGATTGACTTGAGGAAATCCACAATCTGATGAAATCCTGCAGCTTGCTTTGGCTTTTGTAGCATCGCGATCTCATTGTGTTCATCAATGAATGCCATGGATGCCATTGATCTTAGTGAAAAACTTGCCTGAAAACTTTGAGTCTTGAGAGAGAAAGGGTTTAGAGCGCAAGTGAACAGTATTCAAAGAGTCGTTATTAACTTTTAGGCGGGCAAAGGGTATTTATAGTATTCGGGACATAAGCAGTATTAACCTAGAGCAGTATTAACGGACAAGCAGTATTAACTGCGAGCAGTATTAACTGCGAGCAGTATTAACTGCGAGCAGTATTAACTGCGAGCAGTATTAACTGCGAGCAGTATTAACTACTAGCAGTGTTAACTAACTAGCAGTATTAACTGTGAGCAGTATTAACTGCGAGCAATATTAACTACTAGCAGTATTAACTAACTAGCAGTATTAACTGAGAGCAGTATTAACCACTAGCAGTATTAACTAACTAGCAGTATTAACTAACTAGCAGTATTAACTGAGATCAGTATTAACCACTAGCAGTATTAACTAACTAGCAGTATTAACTGTGAGCAGTATTAACTGACTAGCAGTATTAACCACTAGCAGTATTAACCTAGAGCAGTATTAACCTAGAGCAGTATTAACGGACATAAGCAGTATTAACCTAGAGCAGTATTAACGGACAAGAAGTATTAACTGCGAGCAGTATTAACTGCGAGCAGTATTAACTGCGAGCAGTATTAACTGCGAGCAGTATTAACTGCTAGCAGTATTAACTAACTAGCAGTATTAACTGCGAGCAGTATTAACCACTAGCAGTATTAACTAACTAGCAGTATTAACGAACTAGCAGTATTAACTGCGAGCAGTATTAACTGCGAGCAGTATTAACTGCGAGCAGTATTAACTAACTATCAGTATTAACTGAGAGCAGTATTAACCACTAGCAGTATTAACTAACTAGCAGTATTAACTAACTAGCAGTATTAACTGAGAGCAGTATTAACCACTAGCAGTATTAACTAACTAGCAGTATTAATTGTGTGCAGTATTAACTGACTAGCAGTATTAACCACTAGCAGTATTAACCATACTTACTCTTTGAAGCTTAGCTGAATTGAGTACTGCTTTGTATGCCCTGCAAAGGAAGATTAGTAACACCAAGAATCTATAATATTTAGATATTTAACCACTGTTTGAGAGGATGCTTATTCAGAGTTGATCATTCCCACACTTGTTACCAAGAAAGTGAATCTACCCACATCAAAGGCTTTGGTGAATAGATCAGCAAACTGGTTGTCAGTATGAACTTTTACAACTTGAACAAGTTTCTTTTCATTACAATCTCTTATGAAGTGATACCTGATCTCAATGTGCTTTGTCTTAGAGTGCTTGACAGGATTATTCACAATGCTGATAGCACTGCTATTATCAATAAAAATGGGAGTGTGTAGAAAGGTTACCCCATAGTCCAGCATTTGATTCTGAATCCATAAGACTTGAGAACAGCAACTTGCAGCTGCTATGTACTCTGCCTCTGTTGTAGATGTGGACACTGTGGTTTGTTTCTTGCACTGCCATGAAACTAGTCTAGCACCCAAAAACTGACATCCTCCAGAAGTAGATTTTCTGTCCAAGTTTGCCCCACCTAGATCACTGTCTGAGTATGCTATTAGGTCAAAGGGTGAGTCATGAGGATACCAAAGTCCCAATCTGGGTTGCCCTTTGAGATATCTGAATATCCTCTTAACAGCTTGAAAGTGAGATTGCTTTGGCCTAACTTGGAATCTTGCACATACACAGACTGGAAACATTATATCTGGCCTTGATGCTGTGAGATACATGAGAGAGCCAATCATGGATCTGTAATGATGCACATCCATATCCTCCCCCTCAAGATCTGCTATTATCTGCTCGTGTGTCTCCATAGGTGTGCTGGCAGGTTTTGAATCTGAGAAACCAAACTTGGTTAGAATGTCCTGCACATACTTGGATTGACAGATGAAGATGCCATCTGACTTCTGTTGAACTTGGAGTCCAAGGAAGAAAGTAAGTTCCCCCATGGAACTCTTTTTGAACCTTTGATGCATTAGTTCCTCAAACTCCTTGCACATGTTGTCTCTTGTAGATCCAAAGATAATGTCATCAACATATATTTGGACCAGCAAGATATCCTTCTTCTTTCTCTTGATAAATAAAGTCTTGACAATGACTCCTCTTTCAAAGCCATTTTCCAAGAGATAGGATGACAGAGTGTCATACCATGCTCTTGGAGCTTGATGCAGACCATAAAGAGCTTTCTTCAATTTGTATACCCTGTCTGGATTGCTTGGGTTTTCAAACCCTGGTGGTTGACAGACATATACCTCTTCTTCAATTGAGCCATAGAGAAAAGCACTTTTTACATCCATTTGATAGACTTTGAAGTTCATGTAAGAAGCATAGGCTAGGAATAATCTGATAGCTTCTATCCTAGCCACAGGTGCAAAGACTTCTTCATAATCTATACCCTCTTCTTGAGTATACCCTTGAGCCACCAGCCTTGCTTTGTTCCTTATGACAATTCCTCTTTCATCTCTCTTGTTCCTGAAAATCCACTTTGTGCCAATTGCTCTGTGACCTTTAGGAAGGTCTACTAGATCCCATACATCTTGTAGTTTGAACTGCAACAGTTCTTCTTGCATTGCTTCTATCCAACTGGATTCTTTCATAGCATCATGTGCCTTTTTAGGCTCAAGCTGGGATAGAAAACAAGAAAGCACTGTATGCTGTTGATCTTGCATTTCTTGAAGCCTGCTTTGATGTCTAGTCATCATAGGAGAAGAGATATCTCCTATTACCAGCTGTGGAGGATGATTCTTTTGAACTCTGGTGTTATGACTAGGTTCTTCATTCAGTCCAGCCTTTAGATTAGAGTCATGCAACTCAACTGCAGTGTTTTCAGCTGCTACTTCTGATTCTTTATTTTCTTCTGATTCTGATTCTTCAACTCTAGTTTCTTCTTCACTCTGACTTGGTCTAGTAGATGATTCCTTTTCACAGTCTTCAACAGAATTCACTGTGGGTATGGGAAATATAACAGATTTAGATATACTTTCTTGAACTTGTGTGATCCCTGATCCTCCACTTCCTGAACCTGCATACTCATTACTGAAACCAAAAGAGTTAGTTAGTGAATCAATGTCAAATAGCCACTGAGGACCAGACCCAATAGGATTTGGTGTATTCTCATTGCATTTGACATTGTCACTTTCTTCAATTATTCTAGAAGATGAGTTAAAAACTCTGTAGGCCTTACTTTGAGATGAATACCCAACAAGAAATCCATCATCTGCTTTGCTATCAAACTTACCTAAGTGAGATTTGGTATTGAGAATTGTACAAGGACACCCAAAAGGTTTGAAGAATCCAATGAAAGGTTTTCTTTTATTTAAAATCTCATATGGTGTCTTGTTCTTTGGCTTAACTACTAGAACTCTGTTTTGGACATAGCAGGCAGTATTAACTCCTTCAGCCCAGAAGGTAATTGGCAGTTTTGAATCAGCCAACAGAGATCTAGCAGCCTCTATTAGTGTCCTATTTCTCCTTTCAGCAACACCATTCTGTTGAGGAGTCCTAGGAGCACTATATTGTCTCTCAATGCCTTTTTCTTCACAAAAGGTGTTTAGATCAAGATTTTTAAATTCAGTCCCATTATCTGATCTAATGACTTTTACTTTTTGATTAGTTTGATTTTCAATTCTTAGGATAAAGGATTTGATCAGTCCACTTGTCTCATCCTTAGTCCTTAGAAAATATACCAAGGTAAATCTAGAGTAATCATCAACAATAACCAAGCAGTAAGATTTCTTGCCAATACTCATAACATTTGTAGGACCAAACAGATCCATATGCAATAACTGGAGACAAGAAGAAATTGAGTTTATCTCTTTGGTCTTATGAGAAGTTTTATGTTGTTTGCCTTTAAGGCAAGCAACACAATGATCATCACATGAAAAGACTTTAGATGGTAAACCTCTTACAAGGTTGTTTTTAACAAGTTTGTTCATAGTCTTAAAATTCATGTGACACATCCTTCTGTGCCAAAGAGAGGATTCATCTATAGAAGCTTTGGAAACAAGACAATTTAGAGATGAATCACTATCCACATTGTCCATATCTAGACAGTAAACATTGTCCTTTCTTGGAGTTCTAAGTAGTATCATGCTTTCATCAACTACCTTGAACCCTGGAGCAAGGATCATACACTCAGTATTTGTAAATAATATACTATGTTGTTTGTCACATACCTGTGATACACTTAACAGGTTGTACTTCAATTGATCAACATAGTAGACATCCTCAAATGTCATCTTACCTTTGGTGACATTACCTTTTCCACTTATTTTTCCACCAGTAAGATTATCTCCAAATGCAACATGTCCTCCATTGATATGCTTGAAATCCTGAAGGCATGACATGTTGCCTGTCATGTGCCTAGAGCAACCACTATCAACATGCCATATGCTCTTTCCCTTGAGCTGTTGGTTGCCCTGCACATATGATAGATCAGTTAGTATGAATTAGGAACCCAAGCCAAAGTGGTCTTGGGTACCCCTTTCTCATCAAAATACTTGCATTCTTTCTTGACAAGATTTTTGAACTTTAACTCCTCATTCTTGGAGTACTTTGTCACAATAATAGGCTTGGAAACATTTGTGCTAGAAGCAGTACTAGTTTTAGAAGTACTAACTGCCTTAGCAGCACTTGCATGCTTAGCAGTACTAACCTTGTTAGCAGTAGTAACTGTGTTAGCAGCAGTAACTGTGTTGGCAGTATTAACCTTTGAAGAGGTACTAACTGTATTAGCAGCATTAATGTTTTCAGCAGTACTAACACAGGTAGCAGCAGTAATACTTCCAGTAGCACTAACCCTGTCAGCAGTACTAACAGTTTTAGTGGTTTTAGGCACCCACATTTTAATACTTTCTTTTAAAATCTTTTTCTTCATGGGGCCTTTCCTTTCACCATGTTTCTTTATCACATGTTTCTTTCCATTCTTCCTATAACCAACAGGTTTTTGCACGAATCTTTGAAAGGTCATCTGTTGGTTAATAGGGTTAAAGAAGCAATATTTAGCCAAATGATTTAACTTGCCACATATGAAACAAGGTTTTGGTCTATTGATTTTACTCAGATCAACTCCTTGCTTCTGAGCCCATTGATTATTCCAGTTTCTTTGATTTCCTCTTTTTAAACCAGAATTTAGGCTCTTGGCTTTACTGCAATCACACTGTTTACAAGATCCAGGATTCACAACCGTGGTTTGTTTGTAATGGACCTTGTTATCTTTTCCTTTGGTCTTCTCTATCTCCTTGGACTTGACCCAGATTTTCCCACATCCCTCATTGGTGATAATGTTGTTTTCTAATGGGATCTCTTTACTCACATCATTATCCCTATGCTCACTGGCTTCTTTCTCAGTTAAATCCTTAGTTACTACTTCATCCAAAGGATCTATCTTAAAGGCTTTCTCAGATAAGTCCTTTTTCTCCTTGGTTTCTAACAAGTCTGAAGTAGGAGAGATATAATTGTTGTTGTAAGGAGGAGGTGTATTGTTGTATCCAATACCAGGCTTCATCTTATCATCAATCTGAGCCTTTAGAAGAGAATCCATTGCTTTTGAAGCATATGAAAACTTTTCTATGTCAAGTTTTACTTTAGACAGTTCCTCTTTCAGCCTATCACTCTCTTCTAAGGATTTAGACAGTTTGGTCTCTAACTCATTCTTTTCCCACTTCCAATAGTTCGTGTCATAAGAGTGTTGAAGTTCATTAGCTTGAAAGCCTTTGATTTGCTCTTCAAATCTCTCTACTATCAACACATAATCTCTTCTGTCCTTTTCTAATCTTTTGAGGTTATCACACATACTTTGATTGTGATCCCTGTATCTTTTGACAGTGTCAATGCAAGATTTAGTGCAAAGATTAGAAATTACCTCAGAGGGAGATCAGACACTTCTGCCATAAGAGCTTGATTCTGAATGGCTTCCTCAGCTTGATCACTCCAGTCAAATCCCATTCCTTGTTGAGAAACAAGGGCTTGAGCAGGATTCTTGTTCTGATTGTAGCCTCCATTCTGAGCTTGTTGGTGGTTGTTGTTTGGAACAGCACTCCTGCATTCTCTAGCAAAGTGTCCTTTCATGTGACACTTATAACATTCCACCTTGGTCTTGTCAAAACCAGCTCCATCTTCTCTTCTTTGAGAGAAGTTATTCCTTCCTGTTCTTTTAATGAACTTCTTCACCCTCATGGATAACATGGCCATCTGCCATTTAATATCCATCTCCTCCAGGTCATCAGGGTGAAGTTGATCCAGATCATCATTAATCAAGGAATTGTTGCTATGACTGGACAAAAAGGCTTCAAAGATAGTTTCAGTGCCTTTTTCTGAACTTACTCCACTGGCAGTACTAACTGCTTCAGGGTTGGCAGTAGTATCAGTGGATGCTGAAAGAAGTGCAGCATTGTGGACATAACCAGTGGGCTTCTTCTTGATTTCTACCTTAGTTTCAAAAACTCTTAGATCATTGTATAGATCATCAAGTTCTTTCTCTTCCAGATTGTCACTCTGTCTATATGAGACAGTGTACATAGTCCATTCATCCCCAAGAGATCTGAGGAACTTTCTGTTGACATCATCTTGTTCCATCTTCACTCCTACAGTAGCCAGTTCACCAATGAGTTTGTTGAACCTATCAAAAGTTTGAGTCATAGACTCATTCTTTGAGGAAGTGAAGTTCTCATACTGCTGCTTTAGAACATCTCTTTGATTTCTTTTGATGCTCTTTGTTCCAGCAAATCTTTTCTCTAGAGCATTCCAGAGAATCTGAGCATCAGTACAGTTGCAAAATTGATGCTGATATTCATTGGGGATGGCCAAGAGCAGAGTGCTCAAGGCTTTCATCTCTGTCTGTCTGATCTTCCTCTCACCATCTGTCTTTGGTGGAGGTCTTTTCCCATCTGGTTTCATCCTTCCAGCTTCAGAAGGACCATTCTCAATGATATCCCACATTGAGTAGTCAGTGAGAAGAATATATTGTCTGATTCTGATCTTCCACATGTCAAACTCACTGGGTTTGAGCATTGGAACCTTAGAGACCAAAGTACTGCTTGATTCTGTAAGATTTTCCATGATGAATAGATGTTTCTGAGAGAGTTTGGCTTTGATACCACTTGTCAGGATCGAATTCTCAACAAGAATTAATTCTCAGAAACAATATCAAAGAAGTTTGCGGAATAACATTTTGATATTCAATGAAGCAGTAAATCAACACAGTAAATATGAAGAACAAACTGTAAACTTGTATTGTATATTTGAAATCACAAGATTACACACTCAACCTCAATCTTGAAGAACAAGCTCTTTCAAGACGAATTCTACTTCTCTAGAATTAGGAACTATGCCTTGAGGTTGATTTCTCTCTATAACTTAGAATGAATAATTCTAAAAACCAAAAGTTATCTATCTATTCTATACATTCTATACATATACTAATCAAAAGATAATTACAAGAAATAAAAATATCTTCAGTATATCTTCCATGTATATCTCTAAGCTTCCATGTATATCTTCAGATTATCCAGCTGTTATCCTTTCATGCGAATCTTCATCATATAAGCAGTATTAATCTTCAGCAGCATTAATCTCTTCTAGCAGCATTAACTACTAAGCAGCACTAACTACTAGCAGTACTAACTAGCTAAGCAGAACTAACTTTGTTCAAGCAGCACTAACTTTGACTAGCAGTATTAATTCTATTAGCAGTAGTAATACTCAGCAGTATTAACCTTGAAGTCTTCTAGCAGTAGTAACTTTGAACCAGCAACATTAACCATACTTAAGCTTTTCTTCAGTTCCCAACAAACCTGTCATAGGTTTCTTCTAAGGTTTCTCCCACCCTGCCTCTAAATTCTTCATAGTTATTTAGGCAGTTGGAGATATTCAGCTGATTTCCAATTTTTGAACCCAGCATCATTTTCTCGAGCTGATCCCACATTTCTTTACCTGAAGCCTTGTAACTGTCAATCTTGACGTATATTTCATTTGGGATCCCCTGTAAGATGTATGACTTTGATAATTTGTCGCCTTTGGCTCTTCTGAGGTTATCATCTTGTAGCTCGTGATACTTCAGCTCAACCTGAGTAGGCACGTTATCAATTACACGAGTCGTCATTGGTGGTGTCATAATCCCTTCTTCAATAGATGTTTTGATATAATTACCCAGCTCGTGTCTATCAATGAAGTTTAGAAACCTATCCTTCCACTGTTCGTATTCTCCTTTGAAGAGAACTGGTGGCTTGGTGTCAGTTCCTATTGCAAGGGCTTCTCTGGATGTCATCCTGTATTGAATAAGAGAAAAAACTTGACAGATATGATCGTTAACTTAGGTAAAATTTGATCACACAAGAAATTTTGTTCCCCTAGGCAGACTTAGCACGGGGGTCCCTGAGCTTTGAACCGAGAAGTTGAGGAATGCGGGTGCTTTGGGACCCGAGTTTGAGGAATGCGGGTGCTTGAGGACCCGAGTTTGAGGAATGCGGGTGCTTGAGGACCCGAGTAGTTGAGGAATGCGGGTGCTTGAGGACCCGAGTTTGAGGAATGCGGGTGCTTGAGGACCCAAGTTTGAGGAATGCGGGTGCTTGAGGACCCGAGTTTGAGGAATGCGGGTGTTTGTCCTGAACTTGCAAAATTCATCTAAATCTTTGTTCCTGTAACGATTAGCACAACCAAACACTACCAATGTGTCTAGAATCACTTCTAGAACTGAATGTAAGCACTCGATCTCACTAAAACACTCTTTTTCGAAATAAGATCGATGGCACAGTAACTTACCCACTTCGACTGTTTTCACTTAAAATCACCAAATTGGAACTCGATTTAAGCTTAATAATGAAATCAAATAGCAACAACTCGATCTAGCATGTAGTACGATCACAACCTGATCGATTCTAACACCTAAAATAGTCAAAATCACAAAATCGAATTTTGTTCAAGAACACAGAGTCGATTTTCTCTAAAACTTGTTTTGATCTTAATCAGGCTCTGATACCAATTGTCGGTCTAACAATACTTATCAAGTTTATAGAAACAACGACACAATAACGATTACCAACCTGTATTGAATATATTAAACGATTACAAGGTTGATCGATTAAGCTTTTGATGTGTTCTCTATGTTTTCTCTCAAATACACCTTGATGTGTGTGTTTGTGTGTGTGATCTATGATCTGATGTATGAGAGATTGAGAGATACACTTAGATAATATCTAGAATAGATATTATCTAAATCTAATCTACCTAACAACTTGCAAGAGCAAGTTGTAGTATTAAACTAATATAACTACATAATATCTAACAAATAGATATTATGTCTAACTAAGTTAATATATAACTAACTAAGTTACCTAAGTTAACTAATATCTAACATACTAGATATTAAGTTAACTTTTACAATAATAAACCAATACATTGATTACATTGACATTTATTACAAATTGACATAGACTTTTATATCGAGAGTCGACATTCCGGCTTTAACTTCAAATTGCGCTCTTTAGTTTGGATGATCTTAAATCCAATGAGACTGTGTCTTAACACTAAGTTTTTAGCTTTCATAGAAAGAATCAACCTCAAGGTTAGAACCCTAATTCTAGAGAAGTAGAATTCGTATTGGTGAGTCTATTCATCAATATTGAGGTTGTGTGTAAAAGCTTGTGACTTTCAATCATTCAATAAGAGTTTGCAAGTTGTGATTCTGATTTACTGTTTCATTGTTTTTCTGAATATTAAAGTGCTATTCCGCAGCTTCTTTAATATTGTTTTCTGAGTGTGTGTTCTTGTTAAGAATTAAGATCCTGACAGCACGTGCAACAGGTTTGTTTATGGATTGGTTCTTGTTAGGTCTGATTTTATAGTAATCATTGTATTTATAGGACTTGGTCAATACTGCGTTTAGTGATTATCAGTATTGTATCTGACCAAGGGTATTTAAGTCCCTTTGGTCTTTGTTCTTTGTAAGAATAACACGCACAATCATATAGAATTCTGTTTTGCGCTCCATAGTCTCTCTCTCTCTCTACTTTCTCTCTCTAAAGTTCTAGTGATCTTGGACTTTCAATTGGTATCAGAGCATACTAGATCTTGAGAGGATTGAGAGATTGCTTTTTCAAAGTCTGAATTGTTGATTGAAATCGAAAATTTGATCGATTTTCTTGAATTTTTCAAGAAAATCTCGTTTTCTTGATTTCTCATCAAATTTGGATTGGTTTTTGATCGAATTTGGTTGTTTTTGGACTTATTAGTTTCGTTTTTAATATTCGATCACTTTTGTTTCAGGTTGTTTTTCAAGAAAAATGGATTTAGTTCATCGATTTTGAGAAAAACGAATTTTCTGGAAAAACGTCGTTCTAGTTCTGTTCATTGTCGATTTTTAAGATTTTGGTGATTTTGATCGAAATTGGTTGATAAATTGTGTTAGAAAGGAGTTTTCGAAATTCAGTGTGTGATTTCCTTGGTTAAATTTCTTGATTTGATCTGATTTTGCAAAAATTTACGAGTTTTTGAAGTTTGCGTTTCTGTTATAATTCTTTGCGTTTCATTCATATCGGTTTGCGCTTCATTCAAGTTTCTTTGTTCTTGTGTTTCAGGTTTTCGGTTCACGTTGGACCCGCAAAGCTCTTTGTGCGTCTCAAGTGACACACGCAAAGTCAGGTTCTCGGATCTTACTACACGCGCAAAGTTCACTTAGCGTTTCTAGTTAGACCCGCAAAGGTTCACTTTGCGTTTCTATTTAGACCCGCAAAGTTCACTTTGCGTTTCTAGGGTGACCCGCAAAGCTCCACTTTGCATTCCTCTCTTGACCCGCAAAACTTCAGTTTGCGTTTCTGTTTAAAAAAAATAAAAAAAATAAAAAATAATAAATAAAAAAAAAACAAGTAGTGTTCAAATTTCAATTTTTGGTCATCTTTGGAAAAAAAATTTCTCTACATCGCGAAATAACAAGTAGTGTTCAAATTTCAATTTTCACGAAATATTTTTTTATGATTTCAATTTGATCTGATTTTTGTTTTTCTGATATATAGTTTGGGACGATCATTCACTTCAAGATTGATTATTTTCTCAAGACGTCTTTGCAAGCACAGATCTACAAGAATGACATCATGATGTCTTTGGGGTCTGATACTCGTCCACCAGTACTGGTCAATGAGAACGAATTCGAACAGTGGCAGGATCGGTTCATCAACTTTATTGAAAGGCAACCGAATGGGGAAAACATGATGAAATCTCTGTATGAGGGCCCTATGGTGAAGAAAATGAAAGTGATTCCAGCTACTGCTACTACTCCAGCTACAGCAGTTGAAATTCCTTTGAGTGAATATGATGAAAAAGAGCTATCAAGATATAAAGCAGACAGTCTGGCTAAGTCAAATCTGATTCTTGCTCTTTCCAACTCCATTTATAACAGAATCGATTGCTTCAAACATAATCCAATGCTGATGTGGACACAACTTGAGAAGATTATGCTTGGTACTGCTATGTCTACTCAATTACGACAGACCAGATTCATGAACAACTTTGAGAAGTTCCAAGCTAAGGATGGAGAAAGTTTGAAGAGTGTGTTTAATCGATTTTGGACTGTCATCAATGATCTTTTCAAGATTAAAGTTACCAAGACTGAATTGGAGGCTAACTTGAAGTTTCTGAACTCGTTACAACCTGAGTGGAACAAGTCTTGCCACAGAATGAGAAACGATGTTAGAATCTCAACAATGCCAATTCAGGAGTTATATGAAATCTTGATGACAGATGAATCTATGGTGGAGAAGAAGGCAAAGATGGATAAGAAGAATAAGCCTCAGTCAGTAGATCCCATTCCTCTTATTGCTAGCCAACTGGTTGAGCAAACTTTGACTGAATCAGCCTATGATGGGTCTACAGATGATGATGGTGAAGCTCTAGAGAAGGCCATGACTCTTTTGACTCAGCTTTATCAGAAACGGTTCAAGAACAGATCTGGGTCAAACAATCTGCAGTTTACTTCTGGTTCTAAGACTGGTTCTTCTTCAAAGACATACGCTCCAAAGTATGAACAGGCTAAGACAGTTGATCAGAAGAAAGATGACAAAAAGGTGATAAACTGCTTTAACTGTGGAAAGCCTGGACATATGGTCAAGGATTGCAGAGTCAAAGTGGTAAAGAATGTTGATTTTTACCGAAAGAAGTTGGCTCTAGCTGAAAAGAAGGAGAGTGGAACTGTACTGTTAGCTGAAGAAGAGTACTGGTTGGACCATTCGGATGACGAGGCTGATAATGAAGAGGTTGCGGCTATGTGCTTTGTTGGTGACGATCAAAGTGATGATGAGGAAGATGATACCTCATCTGATGGTTCTGAGGTAATATCTGATTTTAACTGTAATTTCTTCTTATCTCAAATGAATGTTTTTATCTCTGCCTTGCATGATCTGCGTTCAAAGTTGGTTTCTGAAAAGTTTAAAAATCAAGAAAAGTCTGATTTTATTCAGAAACTGCAAATTTCTTTAAAAGATGAACAGTCAATTTTAATTGATATAAAAGAGAAATTTCAAAAGCAGTTAGTTGATCTTGAAAAATCAAATCAGACTTATCGTGATTCTTTGACTGATCTGACTTCTTCCAATCAAAATCTTTCTGACAAAATAATTGTTTTAGAAAGGAAATTATATAAAAGAGAACAATCTGAGCAAACCATTTACATGAACAAGCCAAGGAGTGAAGAAGCTATTAAGGATAGATGGGGACTTGGTTTTGACAATCCTCATTTTTTAAACAAAGTGATAGACGAAGTTCCCACTATATATAAATATGAATATCTAAATCTTGCACACTATGGTCCTCAATTCAAATTCTTTTGGACTAGTGAAAAGCAAATTTTAGATATTGAAAATGAGAAAAGGATATATAAAAAGAAAAATGAAATTCCTTTTGTTTATACTTCTGAAAATGCAAAATATTTTCGGGAAAAATCAAGAAGAGGAAAAAGAGTTTTAAATGACATATCTTCTACCAAATCTTCAATATCTGATGATTTTATTAATCCTTATGCACCTAATACTTCTAAGGAAAATAGTTCTCCAATCTCTTATGATTCGAAGAAATATATTCCTCCGATAGTATTAGAAGGAAAAATCATAGATCTTGAAGATCAGATAGAAGATCAAAATATTTTGAAGAAAATTGAATCTGACATTATTCTTTCTTTTATGACTTCAAGTATAGAAGAAAATATATTTTCTCAAAAATCAGATTCTATTTCTAACATCTCTTCTGATTTCAAGGAAAATAAAAAGGAAGTTTCAAATTTTAAAAACCTTTCTCAAAATTCTTCAGATTCTGAGGCTAGTTCTTCTGTGTCAAATGCTAAGACTATTTTCTTTGATAAAGTTTCTTCTTCTGATTCAATTATTGATAATTCTTTACTGCTAAATGATCAATTCTATAAAAAGAAGCGTAAAAGAAGAAGATCAAGGAAGTCAAAGAAACATGACTCTGTTTTATCTGAAAATTATAATGTTTCTGTTTTTTATTCTTCAGATCGGACTGTGAGGAAGTCGCCAAGACAGATCTGGAGAAAGAAGCAAATATCTGAGGAATCTTTTGTTGATGGGGATAAATGTGTAGATAAACTTTATTACAGTGATTCATTTGCTTCATGTAATAAAATTTCAAAATATTCTAGAAAGCAAATGTTTCGAATTTTAAAATATGTCTCATGTTCTTCCTCAGATTCGAGTTCTGATGATTATGCTTTCTCTTCTGATTGTGATTATTTTTCTAATCATATTCATCGTGCTTTATCTGTTAAATCTACTTCTCATTTCCTCATCAGAACTGCAGCTAACAAACATGGGCCCAAATACAAGTGGGTACCCAAATCTTTACCTGATTCAAAGTTGCAGGCATCACATGTTAAGGGGGAGTAATAGGAATAATGGCTCTTGAGTAAATCAGCTCAAGACCCGGACTTCAATGTCAAAATAGCTTTTGAACACAACAGTTCAAAACCCGTACTTCAAAGCTGAAAGAATTTGGCTTCTAAGTATTTCAGCTTAGAACCCGTGCTTCAATGACATCGACTTCTAAACACAACAGTTTAGAACTCGTTCTTCATAGTTAAGCTTCTGACTAATGAGATACTGTGAGTACATCACTTTTATTTCCGCTGCATATATCTCTGATTATGATGTGTTCCAGTTTTTCTCAATATTTCAAGAATCTGAGTTTGTTTATCTATCTCATTAATTTGTATTACCCAAAATTTTCTTTTTATATGAGACACAAATTATTTTTATAATGTGAAAGATGAAATAATTGAATTTTATTTTGTTCCAACTAAATATTAATTAAAAGTTTAAATCTTTACAAATTTTATTCTATAAAGTAAAGTTTTACATTTTTTCTTTCTTTTGAATAAAATATGTGTCTAGGATAAATTTTCAAGTTCTTTTGTTTATATTAAAGTTTTTATATGATCAAATTTCAAGTCTTACAAAAGTCGAAAAGTCAGCAATATGTTTGAAACTTTTATTTCTGCTTTAAAGATATGTGAGTCGGAATTTTTATAGTTTACTTTGCTTAGACTACCTAAACGATCAAAATTTTAGATTGGAATGAAAATATGGGCTAAGCATTTAGACGTTGATCTGAGTGACTGAGATGAATATTAAATTCTTAAAATTCAGAAATCTCTAAGTTTAAAAGTTTGTACCTGTGACCTTTCTGGTTTAGGAAAGTACGTTCTGTGGGATGCTTGTCATCTGGTCCCCTAAGGTCAATTGATCTGGGAGTGATCGAACAAAAATCCTGCAATAGAACCAGATCGAAAGTCATGTTCTACTGGTATGAATGGGTTTAGGATATGTCGATGTAGCCTTTCTGATCTGGGAGAGTAAGTTCCAAGGGGTGCTTGACACCTAGTCCCCTAAGGCCAACTGGTCTGGGAGTGGCTGACCCAAATCCTGCAATAGGGTCAGATAGAAAGTTACGTTTACGGCATGTTCTTTACTTAATAAACTTTTTGATCAAAAGATGCCAAAGTGCACGCGCTTAAAAGATGCCAAAGAGCACACTCATGTTAAGATGCCAATGAGCACAATGCTAAAAGATGCCAATGAGCACACATCTCATGATACTTGGTGATATGTTTGAGTTGCGATAAATCTATAAATTTATGAATATCTTAATTCTTGATGTCTTAGTGTTAGTACATGCAAAGTTCTCTATAATATTTTTAGAATTACATTTTCTTGAGGGGGAGTGTCTGATTTTCTTTACATGAATGTTATCTCGAATTGTCTTATCTAATGCATTTGTGTAGGGGGGGTCAAAGAGCTTTCAAAGGTAAAATTTTTCTAAGGCAACTTTGCGCTTCACACATGGCCCGCAAAGCTTGTTTTGCGCATCAAGCATGACACGCAAACCTTGCTTTGCGTATCAAGCATGGCACGCAAACCTTGCTTTGCGTCTCCCATGTGGAACGCAAACCTTAGTTTGCGTTTTCTGCATGGAACGCAAACCACCCTTGTTTTCTCTGTTTCTTTGATTTTGCAGATCTTTCGCTGTCTCGTCTCCAACATTGGCATGACCTAGTTGAACCAGTTCATCAAGGTCATGAGGGGGAGAAATCATAGAAGTCAAGGAGATTTTAAAGAGACAAAGAGCTCAAATGTTTATCTGCTGATCAAGATTCACTCAAAGATTCTATTCTCTCAGCTACATCAAATCTTTTATTGTTCCTGCTCCGAACACCACAGTTCATTCAAGATCATTCAAAAGAGGTGTATTGTCTTGAGCTTAAGCAGCAAAGAAAATTTAAATCTGCAAGATGCTGAGAAGAAATTTTTTCTTTAAAAGTCAGAAAGCTTCTCAAAGTCGCTTTGTTGGTCCGTGCTGATTTAGAAGATATTTTTTGAAGACCAAAGCGCCAATGATTACTAAGGGGGAGATTGTTAGGTCTGATTTTATAGTAATCATTGTATTTATAGGACTTGGTCAATACTGCGTTTAGTGATTATCAGTATTGTATCTGACCAAGGGTATTTAGGTCCCTTTGGTCTTTGTTCTTTGTAAGAATAACACGCACAATCATATAGAATTCTGTTTTGCGCTCCATAGTCTCTCTCTCTCTACTTTCTCTCTCTAAAGTTCTAGTGATCTTGGACTTTCAGTTCTAATGACACCTTGGAGAGTGAGAGAGAGGTTCTATACATATGCTCGAGGGTGAGTAGTTTGGTGAAGTCTTTTGTCTTGTCTTGGGAATAGCAACTTGTATTTGGGTTTTAGTAACACCCGACCTCTGACTAGTCTTTGTGGAAGGAATTATTTACCTTCGTTGATGGTTAAACCTAGTTTAATATTTCAAGTATAAACTTGTTGTAAGTGATCTTATCTATTTTTTTGAGGCATTATTGAAAATTTTAATTTAGTTGCTTTTTCCAGATTTGAGGGTGTTACACTTTTGGGGCTTGGTTTGTACTCGGTTGAGTCTTTGGAACACTTGTTCAGTTTTGGTAGCTCGTTAAGGAGCCTTGGACGTATGGTGTACTTAGTTGCATCCTTTTGGAGAGTTACATGTTTTGAATGTGTTGGTTCATTCGTTTGAGTCATGTAACGTTTAGACTGTAATGCATTGGATCCATAGGCATATGAGCCAGTCGGTTGGTTTAGTGGGGACTTTATCCCCGTTTTGGGACTGGATATTGTTTATGGCTAGCGGGAGCTCGAGGTACATATCGTGGGTGGTTGAACTCGATAACCGTGTAACCATTATTGAAAGGCTCGAGGTATAGATTGTGGGTGGTTGAACTCGATGCCCGTTTGTAAATCCAGTCTGGTTACTCATCGTGGAGTTTAGTGTCTGCGTTTGAAATCTAGTGAGTTGTCCCCAAGTCATGTTTTTTTATATAAGCTTGCGGTGGTGCTCTGCAGAGTCGTATACGGAGCTAAGTCTTGTGGTAGTGCCCATTGTGAGCCGGATACAGGGACTTGTGGATTTTGTGGTGACACTCATTTAGAGGTCGAGTAGACACTAGAGGCATTTGGATATCTTACGGTGGTTGCTCGGTTGGGAGTCATATACGGGGATCCATGGCTCTATGTGAAGCTCGAGAACATTGATAAGTGGCTTAACTTTGTGTGCCCGCCACTTTCGATGGAATTCAGGTATCCCCCGCCATCGAAAGGTGTTGTTTTTGGGTATTGAGTTTTATTATCCAAGTTTTCGGTGATGTTTTGTATAAATGGATCTTATCCATGATTTATGGGTTGAGTATTATGCCCCACCAGCTTTTTGGGTGTTTCAGGATATAAAGTTTTAACCGCATTTTCACAAATGGAGAGTTCGATTTCTATTCACGTTTTGAGTGAGTTTGGGTTGAAATTAATTTACGAAGGAACGTTATATGTTGGGACCATGTCCCCGAATTAGTTTGGATTTGAAAATGTTTATATTGGCGTTTCTTTGCCCAAAATGCATATTATTGGAAAACGAGTCGTGTTCATATTCAAAGCATATCATTCTGAAAGATTATGAGTTAAACTGCATTACCTCTTTTCAAATATATCTTTATTCATGTGGAAAACTCTTGAACTCACTAGGTGTTAGCCTAATCTTTTTATTTGTCGGCATGTGCAACAGGTTCCGGTTGGGAATAGCTCTAGAGACACTGTGCTGAGATGAGTGCTAGTCGTGTGCTCAAGAGGTGGATATTTTAGTGAGGTCTTCCGCACTTGTTTTCGGGAAGAGCAACTTGTAATTGGGATTAAGTAACACCGACTTTGGTGTAGTCCTTGTATAAGATTGGAGTTTATATTTGTTGAAGTTAAATAGAAAGCTTTATTTTGGAGAGTTATCTTTTACTTGGTGTAATGTCGAAATTTTAATTAGTTGCTCTTACCAAATTTGAGGGTGTTACAACACTCTCTCAAATCGACCCTTTTCACCTCTAAAATCCATATGGTCCTATGAAATCGAACTGCTCCTTCTCTGTGTTAAATCTGGTCCAACGAAATCGATCTGCAACTATTGAGAACATCTACCAATACTGGGAGAGGGTTTATCTTGCAGATATCGTACAACAACTGCTCCCCTGAAAGTACCATCTAGTTTTACACTTACGAAATGTTAAAGAACTTCATTGGAGGGGATGAAATCAATCTGCTCCTCTGTGATTGATATGGTTCTTAACTTTTTATTAGATATTTGCCACCAGTGTAGAAGATGAATTTTACATGGGTTTTTTGTTGTTGGAATTCCTTTAGTGGCCTTGATCTTCCCAAAATTTTGTCTTGGTTCTTGGAGTTCTATCTGTGGATTCAGTTTCAAAGAAAAAAAAAAGATGTTTTGAAACATTTCAAGAACTCAATCATAATTCACAGATGACTCAACTCGACTGAAGTACAATGTGGTAATGTTTATGGACTTGTTACTTAAAGTGAAAGAGTCGGTTGGGTACAACGATTAAGGGCAAGTGTTCTTAAACTTCCATATACAGATAGAGGGGTAAAATTGTCATTTCTGATATTCAGACTGTTTATTCAGCTCAACAACCGAACAACAAATTATATGATATCATATAGACAACTTTATCAATACGGATAACTTTATCTATACAAGTCTTAATGGAAAACGAACCGAATAACCCCTAATTAGACAAAAAAAATAAAGAGTAAACTCCAATTTTGGTCCCTGAGGTTTGTTGATTTCTTTGAAAGAGGGACCTGTGGTTTCATAATTCAAGTTTTGGTCCTCATAGTTTGAATTTTTCTCTGAAAGAAGGACCTGGACACCAACTACGTTAAAAAGCTTCGTTAGAGGCAGGGGTAAATTCGTCCAACCATATTTTTGTCCCTTTTTTGCATTTTTTTTTATTTTCTCTTATTTTTACAAAAACATTAAATTCTAGGGACCTGTTATGCATTTAACTCTAACATATATATATATATATATATATGTATATATATATATATGTATATATATGTATATATATATATATGTATATATATACACACACACACACATACATACAACACAAGTAAATCATTCGGTTACGAATTTACGATCCAAAGTAAAACCGTGAGTTTTGGAATCCAAGTTCATGATCAGATAAAAAACACAACCGTAAGTTCTCGAATCCAAGTTTATAATCAGATTAAAATCTCAAACAATTACTAGTAACCAAAAGGCCGGAAAAGTTAGGGTGAAGTAAGAAATGAAATGATTCAGCGAAAGAAGAGGTACGAACGATGTAACATCGGAGCGAGAAGCGATTTGAGGAGGGATGAGAACATTAGACCAGTAATCATTATCCTTGTCGTAACCGGCGGTTGCTATCTTCTTCAACCTCTGTGGATCTTGCTCTTCCCCCATTGTTCCAGCACCCAAACTAAGAGTTGATGCCAGCCATGGAAATGGGAAAGCATTCAAAACCTTCTTATTATAGTAACTATACACCACATTCAAACACCACCAAGTTGTAAAATACAACCTAGTCTTCATCTTCTCACCAGCCTCAGATTGACCCACTTTTAGGTCTACCATCTTCACCTCCAATGGCTTCATATGATCAGCCTCATAAGCATTACACACAACCTCATAAATCCCTTTTCCCAATTAACCCACAAAAATCTTGAATTTGAGATATGTAGATGGGTTTAATTTATTCGAGCGGTCGTATTCTGGTGTTGGATTTCAGCAGAAGAAGGTTCTCAGGTGGTGGTGGTGATGGTGCCGCCTCGCTGCTGCTTTTTAACGGTAGATTCGGGTGATGCTTTTAATAAGAGTTGAACTTAAAGAAGGAGAGCGATTACAAGATGTAAGGCGAATCTTAGACGGTTGTGGGTGGAGAACGGTGGTTGTTACAAGATCGTGTTCGTCGGCCACTCATTGGGTGCCGGTGTGGCGGCATTGTTGACGGTGTTGGTGGTGTATCACTGAAATATAACTCTCTCTCGCCTCCCAGAAAACCATCATTTAACCCTCTCTCGCCTCCCTTCCATCAAGTCTCCGGCCACACCTTCCATCGGAATCCAGTGATGTGGTTCCGGTTAATCGGAATGACGATCACCAATTTTGTCACTCATGCACACACACACACACACATACATACATGTATGTATGTATGTATGTATGTATGTATGTATGTATGTATGTATGTATGTATGTATGTATGTATGTATATGTTTATAGGGTCAGGTTCAAGGGAAAACCTCAAAAAACGGAAAACTGAAGAACACCCTGATAGCCATTCATCTGAACGGCATGCACTTGTGCATACAAGTAATTTTTAACATGCACGCATACATATGCACAAGTGCATAAAACCAAAAAACACCTTAATTTACTTGTATGCACAAGTACATACCATCCAGATGAATGGCTACCAGGGTGTTCATCAGTTTTTCATTTTTTTGAGGGTTTCCTTTGAACCCCCCTCTATGTATATATGTATATATATATATATATATATATATATATATGTATGTATGTATGTATGTATGTATGTATATTAGAGTTAAATTCATAACAGGTCCCTAGAGTTTAATGTTTTTGTAAAAATAAGAGGAAACAAAAAAAGAAGTGCAAAAAAGGTACAAAAATATGGTTGGACAAATTTACACCTGCCTTTAATGGAGCTTTTTAACGAAGTTAGTTGTAACACCCGTAAATTCATAAGGTAAGTATTTTGTCTCCCTTAATACATTAATTGCGCTTATGTGAGAATATGTGTCTTTGTGCGCATCTTTATGATCATTATTATGTCGAAATGTCATATAATTGAATTGCCATTTTCAATCGTTCAAACCTCGCACTCGTTATCGAATTTGGTTAAGTTTCGGGCTGTTTTGGGGTTGGCGCGATTATGTCTGGCGATTGTGCCATTGGCACTATCGCCAAGGACGTACCGTGGACTGGGGGATGTCAGCAATTGTACCATGCGATTGTGCCTTGGCACTATCGCCGAATTGGTACCGTGAGTAGGGAAGGCCTCGCAATTGTGACTCGCGATAGTGCCCTTGGCACTATCGCCGGCACTATCGCCCGTGTGGTCCAGTCTGCTATTTTATAGAATTAATACCCCATTTCTCATATTCACTTTACAAAAAAACGGGAGAACTCTTATTTTGGCGATTTTAGGGGGTTTCAAAAACATACACATTTATTGCTAGGGTTTTGGGTTGTTGAGGTGATTCCTTGTTCTTCAAACCTCAACCAAGTGCATTTATTGAAGATCCTTACCAAGCTACTCCTCTCCTTCATCAAGTCTCCTTTGGGCAACTTCTAGGGTTTCCATATTTTCTAGGTTTTGGTTCAAAACCTAGATTGTGAGTTTACTAACATTTGTTAAAACTAGATACACATCCTATTCTTTTATTTGTTATTATTTATTTATATGTTCAAGTATTTGGGTTTTGATTATGAGGAAGGGTTAGAAATATGATTATGTGTGAAATGCCATGCTTTGCTCTAAAATGTACAAGTATTTGGGGTTCTTCTCTTGAATACATATTATGTGCACTTTGATATGATAAATGTATACATGTCTCGGTATTGAGATGATTATTAGTTGAAATCCCTTTTGGTGAAATATGTATATGTAATGATGAGCATGCTTATCTTTTGGGTCTCATGATATACTTATGTGTTAGGATGGTAACATTGTACCCTTGGTTGGTATCGAAATGTATTGGTTGAAATATACCTCAAGACCTCCTATAAATTATGTTGGACGGACCAAGTCAGTAGACACTAGGAGGATGTAGTCTTGGGCGCCACTATGATGGTATGTGCCTAGACCTCCGCCATTCGAGGAATTTCCTTTGGTGTAGTCCTCGGGTGTGTCAGGCCTTTCGGGTGTCTCTTGGTAGATGGCATCAAGGTATATCGACTCTTTGGGTGGAACTTGATTGGTGCTATGGGTCTCCCCTATTGACTCCATATATTTTGAACTCTGGTTAACTGCTGATAAGAATTGTAACTGATCATGCATGCTTATTATTGTTTAACTCACTAGGCTTTTTGGCCTAACACTTGTTTGGTGTCGATGTATATCTCAGGTTCTAGCGGCACCGATCCTAAGCAGGTTTAGATGCTTTGGGGTGAGAGCTGGGGGATTTTGCACTTGGACGCTTATTACTTTTGGAAATGAACCGTCGAGTTTATAGATGACAACCCTTTTGTAATCTCTTTTCTAGATGTAGAAATTAGATTAGCTGGTTGTTAATCTGTTGTCCGTTTAAATTACAATTGTGATTAAACAGGTTTGTACTATTTCCCTATTTTTGGGAGGCTCTTGCTTTGGCAATTCATATACCGCATGTCCATTTTTCGGATTTTGTTATCCCTATTTTTAGGGTGTTACAAGTTGGTATCAGAGCTTTAGTTTAAGTGAACTAGGTATTGTTTTAGCATATCTAGACTTAAGCTTTAGACTTTATAGATTCACTGTCCACTTGGGGTAGGAATCCTAGGTGGGGAGAGCGTTAAGATTACGGAATTACTTTAATTGAAAGTTGTGATGATGGTGACAAGAATTCTTGTGTATGGTTCATTCATAATTTCACTTAGCTAATGCTATTATGAATGCATTGTTACGTGAGCATACTTGGTTTACTATTATTATGATAATTGATGAAGGTATTAGTACGTACAATGAGTTCAACTCGTTTAGTCTTTTCTCAATCTATTTCTCGTGCGTGTATGGCAGATCGTGATGGTAAACACTCAAAGTAGATTACCGGACATGACAGAGGGTCAACCAGAAGTGGAATCTGCAGCTGTACGACCCCCGGTGGGGGCAACCTCTGATGGAATTCCCGTACCCAGAATCTTGGGAGGCGGACCTGAACATATTCCTCGCCGAAACCTCAACACGAATAATGTTATCATGGAAGAGGTGACCATGGAGACCCAGATTCGGGATAGCATGATGTTGGCCATGAACTCCGCCATGGCCCAACAACAAGAGTTCTTCATGAAACTCTTAGAAGATCGAGACGCCAGTAACCGACAACCAGAAACAATGGCGGAAAACATTGTTATGAGGTCGGGTGGACCAGTTGTAGCATCTGTTGAAGAACCAACAGATGATGGGATCAGGACGAAGACTAAGGGGTGCACCTTCAAGGCGTTTCTGGGGTGCCATCCTAAAGAGTTTGCGGGTTCGGATAATCCGGTTGCTTGTATGTATTGGCTCAAGGAGATAGAGATAGCCTTTGAGTCAAGTGAGTGTGATTCCTCTAAACGGGTCAAGTTTGCTTCTCAACTACTTCGGGGAGAGGCTTTGATTTGGTGGAATCTCACTCGATCAGTCCTCACTCCTGAAGTTCTGGCTAAGTTAACTTGGCCGGTGTTCAAAGAGAAGATTATGGACAGTATTGTAGTGAGCGTTCGATGGACAAGTTGGAGCGGGAGTTCCGAGATCTGAAGAAGGGGAATATGTCTATTGTTGGCTACTCCAAACTCTTTTTGGAGAAACTGAACTTGGTGGGACATCTGGTCCCAGATGAAAAGTCAAAGATTAAAGCCTATCATCAAGGGTTACCGGCCGAGATGTGAACGGCGGTAAGAAATGCTAAGTGTTCGACTTTACAAGAGGTTATCGAAGAGTCCTTGCTCGTTGAGGACGACATCAATGCTGAAAGAGAAGAGAAGAGGCATGTTGGTGAGAAACGGAAGTGGGAAGGGCCATCTGGGCTCGTTCGTCAATCAAGACCCTTTGTAACCGGGAGAGCGGGTGATCATCGTCGTGAAGACCGGTGGTTCCACAAGTGCAAGTCAAAGCACTCGGGGTCATGTGTTGCAAGAACTTACTCCGGTCCAACGGGGTGTGCCAAGTGTGGTAAGAAGGACCACGCGACTCGAGAGTGTCCCATCCGGGGGCCGGTATGCTATGAGTGCAGAGAACCGGGGCATATGAAGAGGGATTGCCCAAAGCTAGTGGGAAGTAATGGTGGAAATTTGGTGGGTTCGACGGCTAGAGTCGAACAACCACCAAGGGTGCCAAGTCGAGCTTTCCGGATGACTACCTAGGAGGCAAAGGAGACCGCGGATGTTATTTTAGGTACGTTTCTAGTAAACTCCTTGCCTACTCGTGTTTTGTTTGATTCGGGTGCTACATGTTCCTTTATGTCGGATACTTTCTGTAAATAATTCACCACTCCTATCAGTGTCCTTCCCGATGCGTTAATAGTAGAAATAGCTAATGGGGATCAAGTGATCATTCGTGACCGTTTTTGTGATTGCACTCTAGATATCGATGGGAATTCTTTCGGAGTGGATTTATTACCCATGGCTATAGGAGGGTTTGATGTAGTCATTGGTATGGATTGGTTAGTAAGGCATAAGGCGGACATCTTTTGTTCCAAAAAGATGATCCAAGTGTCATTGCCTGAAAATGGTGTGACTACCATTTATGGGGAGAAAGGAAAGATGAATAATCCTATTATCTCATCTCTTAAGGATCGCAAGTTTTTAGCGAAGGGTTACCCTTCGTACTTGGCCTACGTTGTGGACGCGAAGAAAGAAAAGAAGTCAGTAGAAGATGTGGAGGGGGTGCAAGATTATCCGGACGTCTTTCCGGAAGATTTACCCGGATTACCGCCGGAGTGGCAAGTGGAGTTTCAGATTGACCTCACACCGGGAGCGACTCCGATAGCTCGTGCTTCATATCGTTTAGCACCGACAGAAATGAAGGAAATGATGACGCAACTTCAAGAGTTGTTGGAGAAGGGCTTCATTCGACCAAGTTCGTCACCTTAGGGAGCACCGGTTTTGTTCGTGAAGAAGAAGGACGGATTCATGCGGATGTGTATCGACTACCGAGAGCTTAACAAAGTCACGGTGAAGAATAAGTATCCTCTACCTCGCATTGACGATCTTTTTGATCAACTTCAAGGCGTGGGATGTTTCTCGAAGATTGATCTTCGGTCCGGTTATCATCAAGTAAGAGTGAAGAAGGAGGACATTTCGAAGACGGCTTTTCGAACGCGATACGGTCATTATGAGTTTTTGGTGATGCCTTTCAGCTTAACCAACGCTCCGGCCGTATTTATGGATTTGATGAACCATGTGTGTCGCCCGTTCTTGGATAAATCTGTGATTGTCTTCATCGACGATATTTTAATATATTCAAAGGATGAGTCCGAGCATGGGAAACACTTACGGGAAGTATTGGAAGTTCTAATAAGGGAGAAACTGTTTGCGAGGTTCTCGAAGTGCGAATTTTGGCTCCAAGAGGTACAATTCTTGGGGCATGTGGTATCAAAGGACGGGGTAAAGGTGGATCCGGCAAAGATCGAGGCAATGATGAGTTGGGAGCCTCCAACAAGTCCGATGGAGATTCGAAGTTTCTTGGGTTTGGCGGGTTACTACCGGCGTTTCATTCAAGATTTCTCAAAGATAGCTACACCGCTCACTTCCCTTACAAGGAAGAACGTCAAGTTTCTTTGGACCGATGCACAAGAGCAAGCGTTCCAGACGCTCAGGAGGAAGTTGTGCGAAGCTCCGATCTTGTCCTTACCCGAGGGATCGGAAGATTTTGTTGTGCTTAGTGACGCTTCCAAGATGGGACTTGGGTGTGTTCTAATGCAAAGGGGGAAAGTAATCGCCTACGCATCGCGACAACTAAAGGATCATGAGAAGAATTATCCTACTCATGATTTGGAGTTGGCGGCGGTAGTTTTCGCGTTAAAGTTGTGGCGACACTACTTGTATGGGACCAAGTGTACTCTTTTCACGGATCACAAGAGTCTCAAGTACATCTTCGACCAAAAGGAACTCAACATGCGACAAAGGAGATGGCTAGAGCTTTTGAAGGATTACGATTGTGACCTACTCTATCATCCCGGTAAGGCCAATGTGGTGGCGGATGCATTGAGCCAAAGGAGTCATGGTGGTGGTGTCAAAATATCCCTTACAAGGATCGATGTGGTATCAAGTTTGTTGGAAAGTGTTAAGGCAAGTCAAGTGGAAGCACTTAAAGAAGAGAACCTCAAGGCCAAGAACATGGTGAAACAAAAGGAACTCTTAACGGAAAACGGTCGTGGGCTCAAACTCTTTCAAGGACGGATTTGGGTGCCGAAGTTAGGAGGAAATCGGGAATTACTTCTTGAAGAAGTCCACAAGTCAAAATATTCTATACATCCCGGTAGCACTAAGATGTATAGAGATTTAAAGTTAAATTATTGGTGGTCGGTGATGAAGCTAGATGTGGCTAGCTATGTGGAAAAGTGTGTCACTTGTCTCCATGTCAAGGCGGAACATCAAAGACCGTATGGAAGTTTGCAACCATTGTCCATTCCCGAGTGGAAATGGGACAACGTCACTATGGATTTCGTAACAAAGTTGCCGAAGACCTTGCGTGGGCACGACATCATTTGGGTAATCGTTGACCGATTAGCCAAGAGTGCACATTTCCTTGCAATGCGGGAAACATTGCAAATGGAGAAATTGGCCAAACTCTATATTGATGAAGTGGTATCGAGGCACGGAGTTCCGTAGTCTATCGTGTTGGATCGCGATATTCGTTTCACATCGAATTTTTGGGGTAGCTTACAAAAGGAATTGGGTACTAGACTGAATTTGAGTACGGCGTATCATCCTCAAACGGATGGTCAAAGCGAGAGGACGATCCAGACGCTAGAGGATATGTTGAGGTCGTGTGTAATAGATTCCGGGGGAAGCTGGGATTCACATCTACCGTTAGTCGAGTTCGCCTACAACAATAGTTACCATTCTAGTATCGGAATGGCACCGTTCGAGGCATTGTATGGGCGGAAATGCAGGACCCCGGTTTGTTGGCTTGAAGCGGGCGAGAAGCAATTTTCCGGGCCGGAAATTGTTCACGAGACGGCCGACAAGGTGAAAGAGATTTGTGAGAGACTAAAGGCGGCGCAAGACCGGCAAAAGAGTTATGCGGACAAGAAAAGGAGACCGGTCGAGTTTCAAGTGGGAGGCCGTGTCATGTTGAAAGTATCACCATGGAAGGGAATTATTCGGTTCGGGAAGCGTGGGAAGCTTAGTCCTCGTTTCCTTGGACCTTTCGTCGTCTTGGAGAAAATTGGTTTACAAGCCTACCGGTTGGATTTACCACCGGAGATGGATGGAATACATCCTACGTTTCACGTATGTTACCTTCGGAAGTGTCTAGCCAAAGAGGAAAGCATGATCCCTTTATCGGAAATTCGAGTAAACAATGGAAATCGATGTGTGGAAGAGCCGGAGTCGATTTTAGAATCGAAAGTGAAGAAGTTGAGGCATAAGGACGTGGTCATGGTTAAAGTCCAATGGAAGCATCATCGGGGTGCTAACATTACTTGGGAGTCCGAAGATGATATGAATAAGCGTTATCCTCACTTGTTTGTTTAGGGTAGGATTTCGGGGATGAAATCCCATTTAGGTGGGGAGGATTGTAACACCCGTAAATTCATAAGGTAAGTATTTTGCCTCCCTTAATACATTAATTGCGCTTATGTGAGAATACGTGTCTTTGTGCGCATCTTTATGATCATTATTATGTCAAAATGTCATATAATTGAATTGCCATTTTTAATCGTTCAAACCTCGCACTCGTTATCGAATTTGGTTAAGTTTCGGGCTTTTTGGGGGTTGGCGCGATTGTGCCTGGTGATTGTGCCATTGGCACTATCGCCGGAGGCACTATTTCCAAGGACGTTCCGTGGGCTGGGGGATGTCAGCGATTGCGCCACACGATTGTGCCTTGGCACTATCGCCGAATTGGTACCGTGAGCGGGGAAGGCCTCGCAATTGTGACTCGCGATAGTGCCCTGGCACTATCGCCGGGCACTATCGCCTGCGTGGTCCAGTCTGCTATTTTATAGAATTAATACCCCATTTCTCATTTTCACTTTACAAAAAAAACGAGAGAACTCTTATTTGGGCGATTTTTGGGGGTTTCAAACACATACACATTTATTGCTAGGGTTTTGGGTTGTTGAGGTGATTCCTTGTTCTTCAAACCTCAACCAAGTGCATTTATTGAAGATCCTTACCAAGCTACTCCTCTCCTTCATCAAGTCTCCTTTGGGCAACTTCTAGGGTTTCCATATTTTATAGGTTTTGGTTCAAAACCTAGATTGTGAGTGTACTAACCTTTGTTAAAACTAGATACACATCATATTCTTCTATTTGTTATTATTTATCTCTATATGTTCAAGTATTTGGGTTTTGATTATGTGGAAGGGTTGGAAATATGATTATGTGTGAAATGCCATGCTTTGCTCTAAAATGTACAAGTATTTGGGGTTCTTCTCTTGAATACATATTATGTGCACTTTGATATGATAAATGTATACATGTCTCGGTATTGAGATGATTATTAGTTGAAATCCCTTTTGGTGAAATATGTATATGTAATGATGAGCATGATTATCTTTTGGGTCTCATGATATACTTATGTGTTAGGATGGTAACATTGTACCCTTGGTTGGTATTGAAATGTATTGGTTGAAATATACCTCAAGATCGGATGTTCATTTTTCGGATTTTGTTATCCCTATTTTTAGGGTGTTACATTAGTGGCCAATTCCTTCTTTCAAAGAAAAATTCAAACTATAAGGACCAAAACTTGAATTATGAAACCACATGTCCCTCTTTCAATGAAATCGACAAACCTCAGGGGCCAAAATTGGAGTTTACTCAAAAATAAATAAAAAACATAAAAACAAGAAAAACATAAAACAACTAAGATCGGACAAAACGAAACAAGGTACATACTAACAAGCACCAAGTAATGTCAACTTCTAATTTTCAATAATATTGTGGATTTGTTATGTAAGACTACTTCAACCCTCTTTCGAGGTGGAAAACTTTTTTCTAAACCAAGACTTATATACTTACTTTTGCAATATGTGTACGTTTGAAAACAAACATTAAGGTTAAAACAAATATTTTCCACAGTCTACGTCCCTAACTATTTTCATGTTATGACCATAGCCATTGACCAGCTTTATTGTAAGTTAGGACCAAATTTTCGTTTGAATCAAAATACATCAAATAAACTAAACATTTTCAAAAAATCAATTCATTAAACTAACTTCTGTTACGTGAAAATCAATCAATTATAATTGAATACTCGTTATAAAAACAACTTATCAATACCACAACATCAACCCAAAGTGATTACCTACATGAACGAAAGGTAAACTACTAAAGAAAATTAAACATAAATCTAAATTAAACAATAAAATTAATCTAAGAAAACTGCAAGGATCTATCAAATAAGTATCATTATCCAATAATCGTTTCTAACCTAATAATAACAATAAAATTAAATTTAAGAACAATGCAGAAATTAAATACGGGAATTTAGATAACAATTAAAAGTAAAATTGAATCTATATATATCTAAAAGCAAAACCTATAGTTGCTTAGGTGACACAATGAGAATGCTCCATTCTCATTTTCCTTTTTTCTCATAATTTTGGATTTTTTTTAAATAAAAGCTTTTTTCTTCAATTTACCTCTTTTTGTAATTTTTCATGGATGAATATTAATCTATCTATATATATCTAAAAGCAAAACCTATAGTTGTTTAGGTGGCACAATGAGAATGCTCCATTCTCATTTTCCTTTTTTCTCATAATTTTGGATTTTTTTAAATAAAAGCTTTTTTCTTCAATTTACCTCTTTTTGCTAATTTTTCATTGATGCATATTAATTAACTATTTATGAATTACATTTTAATGCAAAACCCTTCATCTCCTAGGACATCTCCTCCGACTCAGGTATTTCTCTTGCATCATTTAACACCCGTAAAAATCTCTCAAGTAATCGTGTTTTCCATCTTGAATTGTTTATCTTCCGTTTATGTTTATCGATATTGAAATGCCTAAGTTCGAGCCTCACCGTTTTAATTTAAATGTTTTAGAAGTTCGGTACCGTGATAGCGAGAGTGCCACGAAGGCACTATCGCGGGGTTTGGATGAACTCTCGGTACCTCCCCGACTAAAGTGATGGCGAAAGTGACATGTGGTCACAATCGCCGAGTCACTCTCGCCGAGCCACACCCCTCACACGCGGTACACTTTCGGCGAGAGTGCCCTTGGCACAATCGCCCGGGGCCCACCTGACGGGTTTTAATGTTATTTTTTCATCCTATCTCCTCATTAACTCCAAAATCAGATAACTTTAGAGAGAGAGAACCCTAGTAGGCGATTTTTGGCTCAATATTCACCCCTCTTCCTCTTACCTTCTTACAAAACATTAATTGTTGGTGGTTGGGAAAGGATTCAAGATTCTTGGGCATTTATTGAAGGTTCTCAACAATAATTTCAAGTCTTCAACCCCAAGTCTTCTTCACCACACCTCTTCTAGAGTTCTCTAATTTTCTAGGGTTTCATCTAAAACCCTAGTTAGTGAGTTTCTTCTAAACTTTACAAATGAGATACGTATCTTGAATGCTAATTTTTATTATTCTATACTTATGCATATATCTGAATACCTGATAAGTTTGACATAATTGCTACTTTTGTTACTTGTTGGGGTTATTGTTTAATATTCTTCATGTGGATTTTGATGAGTTTATTAATAACAATGTTGTGGTCATGATTGGGTATTATCATGGGGTTGATGGTGATTATTGGTAAACTTGCATATTTTAGAGTAGTGGGTCTATAATGGGATTGGAAGTTCGTAAGGTCTTATACATGTATCTTGTTGGTATGAAATATGTATAGAGATTAATATAGTATGAATATTGGATGAACCATGAGTAAGCACTAGGAGGATGTAGTATTAGGGTGCCACCATGATGGTATGCACCTAGACCTCCGTCATTGGGAGTAATGCCTGAGAGATAGTCTTCGAATGTGTCGGGCCTTCGGGATGTTGCTCATGTGAGTGAACATCAAGGTACATTGACTTGAGGTGAAATTCATTGGTGTGATGGGTCTCCCCCATTGATTCCTTTATGGCTCTTGTTGTCCATAACTGATATAAATGATTATGCCATGCTTTTGTTCAACTCACTAGGCTCGTTTGGCCTAACACTTGATTGGTTTGATGTATATCTCAGGTTCTAGCGGTGCGACCGCCAAAAAGGTCTAGTAGACTTTAGTTGTGAGCTTGGGAGCATTTTTGGGATGCCAAGATTAGAAGGCTTTATATTTTTGGGTATTTGGTTGACAACTTTATATAATCTCTTTCCTAGATAGGATTTAGATTAAAGGGTTGTTTTCCCTCATTGCTTATTTGTTACAAACATGTAATTAACATGCGTTTATTGTTTCCCTTTTTGGGATGAGCTCGTGCTATGGCACTAATTTAAATATCATATTTCCTTTTTCGGAATTTTTTGCCCTATTTTTGGGGTGTTACACACCATAAGCCTACCTTTATTTTTTCTTAGTTTTTTATTTTTTAAAATATTTGATATGTTAAAAGCTTATCCGTCCTTATACTAAAAACATAAAATTCATTGAGATGGAGTTATTTTGGTAATTTTAAAAAATTTAACTCCCAATTCTTTTATCTTCCTTCTTAAAGTTGAAACCTCCAATTCTTTCATGTGCTCATACTTCATGATTTGTCCATCAAATGTTTTTTTCTTTCTCTCCATCACTTGATGTATTGTTCATTTCACAAATTATTTTTCAACAAAATCGTTTTTCAGGTAAACTCTTTTTCTCGCTCTCTGTCACTTGATTTATTCTTTTACTTCGCCAACTGTTATTATTCTACAAAATCATTTTCATGTTTCCTTTTATGATACTAATGTGGGTATTATTTCTTATTGACTCTTATTAAAATCAATATTTATTAACATGACACTTGAATATAATAATATGTATATTTTTATTAACATGACACTTGAATATAATGATATACATATATATATATATATATATATATATATATATATATATATACTATTTACATGACCCTTGAATATAACAATATGTATATTTTTAGTTACATAACTATTTAATACAATAAGAAACGGATTATAATTGATTCAAATAAAAATTATGAAAATGACGATTAATCACGTTAATTTAATACATTTTAATTTACACGTAAGAAAAACCTTTGTGCAATCAATAGACATAAATAAAACAGAATTTAATATACTATAATTTATTATTAAGTATTATTTACATAATACTCTTTTCTATATCTATATAGATCTAAAAGGAAAACCAATAGTTTTTAGGTGACATCTAACAACAAGATTCTTATTTTTCTAGATTTGTTGATTTCTTTAAAATGTCATATATATATATATATAGAGAGAGAGAGAGAGAGAGATGTTTGTTTTATTATCCACAAGGTTTTTTGGTATTTTTACATATTTGCAATTTAAAATAACCTTCAAATAACCATAATCTCCTTCTCCTTACACGACCTCTTGGCTTCCTCTTCCCTCCATCTCTATGCAAATATGGTGCCCCTTACAGGGTTGTTCTCTCTTCAATTCCTAAGGGTGCTTCTCATTGTTGGAGAGCCATCCATGCCCACTTGGACTCTGTTTTATCCCACGAGGGAGAGCTGCATCATAGAGACGTTCGATTGAGAAGCAGAAAATCGAAATCATGGCCGAAGCATTGAGAGACATTTTTTCGGTTTGATAGGGAAGTTTTTTTTTTGTACTTATGTTTTCTCCGTTTTTTCCTTTCATGCCCTTTTTTCTCATATAATTGTTTTTCCTTCTCTAAGCTAATATTGGAACAAAAGTAGATTAAAAGAATGTATGTTGGTTGTGAATCCCAGATTGCTCAAGTAACAATGATAACTGAAAGATTAATCGTACTGAATGATTGAGAAAGTTACAAACATAGGATTGAAAAACAAACTCTCTCTCTAAACCTGATAAGCACACAATCTTATCTCTCAACTTCTAACCCTAATGATTAGAAAACACACTTTAAATACCAAGGGCTTAAACCTAAAGGCCCAAGCCCATTAGAAACCAAACAAGCCCAATGCTTAATAAAAGACTTTTATAAAACGATAAATAATAAACAAATAAACTATATAAATACTTTATATAACTTTCCATGCACTCGGACTTTCAGTCCTAACAAAACTCCCCCTAAAGTTATATAAATGATTTATCTCTTTGAAATCTTCACTTCTTGATCTTCTTTCCCTCTTGAATCTCTGAAACACTTTGGTGTTGCTTGTCTTCATGTCATTACAAGTTCCCCCTTGAATAAAGCTCTTAGTCTTCATAATTTCAACTTTGTAACCAGATTCGGTGTACCATGATCTCGACTGAATGCACAATTGAGCAGCTTTCAACTGTACAAACTCGACACATCGAATCAGCAGACACGAAAGATAATGTGCGAGTTACGTGACTTTCCACAGTGCATCTTCAGTTTAAAAACAAAGAATCTGTCGCGAGTTGAATAAACTTTCAGCTTAAGAACTTGTTTCAATCAGCTCGTAGGTGGAAGCAACTTGTAGCGAACACCACTTGATGAAGGATAGAAGAATCAATGCACTCTTGAAATCCATGGCTTTTCAACCTTAGATTTAAGAAAAATAGGATATGTTGCTCCCCTTCTGCTTTTGCTAACTCCCCTTCAACATGATAATCTATCTTTGAAACTTGTGTCGTTGTTATTGCATTCTCCCCCTCATGATGATTAGGAGAATCCTGAGCATCATGTATGTTCAAAGACTAACAGGATGTGTAGCAAAAGATAATATAAAACATTTAGTAACCAAGATGGGGTAATCAACTAACACAGAAACACTTTAGTAACTGTTATCACAACAATTAAGAATAATTATGTGGCCTATTTTCAGAGTTGGCAAGGGGGTATCTCTGATAGGACTTCCAGTTATCACAGAAGTAAGATTTTAAGAATCTACTTCTCAAACTGTTCCGGAAATATCACAGAGATATGCTATTAGAATCACAAAGATTCGTGTGTGTGTGAAAGAAATATAAATATGTATCTTTTCGGCTCAAAGATTGATTCAACCTGGGACGCAGGTTCATAAATCAATAGACACAGTGAGATGGATATGAAGTTCGGAGACTGGAGTTTATGTCTTCCTTTTTCAATATCTAATACCTCCGAGTGAGGAATAGATAGATTATGTGTTAATTCTCCGTGCATTTATGAAACAAGTATCTTTTGAGAGATACTTGAGTGACTAGGTGGGGTGACACGAGTTATCGACACTAGGTCCATGTCTATTTCAATATTCATCTCCAAAGAACGAGAATGAATAGATTATGTGGTAACCCGGATAACTGACTCGGTTTGGTAAGGACCAATAATTATTTTAAGTCTTGTCACATCTGCACCATTTTTTTTCACTCCGAACTCAGCTATCAATCTAAACCCCTCACTGATATCTATGAATGGGATGTGTTTCTTGGGTAGGTCCTTCCGGTTCTGGATTGACCATAGAAACTTTATGAGCCCTAACACTCCTTTAACTCACCAAGATAGAACATTGAAGTAAAATTTCTGATTAGAGATAATCAGAAGTCAAAAACATTTAAGAGCGAGTCTTGAACTAAAATGTTCAGAAGTCGATATGAAAGTTAGGAAAAACCTGGTACTCCCCCTCAAAAGATGGCATAACCCTTGATTGTAGTCATGTGACGTGAATAATCTGAATTAAAGCCCACATGACATTCCTGCAAAACATATTAGACAAATTTTGGTTTTGGTATTCATGCTTTGATGGATCCTTGATGGTTAGTTGCCTTAGATTTGAAGATATGAAACTGAGGATTGGGAATACTATAAGTACCGTACCAGCTATTGACATACCTGGAATCCACAAAGGCACTATTTCCACAATAAGTGCAACAGATATTTGATCGGTTTAGACTGATCAACTTAGTTGTGGAATAGACATGAGTCGGTGACTTTGAATCAACTACAAGAGATTTGTATGACGTGTTTCCACCACTGTCTTCTGTAGTTGATTTCTTTTTCCAAACCATTTTCACTTTTCGAAACACTTGATTACCTGTATTGTCAACAAGATAAGTATAGAAAAGATTTGAAGGGCGAATCCGATCTTTTGAAAATTCATTTGATTTGACACAACTCTTCGAAGAACTAGTTGTGGAAGTTGAACTTGAACTTGAACTTGAAGAATAAGGAGACTGAACAACAGTATAGGGACTTTGAAATTGAGTTCTTCAAGTTTCTTAACTTTTACGGATAAACCATTTCTTTCTTCGAGAATTGAATCAAATTGTTTTTGTAAATCGGATTTTACCTTCTGTTCTTTCAAGATCTCTGTCGTTAATTCAGATAATTTCTGTGAAAGCTTACAAATTTCTGTTTCGAAAAAGTTCCTTTCACTTTCAAAGTCTTTTTCGATATTGTTGCGTTTATCATATATTTCTTTGAAAACCGCAACAATTTTCTTTTCAAGCACTTTCTTTGTCATTTCAAAACCTTTTCGCTCTTTTGCAAAATTAATTATCTCTCTCAATTATCAGAACCTTTTCAAAATCAGAAATCTGTTTTGAAAGTTTTGCATTTTGAAGCTCAAAAACCTTTCTTTCATCGAAAACTTTCCTTGAAATCTCAAGAATCTTTCTCTCAAAATTTTTCTTTTCCTTTGAAAAGTCTACTTTTTCTTGTTCAAAAATAGAAAGTTTATTCTTGAGATCAAGATTTTCACTCTCCACAACTTTCAGTTTCTCTTCAAGTTCCAGAGTCTTCTCTTCTTGGGCTTCAAAATTCGCTGATTTTTTAAACTTTTTTGAGAGTTCTGAAAATTGCTTCTTCAAAACATCATTGTCTTCAGCAAGTTTTTCTTTTTCTCTTTTTAAGCTTTGTACCCAACTCAGATTATCATCATTTTCACCATTAACTTGCACAAGCACATTGTAATTGTTTTCCAATTTGGCTTCAAGAACTACAATCTTGGATTTGAGATTAGAAATTTCTTGTTGATAAGCAAAATAAGACATTGTTACTTGAACAAAATGATCGTGAGACGATCGCGATTTAATCCAAGAAAGGTGTAGAGGAACGAATAACACTGTAAGACGACACTTTTAGATTAAGAACGTGGAACCAGGGTTGGGAGAACCAGGGTTGGGAGGACCTGGCTTGGGACAACCAGGCTTCACGAGACCTGGGTAGGGTTTAACAGGGTTTAGCGGCGCACAGATACCCCAAACTCAAAAGATTAAGAACTTTTAATCGAAAATCAATAAACTTTAGCTATGATTATCAATTAAAATCAAGAATCTAACACCCTTTCAATCGATTATCGAGCCAAAAACAATGATTTTAAATAAAAACTCAAGAACACATACTAACAATTTTAGATCTATAAAAGCTCAAAATTAAAGATTAATACTCCGAATCAGAATACAAGACTTTACAAAACACTTAATCTAACTAAACTATAGAGATTAGGAGCAACTAGACTCAAAGATTTAGCAAAAATCAAGAAACCCAAAACTCAAAAATTGAAGTCGATCAACACAGAGAATAGAGAGAAAAAAAATTACCTTTTTTTCGAATCAAATCTTCG
Source organism: Arctium lappa (assembly GCA_023525745.1). Lineage (NCBI taxonomy): Eukaryota > Viridiplantae > Streptophyta > Magnoliopsida > Asterales > Asteraceae > Arctium > Arctium lappa. The sequence goes on along the minus strand of CM042063.1, from coordinate 37,936,473 downwards.
TCTCTTTGCTCTGATACCAATTGTGAATCCCAGATTGCTCAAGTAACAATGATAATTGAAATATTAATCGTATTGAATGATTGAGAAAGTTACAAACATAGAATTGAAAAACAAACTTTCTCTCTAAACCTGATAAGCACACAATCTTATCTCTCAACTTCTAACCCTAATGATTAGAAAACACACTTTAAATACCAAGGGTTTAAACCTAAAGGTCCAAGCCCATTAGAAACCAAACAAGCCCAATGCTTAATAAAAGGCTTTTACAAAACGATAAATAATAAACAAATAAACTATATAAATATTTTATATAACTTTCCACGCACTCGGACTTTCAGTCCTAACATTGGCATTTCTTTTTAGAGGTCTTTGATGGTAATTTTTACTATTTTATCCATCTTTGGTTTTTTAAAATCAATATATTCCATTAATTGGTTAAAATACTCTATATATTTTTTTAACTATTATAAATCAATATAACTCATTAATTGATATAACTTTTCATATTATTTTTTTTAATTATTATGAATCAATGTATGTAAATGAAATACTTGTGAGAATTTTAATACATTTTAGTATACATGATAAAATAAATCAATTAAAACCTATTACAACTAGTGTGGGAACCACGCGTTGCGCGGTAGCGTGAGTATTTTTGTTAATGACTCTGAAATTGTCTATATAAATGTATGTTACTTCTTAATGCTTAAATAATATATTTGTAAAAGTTAATAGAATCTAATTACTTGGTATTTTAATATATATATATATATATATATATATATATATACACACACACAAAGAGAGAGAGATTTGTTAAGTAATAAAGTTATATGGTTAAGTAAAATGAGTAATATTAACAATGGGCGTATGAGTGATTTATATATTGTTTGTATTAATTGATGATATTCATGAAGTTTTTTTTCCCTTTTTATAGAAATGACGACCTTTAAAATTTATTATGAAAGAAACAAATGTAGACGTAAATGACATGGTAACTAATGATATGTAAAAAAAATGTGTAAACAGAAAGTTAGGTTATAACTTATAAGTAATATAAAAAGATATTACTTGATAATTAACATGACTTACTATAGGGAATAATCCATTGTTAAAGTGAATAAATGACATTCAATTTGTTTATGAAAAACTCATTACATGTGTACACATTATGTACTCAATGTTCTATTACGATATACTTCTACATGTATTTTGGTGTGACTTTTCGATTTCAAAGAATTTTTAATGTAGATTAGTGAGTGACATTAATGTATTTGTGAAATTTGATATTATGATACATTTATACTATTTAAACAATTGTTAATTGAAATAAATGACATTTAAATATTTAATTCATTTAAGAAAACTTTTTAATTGTGTGTCATGTAATAAATGATAATTATAATATGTTCTAATATTTATATTGATCATCCTTCATATATATTCTAAACTTTTAAGTTGTATCATAAGTCCCTAGAAAACCTAACACAATATTAACATATCAGATTTAGTAAGATTAAAAGATTTTAAAGAATAATACATGTTTAACATGATACTTATTTTATAAAAACAAAAGATCGAAGCGGCAAAAAGGAAAATTTTAATAATATAGACTGCAACAAAAAGTAGCTTTAATTTTACAATTACATAAAAGTAAATGGCTAGTACTTTGTAAACATAATTCATAGCAAACGAATAGCCTCATTCAATTTATCTTGAACATTATTTGCCGATGTAAGTTTATTAGTGTATATATGAGCGTTCAACCTAGTGAATAATGAGCTAACTATGTCACATCATGATGGATTTCACGCATAAATTATATTAACTCACAATTATTGATATGTTACTATCAATCATTCTAATACATAATTGAAACTTCAAACCAAAATTAAATGAATCTCTACAAAATATATTACATGACAAACAAAAAACAAATAGCTCACTGACTTTTTTGATTTATCGAATATATAAAAAAATAAAACTCTTTTTTTCATACCAACTCTTTAATCCCGCCTGCATAGCAAAATAAATTTATACACAATAAAAAATATCAAAATTTTCATTACTTGTTTTAAATCCGATATTTAAATAAATAAATAAATAGAACTCTAGACAAATTTTAAACATCAATAAAATAAAGAACACCTATCATATAATAAAAATAATTTAGTAAAAAACAAACAAATACACATTTACTAAAACCACATGAACATCAAGAAATAAATGCATAAACATCATGTTAAGTGTTCTTTTAGACAACAAACAATTACATGATATATATTGATTTTTATAGATAACCATAATACAGAGAATGACATAAAAAAATACAAATTGAGAAAATCTATAATATAAAAGATGGAGAAGAAAATTCATAATAAAAAACTCCACATATATCACACTTTATCAGAATTTGATTGTTGTCGGGAAACAAAAAAACAAAACTTGAATAACTACAACAATATTAGTAAAACAAAATGTGAGTCCGTGTGATTGAACACGATCGTTACCAGATAATCAAACAACAAACATATAGATAAACCAACCTGTTTTGATTACAAACAATGGATTACAATGGTTGATGTTCTTCTGTTTAAGCTCTCTCTCTCTTTCTCTCTCTCTCTCTCTCTGATGAACAGTAAGGTCGATGTGTTATGATCTGAGATATGAATAGTTATGAGATAATAATATCTCAAAACCTTTTATATCTCAAACATAATATCTCAAAAATATAATATCTAAACTAATAATATCTAAACTAATATCTAGAAATTTAGGAACTAATATAAAATACTAAAAACAAACTTTGACACTTATTACAAACTTAACATTAGACTAATATCGAGAGTGGCTTTTCAGCTTTAGCTTCAGATTCTAGTCTTCAAATTGGATGATCTTGAATCCAATAACCTGTGATCTAACAATCTCCCCCTTTGGATCAAGATCATTACTAAAATGATTTATCAATTCAGTCTTCTCTTTCAGCTCAGAAGATGGAATCTCCTTCTTCAGTTTTAGCTTCAGAATGCTTTAGCAAAGTATCTTCAAAGAAAATTTATCTGAAATCAGCATGTCTTCAGAATACTTTGATCTCTCGCATTTTTTGGTTAGCTATTCTCTTCTCCAATGTCTCTTGAGACATAACTTGTAATGTAATGGACATTTCTTCAAGCTTTAGGTTCTCCCCCTTTTTGATGAATAGAGGAACGATTTCATCAAAACTCGGAGTAAGAAATGTCTGTCATTTGGAGCTTCTGATCCGTCAATTCAAAAGATATTCATCCAGATCTTTGCAAATCCAGGCAAAATAATCGTGTAACACCTTAATCAACTAATGAATCAGTTAAAATGCTTGTCAGTAACACTAAGTCACTGTGTGTAACGAATACACATTGGAAATGAGCTTTTTTATGGTCACTCCCCTAGGGATTCCATTTAATCATCGAAACACAACAAAGGTGATTTCTATAAACGTTATGACAAAGAAACAAATTCCTTGTGTGTTCGTGCTTGTGATAGAAAGAATTAAGCACGGATGATTGCTTATAAGCTCAAAATTGTGTAAACCACTGAGACAACAGTAAGTTAAACACAGACTCAATGTGCATGATTGAAGTGCGAAGGTGGGGTAGACTTCCTTCTTTTCAATATCCAGATTTTCAAAATGAAAATCAGATAGCAAATGTGTTGCTTCCCCTTTGAAAATGTGAAACACTTTCCTTTTAAGAAGAAAATGAGTAGTTGGTGAGGTTTGATCAAGAGTTGGCATGGGCTAGTTGCCTGTTTCAATAATGTTCACCAAAAAGTTGTGAAACACTAGAATTGTGGCTGTCCGGCTCAGAAAAAGTTGGTGCAGAGTTCTGATATTCTTTTAACTCTGTTCTCACACCCTCTTTCTTTTAAACATTTAGCTTACTCTCTTTTTCTGTATAACTCATCACACAATCCACACTCATTTTTTTTCGACTTCTCACACTCAATCACTATGGATTAACTTCGTGGGTAGAAATCACTGGTTAAGGTGATTCCATAGAAGTTGTGTTATGTCCTAGAACAATGAAATGTTTTTCCTATGATGCATATGATGCTCAATTTGGTTTAACTATTTCAGTTAAAGCTCAAATAGATCTTGAAAACATTTAAAAGCACACTTCCAATTCATGAAATCGATTTGAGATTCGGGAAGTGGTTTGAACATTTAAGAACAATGTTTTCTATGATTGAAAGTTGTCCTCCTTTCAACCATATATGAGATTAAGATAAAAGATTATACATTTACGTGCAATCTTACATCTCATGAAGTTAAGCTTAAAGTCATAAAGATATGAACATGTAAGCATCTCTCAAAAACTGCAAAAAGTCTTATGTCATAGTCAAAGCAAATTTATTCACGTAAAATTAAAATGACAAAAAGTAGTAAAACAATTAAAGTACGAGTTCTGATCTGAAGTAATCAGAAGTCATCACCTTTTTACTCCCCCTGAAATTATGCATCAGAACATTATTAGTGTTAAAGATATGCATAAAATTTCAGAAAAGTATGTACTCCCCCTTGATGGTTGATTTCCTCATTCGAGTATCGGAGTACAATCTCATATCAGCTCGGAAGTAAGGCCTTTCGATCATTGAAGTGCGAGTCCTAAGCTGTTGTGTTTAGAAGTCATCGTCTTGACATTTAAGTCAGGGTCTTGAACTGTTGTATTCAAGAGCCATTGTTGACATTGATGTCCGGGTCTTGAGCTGATTTACTCAAGAACCATTGTTCTCCTACTCCCTCTTGACAGTAGGTACCTGCAACACAGAATCATCCCTTTTCTTTGGTATCCATTTCCATTTGGATCCAACTGTGTTAGCACATGATTTTGGTACCCATTGAAATTTGGGTCCGCTTTGCGTTTTAGAATCAAATGAAGAATAATGATGATGAGTGTGTACATGATATGTGCCAAACCAAACATCAGGATCTTTACGAGAAGCATGATCATATCTACCATAATTTGAAAATTTTCTAGTAGATTGAGATAACTGGAATAATTGTTGTACGGAATATTTCTTGCGAGAATCGACAAGTTTTGGTTTTATACAAGCAACATTCGAAAAAGATTTAGCAGTCTCGTTAATCTCCTGTTTTGGTTGCCATTCAGATTTAATTCCAAGCTCATTCTTGCTCATTTCTGAAACATTTGAAACTTTTGAGTTAGAATTGTGAGTTTCAAACGAATGCTTCTTCTTTGGCTTACCATTAGTGATCGGTTTATGTGAATGCTGAGATTTCTTCTTACCTTTCGCATTCTTAGATTTCACAGAAACTGTTTCATCAACTTTCGTTGATGATTTGATTTTCACAAACTTACTGGATAATCCAATGGATTTCACAACAAAAGATGAATGGTTAGGAAGTTTGGCATTAAATCAAATTGATCAAAACAATCATCTAAAACACCATCGGAGTTTAGAAAATCAAACCCTCCATCAGTTAGACCAAACATGTCATCAGATTTTGAAGCTTTTGATGATTTAGAAAGAACAGTACTCTTAAGCACAGTTGAAAACACGATTTGTTCAATATCAATCAAAAGTCTTTCATCTGCTAAAGATGTCTCAAGTTCAGAAATTTTACTTTCCAAAACGAGAGGAGGGACGTAAAATTTACCTTTAATAGGCTTCGCCTCCATTTCTTTTACAGAATAACTCTGAAAGAAGTCATTTGAAAGATATTTCTTTAATTTGATATTTTGGATCATCATTATAACTATTATTCAGCTTCGTATAATAAAATGGAAGATGAACTTTAGATGATTTCTTTCGTTTTTCAGTTTCCTTGGTTTCATCCTCTTTAGACAGTCCAGTCCAGAAAACTTTAAGTTCAGGGATTCTTCGAGCTAGTTTCAAAAATGTAAGATCATAAAGTGCAGGCACTTCAGATATACCCTTTTTAAGATAGTGAGGATTCTCATAACCCAGTCCCCAACTCTCTTTCTTCTCTTTGGGTTTGTTTAGATGAATGGTTTGTTCAGTTTGACCTAATTTGTATAACTTCTCTTCCAATGCTTTTAATTTTGCAAGTAAAGATTCGTTTTCTTTGGAAGATGAAGAATGCAATTTCGTAAGCTTTTTGAAATCAAACTCACTCTTTCTCAATTTAGACTTTGTTTCAGTGTTCTCTTTAAGAATTATGGTCTTTTCTTTGGCGCTTGTGTCATTGTTTCTATGTAAAATCTCAATCAATACTTTATTCTCAGCAAGGTCATTGCTAAGTTTTTGTATTGACTGATCTTTGTCTTTTATGACACCCTTTTCACGCTTGAGTTTCGACTCTAATTCTTGGAGTTTTATCATCATGGCATGCATTTGATTTAAGAAATCTGATTCACTTAAATCACATACCTCTCCATTAGAATCAACTTCGGTTTTTATCTTCATCTGACCCATCAAGCACAAGTGTGTTGTCTCTTTCTTCTCTCTTTCTGGTTCCAAGGCAGAAATCTTTCCTTTGTAAAGTACTGGGGTATTCTCATCCATACTGATTGAATTAGCTTCGCTTGAATTCATTCTGTTTGATTAATAATGCAATAAGAACTTGTACTGACCGTTAATCCAGAAAAAGTCAGATAAATACTGAATAATTTGACCAAGTCTGGAACTGGCTCAAAAAGCTGAATTTGCGCTACTTGAAGGTGGCGCAAAAGTAAACTTTGCGTGAGAGGTGGGTCGCGAGAACTGAAGTTTGCGCGAGAAATGGTTGGCGCAAAACAGATTTGCGTTTGAAGTGGGTCGCGCGAAAGGAACTTTGCGCTAGTAGAAGGTCGCACAAAATGAGATTTGCGCTAGACGAACGTCGCTCAAACTAAAGTTTGCCTTAGACGTGTATGGCGCAAAAGTGGTGTTCGACCGGGCCCTTGACCGGTATGATGTTCGACCGGATGAGTGTAGCGACCGGAGTATTGCTTCGACCGGATAAGAGTTTCGACCTGGTTGAATAGTATCGACCTAGGTGAATAGTGAGACCGGAGTGAACAGTGACCAAACAGTGACCGAATAGATGTTGTCGACCGAAGGTATGTCGGTCCGTGGTTTCGACCGGGGTTATGTCATGAGTGTGACCGGGGTAGAGACCGACCGGAGATGGTGCGACCGGTGTTAAGCTATCGACCGGATTGGAACTTTTGTGTCTTCGACCGGGACCGGGATATAGTTATCGACCGGATTGTAGTTTCTTTTCGATAAAGCGTTTCTGTAAATCCCAAATACACCAATCTAGATGTCGATTTACAACACCAAACTTTGACACGATGATCGACTTGCCAACTAGAGCAACACACAACCTTTTGATTTCGAAAACAACCATTGTTTTAAGATTTTGATTGATAGCACAGTGTTCTTGAAGATGAAGAACACAGAGAGTTTTAAAAGTTTGATTTTGATCTGGTTTCAGCTTTGATACCAATTGTGAGTCCGTGTGATTGAACACGATCGTTACCAGATAATCAAACAACAAACATATAGATAAACCAACCTGTTTTGATTACAAACAATGGATTACAATGGTTGATGTTCTTTTGTTTAAGCTCTCTCTCTCTCTCTCTCTCTGATGAACAGTAAGGTCGATGTGTTATGATCTGAGATATGAATAGTTATGAGATAATAATATCTCAAAACCTTTTATATCTCAAACATAATATCTCAAAAATATAATATCTAAACTAATATCTAGAAATTTAGGAACTAATATAAAATACTAAAAACAAACTTTGACACTTATTACAAACTTAACATTAGACTAATATCGAGAGTGGCTTTTCAGCTTTAGCTTCAGATTCCAGTCTTCAAATTAGATGATCTTGGATCCAATAATTTGTGATCTAACACAAAAGAATGCAAAATAAAAACACACATAAGAAAACTCACACACAAAATATAAATAACTTCCGAAAAATGAAGGATGAAGAACCATAGTGAATAAAATATAATAACAGGGAAGAAATTTTTGAGAAAAAATATTCATCAACAACAACATATAATTCACATAAATCATAAAATAAAACATAACAATTCTTACATGGATTTTATGGAGGAAGAACACCGGTATCGACGATAAAAATTTCTGTAAAAAAAACACAACACATCAATAACAACAAATAGCTCATATAAAAACATAAAATAAACCATAAAAATGTATAGCTTCCAATTTTGAAGAAAAAGTATTCATCAACAACAACATAGTACATAAATCATAAAATAAAATGTAATATTTATTCCCCGAAAAAGTTTATGGTGGAATAACATTTAGTATGGACAATAAAAAAAATTATGGAGAAGAACACATAAATAACTCACAGAAAATCAAATGTAACAATCATTAACAAAATATAATACCATGTAATAAAAAACATTCATCAAGAACATATAACCCACACAAATCATAAAAATAAAACGTAACAATTCTTACATGGATTTCATGAAGGAAGAACACTGGTATCGACGATAAAAAAATTTGTAAAAAAAACACAACACATCAATAACAACAAATAGCTCATATAAAAATATAAAATAAACCATAAAAATGTATCTTCCATCTTGATTAGACATTTGATTATGTAATTTGCAATATGATTGAGAATTCGGTAAAACAAAAGATAAAAACGTTAAATGAGATATAATATATAGATGGAATAAAAAACGGAATAGAAAACAGAAAGGTCTAGGACATTTATGAGTTAATGAAAAACAATTAATATTAGGGGTGAGCATAACCCGCCCAACCCGACCCGACCCGACCCGACCCAAAAAAGAGAGAAAAAACCGAACCCGAAACACCCGAACCGAATTACATGTTCGGATAATATAGGATCGGGTTGGGTACCCAAATCCCAAACCGACCTGACCCGATTATCCGAAAAGTGTTTATTTTTTTAAAAATTTCAGTTTTATAAATTAAATCTGATTCTAAATGCCTAAAGTTGAAGAGCCCTAAACCTAAACTAAATCCCTCACTCTCAGACCTCTCTCAAATTCTCAATCGACTCCAGACGACCAGACCTCCGGCGGTCCAGCCACCGCTCTGCTCACAAGTCCCGCCGGCGGCCATCGCATCCCACCAGTTGACCACCAGTCCACGGCTGAGTGCTGACCTCTCTACATTTGTTATCTGTAAGTTCTAATTTCTATTATCGCATCCCATCTGTTATCTGACCATCGCATCCCATCTGCTACCTGTAAGTTCTACTCTCTACATTTGAATGGGTTATGGGTGGTTGTCTGGTTGGAATTTTATTTTAGAAGTGTGTTTTGTTTTAGGGAGACCTGTGACCATCGCATCCCATATGTTTCGTTTTATTTTAGAAGTGATTTAGGGAGACCTGATGATTTGGGATATGGGTTTATTTACAGACATGTGACCATCGCATCCCATCTGTTTCGTTTTATTTCTCAGTCTTGATTTTTATTTTGGAAATTGAAATTTCTACTTCACCCGAGCCACCCGACCCGACCTACCCGAACCCTAATCGGTCGGATTTCGGGGCATTCCCTCCTACCCGAATATCCGATCGGGTTTAGGGTTTTGGGGTCCGACCCAACCCGACCCGACCGATGCACACCCCTAATTAATATAACCAACATAATAAATCTAAAATTTTGAGAAAAAACAATTATAAAATAACTCTTCCACAAAGTGTCACCTAAGAAACTTCATATTTTACTTTTTGAAAAAATAAAAATATTCAAAAAACATAAATAAAATATTTTATTAATGAATAAGAGTATTATTATTTAATATATAGAAATATTAAAAAAATTAAAAAAAATGAAAAGTTTTTGCTCATTTATTAATAAATTAAGTATTATTATTTAATATTTAGAAATATTAAAAAAAATTAAAGAGAAAATGAAAGGCTTTTGCTCATTTATTAATAAATTAAGTATTATTATTTAATATTTAGAAATTTTAAAAAAAATAAAGAGAAAATGAAAGGTTTTTTGCTCATTTATTAACAAATTAAATTAAAAAAAATACAAAAAAATGAGAAAAATAGAAGAAGTCATTCATCAATCCTCAACACGCCACGTCATCCTCCTTGGGCTTTGTTTTAATATAAAAAAATGCAACATATCAATAACAACAAATAGCTCATATAAAAATATAAAATAAACCATAAAAATGTAGCTTTTGAAAGTCCAAGATCACTAGAACTTCTAGAGAGAGAAAGTAGAGAGAGAGAGACAATAGGAGCGCAAGATAGGAATTATATTGAATGTGCGTGTTCAAAGTTCTTACAAGACACAAGACCAAAGGGACTTAAATACCCTTGGTCAAATACAATACTGATAAGCACTAAACACAGTATTGACCAAGTCCTATAAATACAATGATTACTATAAAATCAGACCTAACAATCTCCCCCTTAGTAATCATTGGCGCTTTGGTCTTCAAAAATTATCTTCTAAATCAGCACGGACCAACAAAGCGACTTTGAGAAGCTTTCTGACTTTTAAAGAAAAAATTTCTTCTCAGCATCTTGCAGATTGAAATTTTCTTTGCTGCTTAAGCTCAAGACGATACACCTCTTTTGAATGATCTTGAATGAACTGTGGTGTTCGGAGCAAGAACAGCAAAAGAATTTGAAATAGCTGAGAGAATAGAATCTTTGAGCGAATCTTGATCAGCAGATAAACATTTAAGCTCTTTGTCTCTTTAACTTCTCCTTGACTTCTCCCCCTCATGACCTTGATGATCTTGATCAACTTGGTCATGCAAATGTTGGAGACGAGACAGCTTAAGATCTGCAAAATCAAAGAAACAGAGAAAACAGAGGAGGTTTGCGTTCCATGCAGGAAGCGCAAAGCAAGGTTTGTGTTCTATGTGTGACGCGCAAAGCAAGGTTTGCGTGCCATGCTTGATACGCAAAGCAAGGTTTGCGTGTCATGCTTGATTCGGAAAACAAGCTTTGCGGGTCATGTGTGAAGCGCAAAGCTGCCTTAGAAAAATTTTACCTTTGAAAGCTCTTTGACTCCCCCTACACAAATGCATTAGATAAGACAATTCGAGATAACATTCATGTAAAGAAAATCAGACACTCCCCCTCAAAAACAGATATAATCTTTGAAATACATCTCTTTGTTCACTCCCCCTTGAATAATGCATAAACCCATTAAAATATATTTATGAGAACACAGTGATCAGAAATTAATGTAGAAAGAAAAATATACTGAATGTAAATTTTGAAACAACTAAACATATAAAATTTTAAACACTAAACAAATTAAATTTTACAGAGTAAAATATCACAAATTTATCAATCATTTGAAATCAAACATATGTTGTAAGATAAAAGAACGAGTTTAATTGCATATCAAGTTAAAACATGTTCAGTTTCAAAACTTCCAGCAATCTATTCAGTGTGCTCACATGCGAATCTTCGATTAGCTTCAAGAAAATGTAATTCTAAAAATATTATAGAGAACTTTGCATGTACTAACACTAAGACATCAAGAATTAAGATATTCATAAATTTATAGATTTATCGCAACTCAAACATATCACCAAGTATCATGAGATGTGTGCTCATTGGCATCTTTTAGCATTGTGCTCATTGGCATCTTAACATGAGTGTGCTCTTTGGCATCTTTTAAGCGCCTGCACTTTGACATCTTTTGATCAAAAAGTTTATTAAGTAAAGAACATGTCGTAAACGTAACTTTCTATCTGACCCTATTGCAGGATTTGGGTCAGCCACTCCCAGACCAGTTGGCCTTAGGGGACTAGGTGTCAAGCACCCCTTGGAACTTACTCTCCCAGATCAGAAAGGCTACATCGACATATCCTAAACCCATTCATACCAGTAGAACATGACTTTCGATCTGATTCTATAGAAGGATTTCTGTTCGATCACTCCCAGACCAAATGACCTTAGGGGACCAGATGACAAGCATCCCGAGAAACTTACTTTCCCAAACCAGAAAGGTCACAGGTACAAACTTTTAAACTTAGAGATTTCTGTATTTTAAGAATTTAATATTCATCTCAATCACTCAGATCAACGTCTAAATGCTTAGCCCATATTTTCATTCCAATCTAAAATTTTGATCATTTAGGTAGTCTAAGCAAAGTAAACTATAAAAATTCCGACTCACATATCTTTAAAGCAGAAATAAAAGTTTCAAACATGTTGCTGACTTTTCGACTTTTGTAAGACTTGAAATTTGACCATATAAAAACTTTAATATAAGCAAAAGAACTTGAAAATTTATCCTAAACACATATTTTATTCAAAGGAAAGAAAAAATGTAAAACTTTACTTTATAGAATAAAATTTGTAAAGATTTAAACTTTTAATTAATATTTAGTTGGAACAAAATAAAATTCAACTATTTCATCTTTCATATTATAAAAATAATTTGTGTCTCATATTAAAAGAAAATTTTTGGGTAATACAAATTCATGAGTTAGATAAACAAGCTCAGATTCTTGAAACATTGAGAAAAACTGGAACACATCATAATCAGAGATATATGCAGCGGAAATAAAAGTGATGTACTCACAGTATCTCATTAGTCAGAAGCTTAACTATGAAGAACGAGTTCTAAACTGTATGTGTTTAGAAGTCGAGTCTATGAAGTACGGGTCCTGAGCTGAAGTACTCAGAAGCCAATATTCAATGAAGAACGGGTCTTGAACTGTAGTATTCAAGAGCCAATATTCCTATTACTCCCCTTAACATGTGATGCCTGCAACTTTGAATCAGATAAAGATTTGGCTACCCACTTGAATTTGGGCCCATGTTTGTTAGTTGCAGTTCTGAAGGGGAAATGAGAAGTAGATTTAACAGATAAAACACGATGAATATGATCAGAAAAATAATCACAATCAGAAGAGAAAGCATAATCATCAGAACTCGAATCTGAGGAAGAACATGAGACATATTTTGAAATTCGAAACATTTGCTTTCTAGAATATTTTGAAATTTTATTACATGAAGCAAATGAATCACTGTTATAAAGTTTGTCTACACATTTATCCTCATCAACAATATATTCCTCAGATATCCGCTTCTTTCTCCAGATTTGTCTTGATGACTCCCTCACAGTCCGATCTGAAGAATAAGAATCAGAAACATTATAATTCTCAGTTAAAACAGTGTCATGTTTCTTTAACTTCTTTGATCTTCTTCTTTTACGCTTCTTTTTATAAAATTGATCATTTAGCAGTAAAGAATTATCAATAATTGAATCAGAAGAAGAAACTTTATCAAAGAAAACAGTCTTAGCATTTGACACAGAAGAACTAGCCTCAGAATCTGAAGAACTTTGAGAAAGGTTTTTAAAATTTGAAACTTCCTTTTTATTTTCCTTTAAATCAGAAGAGATGTTAGAAATAGAATCTGATTTTTGAGAAAATATATTTTCTTCTAGACTAGAAGTCATAAAAGAAAGAATAATGTCAGATTCAATTTTCTTTAAAATATTTTGATCTTCTAACTGATCTTCAAGATCTATGATTTTTCCTTCTAATACTATCGGAGGAATATATTTCTTCGAAACATAAGAGATTGGAGAACTATTTTCCTTAGAAATATTTGGTGCATAAGGATTAATAAAATCATCAGATATTGAAGATTTGGTAGAAGATATGTCATTTAAAACTCTTTTTCCTCTTCTTGATTTTTCAGGAAAATATTTTGCATTTTCAGAAGTATAAACAAAAGGAATTTCATTTTTCTTTTTATATATCCTTTTCTCATTTTCAATATCTAAAATTTGCTTTTCACTAGTCCAAAAGAATTTGAATTGAGGACCATAGTGTGCAAGATTTAGATATTCGTATTTATATATAGTGGGAACTTCGTCTATCACTTTGTTTAAAAAATGAGGATTGTCAAAACCAAGTCCCCATCTATCCTTAATAGCTTCTTCACTCCTTGGCTTGTTCATGTAAATGGTTTGCTCAGATTGTTCTCTTTTATATAATTTCCTTTCTAAAACAATTATTTTGTCAGAAAGATTTTGATTGGAATAAGTCAGATCAGTCAAAGAATCACGATAAGTCTGATTTGATTTTTCAAGATCAACTAACTGTTTTTGAAATTTCTCTTTTATATCAATTAAAATTGACTTTTCATCTTTTAAAGAAATTTGCAGTTTCTCAATAAAATCAGACTTTTCTTGATTTTTAAACTTTTCAGAAACCAACTTTGAACGCAGATCATGCAAGGCAGAGATAAAAACATTCATTTGAGATAAGAAGAAATTACAGTTAAAATCAAATATTACCTCAGAACCATCAGATGAGGTATCATCTTCCTCATCATCACTTTGATCGTCACCAACAAAGCACATAGCCGCAACCTCTTCATTATCAGCCTCGTCATCCGAATGGTCCAACCAGTACTCTTCTTCAGCTAGTAGTACAGTTCCACTCTCCTTCTTTTCAGCTAGAGCCAACTTCTTTCGATAAAAATCAGCATTCTTTACCACTTTGACTCTGCAATCCTTGACCATATGTCCAGGCTTTCCACAGTTAAAGCAGTTTATCACCTTTTTGTCATTTTTCTTCTGATCAACTGTCTTAGCCTGTTCATACTTTGGAGTGTATGTCTTTGAAGAAGAACCAGTCTTAGAACCAGAAGTAAACTGCAGATTGTTTGACCCAGATCTGTTCTTGAACCGTTTCTGATAAAGCTGAGTCAAAAGAGTCATGGCCTTCTCTAGAGCTTCACCATCATCATCTGTAGACCCATCATAGGCTGATTCAGTCAAAGTTTGCTCAACCAGTTGGCTAGCAATAAGAGCAATGGGATCTACTGACTGAGGCTTATTCTTCTTATCCATCTTTGCCTTCTTCTCCATTACCATAGATTCATCTGTCATTAAGATTTCATATAACTCCTGAATTGGCATTGTTGAGATTCTAACATCGTTTCTCATTCTGTGGCAAGACTTGTTCCACTCAGGTTGTAACGCGTTCAGAAACTTCAAGTTAGCCTCCAATTCAGTCTTGGTAACTTTAATCTTGAAAAGATCATTGATGACAGCCCAAAATCGATCAAACACACTCTTCAAACTTTCTCCATCCTTAGCTTGGAACTTCTCAAAATTGTTCATGAATCTGGTCTGTCGTAACTGAGTAGACATAGCAGTACCAAGCATAATCTTCTCAAGTTGTGTCCACATCAGCATTGGATTATGTTTGAAGCAATCGATTCTGTTATAAATGGAGTTGGGAAGAGCAAGGATCAGATTTGACTTAGCCAGACTGTCTGCTTTATATCTTGATAGCTCTTTTTCGTCATATTCACTCAAAGGAGTTTCAACTGCTGTAGCTGGAGTAGTAGCAGTAGCTGGGATCACTTTCATTTTCTTCACCATAGGGCCCTCATACAGAGATTTCATCATGTTTTCCCCATTCGGTTGCCTTTCAATAAAGTTGATGAACCGATCATGCCACTGTTCGAATTCGTTCTCATTGACTAGTACTGGTGGACGAGTATCAGACCCCAAAGACATCATGATGTCATTCTTGTAGATCTGTGCTTGCAAAGACATCTTGAGAAAATAATCAATCTTGAAGTGAATGATCGTCCCAAACTATATATCAGAAAAACAAAAATCAGATCAAATTGAAATCTTAAAAAAAATATTTCGTGAAAATTGAAATTTGAACACTACTTGTTATTTCGCGATGTAGAAAAAAAAATTCCAAAGATGACCAAAAAAATTTTCCAGACTTTTTTTTTTTTTTAAGACAGAAACGCAAACTGAAGCTTTGCGGGTCAAGAGAGGAACGCAAAGTGGAGCTTTGCGGGTCACACTAGAAACGCAAAGTGAACTTTGCGGGTCTAATTAGAAACGCAAAGTGAAGCTTTGCGGGTCTAACTAGAAACGCAAAGTGAACTTTGCGCGTGTAGTAAGATCCGAGAACCTGACTTTGCGTGTGTCACTTGAGACGCACAATGAGCTTTGCGGGTCCAACGTGAACCGAAAACCTGAAAAATACAATGAATGAAACGCAAAAAAATATGAGTGACACGCAAAGTCTATGAATGAAACGCAAACTTGAAGAATGAAACGCAAAGTTCATAAACTCGTAAAATTTTGCAAAAACAGACCAAACCAAGATATTTAACCAAGAAATGCATATACTGAACTTCGAAAACACAATTCTAACAACAATTAATAACCAATTTCGATTAAACAACACTAAATCTCAGAATTCGACAAAGAACAGAACGAAAACAACGTTTTTCCAGTAAACCCGTTTTTCTCAAAATCGATGATCTAAACTTGATTTTTATGAAAAACAATATGAATTAAACGTGATCGATTACTAAAAACGAGTCTAAACAAATCAATTTCGCACAAATTCAACCACAAACAGATCCAAATTTTGTGAGAAATCAAGAAAACGAGATTTTCTTGAAAAATTCAAGAAAATCGATCAAATTTTCTATTTCGATCACCAATTCAGATTAGAAGAATGCAATCTCTCAATTCTCTCAAGATCTAGCTTGCTTTGATACCAATTGAAAGTCCAAGATCACTAGAACTTCTAGAGAGAGAAAGTAGAGAGAGAGAGAGACAATAGGAGCGCAAGATAGGAATTGTATTGAATGTGCGTGTTCAAAGTTCTTACAAGACACAAGACCAAAGGGACTTAAATACCCTTGGTCAAATACAATACTGATAAGCACTAAACACAGTATTGACCAAGTCCTATAAATACAATGATTACTATAAAATCAGACCTAACAGCTTTCATCTTGATTAAACATTTGATTGTGTAGTTTGCAATACGATTGAGAATTCGGTAAAACAAAAGATAAAAACGTTAAATAAGATATAATATATAGATGGAATAAAAAACGGAATAGAAAACCGAAAGGTCTAGGACATTTATGAGTTAATGAAAGACAATTAATATAACCAACATAATAAATCTAAAAATTTGAGAAAAAAAAACAATTATAAAATAACTCTTCCACAAAGTGTCACCTAAGAAACTTCATATTTTACTTTTTGAAAAAATAAAAATATTCAGAAAACATAAATAAAATATTTTATTAATGAATAAGAGTATTATTATTTAATATATAGAAATATTAAAAATATTAAAGAGAAAATGAAAAGTTTTTGCTCTTTTATTAATAAATTAAGTATTATTATTTAATATTAAAAAGTATTAAAAAAATTAAAGAGAAAATGAAACGTTTTTGCTCATTTATTAATAAAGTAAGTATTACTATTTAATATTTAGAAATATTAAAAAAATTAAAGAGAAAATGAAAGTTTTTTGCTCATTTATCAACAAATTAAATTAAAAAAATACAAAAAATGAGAAAATAGAAGAAGTCATTCATCAATCATCAACACGCCACATCATCCTCCTTGAGTTTTGTTTTAATATAGATATAGATATTGGTGATTGTTAAGTTAGTAAAAAAATAAGAGGATTAAATTCAAAACAAAAAAAAAATTCAAATAAACATATATGTTTAAATAATATAAAAGAAGTAAATAAAAATAAAAATATATTATTTTAATAAATGTTGGCCATTGATAAAAAAAATTATTAAATAAAAAGATTATATTAGTAAAATCAATAAGTATAAAATAATAAAGAAATGAGAAAGTGTACTCATTTAATGCAACATTTTATTTATAAAAAAAATCAAAACTCTAAGAAAATTCTAAGGCTTCCACTATATATATATATATATATATATATATATATATATATATATATATATATATATATATATCTTGGTAAAATAAGTATGGATTAGGATGTGTTTTGAATAAAAAAACACTTTTTTAATAATAGTTTTCATTTACAATAATTATTATCCTACTAAAATAAGTGAATAAAAAATAAATAGACTTATTTAATAAAAGTTTTGATTTATAAGTATTGTTAGGTTTCAAAAAGATTAAACAAAAAGAAAAAAATCAAATAAACATAAACGTATTTCATTTAATATAAGTTTTGATTTATAAACATTGTTAAGTTAGTAAAAAAAATAAGAGGATTAAATTCAAAACAAAAAAAAATTCAAATAAACATATATGTTTAAATAATATAAAAGAAGTAAATAAAAATAAAAATATATTATTTTAATAAATGTTGGACATTGATAAAAAATTATTAAATAAAAAGATTATATTAGTAAAATCAATAAGTAAAAAATAATAAAGAAATGAGAAGGTGTACTCATTTAATACAACATTTTATTTTTAAAAAAATTAAAATTCTAAGAAAATTCGAAGTCCTCCATGGAGGCCTCTCCTTAACTCTATCTCCTCTTCCTTCTTATATATATATATATATATATATATATATATATATATATATATATATATATATATATATTGATGATTAATATATAATCAATGTATATAAATGAAATAGTTATGACAATTAAAAAAAACTTATTATAATCAATATATAAATAATATACTTTTATCTAAATTTCTTGCTAAAAGATTAATCTAAGTAGTAAACTTTTGTTTATCGTTAAAATATTTAGTGTTGTGTTGACTCTTTACACTTATTTTTGTAGATAGTGGCACAATTAAAATAAAAAACAAACAACTTACTGTGTAAACAAACCATTTAGATCTCGAAATATGTCGAAGAACATGAAAACTCATCGTCAAGATGCATATATATTATTACATATAAGTGATTCTATATAATTCTCCGATCTAAATTTGATTTTCATTCAACTTTTTTGCAAGCATTTCTTTCACACAAGTCATCAACAACACTAAAAGAACATTTGAGTGTAATCATAATATAACAATGTTGCTCATAAAAGGGGTGGTAAATTGCACATTTTTTAGTTTCGCTTCTTAATTTGGTTTCTACTAAATAAATGTTTTTAATTTAGTGTTTCATTAGTCAAATCAAGGTTTTAGAAAATGTAACCACAATTTTGAATCATGTTTAAAACTATATTGGTTCAAACAACATGTTGTTACTCCTCCAAATATGTTAAAAGATGATTTTTTTTCCAAGTGCTTCAGTATAATATGTGCTATTATGTATATATGCTCACGTTTATAAAAAAAATTCTATATATCAGTGTTCATTAATTGGACACATTTATCGATCAGTAAGGGATCCATATGAGGGGATAAAGATTGCTTCCATCTTTCGACGAAAAAATCAAATAAGATTATCTAACATACTTTATAATCATATTAATCAAATAGTTTTGAAACCAATCTTTAATCTAAATTGAAAATTATAAATTTTTATACCTAATTTTATCATTGTCATTATTACATTTTAAAGTAGATTCCGATCACCGCGCAATAGTGATGGCCATCTTGGCCCGGCCCGGCCCGATCGGTTAACCGAGCTCGACCCGACTGAAAGCCCGGCCCGGCTCGGCCCGAGCCCGGTTCACGGCCCGGTTTTTGGCCCGGCCCGGCCCGATTCGTACATTTAAAAAAAATACGTTATAAATACTTGTATGTTACCGTTTATATACGTTTTTTTGACCTTTTTTTGTATTTTTTACCCCCAAAATCCCTATAAATACTTGTATTGTAAGTTTGTAACTTAAAATTATATATAAAATGTATTTTTAAAGTGTATTTTAGTGATTTATTATAAATAAAACGTATTTTTAAAGTGTATTTTAGTGATCCATTATATAAATAAATTATTTTTAAAAAAAATACGAAAAAATCATCGGCCCGATCACGGCCCGGTTTGGGCCCGGCCCGACCCGGTTTTGTTTAAACCAGTTTACCCCAAGCCTAACCGGGCCACGCCTTTTCGGGTGAAACCCGGCCCAGCCCGGCCCGGCCCGGCCCGAAGCCCGTTTGGGCCCGGTTTTTTCTTTCACTGTAGAGGCCCGAAGCCCGTTTTGGCCCGGCCCGAGCCCGATTTTTGGCCATCACTACCGCGCAACGCATCGTGAAGAAGACTAGTTGAATATTAAACAAGAACAAACTATAATAAGCTAAATAAACTTAAATATCTATTTATATAAAAGGAAAACCTACAAATTATGATGTGGCACATTGTGAGAGTAGTATTCCTCCAAAGGAATTTTCTCGTTGTTTTGAATTGTTTTTAATACCAATAAATTAAAGATTTTTCTACCCTTAAAATGAAAATTGTGTAATTCATTATAAGAAAGATCATTTGGTAATTTTACTTCCAATTTAATTTACTTTAACCTCCAAACTATACAACTTTCTATATGCATTCATTTTAGTCTATTCATCCCTCCATCTAGGGGTGTAAACGAGTCGAGCTCGTTTATCTCGAGCTCGAGCTTAATTATTCTCGAGCTTGAGTCGATCTCGAACACAAAATAGAACTCGTTTAACTTATCGAGCCGAGCTTTATAACACCGATGTTTGACTCGGCTCGTTCGAAAACTCGATTAAATTTTCGAGTCAAGCCGAGCCATTCGAGCATATACCCTTTTTCGAGCCAAACATGCTCATATATTTGTTAATCATATAATAAAAATATAAAAATTATCGAGCTCAAGCCGATAAACGAGTTAATCGATCGCGAGTTCGAACCCATAAACGAGCATCGAGCTCGAGCTCGATAACTCAAAAGATATTCGAGCTCGAGCCCTACATTGAAAAGTTAATCGAGCTCGAGTCGAGCTCGAGCCCAGTATTAATTTTTTGAGCTCGGCTCGATTAACCTACTACTCGACTCGGCTCATTTACACCCCTACCTCCATCTACTAATATCTCAAAAAGTAATTAAATATGATAACAATAGACATGAACTTTTTTTTTGGCTCCACAATGATAACAATTTTTTTTCAAGTTATATATGTCCTTGATTTTTTTTTTTTAATTTTACCCTACCAACAAAGTTTAATATATTATCTCGAATAGTGATGAAACTGTATAACATTTCTCATTTTAATTGCACATTTCATCACTTGGTAGACATAAATTTATAATACAAAATTTCTTACAATATATTGTTTTCTTATGTATGGAATCATTAATTTTTTCTCTTCAATTAAGTACATTTATATGGTTGTTAATTGTAATTTTTATGTGCAATCTATTTCAGAATGTGATAATAATTAAGTTGTAAACAAACATTGTTGGTCCCGAAGGTGCTAAACAAGTTTGTAGAAGGGGGGGGGGGGGTTGAATACAAACACAGAATTTAAAGTTTAATAAATTGTTTATTGATAAATCAAAATACAATTTATAAGTTTGTTGCGGAATAAGATTAAGACAGACTTAATCTAAACAAACTTAAGAAACACTAAGATAATTGCACAAGAAATTCAGAGAGAGGGGATTAAGAGATATAGAAAACAAGGGTTTCTATATTGAGTTCAAGGATGAAGCACACCTTCAGATGAAGGGGTGAACTTCCTATTTATACCCTATGCATTAAATGCATGGCAGGATACTTTACACGTGGCGTTCATTGATTGGCTTTGGGAGTCTGACATTTGGGAGACATGCTTTCGGCCGGGTTATGAACAGTGTAGTTGACAGAGTTGTTGTACGAATGGTTGCAGAGACTTGTCCGTTCTGACACATCGTACTAGGTTGTGCAAGGATAGACAAAAGGAAACTTGAGGCATAAGCTTTGTGATCGATTGATCGCTGAGTGTCTCTAAGTTCAGAGATAAAGAGGTTCAGCTATCGCTGAAGCTTTTTCTCATGTTCCTTCGCGTATAAGTAGAGTTGTCTTTGCTTCACTGATATCCGCATCAGGTCACTAGTAGACTTCTCTTTGTTCAGCAGCTTCGTCTTTGATTCAGCTATGAACATCTGTTGACGCGAGACTTGTCTTCAGGGATTACGTTGGCTGTTTACTTTAGGAACTATCAGTGATAACTGAACAGACTCAGTCTGATCATTGATAGTGAAACACTAATACATTTAAAACGTAATTTTCACTGAGTATAGAAGAGGGTCGTTATCAAATCACTGAGAGAGTTTGGATCAACAATCTCCCCCTATTTGATAATGACAAAGTAACTGAAGAAAATTACTTTATGATTCAAAATGATGGAATAATCAGGACTCGTAACATACATGTCCCAATTACTATTTTGAGGGATCTTTTACAGCACTGATGAAGTTAAGTACTTTACTGAAATTTCATTAATTCAAGAAGAGAATTACAAGGAATGAAAATTACAAGTAAATAACTAACTACTGTAAGTACAACTAATAGATTACAGAAGAGAAAACTAATCTATCAGCTATAAGAAGATTTAGGAGGATTTATCATATACTCAGGTATTTCTTCTCCTTTCTGTCTTCGTTCCAAGGATTCTTGGCTGATAATTTCTTTGATTTTCTCAGCAGCAGGGAAGAAGTCACACCATAAGCATAAGAGATCCTTGAGATGATTCAGAGGACAGATAGGAATCTCAGAGACTCTTTGAAATCTGAGTTCCTCATCATCATCTCTGAAGAATATTCCATGAGGATTGTCAATTACTTGACCAGCTTGGAAAGGACCACCAGGAGGCAGAGATAAATCCAGAACTGAAAGATCAGGAGGAGGACCAAACAGTGCATCTCTTGAAAATTTGATAGAAGTTTCATTCCTGATGATGGCGACGTCTTCAGAGGAGGAGGACCCAATTCTTCTCTTGAGTTTCTTGGGATTGGGAGGGATAGGAGATGGCAGATTCAGTACAGAAGTGACTCTGTTGATGAAAGCTTTAAGAAGTCCTTCAACGTAACCTCTGTATGTAGATTTTGATTTCTTCAGCGCATCCCAGAATTCTATCCACTCTGTAAACCCGAAACCTTCAAGTTTGGAAACGTACATAGCTTTCTGAGTTCCATCCTCTCTGGTAATCTCCATGGTCACTGAGAGTTGATCCTTCTTCTTGCGACCAGAGATAGTCACGGCTGTTATTGGAAGAAGATCAGAGCGATAATCCATCTTCTGTTTGCACCATTCGATGGACTTATCGTTGATCTCTTGTTCTTTGGAGCGTTCCTCTTCAATTTCTTTCAGCAGTGCAACTTGAACTTCCACAGGCTTTCTTTTCAGCTTCTTGTCCTTGACTTGAGAAGATTGAATCTTTAAAGCGAGTTGGGCATCTCGTCTGCATTCAGCGATCAGTTTCTCAGCTTTGGCAGATTCTTCTCGTTCAGCTTCAGTGAGGAAGTCGAGCTCTGAGAAGGATGTTTGAAGAGGGATTTTCAGCCGTTGACTTTCTAGTTGAGCGATCATTTCAGCTCTTTTCTTTATCACTTCCTCTGACCAACGAGATGGTCGAGAGGGCCTTCCTGGATGGAGCAGGGAATCTTCTTCTTCTTCTTCATCAATCTCAGCGATAGAGATTGGGATTATTTCTTCAGCGATAGTAGCTGGAATTATTTGTAGTTCAGAACCCTTAAGCAGGGGAGAGAACTGTCTGATCAGAAAATGAAAAAGAAGTTAGATTATTTTTAAGGAAAAAAGAGAGATAAAGGCTAGAAAGAAACAGGGGTAGGATTTTTATAGAAAGATAAGGGAACAAGAGTAAGGCATACCTGAGAAGGATTCTCCTCAGGTAGTGAGATCATCATCAGGGTTTCCATAGCAGATACACCTTTGCTTTGGGTAGGGGTTCCTGAAGATGATCCTTGTCTCCCCCCTGCTTGGATAACTTCTTTCGAAGCTATCGCTGATGATGTGACGGCTGAAGAACACCAGAGAGATGGATCTTCCTCATCGTCATCATCATCATCTTGATGAGAGTCATCCACTTGATCTTCAAGATCAAGTTCTTCATCATCATCTTCATCCTCCTCTTCATCATCGACTATTTCAGCGATGGTGGGAGGGGCTTTATCAGCAACTATCTCCCCCTCAACCTGAGAGGGAGTTTCCTTCGGTGGTTCAGCACAAACTTCAGCATCCGTGTTTTCTTCAGCTGTCTTCTCCCCCTCTTTGTCATTATCAACAAGGGAGGGATCTTTTGGAGATGAAGTTGTTGCAGTAGCCAGCTTCTGGACTTCAGCCTCCAGACCTGTGAGTCGTCCTTCAAGTGTAGGGATGTCGGACGTAGCTAGGTGAATGAATTCCACAGCTATGGTCAGGGCTGAACGATCATCTTCTGTAAATGATGGAGCAAGAACTGGAGTTGGTGCATTCAGCTTGTCGAGGACTTGCTGAAGAGTCGTAGTGCAGGCATCGATCTTTGCAGACAGATCATCATACTGCTGCTTGGATTCTTCCCTGACTTTGAAAATCGTTGCCTGAAGAGTAGCGATGTGAGAAAGATCAACTTTGGAGGCGCAGTTGGCAGTCAGCGTCTTCAATGCATCACCAGCTGTTTAAACAGCGCTGGTGGTGGTGTTGAGAGAAGCAGAGAGAGAATCCACCTTTGAACTCAAACTGTTGACATTGGTGTCAACAGTCGCCAGACTAGGACCTGAAAGATAAGTTAATTTTTCAGAACCAGGCTTATATGGTGAGTTGGGAGAAGTGTATAAGGTTATAGGATTACCTGAATTATCAAACATTTTGTAGAATTGTAAAGATTCCTCAAAAGAATGATGTTCAGGTCCTATTGGTCCAAGCTGAGGAGTGGTAGAGACCAAAGAAATAGGGGGACTAGAGATGGGGATAGAAGATGTAGGGATAGGGGTAGTTACCGCAGGTTTTGTCACTGTTGTTGTGACAGCGACCAAGATCGCTGGCACGGTTGAAGTGGTTTGAGCTGAGGATGTGGAGGAGAGACCCACGAAATCATCTAAGGAAGTTTGTAGAGAAACATCCTTAGGTATTGAGCTAGAAGTAGCTTTCTCCTTGGTTACCTTGGCCTTCTTCGAAGGACCAAGGGAGCCAGTTGATGGTCGTTTGGAAGGGGTAGCGGCAGGGATAGCAGAAGAAGGAACCTCCTGCGTGGCCGCTGAAGACGAAGAAGTGAGAAGAGAGAGACGAGAGCGAAGTTGAGAAATACTTACCTCGTTGGGGAGCGTCTTGACCTCCAGTGATCTCTGACCTACTTTCGGAAAAGATGCATCCGAGTTGGTGGGGTAAGTGGTAGGGTAGAGAAACTTCAGGTACGCGCAGATGAAGCGTACGTAGGGAATCTTGGGATCCCTCTCGGTCTTCTCTATCTTTGACTTCAGGTCGTCAAAGATAGATGTTGCGTAGTCGAAATTTTTCCCAGCAATCACTGAGTAAGCCATCTGGACCTGAATCTTGTTGGCTTGGTCCAGTGACCCACTCTTCCCACTCATACACTGAATGATGTGTGAGAAGACGTAGTTGAGCTGGGAAGGCATCAGTGCCTTCTTCACAAGAGTCAACTTCTTGTTGGGAATTGTAGTCCTTGGTTTGGGTTCCCAAGCATATTCCATGGCATCCAGGAATTGGATAAGTTCAGCGTCAGTTGGCAGGGCGTCAAATCCATTCCTAGATTTGTCGGGGAAACGCAGGGCTTTCCTCAGGCCTAGGGCAGTCATCATCCCTGAGCCTAGTTGAGTGCTGAAGGATATAGCAGGAACCTGTTCACCCTTCTTGTTGGTGAGAGAGGTTTCTTCAGCGGTAAACCAGAATTGCTGGAGTAGAGCTTTCGAAGGTGTGGGATCCACCGTGATGGCATAGGCAATGCAGGATTGTCTTAGAAATGTTGCAGCTTCCACCAGATGTGGGTATTTGACGCCATCAAATTCAAGGCGAGCAAGATGGTTGTTCTTTGGAAGTTCAGAATCAGTGATGGCGAACTTGACGTTCTTAGAGGCGATAAGTGCAGATTGAGTCATTCTGTTTGAGTAGATAAACGAGTAGAAGAAAGGTTTAGTCATAAAATAAAGAAGATTTGCTAGTTTCTATTTGGGGAAAGAAACATAGGAAATCAACATATTTTTAAAGAAAAACAGTTTATCTTAGAACAAGATTCAAGAATAAGAAGAAAAACCATTAATTTTGAATAAAGAATAGAATGGTTTTTTTTTTGTTTTTAAAGAATAAAATCAAAAAAAATGATTTTATGAGATTTGAGTCTTATAAACCCATAAATGGGGTTTATGTGAAAAGATTTAAGATAAGAAATCAAGAATAACCTGTTGATCTTGAAGAGGATGATGCAGAAAGCTTGATAATGCTAGAATGCTTGAGAGAGTATTCTTGCTTAGAAAGTATTTCCAGAAAACGTAAATTGATAGAATAGAAAAAACATTCCTTTTATATGTGAGAAGGAGGAGAGAGAGTGTGAGAGAAGCGGGAAAACAAATGCACATCATGACATGGACACGTCCCACGAAGGTGATTGGATAGAAGAACAACGGACGAACGTGTCAGAAAAAGGCATGTCGTGGATTGTCGGTTCAAATGACGTCATAGTTAAGAAAGAGACTGTTCATTTGTCCGTTTTGAACTTTTCACTGAAGAAAAAATATCAGCAATAGAATTTTCTTTTTGAAAGTATCCCTTATGAAAAGATAGGGATAGATTTTCTTTTAAAAGGATCACTGAATATAAATATCAGTGATAAATTTAAATTCAAAAAGCTTTTAATCATTTGAAGAAAGATTCAATGATTAAGATTTCTATTTTAAAAAATATCTTAACTGGATGAGGATTCAGTTGTAGGGATTGAGAAACCATACCTGAGAGTCAGAATATTTATCAGAGAGAATGATGAAAGGGAACTTTTGATTACTGACACAATGCATGAACGCTGAAGAATTATTCTTCAAGGTTCAGCATTCCAAGCTCACTGATGAGAAAGTTGAACCTTGTTTCATCAAGAGGTTTGGTGAATATATCAGCAAGCTGAAAGTCAGTAGGAATAAAGTGAAGTTCAATATCACCATTCATCACATGATCTCTGATAAAGTGATATCTGATCTCTATGTGTTTTGTCTTTGAATGTAGCACAGGATTATTTGCTATAGCGATAGCACTAGTGCTGTCGCAATAGATAGGAATCTTTGATAACTGAATGTCATAATCTAACAGTTGATTTCTCATCCATAAGATTTGAGAACAACAGCTTCCAGCGGCTACGTATTCAACTTCAGCTGTGGAAGTGGACATAGAATGTTGCTTCTTGCTTGTCCAACTTACCAGCTTTCCTCCCAAGAGTTGACATCCACCAGTGGTACTCTTTCTGTCAAGTTTACATCCTGCAAAATCACTATCAGAATAACCAGTTAGATCGAACCCTGAGTCTTTGGGATACCAAAGACCGAGGTTAGGAGTTCCTTTCAGATATCTGAAAATTCGCTTTACAGCGATCAGATGAGATTCCTTGGGTTCAGATTGATAGCGTGCACATAAAAAAGTAGAGCACATGATGTCAGGTCGGCTTGCTGTGAGATACAACAGAGAGCCTATCATTCCTCTATAGGCAGTGACATTAACAGGTTTTCCAGAAGGATCTTTGTTAAGTGTCAGGGGTGGTGCCATAGGAGTTTTCATTGCTGAAGTTTGAGTAAGATCAAACTTCTTCAGCATATCTTTAACATATTTACCTTGGCTGATAAAAGTACCTTTGTCAGATTGTTTAATCTGAAGACCAAGAAAATATGTCAGCTCACCCATCATACTCATCTTATATTCTTTCTTCATTCTTTCAGCGAAGCGAGTACACAGAGATGGGTTAGTAGAACCAAATATTATGTCATCGACATATATTTGTACAAGAATTATATGACCTTTTATCTTTCTAAAAAATAACGTATTATCAATCTTGCCACACTCAAAATTTTCAGAGATAAGAAAAGATGAGAGAGTGTCATACCAAGCACGAGGGGCTTGTTTTAGACCATAGAGAGCCTTATCCAATTTATAAACATAATTTGGATGCTTAGGGTCATAGAACCCTGGTGGTTGTTCTACATAGACTTCTTCATTCAGCTTTCCATTTAGAAACGCTGATTTTACGTCCATTTGATACACGATGAAGTCTTTATAGACTGCATAAGCTAAGAATAGTCGAATTGCTTCGAGCCTGGCCACAGGGGCAAAGGTTTCATCATAGTCTATGCCTTCCTCTTGTCTGTATCCCTGAGCAACAAGTCGAGCCTTGTTGCGGGTTACAGTTCCATGTTCATCTAACTTGTTTCTAAACACCCATTTGGTGCCTATTACAGTTTTATCAGATGGTCTAGGAATGAGATTCCAAACTTTGTTTCGAGAAAATTCAGTCAGCTCTTCTTGCATAGCGCTGACCTAGTTTGGATCTCTGAGGGCATTATCAGTCTTCTTTGGTTCTATTAAGAAGAGAAAGTTTACAAAGAGACAGATATTACCTGAGCTTCGTCGTGTCTGAATACCTGCATCTGGATCACCAAGAATCTGATCTATTGGGTGATCTTTGGTCCATCGCTGAGCAGGAGCATTATTGCTTAACTCAGAGGTTGGATCAACAATTTGAATGTTTATTGATGATGACGATTGAGGTTCATCAGCGATTAACTGTTGAGTAGATTCACTGGAGAGGTTTTCAGACGAAGGCAGATTTGATGGTAGGAGTGTGTTTAAAGGTTCAGCTGAAACCCATGAGTTGGATTCAGCGGTAGGATGTATAATGTTTGGATTATCATCAGCGACTGGAGGATCTGAATGCTGATGGTTAGAGAAGAAAGGTTCAGTTTCTCTGTAGTGAGAAAGCATCCAAGCATTTAACTCTTCATTGTCAGCGATTGGTTTGGAGTTCGCTGAGCGAGTTTCATCAAAAGTGACGTGAATTGTTTCTTCTACGGTTTGTCTTTTCTTGTTGAAGACTCTGTAGGCTTTGGAGATGGAGGAATATCCTAGAAATATTCCATCATCAGCTTTTGGGTCGAACTTTCCAAGTTGATCTCTGTTGTTTAAGATAAAGCACTGACAACCAAAGATATGAAGAAAGCTGATAGAAGGCTTCCTTCCAACAAAAAGTTCATAAGTTGTCTTCCCAAATCTCTTTATTATCAGCGATCTGTTTTGAGTAAAACATGCAGTGTTTATAGCTTCAGCCCAAAATTGAGTAGGGAGATGAGAATCGCTGAGCATTGATCTAGCAGCTTCTATGATCGTTCTGTTTCTTCTTTCAGCGACTCCGTTTTGCTGAGGTGTTCTTACTGAAGAGAAGTTGTGAGAGATTCCCTTGTTCTCAAAGAAATTGTTCAGGGAACTATTTTTTAATTCAGTTCCATGATCACTTCTTATTGAACGAACAGTAAGATTGTTCAGCACTTCCATCTTTTTCACAAAAGATATTAGTTCTTCTGGAGTATCACTCTTACAGCGAAGAAAGATAACCCAGGTGTAACGAGAATATTCATCTACAATGACAAGTGTATATTTCTTTCCAGCTATTGATTGGATGTTGACAGGGCCAAACAGATCCATATGCAAGAGCTGAAGAGGACTTGTTACTGAGGAAACTTGTTTCGACTTGAAACTTGCTTTTGTTTGTTTTCCTTTTTCACATGCTGAGCAAAGAGATTCTTTAGCATATGAGTGCTGAGGAAGACCAGAAACTAGTTCCTTAGATGAGAGAGAATTCAGGGTTTTGAAATTTAGATGAGAGAGCCTTTTATGCCATAGCCAGTTGACATCAGAAGAGGCTTTAGATAGAAAACATAAGTTTTCAGTGATAGTAGAGTCCATATCTATTACATAGACATTTTCTCTGCGATGACCACTGAGAGCAAGTTTTCCTTTCTCATTTAACACTGAACATGCTTTCTTAGTAAAGCGTACTTCATAGTCTTTATCACATAGCTGACTGATGCTTAGAAGATTGTGCTTCAGTCCATCTACATAAGCGACTCTTCGAAAGGTAGTTGTCCCATTGCTGAGGACACCAAACCCTCGGGTAAATCCTTTACCATTTCCACCAAAGGTCACAGAGGGACCTTTCTCTTCCTTGTATTCAGTGAGCAGGTCTCTTTGTCCAGTCATATGACGAGAACATCCACTATCAAGATACCAGATGCCCTTTGATCCCTGCACACATAAGGAAGATTAAACGTTGTTTGGTACCCACTTTTCAATGGGTCCTTCAGAGTTAGTGGATAAGGTAAGTTCAGTAGTATTCTCAGCTGATGAAGATTCAGCTTCAGTGGTAATCTTCACTTTGGTTAATTTCTTAACCTTAGTGGTATTTTTCACCTTGGTTGATTTTTCAGCCTTGGTGACCTTCTTAGCTTTAGAAACATTTTTCTTCACTTTAGCTTTTTTATCAGCTTCAGTGGCAGTTGGACATTTACTTGCAATATGATCAGTAAAACCACAGTGATAACATTTTCTATATCTGAAAATGGTTTTAGGATCAGAAGTAGAAGGTTTTGCAAGTTTAAGATGAGCAGGGCCAGGTCCAAGAAGACTTTTCTCTTGAGATCTGGGAGGAATTTTCATTTCTTCAGATCTCGAGGTTTTAAGATCAATCTTCAGCTTTGGAGGACAGAGATCAAAGATTTCTATCACAGAGCTAGAGGATTGCTTAGCTGAAGGTTTAGAAGGAACTTTCAGTTTTGCTTTCCTGGTTGCCTTCTGAGGAAGGAGAATGGACTTTCCTTTATCCGTAGACTTAGTGTCTTTGGATTTTTCCTCAGGGATGTGATTTGAAGAAGAACAGGGATAGAATTGATTATAAGAAGTGTCAAAGAAAGAGGTGACAAAAGTTCCAAACTTAAGCGAGGAACTTTCTTCCTTAGGATCGTCCTGAGGTGTCCAAAAACCAAGACCAGTTTTATCACTATCAGGAGTTTGAGCATTTATTATCTCAGAGATCTTTGTTGATGATTTGCACCATTTTTCAACATGAGCCTTTTCTGTTTTTAGAGCAGCGATGGCTTGTTCGCGTTCAATACTGATGATTTCATTTATAATGACTTGATCTTTCAACTTTTCTTCTAAAAGATTTAGTTCATTGATCTTTTCATGACATTTCTCTAGCTCTTGAGTTAAATGAACATTTTTATTCTCAGCTTGAGTTTTGTCGTTTAGGGCATTATAAAGGTCAATCGTCAGCACATCAACGGCGCGACTTCTCTCAGCTTCAGGTAGAGAGGGATTTGTAGAGATAGATACCTGAGATGATATGTAGCTCATAGAAGATTCAGATGGTTCTTCCACTTCTTCTTTAATCTCAGCCATGAGGCAAAGATTAGCGACTTCTTCTTCATCAGAAGATGATTCTTCTGATTCAGCCCAGTCGTGTTCTTCAGCGATGAGACCTTTACCTTTTTGCTGATAGCTTTTCAGCTTTTGATATTTGTTCTTCAGCTTATGGTATTTGTCATCACTGGATCTTCTTGAGGTAGAAGGTTTGAAGACCTTTTTCGACCTGCACTCACTAGCAAAATGTCCAATCTTTTCACAGTTATAGCAAGTGGCAGTAGCCTTATCAACCGGAGTTGATTTTGGCTTTTCAGTAAGAGAGAGAGGTTTACTTCTTCGGAAGTTACTCTTTCTTGCAAATCTCTTAAAAGAGTTTGTCAAGAGTGCTAAGGACTCATCAAACTCTGAAAGATCAGGGTCTGATAGATCCTCAGATTCAGAATCTAACTCAGTGATGGTGAGAGTAGATCGCTGAGATGGAATTATCTCTGAAGAGACTAAAGCAACAGGAGTACTTTTGGAATCTTTAGAATCTTTTACAAGATTTTTCTTCAGAAGATTTGATTGCTCATAGTTGAGCAATATTCCATACAGAGTGCTTAAAGAGAGAGTATGTAAGTCTTTTGTCAGCTTAAGACATATTGAATAACTGTCCCAACTTTCAGGAAGACATTCCAAGAATTTTGTTAGGACCTCAGAATTAGAATAGGTCCTACCAACAGTTCTTAGGTCAATGATTAGGCAGTTAAACCGCTGATGGACGTCAGAAAGAGATTCATTTTTACCAGCGATGAAACTTTCATACTGTCTTACCAAGTTAATCTTTCGAGTCTCTTGGATTTCAGTGGTGCCCTCATATTGAACACATATGGTTTCCCACATTTCTTTAGAAGTTTTCAGATGCATGATGGAATGGAAAACTTCATCAGGCAGAGCCATTGAAATAATGGTCTTTGCTCTTGCATCTATGCCTACCTTCTTTTTATCTTCATCACTCCACTGTCTTATTTCCTTAACGACATATCGTTCAGGGACAGCTTCAGTGGTGGCAGTGGCGGGAACCGCAGCTATAATTCTAACAGGTTCATAGGGTCCGTTTTCTATATATTCAGGTATAGTAGGATCCGCACCTTCAAGAAAT
The DNA here is from genome assembly GCA_023525745.1 of Arctium lappa. Classification (NCBI taxonomy): domain Eukaryota; kingdom Viridiplantae; phylum Streptophyta; class Magnoliopsida; order Asterales; family Asteraceae; genus Arctium; species Arctium lappa. The sequence continues at coordinate 37,904,320 of CM042063.1, read as the reverse complement.
AGCATCATTCGATTTTTCCATAGAGAAAAGTTATCTCTGCTAAATCGAGGAGGTTTAGAAAGTGAACCATTATCATAGTAGTTTGTGTTTGTGTTTAATGCCATTTTAGAATAGCAAGGAAGAGTATACAGCAAGATCTTGTTTATTAGATTTAAACAAACAGCTCTGATACCACTTGTTGGTCCCGAAGGTGCTAAACAAGTTTGTAGAAGGGGGGGGGGGGGTTGAATACAAACACAGAATTTAAAGTTTAATAAATTGTTTATTGATAAATCAAAATACAATTTACAAGTTTGTTGCGGAATAAGATTAAGACAGACTTAATCTAAACAAACTTAAGAAACACTAAGATAATTGCACAAGAAATTCAGAGAGAGGGGATTAAGAGATATAGAAAACAAGGGTTTCTATATTGAGTTCAAGGATGAAGCACACCTTCAAATGAAGGGGTGAACTTCCTATTTATACCCTATGCATTAAATGTATGGCAGGATACTTTACACGTGGCGTTCATTGATTGGCTTTGGGAGTCTGACATTTGGGAGACATGCTTTCGGCCGGGTTATGAACAGTGTAGTTGACAGAGTTGTTGTACGAATGGTTGCAGAGACTTGTCCGTTCTGACACATCGTACTAGGTTGTGCAAGGATAGACAAAAGGAAACTTGAGGCATAAGCTTTGTGATCGATTGATCGCTGAGTGTCTCTAAGTTCAGAGATAAAGAGGTTCAGCTATCGCTGAAGCTTTTTCTCATGTTCCTTCGCGTATAAGTAGAGTTGTCTTTGCTTCACTGATATCCGCATCAGGTCACTAGTAGACTTCTCTTTGTTCAGCAGCTTCGTCTTTGATTCAGCTATGAACATCTGTTGACGCGAGACTTGTCTTCAGGGATTACGTTGGCTGTTTACTTTAGGAACTATCAGTGATAACTGAACAGACTCAGTCTGATCATTGATAGTGAAACACTAATACATTTAAAACGTAATTTTCACTAAGTATAGAAGAGGGTCGTTATCAAATCACTGAGAGAGTTTGGATCAACAAACATTATAAACTAAAATGCAAAATTGGAAAGACTAATTTTGTGTACATTCATCGGTCATCATAACAGTTAATATTGTACTTGCAACTAACCATTTTTATAGAATTTTTAATTTTAATGCCAAAAGATTATTTTGCAACAAAAAATGATGCATGAAATTCTCTTTATCACAAGAAACAATATCAATGAAAATACATAATTTACATCTTAACAACCTAAATAAATATATTGTCTTATATTACATCTAATTAATTGTCAATCACCAAATTGCATTTTATCTTAACTTAGTACGAATTTTCTAACAATAAATTTTCGCTATTGTAAAAAACAAATATATAAATGTAGGCGATAAGATATTAACATGACATAATAAAAACATAGTATGCTCAAATCATGAATTGTGGTTGAGTATGGATTATTCCACGTTGATGAGAAAGAGAAATATTAGAAAATATAGTTGTGTACATAAAAGGAGGGCGATGTCTTGAAAATCAATATCAATATAAATATAAAAAGAAAGGTTATGGGATATTAAAATGCCACAATGAGAAATTAGCAATCTCAAATCATTAATTGTCGTTGGGTTTGGGTTATCTAATATTGATAAGTAAGAGAAATATAAATCTATAAATGAAGGCTATAAGTATTAACATGGGGAATGGGGATTTAGTAATTTCAAATTGTGGTTGAATTTGATTATCACATATTGATGAGAAGAAGAAATATTGGAAAATAAAGTTGAATATATAAAAGGAGGGGGATGACTTGAAAACCGATATCAATATAAATGTATAAATGAATACTACGAAACTTTTGTTATTGGGTTAGCCATACACTTCACATATTTCAGTGATTCACATGGCATCATCAAATGATACAAATATTGGAAAGATGTAGTTAGGTAAAAGCAGGGGGAATGCCTTGAAGATTAAAAAAGTTGATTGGCTAAAAATGCAACATTTGCCATTCAATTTTTGGATTAAATGGTAATTTTGAAGTTATGTGATAAAAATATTTTAATAAAAAGTAACACCTTTCACTTTCCCTTTGATTAAATGTAAAATGTTCATTAGAATCAAATCAATACAATCATGAATATGAATATAAATACATATAAATCAATGTGAAAGAAGTGTTGTCTAGAAGGTTATCAACATGACACAAAATGAGAATTTAGTATTTTCTCAAATAATGAATTGTAGCTGAGCATTGTTTATCCTATATTGATTATAAACTGAAATATTGGAAGATACAATTGAGTATATGAAAGGAGGAAAGAGGTCTTGGAATAGAGGAAGGGTATTAACAAATGTACAATGAGAATTTAGTATTCTCAAGTTTTGATTAATTTGTAGCATTATAACTTTTTTATATCTTACTTGACATGTGTTTCGATCATCGCGCAACACCCTATTCGAACATTAGTAAGATAAAAGAATAAATAAGAAGAATACAATTTAATTTGAATGTTACACTTAATACCCTTGTAATTAGTTATAAAATTTACTTTTAATCCCTTACTTTTTCACTTTTTATTTTATACCCTTAACATATTAACATAAATGAACGTATATAAACTAAAATATATTTTTTACAAACTATACCATTGTAATCGTCTCGTCAATACCTTCGAAATAATCCTAATATTGAATATTTTTGGATTTAATCATATTATTAAATATCATAAGTATATATGAATATTTTTGTTTTATATTCCTTATAATTTCATTTTTCATTTTACACCTTTAGATTTGGGTTTGTTAGTTCTCACATAACGAAAGCTATCATATCATCCATTTTTTCTTTTTTCTAAGTTCATCGTGATTTGGGTTTTGGAACAGAGGTCGCAATTAGGTATAGGTTTGGAATGCATATCCAGATTTTATGAAATTATTACCCCAAATTGAAAGAAAGTGGTTGTTAAAAAGACAAAACGATTGCATTTATACTTTTTTTCATGTACATATAACATATTGCCATATAACTTGAATCAAACTGAGTATATATCAAGATCCGTAAAATGAAGGGGAGAAAAAGAGGGCGGGGGAGTGAGATTGTCACATAATGGTGGTGGGGGAGTTATCGGAAATGGTTACTCTCGTGGAAAATGTGTTGTGGGTTTGGTATATTTATATAAAGTTATGTGTGTGTGTGTGTGTATATATATATATATATATATATATATATATATATATATTACAAATATAACATATAGGGTCAGGTTCAGGAGAAAACCTCAAAAAAACGGAAAAATGATTAACACCCTGCTCTTCACGTGGACAATATGCACTTGTGCATACAAGTAATTTGTAACATGCACGTGCATATACACAAATGCATAATGCACATGTGCATAAAAAATTCAAATAACAACATAATTTACTTGTATGCACAAGTCCATATCGTCCAGATAAAGGGCTATCAGAGTGTTTCTTAGTTTTTCATTTTTTTAGGGTTTTCTTCTGAACCCCTCCCTATAATTTATAACATAATATAATGTATAATATTAATAGTATATATATATATATATTATATAATAATGATAATATTAATAATGATAATATATTATAATATTGTAAAAGAAATATTATAATATAATAATAATGTATTATATTATATTAATTTATTATGATTTAATAAACCAAATGGACTATTCCAAAAGTAGATCCCAGATTCATTTACAAATTAGGAACCTTTGAAAAAATAGGTTTAAAACAGATAGTTAAGACTACTGAGTCTTCTATCCATTTACATAATGATAAAATGATTATTAGATTGTTAAACAAGTCTGATATCAATCCTTTTATAAGGACTTATAAATTCTTACATATAGGGTTTGTCCAAATTGATTTTATACCATTAACCCTTGAAGGGTTACCAGAAAGCTTTCTTGCAGCTTTACGTGATGGTCGAAATATGAATTGGAAATAATCCCTTATGGGAATTATCCAATCAAATCTGGCCCAAGGACCAGTTTATTTCGATGTTTATCCTAATCTATGTTTACTTTATCTGATATCAATTTACTTGATGCCTTAACTTTAAATGTTAAGACAAATGGCTATAATTACACTCCTGGAATAGAAGTCATATGTATTTGTTATCGTATATATTACAAACCTCTCTACACTTTAAACCCTATGTGCAAAAAGATAGATAAAAAGAAAAATGAAACTATTTTAATAGAAACGAATTTCAGTAGGTCTAGTATTACTACTCGAAGACCTATAAAATGGGAAGAAATTGTTTTCCCAGACAACTGGACAATTACTCAGGATATTAAAGAAATCTTGTGGTACAAAGTGATTTGAGAAATGTTATACAGTCTAATGAAAGAATTGTTCAAATACAATTCAATAAAAATTAGAGACAATTATTTTCTCCAAGTAATTTTTCCAAATCAAGATCTACAAGATCTCATTTCTCTCCTTTAGATTATATAGTTGACCAACAGTCTACTAGAGCTTCTACCTCTTATATAAGAGAAGATGAAAGATCTCAAAACTCTTTAGACCTAGTTGAAAAACTAAGCATTCACAGAAATGATATTGTTAATGAAAGCAATATACACAAGATAAGAGGAACTGACACAATGTCAAATTTAAATTTTGTTTAATAAGTCAGAAAAAATTGATTTCTCAAAAGGCTCTCCAGCCAGAAAAATAATTGCTACTGATTTTGAAACAAATCCAAATTGGATTCTTTTTAAAAAATGGTACTTTAAAAGTTTTACTGATGCTGAAATAAAAATTTTAGACAACAATTTCTATGAGTTTTGTGAAAAAGAAAACTAAATTTTCTCCTATATTCCTTGGTTTATAAATAATTATATTAAAAACCATATTGATGTCATAGAAAGGAATTATAAAATCATGAATATAGGAACAATTCAGAATACTGTTTATCCTCCGCAAGTTGCATTTTCAACTGAAAAAAATAATGTTACTATAACATATTCTGCTTTTTCAAAACTTATAAATGATAAAGTTTTACATGTAACAGTTCAACATATAAATGAAGTTTTAGAAAAACAAAATTACACAAACTTGTACCTTATCATTTTAGGGGAGAAATTAAATTCTCTAAAATAAAGTATGAATGATATTCTAAAGAAACTTTTTATTATTCAAGAAACAAAAAAAAGAAAATAACATGAAATTAAGTCTTCAAAAAATTATATTTTTGTCTCACCCTCTATTCAGCCTCCTCCTGACATAAAGAGTTTTAAAATCAAAAATTCAACCTCATATTTTGAACAAGTGTTAGAAGAAAAGTTTAAAAGACTCTCTATTTCAAAATATTCTATCTCTACTTTAGAAATAAAATTTTCTTCTGACTCTGAGGAAGATCAGGATAACAAGTTTCTAGAAAGTTCTGTTAATAAAATGAAATGGACTGATAAACCTACCTCTAATAAATATTAGTACCATCGTCCTACTCCAATGGATGTTTTTCATGAAGAACAAAAGTATATTTTTACAAATAGTTATAATGGCAAATGTATTTATGAATGAAATCTTGATGGTTTTACTAACAAACATATTTACAATATGGCACATCATATGTTAATGTATTCTACGGTTTGCAAAAATAGTGGAAATACATATAAAAACATTGCAAAAATGATTGCGGCAAACTCAAAGGATGGTGGGATAATTATATTGCCACACCCCAAAAAGAAGAAATTTTTACCTCAGTAAAAACTGAACCCCATACTAGTGGAACTACCGAAAATGCAGTTTACCCTCTTATCATGACCATTATAGAGCATTTTACAGGAAGATTTTCTGATAATAATGAAAATATTAGAATGCTTCTAATGAATCTTAGATGTAAAACTCTAACCAGATTTCGTTGGTATAAAGACACTTTTCTTTCTCGAATATTTGAGATCAAAGATTATAACAATGTTTATTGGAAAGCTAAATTTATTGATGGTTTACCCAATCTTTTTGCTGAACGAAAAAAAAAGATACTTAGAAAAGATAACTCGGTCATAAATTATCACTCTTTTACTTATGGTATGCTTATAAATGAATGTATTTCTAAGGACTTTCTTTATGTAATGAGTTAGTCTTATAAAACCAAATAAAAAACCAACAGTCTCTTGAAAAAAGACAGTTAAGTGATTTATGTGATCAATTTGGAATGGATATACCTTCTCATAAAAAGAAGAAAAAAATTTCTCAAGATCGAGAACAAAAAGATTTTTTTCGTAGAAAAATTTTTAGAAAAAGGAAAAGACATATCGATAAAGAATTTAAAAATCCTGATAAAAAAGATTTTAAACGTTTTTCAAAAAAGAATAATGTTAATTCTATAGTTTGTCATAAATGTGACAAAGTAGGCCATTACGTCTCAAATTGTTGGACAAAGAAAAAGATTAACAACCTTGATATTGATCAAACTGTAAAAGATTCATTGTCTAAACTCTTTCTCCTTTCATATTCTGATAGTGAAAAAGGTTTCTTAGATAATAATTCTTCTACGAGTTCTTATGAAGATTCAGATCAGGATCTAGATGACCTTATGTTAAAACTTTTCTATTAAACATTGCAATGCTTGTTCTTATGGCAAACCTTGTGAAAAGGAAAAATTCCAAGAAAATAAGTTTAATAAACTTAATTCAGATTCCACTTCTTATTTTAAAGAAGGTGATGAGTTTTATACGTTTGCTTCTCAATTTCAAGATTTGAATATAAACGTTTTATCAGATGATAATATTTTAAAAATCTTTAAAAATAAAATAAAAGATCCTATTCTTCATGCTGAAATTATTGATAATTTAGAAGAGCTTGATCAAAAACCCTCTTCTTCTTATCATCCAAATCTTCAGGATTATTCTATGAGAGAAGTTAATAAACTTCTAGCTGAAAAGCATTCAAATGAACACGCTATTTCTTTTAAAGATTTAGAAAAAGAAATTAAAAATCTTAAAACAGATGTAAAACTTCTTAAACATATAATACCATTTTACATCAATATCTTGATGTTATTTATCTAAAACTTAAAGATAAACCTATTGATCAAAGTGATGATGAAATTCATGATGAAACCCATAACTCATAAAATAACCATCTCTCTATATTAAATATGGTTGTTTCTAAAAAATGCAGGTATACTAAAATCACTCTTCTTATAGAGAGAACTTTTCAAAAAGAGTTTATTGTCATGATTGAGAGAGGAGTTGATTTAAATGTTATTCATGAAGGTTTGATTCCTACTAGATATTTTCAAAAAACTTCTCATTCTCTCTCCCATGCTGGAGGAGGATATATTAATATCAAATATAAGCTTCCTAAGGCTTATATTTGTAAAGATAGAAATTGTATTCCTATGAATTTTTTATTTGCAAAAGATATTTCTAGCCAACTTATTCTTGGCATTCCTTTCATATACGTCATATATCATTTACAACAAATTGATAAAAAAAAAAAAAGATTAACAGGGTTTTTTAAAGGAAAAACTCTAAGGTTTGATTTCATAAATAAACCTGTAAAAAAGTTTTTAAATGAACTTCAAAAAATATTGATAGAAATAATTTTCAACTATGCTCTTTAAAACAAGAGTTAAGCTTCTTCACCATTGAAGAAAAGCTTTCAAACCCCAAACTTAAACAAAAAATTAATTATATCACAAACAAATTTTATCTTGAAATATGCAATGATCATCCAAATGCTTTTTGGGATAGAAAGAAACATGTTTCACTTCCTTATGAGGAGGATTTTTTAGAAAAGAATATTCCAACCAAGGCTAGACCTTGTCAAATGAATGTCGAGTACATAGATCTTTGCAAAAAAGAAATAGCTTCTTTGTTAGAGAAATGTCTTATTAAACCTTCAAAATCTCCATGGTCTTGTACGGCTTTTTATGTTAATAAACATTCTGAACAAAAAAGAGGGGTTCCTCGTCTTGTGATTAATTACAAACCCCTAAACAAAGTCTTAAAATGGATTAGACATCCGATCCCAAATAAAAAAGACTTACTTGACAGATTATTCCAAGCCTTAATATTTTCAAATTTTGATTTAAAATATGGATATTGGCAAATCCAAATTAAAGAAGCAGATAGGTATAAAACTGCTTTTAATGTCCCTATAGGACATTATGAATGGACGATCATGCCTTTTGGATTAAAAAATGCTCCGTCTGAATTTCAACAAATTATGAACGATATTTTTTTTATCCATATAGTAACTTCATAATTGTCTATATAGATGATATTTTGGTTTTCTCTTTGGATATAGAAAACCATTTTAGCCACCTTGATCTCTTTATAAAAAATAGTTATACAAAATGGTTTAGTCATTTCTAAACCAAAAATGTCTCTTTTCCAAACCAAGGTCAGATTTTTAGGTCACAATATTTAGAAAGGACGAATCATTCCTATCCAACAATGTATGGAATTTAGTTCTAAATTCCCTAATCAAATTTTTTATAGAACTCGATTACAAAGACTTCTAGGTAGCCTAAATTATATTTCGGCTTATATAGAAAACCTAAGTAATGATACTTCTATTCTTTATGATACTCAAAAAGAAAAGTGGTCATTGGACCAAAGATCATACTCAGGCTGTTAAGAATATAAAAAATAAGGTTAAAAATCTCCCTTGCTTAATGCTAGCAAATCCTCTTTGGGAAAAGATCATTGAAACCGATGCTTCAGAAATAGGATTTGGGGGTATTTTAAAACAAATTGACCCCAAACAAAACAAGAAATTCTTGTAAGATTTCATTCTGGAAAATGGAATGATGCTAAAAAAAATTATGCTACTATAGCAAAAGAACTATTTGCCATTGTAAAATGCGTCCTAAAATTCCAAGATGATCTTTATAACAAAAAAATTATTATTAACTGATTGCATATCTGCTAAATATATGTTCCAAAAATATTTTAAACATGATGTTTCTAAAAAAATGTTTGCTAGATGGCAAGCTCATTTAACCCCTTTTGATTTTACCATTGTCTACAAAAAAGGTACATAAAACCATTACAGGAAATGAGCTCTACTCAAAGTAGCTACTCCTCTTATAGAGGAAGAGGTAGTTCCTCCTCAACGAGGAGAAGGGTTCTGATCCTTCTTATAAGGGAAGAGGAAGAGGTGGAAATTCCACCATAAATTTTGAAATCTAGATGGGAAAAAGAAGTTAATAGCTCAAAACATAACTAATCATAGTGATCCATTAAAGAACCTTATAGGTACTGCTCTCCCTGAAGATCATCCTCTTCAGAAAGAATATCTAAATTATATTAAGGAAAAAGAAAAAAATTGAAGCTTCTTCATATGCTAATATTAGCAAGGAAGATAATTCTGACTCCCAGTTTTATGAAACTGAATTTAAAGAAGTTATACTCCTTATTGAAGAAAAAGATAGTCAGTGGAAAAATAATCCAGAAATAATTTTGAAAAGATATCTTAATAAGACCTGTTATATCCATGGATCTTTAAAACAAAGACAATTCTATGAGGGTCTTTTAATTTATACAAATTCTGTAGAAATAACTCATTTTTCTCCTTTGAATAGGACATAAATTTATAATTTCTCAAAATTCATTATCATAAAGATTATATATTTTGAAGAATGAGGTATATCTCCATTAGCTGAAAGAGAATGATTTTCTCCACTTCATAAGTGTAATTTTAAATTCAATTACTGGGATTATATCTCAAGTTTCAAAAAGATTATTTTATATGAGAATGAAAACAAGAAACTTTCTTGGTTCTTAAAAATCTGTGAAAAGTGTTTTCACTCAGCAGTCCCAAACTGGTTTTTCAATTGGTGGAAAATGTTTGGGACTGCGGGAGACATTCTTCCAGATGATTTAAAAATTTATTTAAAACAATGGGTTTCTTGCTCACCAAAAGTTCATAAGTGCAAAACCCAATATATTATTGAGGGTCAAAATACTTGTTGGTTCTTTATTGAATTCGGTATTCCCTGGATTTGGAAATGGAAGCCAATTTTCGGCTATACAGAGATTATGGCATCTTGCCTGAAGAGGAAAAGTCTCACAAAGTTTTGGGATAAATTATCACGAGAAGAGCCAGACACAAAGAAACCATATGGGGATGAGTTGATGATTAAAATCGTCAAAAAGGTCGAGCTCTATGAGCAACAGAAAGATGAAGAGAAGAAGGATACTCTTGAACTCAGTTCTTTCCAGAAGATTTCTTAGAAATATGTTGAGACTCATTCAAAAGAAGAGATAATTGATCTGTACATTGCATAAATGAAGAAAGACTTGTATAAAAACATAGGAGGATCAGACTCTAAATCTGATATCTCCATGACATCTGACCAGATAACTCAGGAAGCTCAAGATCCTGAGGAAGACCAAATTGGTTTTTCCCTAGACGATGCTCTAGAAACTTTGAAAGACTCACTGAAAGATAACATCAAATAATTGAGTCTGCCAACGTTGAGAGAATCTTCTCTCTATCAATAATGACCGACAAATACTTTTGTTTTTTTGCATTATATGCGTTTATCAGGGAATCTCCCTTTTTACTTTTAAAAAAAGTTGTTTGTTTGCTTGGTTTTTATTTTCTTTTTTAGTTTGTCCATTTGTTCCTTATTTTCCTTTTTAAGGAGCTCTCTTTCCTTGGTTTAGGCACACATCTTTTTAGCTTTTCTTTTTCTCTCTAAATTTCCAGTTTGTAAACAATTTGTATGCATCTTTTGGGATAATAAAAGCATTTGGCTCAGGTTCTTGAAGAGCTTTTGTAAGTATTATTGTTGTTCTTCTTAATTCTATATTTCTATTATTGTATCTTTCTATCAGCCTAAATGATAGGCTAAATTAAGATTTTTGTGTTAAAACATACTTGTTATTTTTATAACTACAGATTTACATGGATATATTATTTATACTTCATAATTCTATTTTCTAAGACTATAGTTGAGTGCCAACTTCATGGTTGATTTACCCCCTCAAGGCCAGTAGAGTCGTTCATAAGGTTTTCTTGTCAACATTTTGAAGGTGTTAAATGATGGTTTTTAGACTTAGTAATAAATCTTGGGTATATAAATATAATTTAATAATAATAACAATATATATTATAATTTAATAATAATATATGTATTTATTTTTCAGTTAAAAAAATAAAGAAAAGACCACAAGATCCCTTAATTAATGGACTTTTTTTTAACAAAAGCTAGCTAAAGAGATAAAAAATAAAACAATATTAACAATTATATTTACTAAAATTGCAATTAATTTAAAATAAAGACCAAAATAGATAATGAATGTCAAAGGCCAAAAATATAATTTACTTAAAGGGGGTGTTTGGGATTGCTTATTTAAAACAATTTATGTTTATTTGTAAAAATATTTATTAACTTATGCTTATTTGTAAAGTGCTTATTAACTTATAGAAAGAAGGGGCAAATATGTAATTTGGTTAAATAAGTTAATAACGAATTTCAAATAAGTAATAATAGTTTAACTTATCAAAAACTCTTTATTACCGGTGTGGAAAAACCCATAAGCACTTTTTCTTTTTTCCAATCCAAACACTTAAAATAGTTTATTTGTTGTATGAAAACGCAATAAGTTAATAAGGAGTTTTAATAAGCAATTTCAAACAACCCCTAAGAAAAATAACAAAGAGATAGGATAGAAACGGTGCTGCCTTTTCTAGAAGGGAACAAAAAAAAATCATCGATCCTAAAAAATTCATAACTATATAATAAAATTTTAAAACAACCCTTCAAGATTGTTGTTCTTTCAAAGGTGTCCTCATACTTTCATTACTTTCAAAAATCCCCTTGCTAATTTTCTATTTAAAAGTGGTCCAACTTGCCATATTTCTTGAATTGGTAGACCATATAAAAATTGATCAAATACTACAAAATTCATCTTCATCTATGTCTATATTTCAATGGAAAATACCTATTAAACCTGACGAAAATGCAAAAATATCAATGTAATATCTCCAATTGATAATTACACAGAAATTAACTAAAAATTAAATAAAAATCTACATGCAAACAATTAAAATTAAATGTAAAATGCAATTATAAACTATTATAAATACAAGCAGAAAATGTACTTAACACATCCAACTTAACCACCACCACCACCCCTGGCATCCTTACCATCACCACCTCTGCCACCTTCATCACCCTCTGCCTCCCCACTATTGCCACCACCACCGCCAGCATTGCCACACCGCCTATGCTAATTAATATTATCATTCCACCACTACCCCTATCTACTGACCATCCCACCCCTATCGTTACCGCAACCACCACGCCATTATTGTTTTCGTCACAACCACCACCCCACCCTACCCCACCCCACCGTCGACGCCGTCACACCCGTCACCCACCCACTCTCAACCCCTACCCCCACCCAACTACCTCTCACCCACCCACCATCGACACCACTACCAACTAATATTAGGTAACACCCGTGATTTTGGAAACTCTTAACCCATATTACCGTGACCGCCTGACCATCATAATGGAGACTTAGCAAGGTCTCACTTCCCTATTGTAGTGGAGCCATCAAGAATCAAAGCGGGCGCGAGAAACAGAAGGAAAACGGGGAAAAAGGAGTCATGCGACCTGGAGCGCGACTTTGGGTCGCGACACAAGCCGCCTAAGTCGTTGTGGCTCACACCAAAGGGCACGCACGTGTTGCCACGCGGCCTCAAGCCGCGGGAAAGGTCTGGACGTTTAAGAATCGAGATTTTTGGGGTTTTCTTCATTTAGTGTTATCTCCTTCATCCTAAGTCCTATTTAGACGATTTTTTGACCTTGAGACTCATTTTTTGGAGCTTTCCAAGTAGAAATAGAAGAGGGTTGAAGATCTTGGGTGGATCAAAGGATTTATGGTCAAGGTAATCTTCTCAACCTTCTTTTAGAAGCTAGGGTTTGATATTTTTCATCCTCTTCCTTACATCCTTCAACTTTGGTGTGATTTTGGTGGCTTTGTGGTAAAGGAAACCTTGTGGGAGTGTTGGATCTAATATTTAGAGAGATCCTTCGAATATTTCAAGTCTTCATCAAAGGAGGCTCACATTTTGGGGTAAAACCTAGATTTAGCCTAAATCTAGCAAGGTGAGTTTAAGTTGCTTTGTGAAAATTATGTACATGCCAAAAACATCTATTTGATGCATTGAAATGTTTTCTTAACATTTATCAAATGTGATTATTATTTGTTGAGGTTTGCATTTGGTACCATGGGTTCATCAATCTTGAGAAATGCTCGTACTTGGAGTTTTTAGAAATTTTGATAACTAAACCATATTTACGGATTCTTTGGATGATTTATCTTATAAATGGGGATTATTTTGGTGTTAATGCATTTTGGTGTATTTGGGTTGAAAATGCATATTGTTAGGATTGAGACATTTTAGAAATGTAAATGATATGATTTCTATTGGAAAATGGTTTGTCCCAACCAATGATGGGTTTTTGAGTTGATCATGTTTTAGAGCATGTGTTTTGTATGAACGTTGATTAAATCCGTTTTTATCGCTTATGGTGACTTTTATTGAATAGTCATTGACTTGTTGAGTTTTTGCCTCGGTTTTCAACCCTGTTGGGTCTTGGAGACATCTGTCCGATTTTAATAGCTCGATGTGGAGCTTTGGGTATGATTTGTATTTATTGATTTCTATTTGATAATTACATGTTTTGAGTGTGTAGATCATTCAATTTGGAGTCATATAATTTAGACTATAATGCAATGGATCCATATGCATAGAAGTCAGCTTTATTGTGTAAATGTGGGATAAGATTCCCAAGTTGTAATTTGGATATAGGCATTGGTTACATGATGTAATTTCTAAATGAACAAGCATGTCTTGGTGTAACACTCTAAAATTTAGAGTAATTTAAAATTTTGAAAATTCGGCAATATGACGTTTGTATTTGGAGTAAACCACCCAAAAGGGGATAATGCAATATAGCGTTTACAAAACCTGCGGATGAACAATAAAATTGACAACGAACTAATCTAAACCATTTACATCTAGATTACATTGGTTGTCAACCCAAATCCCAAAATAATAATAAGATTGTTTTTACGCTTTGACTCCATAAATCTATCATCTCAAAAATGCCTCAAAGTCGATGTTCATCAGTCAACCCTTCGGCGCCCCGCCACTAAGGGAACCTGTTATACACGTCATTTAAGAAAAAAAATGTTAGGCTTAAAGCCTAGTGAGAACATACAGTTTATATAATAGTTGGAAAATGATTTAATTGCAACAATAAGAAATTATTTCTAAAGAGTTGAGTTTACAAATGAAATAATATCCACATAGTGACCTTTCGGTCCAAAATTTCATCTTGCGATGACGGGGGAGACCCAAATTCCAGGGATTGTGGCGGAACACAAAAGTAAGTCACTTTTCGAGTTATGAGCTAAATACTTGGAACCATGGCCACAAAAACGCCGATTCGTACTCAGATGTGGAGGGCACCCGAGGAACCAAGTCATACTCGTTCACTAGGATTACATTTACGGTCCATGGCTAGTAACCGGTCCCACATAACCGTACCAAATTGACTCCGAGGACCTAATGTCTTAACTAGCTACAAAGGGAAAAACGTCCCGAACATAATTCGACCCAATACCTATGGATCCACTAGTAATAGTCTGACGCTTGTCACTGTAACACCTCAAAAATCAGAGTAAATTAAAACCTGGAAATCTGACAATATGACGTAAGCAATTCCATTAACTTCCCATAAATGGGATTAGTCCTTAAGACTATACAATCCTATACAAGGATTTCATCAAAAGAATGGGACTTAACAATGCCCAACAATAATACTAATCAATTCCAAAAACCTCGAGACTCAAAACTCGTCTCTCCAAAAACCCCGGCAACCCACCGCTAATGGAAACCTGATACACATACCATTTGAGAAAAAGTGTCAGACTTAAAGCCTGGTGAGAACATACAGTTTATGAAGCTCAAAAGATAAAACATTTGCATCAAGATAACATTTCCAAAGAGATCAAGTTTACACAATAGGTCCTTGCCACAAACGGGCTTTTTCATTATAAACATGCCATAAAAGGACCGAAGCAAAACATTTTACCAAGGATTGTGGCGAAACACAAAGTTAGGCCAACAAACCGAGTTACGAGCTAAACCAATTGGAGTCCGCGGATACGAATCACAGAGTCCGTGCTTCAACGTGAGATCAAGCCCCAAGCGCAAAACCAAGGTATACTCCTTCGCTAGGATCACTATGAACCATGGCTAGTATCCGGCCTCACATAACCGTACCAAGTTGCCCCCGAGGAACAAGTGATCCATAGCTACAATTCTGGGGAATGTAACATCCCAATAATACAGTCTACTCCAAAACCTATGGATCCACTAGTAATGGTAAGGACTCGTCACAACAACGTATGTGACCAACCATAAATAAACATATGGTTACAAACACATTTTTATAAACAAAATGCTATTCCCAGTTCAATTTCCTGTAAGAATGAAAATCATTTAAAAGAAGATCCTTTGAATATTTCTTTCGCATAAACGCACAGGTAAAACATCATTTTACGTTTAAAAATAAGATGAGATCAAAAAGGTAACTTTTGATATGTATACCGTTTAAAATGATAGTAGGAACTCACCTCTGTTTCCTTCTTCTTAACGAGCGCTACCTATGATAACACCGAAAGAATCGGTAAGTCGAAATACAGATAAACCTCTCGTTACTTGAATAGGACTCAAAGACACAGAAGCTAACAACTTAACAGAACCTAATCCAGTCAAAGGCAACAACCGGTCGAACACCACCCCGGTCGAACACCTCCCCGGTCCAACACTACCCCGGTCGAACAGGCAACACCGGTCGAAGGACCATCCGGTCGAATCAACCCTTCGGTCGAACACCAGTCCGGTCGAATCAACCCTTCGGTCGAACACCAGTCCGGTCGAATCAACCCTTCGGTCGAATCAACCATTCGGTCGAACACCAGTCCGGTCGAACGACCTCCGGTCGATCGACCATCGCCTTGTTCATCAAGAACAGCGATGCAGAACCCAGATTCAACCCAGATCCAAATGAGAAAATACTCAGATCTCAAAATGGAACGGTTCAAAACCTTCACAACGAGATTCTACACGGCTAAAAGCATTTAGATCAAAGCATTAAGCTAGATTCGTACCTCGATTTGCCTGAAACGATCGACCCAAAACAAAGCTTCTCTCCTGCCTTCTCCTTCTTCTCTGGCTTCTCCAAAACAAGATCTGATCAAATGAGATATTAAAAATATCTCAGATTTGATTTCTATATATATAGCCCAAGTTACATTATACCCCCTTGAACTTTGGGTAAAGGTCAACTTCTCACCCAATCCCAAAATTCAGGGTGTTACAATCCTCCCCAACTTGGGAATGATTTCGTCCCCGAAATCCAACTATACAAAGAGATGAGGATATCTACGCTTCATATCCTCCTCGGATTCCCAAGTCACATTTGCTCCTCGGTGATGCTTCCACTACACCTTGACCAAAGTGACTTCCTTATGACGCAACTTCTTAGTCTTTCTCTCTAAGATGGCGTTGGGTTCTTCCACACAACGGTTACCTTCGTCAACCCTTAACTCTGAGAGGGGAATGACGCTGTCTTCTACCGCCAAACACTTCCGGAGGTAGCAGACATGAAACGTGTTGTGTATTCTACTCAACTCCGGTGGCAGTTCCAACTGGTAGGCCTGCAACCCTACACGCTTAAGTACTTTGAAAGGTCCGAGGAAACGAGGACTCAGCTTCCCACGTTTTCCGAACCGTATGATGCCCTTCCATGGCGATACCTTAAGCATAACGCGGTCGCCTACTTGGAATTCCATCGGTCGCCTCTTCTTATCGGCATAGCTCTTCTGACGATCTTGAGCCGCTTTCATCCTCTCTCTAATACACTTGACCTTATCGGCAGTCTCTTGCACGATTTCAGGTCCGGCGAACTGCTTCTCCCCCGCTTCTAGCCAACACACGGGAGTCCGACACTTTCGCCCATACAGTGCTTCAAAAGGTGCCATCCCAATACTCGAGTGGTAGCTATTGTTGTAAGCGAACTCCACCAAAGGCAGGTGAGATTCCCAACTACCCCCGAAATCGATGACACAAGACCTCAACATGTCTTCCAAGGTTTGGATTGTTCGTTCGCTCTGCCCGTCGGTCTGCGGATGGTAAGCCGTACTCAACTTAACTCGCGTACCAAGCTCTTTCTGAAATCCATCCCAGAAGTTCGAAGTGAACCGACTGTCGCGATCCGACACGATCGACAATGGTATTCCATGCCTCGAGACCACCTCATCGATATAAAGCTTCGCCAACTTATCCATCGGTAAAGTCTCGCACATAGGCAGAAAGTGAGCGCTCTTCGTCAATCTATCCACTATCACCCAGATGGTATCGTGTCCCCGAAGAGTTTTAGGCAACTTCGTCACGAAGTCCATGGTGATATGCTCCCATTTCCACTCGGGAATCTCTAAGGACTGAAGACTCCCATACGGTCTCTGATGTTCGGCCTTAACTTGCGAACACGTCACACAACGCTCAACGTAACGTGCCACATCAAGCTTCATCACCGGCCACCAATAGTGCAACTTCAAGTCCCTGTACATCTTCGTACTTCCCGGGTGAATGGAATACTTGGACTTGTGTGCATCTTCTAGCAACAGCTCACGGTTTCCCCCAACCTTGGGCACCCACACACGACCGCTGAACAGTTTTACCCCACGGCTATCTTCCGTTAAGAGTAAACGCTGTTTTGTCATGACTTCCTCTTTGAGATTCTCTTTCAACAATGCTTCCATCTGAGATGTCTTGATCTTCTCAACAAGACTAGACACTAGCTCGATTCTTGAATGGGTAGCCTGAATACTCCCGCTATAGTCCTTCCGACTTAGCGCATCGGCCACCACGTTCGCCTTACCGGGATGGTAAAGCAATTCACAGTCGTAGTCTTTCAACAACTCGAGCCACCGCCTTTGCCTCATATTCAGCTCTTTCTGACCAAAGACATACTTCAGGCTCTTGTGATCCGTGTAAAGAGTACACTTCGTGCCGTAGAGGTAATGTCGCCAAAGCTTCAAAGCGAACACCACCGCTGCTAACTCCAGATCATGGGTTGGATAATTCTGCTAATGTATCTTAAGCTGCCTCGAGGCATAAGCGATTACCTTGCCTCGTTGCATCAACACGCAACCCAATCCCATCTTTGAAGCGTCGCTGTATACCACGAAATCTTCCGACCCTTCAGGTAACGTCAAGATCGGAGCTTCACACAACTTCTTTTGAAGGATCCGGAACGCCTTCTCTTGGGTTTCGGTCCATTCAAACTTCACATTCTTCCGAGTCAGAACTGTCAAGGAAGAAGCGATCTTGGAAAAGTCTTGAATGAATCTCCTGTAGTATCCCGCCAGACCCAAGAAACTTCGGATCTCGGACGGACTCTTAGGAGGCTCCCAATTCATCATTGCTTCAATCTTGGAGGGATCTACTTTCACTCCGTCTCGAGTGACTACGTGCCCCAGAAATTGTACTTCTTTAAGCCAAAAGTCGCACTTGGAAAACTTGGCGTACAACCTCTCTTTTCTCAACACTTCCAGAACTTCACGCAAGTGCTGCTCGTGCTCTGTCTCACTCTTGGAGTACACGAGTATGTCGTCAATGAATACAATGACCGACTTGTCGAGGAATGGTCGGCACACTCTATTCATCAAGTCCATAAACACCGCTGGTGCGTTCGTCAGGCCAAAAGGCATTACAAGGAATTCGTAATGGCCGTAACGCGTTCTGAATGCCGTCTTCGGAACATCTTCTTCTCTCACCTTCACTTGGTGATAGCCTGATCGTAAGTCGACTTTGGAGAAACAACCCGCTCCTTGAAGTTGATCGAACAAGTCGTCTATTCTCGGAAGCGGATACCTGTTCTTCACTGTAGCTTTGTTCAACTCACGATAGTCGATGCACATTCTCATTGTGCCATCCTTCTTCTTAACAAATAAGACCGGAGCTCCCCAAGGTGACGAACTCGGTCTTATGAATCCCTTCTCAAAAAGCTCTTGGAGTTGTGCTACCATCTCTTGCATCTCCGATGGCGCTAAACGATAAGGTGCTTTAGCGATCGGTGCAGCGCCTGGCACGAGATCAATCCGAAACTCTACCTGACGATCAGGCGGCAACCCGGGCAAGTCGTCCGGAAAGACATCTGAATACTCCCGCACGATCTTCACATCTCCCAGCTTGGACTTCTCTAACTTGGCATCGATCACATAGGCTAGGAAGGACGAACATCCTTTTACTAAACACTTACGTGCTTTTGCCATGGTGATTATTGCCACATCACCCTTTCTCTTTTCGCCATAGATGACCACTACCTCACCAGAGGGGTTGGGAAGTCGAATCATCTTTTTGGAACACACGAACTCGGCCTGATTGTTTGACAACCAATCCATACCGATTACAACGTCAAAACCCCCGATTGACATTGGTAGCAGATCGATCGGGAATTCCCTCCCTTCGATGCTAAGAGCACACTACTTCAGAACTTCATGGATCAGAACTTGCCTACCATCTGCTATTTCTACCACTAATGCATCCTCAAGACTAGTAGTGGGCATAGAAATTTTCTGACGAAACAATTCAGATACGAAAGAGAAACTAGCACCCGTATCGAATAAAATACGAGCAGGTACAGAGTTTATAAGAAAAGTACCCGATACCACATCAGCGGATGCCCTGGCCTCTTCGGCCGTCATCTGAAAAGCTCGGCCCTGAACCTTCGGAGGGTTCTCCTTCCTTGCTGGCGCGCTACCCGACACAAGCTTCGGGCAATCTCTCTTTACATGCCCCGGTGCCTTACACTCGTAACAGACGATTCCACTGACCGTGCAATCTCTGACAGTGTGACCGGGCTTCCCACACTTATAGCAAACTTGAGAATTGTTGTAACAGTTACCGTGATGCTTGGTTCGACACCTCGGGCACCACTTAGCTTCCTGATAGCTGCTGAAGTTGCGGTTTCCGACAAAAGGTCGGGTCCGCTTGGGAGGTACTGAACTGTTCTCCCACTTTCTCTTTTCAGGCACCACCACTGCCTTCTCAGATTTTCCCTTCGCGAACATCTCTTCCATAAATTGAGCTTCCTCTACCATCTCTCGGAGGTTAGAAGCCTTGAAATTATGGACCATGGATTGCATGTCCGCAGGCAAGCCGTTGAGATAAGCTTTCATCTTGTCTTTCTCTGTTGGGGCAGCGTGCCCCACCAGACCAAGTTTCTCCATAAACTGACGGGTGTACTCCCTCACCGTCAGGCTCCCCTTCACCAAAGACCGGAATTCTTTCTCAATTCGGTCCATGGTCCTCTCGTTGCAAAACTCCTCTAACAGCTTCTTCTTGAACTCGGCCCACGACAACTGAGCCAGTACTTCCGGAGATAGAGTGGTTTGGATGATATTCCACCAGATGAGTGCAGTGTCCCTCAGCAATTGGGTACCAAACCGCACCCTCTGATCATCACCACATTCGGAAGAGCCAAAAGCTTGCTCAACCGCTCGGATCCACTTAACGCACACCACCGGGTCGTCAGAACCGAAGAATTCTGGCGGTCCGCAGCCCAGAAAGGACTTATAGGAACAACCCTTCCTGTTCCCCGGAGCTTCAGAACTCCTGCGCTCTACTGCCGTGACCCTTATACCATCATTACCAGAACCTACTACGACATTCTTTACCACCGTCTCGCTTCTCCGATGGTTTACGTCGCGGTCCTCCATCGCTTTAAGCAGAAACTCTTGCTGCTTCGCCATTTCTTCCCTCATCGCCAACATCACGCTGGCCAGCAACTCTGACTGGGGATTAGCATCCCCGATTACTGGGTGGGACGAAGCCAGGTCTACTCTCGGAATGACCTCTGGCCCCCCACCTAGTACTTGCTGAACGGGTGGTCGAACGATAACCTCAACTCCTTCCGGCTGACCCGCTGTAGAGGCTGTCGCTTCCTGACCATCAACACGAGCACGCGGTCTCCCACGCGTACCTACCATTCTGAACTGCTACACAGAGCAGTGGAGGAGATAAGAAAAGATAGAAAAACACGAAGGGAAAACGTACTACCACATTACCAAATGTCATATTAATAGCAATTCAAGGACTCTTACGTACAATATCCTCATAATAACATTAGCTAAGTGAAATTATGAACATACAACACATAATGATTCTTGTCACCACTACTACAACGCTTGATAAACGTACTTTCCGTTGACTCTAAGACTAACCCATCTTAGGAGCTCTACCCAAATCTCGCAGATCAATTCTTAGCATACGCAGTTTAAGTCTACACATCTTACATTCATGCCTAGTTCGCTTAAACTAAAGCTCTGATACCAACTTGTAACACCTCAAAAATCAGAGTAAATTAAAACCTGGAAATCTGACAATATGACGTAAGCAATTCCATTAACTTCCCATAAATGGGATTAGTCCTTAAGACTATACAATCCTATACAAGGATTTCATCAAAAGAATGGGACTTAACAATGCCCAACAATAATACTAATCAATTCCAAAAACCTCGAGACTCAAAACTCGTCTCTCCAAAAACCCCGGCAACCCACCGCTAATGGAAACCTGATACACATACCATTTGAGAAAAAGTGTCAGACTTAAAGCCTGGTGAGAACATACAGTTTATGAAGCTCAAAAGATAAAACATTTGCATCAAGATAACATTTCCAAAGAGATCAAGTTTACACAATAGGTCCTTGCCACAAACGGGCTTTTTCATTATAAACATGCCATAAAAGGACCGAAGCAAAACATTTTACCAAGGATTGTGGCGAAACACAAAGTTAGGCCAACAAACCGAGTTACGAGCTAAACCAATTGGAGTCCGCGGATACGAATCACAGAGTCCGTGCTTCAACGTGAGATCAAGCCCCAAGCGCAAAACCAAGGTATACTCCTTCGCTAGGATCACTATGAACCATGGCTAGTATCCGGCCTCACATAACCGTACCAAGTTGCCCCCGAGGAACAAGTGATCCATAGCTACAATTCTGGGGAATGTAACATCCCAATAATACAGTCTACTCCAAAACCTATGGATCCACTAGTAATGGTAAGGACTCGTCACAACAACGTATGTGACCAACCATAAATAAACATATGGTTACAAACACATTTTTATAAACAAAATGCTATTCCCAGTTCAATTTCCTGTAAGAATGAAAATCATTTAAAAGAAGATCCTTTGAATATTTCTTTCGCATAAACGCACAGGTAAAACATCATTTTACGTTTAAAAATAAGATGAGATCAAAAAGGTAACTTTTGATATGTATACCGTTTAAAATGATAGTAGGAACTCACCTCTGTTTCCTTCTTCTTAACGAGCGCTACCTATGATAACACCGAAAGAATCGGTAAGTCGAAATACAGATAAACCTCTCGTTACTTGAATAGGACTCAAAGACACAGAAGCTAACAACTTAACAGAACCTAATCCAGTCAAAGGCAACAACCGGTCGAACACCACCCCGGTCGAACACCTCCCCGGTCCAACACTACCCCGGTCGAACAGGCAACACCGGTCGAAGGACCATCCGGTCGAATCAACCCTTCGGTCGAACACCAGTCCGGTCGAATCAACCCTTCGGTCGAACACCAGTCCGGTCGAACAACCTCCGGTCGATCGACCATCGCCTTGTTCATCAAGAACAGCGATGCAGAACCCAGATTCAACCCAGATCCAAATGAGAAAATACTCAGATCTCAAAATGGAACGGTTCAAAACCTTCACAACGAGATTCTACACGGCTAAAAGCATTTAGATCAAAGCATTAAGCTAGATTCGTACCTCGATTTGCCTGAAACGATCGACCCAAAACAAAGCTTCTCTCCTGCCTTCTCCTTCTTCTCTGGCTTCTCCAAAACAAGATCTGATCAAATGAGATATTAAAAATATCTCAGATTTGATTTCTATATATATAGCCCAAGTTACATTATACCCCCTTGAACTTTGGGTAAAGGTCAACTTCTCACCCAATCCCAAAATTCAGGGTGTTACAGTCACAGTTGCACTTGTGACTAGAACTATAATCACACATATAGTTCCTATAAATGGTTCCATAAAATAGCTTACTTGCTTTCATAAAAATCGGTCAACCATTTGTTATAACTTTGACAATAACCATCAATAAAACCATCCACCATTCATAAGTTTCATTTTCTCAAAATAGTACCTTCATAAAAAGGTTCTCATAATATAGTGAAAATCATGAGTATGGCTAAAATGCCTTTAGTTAGATTTTTACCCACCAATATGTAAAGACAACCACATTTTATAGTCCAAGACATAGAATATTACATCATATTCCAAAATAGTGTGAAACCCTAAAAATCTCCAAAACACCAAGTTAGGTCAAAATCATTAAATCAAAGAATATAATAACAAGGAGATGATTAGATGTCTAAAATATGATTTTGACATGTATAAGGTTTTATAAGATGGGAATGAACTCACAATGTGGGTTTTATTGAAAACCCTAAAACCCTAGATGAGAGGATGGAGATCTTGAACTTGAGAAATACTTGAGATCTTCTCACTTAAGATTTAAGTAACCCTATCAAGAGCATTAATGGTTACAAGAGTGTTAGATGAGAAGGAGTTAATGTGGGAAGAGGTTGGTGAAGGAAACCTACCAGGGAAAGGAGAGAAAACCGAGTTCCAAAAGTCACAAATATGATAAAAATGAAATAAAGATCGTTGCCCTTAATTTAAACTTCAAGACCGCGTCGGCGAGAGTGCCACGTGATTGTGCCAATGGCATTCTCGCGGGCACAATCGCCCGAAAGGTACCGCGGGGTACACCTCTAGCGCGAGAGTGACACGCGATAGTGACACATGTCACTATCGCCGGGCATTATCACCCCAATTGTACCAAGAATCGATTGAGGCCCCCGCGATTATGCCCCCGCGATTGTGACCATGGCATTATCGTGTGGCACTGTCGCCGAACACCTCATCGGCCTCCGAAATTAGATTTTCAAGCTTCGACACATCCTTGACTAGAAATCAAAATTGAAGGTAAACCTTAACAGGGATATATACCAAAAGAATAGAGAACAAGGAAGAGAGCATGAAGGAATTGTCTTACCGAAAAATCCGGGTGTTACACTTGGATGGTGAGATCCCAAGGTAAATACATGGATAAGGTTGAACTAGGTGATATTTTGAGTAAAAGACTTGGATAGAGTTGAGCTCATTATTGTATCGGACTAAAGACCTGGATAGGGTTGATGTTCGCAATGATTAAATACCTTAATAGGGTTGATGTCCACAATGACTAAAGACCTGGATATGGTTGATGTCCGCAATGACTAAAGACCTGGATAGGGTTGATGTCTGCAATGAATAAAGACCTAGATAGGGTTGATGGCCACAATGACTATAGACCTGGATAGGGTTGACTATAGACCTAGATAGGGTTGATGTCAATGGTTGTCCATCCTTGAAACATGCTTATAACATAGATATGTGGCATATTTTTGTGTTCCCGCCACGTTCAATGGAAACGGGTCTCCCCCGTTATCGAAATGTGTTATTTGGGTATTAAGTATTATCCATGTTTTCGGTGACATTTTGAATACAGATTGTTATCCATTTTCAGTATTATCAAAAAGGTTGAGCTCTATGAGCAACAGAAAGATGAAGAGAAGAAGGATACTCTTGAACTCAGTCATTTCCAGAAGATTTCTCATAAATATGATGAGACTCATTCAAAAGCAAAGATAATTGATCTGTACATTGCAGAAATGAAGAAAGACTTGTATAAAAACATAGGAGGACCAGACTCTAAATCTGATATCTCCATGGCATCTGACCAGATAACTCAGGAAGCTCAAGATCCTGACGAAGACCAAATTGTTTTTTCCCTAGACGATGCTCTAGAAACTTTGAAAGACTCACTGAAAGATAACATCAAATAATTGAGTCTACCAACGCTGAGAGAATCTTCTCTGTAGCAATAATGACCGACAAATACTTTTTCTTTCTGCATTATATGCGTTTATCGGGGAATCTCCCTGTTTACTTTAAAAAAAGTTGTTTGTTTGCTTGGTTTTTATTTTATTTTTTAGTTTGTCCTCTTGTTCCTTATTTTCCTTTTTAAGGAGCTCTCTTTCCTTGGTTTAGGCACACATCTTTTTATCTTTTATCTTTCTCTCTAAATTTCCAGTTTGTAAACAATTTGTATGTATCTTTTGGGATAATAAAAGCATTTGACTCACGTTCTTGAAGAGCTTTTGTAAGTATTCTTCTTGTTCTTCTTAATTATATATTTCTATTATTGTATCTTTCTATCAGCCTAAATGATAGGCTAAATTAAGATTTTGTGTTAAAACATACTTGTTATTTTTACAACTACAGATTTACATGGATATATTATTTATACTTTATAATTCTATTTTCTAAGACTATAGTCGAGTGTCAACTTCATGGTTGATTTACCCTCTGAAGGCCAGTAGAGCCGTTCATAGGGTTTTCTTGTCAACATTTTGAAGGTGTTAAAAGGTGGCTTTTAGACTTAGTAATAGATCTTGGGTATATAAATGTAATTTAATAATAATAACAATATATATTATAATTTAATAATAATATATGTATTTATTTTCAGTTAAAAAATAAATAAAATACCAAAAGATCCCTTAATTAATGGACTTTTTTTTAACAAAAGCTAGCTAAAGAGATAGAAAAATAAAACAATATTAACAATTATATTTACTAAAATTGCAATTAATTTAAAATAAAGACCAAAATAGATAATGAATGTCAAAGGCCAAAATATAATTCTCTAAGAAAAATAACCAAGAGAAAGGATAGAAACGGTGTTGCCTTTTCTAGAAGGGAACGACAAAAAATCATCGATCCTAAAAAATTCATAATTATATAATAAAATTTTAAAACAACCCTTCAAGATTGTTGTTCTTTCAAAGGTGTCCTCATACTTTCATTACTTTCAAAAATCCCCTTGCTAATTTTCTATTTACAAGTGGTCCAACTTGCCATATTTTTTGAATTGATAGACCATATAAAAATTGATCAAAATCTACAAAATTCATCATCATCTATGTCTATATTTCAATGGAAAATACCTGTTAAAACCTGACGAAAATGCAAAATATCAATGTAATATCTCCAATTGATAATTACACATAAGTTAACTAAAAAATAAATAAAAATCTACATGCAAACAATTAAAATTAAATGTAAAATGCAATTATAAACTATTATAAATACATGCAGAAAATGTACTTAACACATCCAACTTAACCACCACCACCACCGCCAGCATTGCCACATCGCCTATGCTAATTAATATTATCATTCTATCACTACCCCTATCCACTGACCATTCCCACCCCTATCGCTACCGCAACCACCACACCACTATTGTTTTCGTCACAACCACCACCCCACCCTACCCCACCCCACCGTCGACGCCGTCACACCCGTCACCCACCCACTCTCAACCCCTACCCCCACCCAACTACCTTTCACCCACCCACCATCGACACCACCACCAACTAATATTACTTAACACCCGTGATTTTGAAAACTCTTAACCCATATTACTGTGATCGCCTAACTATCATAATGGAGACTTAGCAAGGTCTCATTTCCCTATTGTAGTGGAGCCATCAAGGATCGAAGCGGGTGTGAGAAACGATAGGAAAACGAGGAAAAGGGAGTCCTGCGGCCTGGTACGCGACTTTGGGTCGCGACATAGGGCGCCCAAGTCGCTGTAGCCGACACCAAAGGGCATGCGCGGGTTGCCATGCAGCCTCAAGCCGCGGGAAAGGTCTGGACATTTAAGAATCAAGATTTTTGGGGTTTTCTTCATTTGGTGTTATCTTCTTCATCCTAAGTCTGATTTGGACGATTTTTTGACCTAAAGACTCGATTTTTGGAGCTTTTCGAGTAGAAATAGAAGAGCGATGAAGATCTTGGGTGGATCAAAGGATTTATGGTCAAGGTAATCTTCTCAACCTTCTTTTAGAAGCTAGGGTTTGATATTTTTCATCCTTTCCTTACATCCTTCAACTTTGGTGTGATTTTGGTGGCTTTGTGGTAAAGGAAACCTTATGGGAGTGTTGGATCTAATATTTAGAGAGATCCCTCGATGATTTCAAGTCTTCATCAAAGGAGGCTCACATTTTGGGGTAAAACCTAGATTTAGCCTAAATCTAGCAAGGTGAGTTTAAGTTGCTTTGTGAAAACTATGTACATGTCAAAAACGTCTATTTTGATGCATTGAAATGTTTTCTTAACATTTATCAAATGTGATTATTATTTGTTGAGGTTTGCATTTGGTACCATATGTTTATCAATCTTGAGAAATGTCCGTACTTGGTGTTTTTAGAAATTTTGATAACTAAACCATATTTACGGATTCTTTTGATGATTTATCTTATAAATGAGGATTATTTTGGTGTATTTGGGTTGAAAATGCACATTGTTATGATTGAGACATTTTGGAAATATAAATAATATGATTTCTATTGGAAAATGGTTTGTCCCAACCAATGATGGGTTTTTGAGTTGATCATGTTTTAGAGCATGTGTTTTGTATGAACGTTGGTTAAATTTGTTTTTATCGCTTATGGTGACTTTTATTGAATATCCATTGACTTGTTGAGTTTTTGGCTCATTTCAATCCTATTGGGTCTTGGAGACATCTGTCCGATTTTAATAGCTCGATGTGGAGCTTTGGGTATGATTTGTATTTATTGTTTTCTATTTGATAATTACATGTTTTGAGTGCGTAGGTCATTCAATTTGGAGTCATGTAATTTAGACTATAATGCAATGGATCCATATGCATAGAAGTCAGCTTTATTGTGTAAATGTGGGATAAGATTCCCAAGTTGTAATTTGGAAATAGGCATTGGTTACATGATGTAATTTCTAAATGAATAAGTTTGTCTTGGATGGTGAGATCCCAAGGTAAAGATCCGGATAAGATTGAACTAGGTGATCATTTGAGTAAAAGACTTGGATAGAGTTGAGCTCATTATTGTATCGGACTAAAGACCTGGATAAGGTTGATGTTCGCAATGACTAAATACCTGAATATGGTTGATGTCCGCAATGACTAAAGACCTGGATAAGGTTGATGTCTGCAATGAATAAAGACCTGGATAGGGTTGATGTTCACAATGACTATAGACCTAAATAGGGTTGATGTCCACAATGACTATAGACCTGGATAGGGTTGATGTCAATGGTTGTCCATCCTTGAAACATGTTTATAACATAGATACGTGGCATATTTTTGTGTTCCCGCCACGTTCAATGGAAACGGGTCTCCCCCGTTACCGAAATGTGTTATTTGGGTATTAAGTATTATCCATGTTTTCAGTGACATTTTGAGTACAAATTGTTATCCATGATTTGTGGTTTTAATTATTAAACCTTATCCATGTTTTTGGATATTTTGGACAATAGAGTTTGTCCAAGTTTTCAGTATTTGAATATACATCCTTATTTGTGTTTTGGGTGAGTATTGGGTTTTCGAAGTCATCTTTGAATGAATGTTTGGTATTGACGTTTTCATCATGAAAATGGTGTGCATTGAGAAAGATGTTGACTTTATATTTTATGCATACCACTTTAGAAATCTAGATTCAAATTTTAGTTTAACGATTTTTATGCATATGATTGAAACTCTTGAACTTACTAGGAGTTAGCCTAACCTTTTTATTTGTCGACATGTGCACCAGGTTCTGGTTGGGGATTAGTACTAGCGACATTGTGAAGAGATAAGTGCTAGTTGTATGCACGAGAAGTGATTAGCTTGGTGAAATCTTCCGCGTTTTGGGAATAGCAATTGGTTTTGGGTTGAGTAACATCCGACCTTTAATTAGTCTCTATGTAAGATTTTATTCTTTTGTTGATGGTTAAATCTAGAATCGTATTACAAGTATGGTCTTGCCGTAAGAGATTTTTATCCTTCTTTGAAGTATTATTGAAAATTTTATTTAGTTGCTCTTTCTAAATTTCAAGGTGTTACATATTATCATTCTATGATATTCATAATTTAAGCAAAACAATATGAAAATGTAAATAAAATGAGTATTTTAGTCATTTATTATTATTTCATTTCAATTTCGAAAGCTACATTTTGTCAAACCAAACATGCAGATTCCAATTCTTTTGAGAGATACATCCCAGTCCATGTCAACCAAATGTACAGTCAAATTTCAATCCAATTTCTTCAAAATTTAAATTCCTTTGATGGATTCCAATTCCACCAAATTCCATTATGCAAATAAAACGCCTACTTAGTTTTTTGTGTTCTCTTGATTATGCTTCCATATGTTCTATCATAGTTAGATATGGTTGAAATAGTCATCATATGTTATCTTCATCGGGGGTTTAGGCCATTAAATAATGACCAGAACATGGTAGTTGTTATTCTTATGTATTGATTTTATTTTTCAATTGTGATGTTCATGATTTTCTGCATTTTTGTATGTTGTTTTAGCTCAAGAGATTTCTGAATTTTTTTGGTTGTTTACAAATGCATTGTTGCAAACATTAGTGTTAATAGTTTGTTTAACCAAAGTTTAATTGATGCATATGTTTGCTCATTTTGGTGCCTTTTCACTACAAGCATAATTGTTGATAGCTTGCTTAAGCTAAAACCACAAGGGTTTCTCTTTTTCTTCTTTAGTTATTGGTTTTCTTATTTATTTTCTATTACACATATTCAGATATTTATCGGTTTACAAAAAAAAAAAAAAAAAAAACACTCTTATTGATTTTGCTTTTGAATTCCAACACCACCTCTTATCTAATAAGTGTAATAAGACTTTAGACATTGACAAGTCTTAAAAATCAAACATCTTAATAGATCACTCGTATGACATTACCTTAGAATGTGCTACAACTAGTCACATAATTCTCGTGGGAACCACTCAGGCAAAACTCTAGTATTTCATTTATTTATTGATACACTGCAAAGCGAAATTGTGTTATGTAAAGTACTCGTCAAGAATCATATTAAGGAATTGTTTGTTTTTTAAAAAAATCTCTTAATCACTCTTAAGTCTGAATCGTTCAGACCTTTTTACACACTACCTCTTATTAATCATAAGACTTCAGACTTTAGACATCTTAAAAAACGAATGACACCTAACACAACCACTTCAAATCAGATCAATCAGGAAAAAAACCCCCCACAAAACTGATTAATTCAATGTCCGCAATTCTATCATTTGTACACCCCCAACAAACGAACGTAAAATTGTTTTGCATCACAACAAGGACTGAAATGTTAAAATTGGTAGTTTAGGGACTACTTTTGAAGTTTCTCTTTGATGATTATGAAACGTCGTCGTATCACCTCTCACTTATCTTCATATCCGAAATCGTCGACAAGCTTCACTCAGCCTCGTGGTATCATCATCAATAACTTGACGAAAAGGCAATTTTTCCTGTTCGTCATATCATCAAAGATTTCAAATCCTTTCACTCCTGCAGGTTAAATCTCAATCTGCATCACCTTTTTTGATTTTATATGCTCTTTTATCTTATCTAATTTGATTGAATCAAAACCAATCTCGTTTTGAATTTGTGCAATTGGGATTTTCAGGTTTAGCTTCAAAACCCCTAATTTGTTGGCGTAGTATATTGATTGATCTTTCTGTTTTGGTAAATTTTCTGCAAATTCAGCTGAGATTCAATTCACACACCTTGCGTTTTGATCAGAGGAGTCGTGTTAGGAGAGATCACATTCCTGCTAACTTGGGACTTTTTGGGTTTTATTTGGGTAAGGCCAATTAGTGGTGCTGTAGATTAAGGATCAATGAAGTTTTTTAGTGATAGTATTATAGTTCATATGATTGTACCTGTTTTGTGTGATACATGTTTTTTTTTGGTACTTGTGTTTATCTTCGGTCTTTCTGAGGCATTTGCAGCTTAAACAATTAGTTGTAAGGTGGAAACAAGATGTCATTAATTGAATGTATTTAGATTCTTGACCAATTTCTATTTAATAAAAGGTTATTTACAGAAGTTGAAGATTTTTTTTGTTTTTTTGTTTTTTTGTTTTTTTTTTTGGGGGGGGGGGGTGTTGGGTAATCTGGATAATTTCGGAAATCACTTTCCAAATACTATATTTCGATCTTATAGATGCCTTAGGTTACACGAAAACTCAGGACTCAGAAGCTCTGAGGCTCTGATCAGAAGACTCAGGGTCCAAATGCTTCTTATTCATACTTAGGCAATTTTCACTAAGTTTCATAACTAATTCAAGAAGGCTTCCAACCTTCTGAATTCCACCTAAAACGTCCCAAAACTTAAATTTCCTAAGTAAGCCCCTTGGACCCTGCAAGGGGGCGCAGCCCCTTGACCCCGTCTTACGGCGATCTAAGGTGATAGAGGCAACATTTATGTGTGCACTCCGCACCTCTTAACTCACATTATTTTTGCCTTATAAACTAATGATCTCAAGTAAATCACAATTACACCAAAATTGATTGATGACACTAAAATCACCAACCCGGGGGGTGGGTTGGGGGGGATGGAGTTTAGTAGACTCAATGCTTAGTTACAGCTCAAAAAACACTTGCAGAACTATCAATTTGTATTTTTCAACACTCAAATTCTATTGCTGATGTCAAAAGGCAAATTTATCTTGGCATTCACAATTTCTGGTACTGCAACTCAATTATTATACATATTACATCATCCATTTCCTTTCAGTAGTGGGAGATTATGATTCTAATTAAGATGCATGTGTGTAATTCTACATCTTATAAATGTTTGCATGGTTTTGAAGTTCTACGAGGAATTTAAGGAAAAATTCTCAATTTTGTTTTACAGAGTTTTGCCAAAGATGACACCTGTTTGCCCTTTTGTCAAAGCTGCTCGGCCTGATGATGTATCTTCAAAAAAGTCTAGTGAAATCCAAAATAAGCAGCAAGGATGCCCAATGAGTAAGGAAATCCAAAATAAGCAGCTGGGATGCCCGATGAGTAAGGAAATACAAAATAAGCAGGAGGGATGCCCGGTGAATAAGGTTAAGCAGGATTCTGGGGACTCTGGTGTCATCTCTCCAAAATGCCCCTTTGGATATGATTCTCAGACTTTCAAGCTGGGCCCGTTTAGTTGCCTAATATGCCACGCTCTACTCTTCGATTCTAGCAGATGTGTGCCTTGTACTCACGTGTTTTGCAAGTAAATATACCAGAACCAAAGTTTTCTATTGATATCGTGCACATATCTATTTTTTATATTCTTGTCCTCCTTCATTACTCACAATTGATGGTGTTGGTTGTTCTTTTTTGTGTAAATTCAGGGCATGTATAGGACGTTTCAACGATTGTCCTCTATGTGGTGCTGACATTGAGAAGACAGAAGCTGATGCAAATCTTCAAAGTGTAGTCGATCGCTTTATTGATGGTCATGCTAGGATTAAGCGGTCTCCAGTTGATACAGACGAGAAGCAAGTAGTCGGAGAGAAGAAGACAGTGATATACGAAGATGTCTCCTTGGAGAGAGGTGCTTTCTTGGTACAACAAGCGATGAGAGTAAGTTGTAGTTCTCATAGTCAGCATCTTGTTAGGATGAAAAGTATTTTTGCCATGTCTTCATTCAGATGATGTTTGAATGTTGTTGCTTATTTCTGACGCATTTTCAATTTTTAGTACGGCCTTTTTTTTTTTCAAGTTCTTATTTTTCTATTTCCGTACTTCGCAAGCTGTCATTTCTTTTTGCACACTTTGCATAAGCTGGGGGTTTTAAGGAAAACAAACTGCTCTGGGTGGGACGTACTGTGTTTGTTTGGTTTTTTAGTTTATGTTGATTGACATTTTCTCCTTGACCAGTCTACCTAATTGTTCTGCATCATATGCAGGCATTTCGTGCTAATAATGTAGAAAGTGCCAAGTCAAGACTAAGTTTATGTGCACAAGACATACGAGAACAGCTGGAAGTAGCGGGGAACACATCCGAGTTATGCTCACAGTTAGGAGCTGTACTGGGTATGCTCGGTGATTGCTGGTACGTGTTACATGTTTCTATGGACGCAGTATCTGTTGATTTTTTTCTTGTGACGTATGAGATCTTGGTGAAGTTTACGGCTTACCTAGCATGGGTTTTGTAAATAATAAAAATTAACTTGTGATTGGTGGCATGGTGCGAATGATTTTGATTTACATGGGTTCTGTAAATAACAAAAAGGCCTTCATATAAATCCGACTTCCCCCTAGTAACAATGCTAATACTGTTGTGCAGTCGTGCAATGGGAGATGCTAGTTCTGCAGTTGCTTATTTTGACGAGAGTGTTAATTTCCTTTCAAAAGTAGAGACAGATGATTTAGAGGTATAAACATAAATCTAATATTTTTTATATTTATTAGTCGTGATCAGCTTAAATGTTTTTAGTCGAAACCATGTCTGAATCCGTTTGCGTCATTTAGTCGTTATGATGATAAACTTTAGATTGGAACGCTTTCTTAATTACAGTGGAATATTTGCAGGTCACACATACGCTTTCGGTTTCTTTGAATAAAATTGGTGATCTTAAATATTATGAAGGGGACTTGCAAGCGGCAAGGGATCACTACTTTCGGGCTCTAGATGTTCGTCGCAATGCGATCAAGGATTCATCTAAAGCTCCATCGCAGGTCGGTAACCCTTTTGTAAACTATATGTTTGCTGTTAGCTGAAAAGCTAGTTGTTGGCCAATAAGCTAGTTAATAAACATAAACTAATCATGTTTGGTAATGTAAAGTTACCTAAAAAGATGGGGGTTTTCGGTCAGTTGTGTAAAATATAAGAGGCATAATTGGAAAAGGAAATGAAAAAGATCCCTTGGAGCTGTTTGAAAAGCTCCTAGATAGGGTTTTTTGGCCATTTATGTAAAATATAAGGGGAATAATTGGAAAAAAGAAGTGAAAAAAATCCCCTGGAATTTTTTGAAAAGCTCCTAGATAGGGTTTTTGGGTCATTTATGTTAAAATATAAAGGGCATAATTGGAAAGAAAAAGTGAAAAAAGGGCTCTGGAACTTATTGAAACGCCACTTGAAGGAGCTTTTCAAAAAGCTAGTTTATGGCTTACCAAATTACGTTTTTTCAATAAAGCTCAAAAAATAAACTAGCTTATGGTTGCCAAACATGACCTTGAAGTATCACTTCAACCATGAGGAGCGTGCTTACACGTGGTGGCCCTCTTGCAAGTGAATATCCCAATATATGGACAAAATCGTGTCCCGTTGTGTGAAATGTTCCGATCACAAAATTTTGATATGGGCAATCGATCTTTAACACTGTTATACAATGGTTTATTCTAGCTTATGCATAATCAGATTCTGTTTGTTGCTTCCAGGTTTTAGATGTGGCTGTATCTCTTGCAAAAGTTGCTGATGTTGATAGAAATCTTGATGCCGAGGATACAGCAACCGAAGGATTTCAAGAAGCCATAAATTTGTTGGAATCTTTGGAAATAAAGTCCGAAGAAAATGCACTGGAACAGCGCGTAAGAAACCCTCTTTTAGTATCAACAATCACTTATATTAATAATCGGAAATGAAAAATCATATTTCCTCCCGTCCCAAAATAATGGTATCACCATTTTTCCCCAAGAACCAAACTTCTGAAGGTAAAATGAACCCAATTGACTACAAAAATCAAATACGACCCTTTACATCTCATCGTGTTGTGGACACTGTTTAATCTTGCTCTATTCTTAACTGCAGCGGCTTTCGGTGCTAGATTTCCTTAAAAATCAACTCTCCAAGAAGCAATCCGACTGAAATTCAAATGGGAACAATGACCCATTTTCCACATCTCCTCAGAACGACAGGGCTGGTGAGTTCATCATATGGGTTATAAGGAGCTAAGTCATATATTGGGTCGAGAATAATAATATATATCGAGGCCTGGCTGCTGCTATGCTTGTTTTCCGTTTTATATGAAATGAACTGAAGGTAAGTGTCATGGTTGTGTACCGGAGCGTGTCCGTATGTTTTTACCGTGTAAATAAGTGATGGAAAGTTTTTTAGATTCAAGAATTATATATATATATATATATATATATATATATGTAATGTTTATGTAATGTAATGTGTTGGTTATCAGACTTTAGACTGTGGTTGCATTTGTCTAAGTGAATCTTCAAACTAATAATGATGTTTGCAATTGTATCAACTCTCAAGTCTCATCAATATATTGCATCAATTTGCTTTCCATATTAACTAGCACATCACCAGTGGTTCTGGTTACTCTTAGGGGTTGTTTGTTTTAAAAAAAAAATCTTTTAATGGTTTTTAAGTCTGAATCGTTCAGACCTTTTCAGATTTAGACTGTTTTTTTTCCCCAGTTTTCAGAACCTCTTTTAACTCTTAAATACGTCTAAAATAAGAAGCGATGATGTAACTTCTATAAAACCTCTTTATCACCACCTTAGTTCATATGATCTTCTTTCTCTCAAGACACCTTCAGACGTTACAGAAACATACAGTCTTGTTGATTCAGATTTCAGACTTTAACACCACCTCTTATTAATTAGATGTAAAATAAGACTTCAGACCTCTTAAAAAACAAACGGCACCTTAGTGACGTTTGGTTTGCAGATTACAAAAAAATCTGATGGAATTAAAATGTTGAATTACATTGATCAAATATCATTCTTTCATTTGGTTCGTTCCTTTTAACCGAAGGAGTATCTGAATTTCATCAAACTTCACAAATGAAGAAAATTAACATTCCTAAGCAATTATAAGGTATTTTGATGGAATAAAATATTTTACATATATATATATATATATATATATATAGTGTTTGGTTCATTTGAGAAATGGTAAATATATGAGAAATAGAGAAGTGATCTTAGCCATTCATATGGTCAAGATTGGATTTAATTGGTCAAAAGTTTCGGCTTTGACTAGTCAAAAATTGCGGCTTTGACTGGTCAAAAATTACGGCTCTTCCAAAAATATAAGGGTATTTACGTAACTTTGACAAAAACACGCGCGTGTTCATATATATGAAGGCATGCGGTCATATATGAATGCATGCGTTCATATATGAATGCGCGTGTTCATATATATGAAGGCATGCAGTCATATATGAATGCATGCGTTCATATATGAATGTTCGTAATTTTAAATAAACACTGACTGCATGCCTTCATATATGAATGCATGCGTTCATATATGAATGCATGCAAAAAAAAAAGAGTGACATTCATATATGAACGTCTGTTTTTTGCATGACTTCATATATGAATGCATGCGTTCATATATGAATGTTCATAATTTTTACATAAACACTGACTGCATGCCTTCATATATGAATGCATGCGTTCATATATGAATGCATGCAAAAAAAAGAGTGACATTCATATATGAACGCCTGTTTTTTGCATGCCTTCATATATGAATGCATGCGTTCATATATGAATACGTACAAAAGAAATAGTGACATTTTACTAACATTCATATATGAACGTCTACTAACATTCATATATGAACTTCTGTTTTTTGCATGCATTCATATATGAACACACGGCTAAAAAAAAAGAAAAAAAAAGTGATATTAATATCTGCGTTCATATATGAATGCGTTTGGATAATTTACAAAAATACCCTTCGAATAATAAACAATGTGAGGAACACGGGAGTGGACCATGAGAGCAATTATCCCCTAATTGTCGGTCAAAGCCGCCGATCTTGACCGAATTAATGGTTTAAGATCACTTCTCTATTTCTCATATATTTAGTTTTCTCAAATGAACCTTTCCCTATATATATATATATATATATATATATATATATATATATATATATATATATATATATATGAGTGAGTTCAAATGAAAACTCATTTTTCATTGTGCACATGAGAATAAATCTTAACCATTGATCAAAACTTAGAAAACTAATCGATGGTTAATACATAATAAGGTTAATTGGAAAGTGATTAAGAACAAAATTGTAATTTTGAATCAACGTCTACCTTCTTTGACTTTTTTTTATTTTTAATTAAAAAAAGTTACCCCCTTAAACTTTAAAATAATTTATCTTAAAAATTACTAATATTTTAATCAAACAAATTACATAAAAAAACGAGAATTTCGTGCTCTTCGATATGACATCCATCTCGATATAGTTTTTTTTCGTTTTAACCATTTTTTTACGTGAAATTCTATATACGCGTTATATTCATTATGAATATGCATGCACGTCTTCGGGTGTCCACATTCAGTATGAATAACAAAGGTGAACGTTCATTCACTATTCATGATGAATAATTGTAACACCCTAAATTTTAGAAACATAAAAATTCGAAAATTTCGCAATATAACGGCTATAAACTGAGTAAACCCAGTTAAACCAAAACCTGACATAACAAACCCAGAGTATCATCCCGAGAACGGGGAGTATAGTTGTAGCCTTTACAAAAGAATCAAATGAAGAATAATACTTAACAACCTAATAATCTAACTTAAACAAGAAAGATTAATATCGGGTGTTGATATTCTTCCAAAATGTGTATCCACTATCACCATCGTATCGGTCAATAAATCAACTCAAAAAGACCGCTCTCGACCCCTAGGTCGTCCGCTCAATCCCGACGAATCCCATCGCTAGATTGACCTGCTATACATGTCATTTTAAGAAAAAGTGTTAGGCTAAAGTCTAGTGAGATATTTAAAATAAATAACGGTAAACGTAACTAAAGAAAGTGAAGTTACAATAGAAATAATAATGCTTTTTATCATAATAGTTACCTCTTGGTTTAACGGGGGAGACCCGCTTACTAACACAAGTGACGGAACACAAAAGTAGGTCACTTAACAGTCAGTAAATCCAAACACATAAAAGAACACACAAGGGATGTTAGGCTCAGTGGCTTTAAACGTACACCCGCGGAAAGTCAACTTCAACCCAAAAGGGGCCCTTACATTGAAATCCTCATCCAATATTGTAATACTTAGCACGTAGGACTTATAACCCAATCCGATGCCTAAACGTGCCTCGACGAGAGAAACTAATGTTCCACGTCGGACTAAATGCAACAACAATGGTGGGGTCATGACTCCCAAATGAATCAATTATGTCACATAAGATAATCGATTAACCAATAAATCAACATGAAGTTACGATATCCAAGACATTGACCAATAAAGGCTCTTTGTATAATACATGCCTAATTTTACCAAGAGGTTCCATTTTGACATATGAATCATATACTCATTTTCCAAACATTTAAGGCATTTAAATAGTTCAAACTCTAGTTTTTGGATCATAATGACTCGACCCGAGGTTGTAATAAAACAAGTTTCCAATGCATAAACTTATCATCAGTTCAACATAAACTTCATCATTCCATTATTAACTCATCTTTGAAGTTAGAAAAATAAAATAGTATAATGCCAAACCCTTGTTCACATATAAATTCAAGATACCCATTTTCTTTCTTGAAATCCCATCCAAACACATAAACCCTAGAATCTCCAAAATTAGTTTTTTTTTTGGTGATGATGCACCCCAAGATGTACAAATGTAAATGAAGATGTCTAGTGGCTTAAAACATGATTATTAACATGTATAGAGTTTAGAAAAAGATGAACTCACCTTGTAAGGTTTATGGCTTAAAACCCTAAAACTCCAAGCAACTAATGAGGAGGATGAGATGAAGCTTGAAAGAGACGAGACTTGGCCAATAAATGATCAAGAACCCTAAAACATCATAAATGATTAAGTACTTGAGGTTGGTGGAATCATTAATGGTAAGAGGGGGTAGAGAAGGGACTTACCAGCTCTTCTAGAGAGAAAACGCGACCTAGCTCTTCAAAAATCAGATACAAATGAGTTTAAAATCATTGAGATGGGTTTTATCACCCTGGAGCCCGTGTGCGACAATGACACGACGACTATGCCCAGGGCATAGTCGCTGGGCAATGTCGCTCAGCACCATCACCCTGTTGTCTTCTATCCAGTGAGCTCCCCTTCGACCGCAACTTTGGCACCTGCGACTATGCCCAGAGCATAGTCGTCGGTCATAGTCGCCCATGACCAATTTGACGTGATCCTGACCCGAAATGATCTGATTCTACGACGATGAACGTACGACTAAATCCGCATAATAATGCCAAGTAATGTTTACATTATAGTGAGGCAGTTAAACACTTTACTGACCACCAACATAGAAGAGCTTACCCGAAATTACGGGTGTTACAATAATACAATATTCGGAATTTTTTCGTTTTAACCGTTTTTTATGTGAAATTCTATATATGTGTTATATTCATTATGAATAACAAAGGTGAACGTTCATTCATTATTCATAATGAATAATACAATATTCAGGATGAATAATACACGAATCCGTGATTTATGTATTATTATAATGAATCGTGTATTATTCACCCTGAATGTTGTATTATTCATCCTGAATGATACATTATTCATGATGAATAATATATAAATGACCCGTGAAGGTGTAGACACATGGCGCACTTTCTTTTGTTTCCCAATTTACAACCGAAATTTGGTTTAATTCATTATGAATATGTATGGGCATCCCCGGATGTCCCACATTCAGTATAAATAACAAATGTGAACGTTCATTAATTATTCATGATGAATAATATAGTATTTATGATGAATTACACAACATTCATGACAAATAATACACGAATTCATGAATCGTGAATTATTCACCCTGAATGTTGTATTATTCATCCTGAATGATACATTATTCATGATGAATAACACATGAATGACCTGTGAAAATGTGGAGACGTGACGCGCTCTCTTTTGTTCCCCGATTTACAACAGAATTACTCGATAGGTTCTCGATTCGTCTTGATGGGTGTTGGGTTACGGTGCTGAAGAAACGTGATGAAGAAGTTGATGTCGAGTTACATACTTATGGTGTCGAGGTGTTGTACAAACTTGAACGTACATAAATATTCATAATGAATATAACACATATATAGCATTTCACGTAAAAAAACGGTTAAAACGACAAAAAAACTATATCGAGATGGATGTCATATCGAATGGCACGAAATTCTCTTTTTTTATGTAATTTGTTTGATTAAAATATTAGTAATTTTTAAGATAATTTATTTTAAACTTTAATTGGGTAAAAAATAATAATTAAAAAAGAAAATAAAAAGTCAAATATGGTAGGCGTGACTTTAATTTTTCATCAATTTTTACCCCTAAGCATTTTAAAATAAAAAACTCTATTTAATATGAGTTGTTGGATCAAAATAGATCGAATAACTGAGATTTGTTCTCACGTGTACAATGAGAAATGAGTTTTTATTTGAATTTTCCCCTCTCTCCCCCTCTCTCTCTCTCTATATATATATATATAGAGAGAGAGAGAGAGGGGGGGGGGGGAGGATAATGCGAGAAACAAACTAATTTGCAAAAAGGCGAGAAAGAATGTGGGTCACATAATTTATTAATTAAAAAACTCATAAATAAAAAAAATAGTTTTAGAAATTAGGATAATTATCATTTTAAATTGGATAAATCCTTAAAATTCTCATTATATCTTTTAGATTTATTTATTTTGTAATTTCAATTATTTATTAATTTTTTTAAATATACTTTTAAAAAAAAATTCATAAATTTAACCAAATATCACACATGATATCATTATTTGAATATTTATGCATATCACATATCATATTATTACATGTGATAATTATATATATATATATATATATATATTAGTTAATTATGTATATTTTTATTTATAGATCTTTTTGTGATGTAAATATTATCACATGTTATAATTGTATATATATTAGTTAATCATATGTGGTTATGTATACTTCTATTTATAAATATTTTTGTGATGTAAATATTATCACATGTGATAATTGTATATATTTTAGTTAATCATATGTGATTATGTATATTTATATTTATAAATATTTTTGTGATGTAAATATTATCACATGTGATTATGCGTCATTTATATTCAAACATATATTATCATATGTGATATTTACAAAAATCCACCTAGTGGGATCATATGTGATACATAATAATATATCATATGTTTAACGTAGTTAATCACATATGATTCAAAACGTAAATCTAAAAAATAGAGAAAAAAATGGTTAAATAAATAATGAATTAGTTATGGATATCACATGTGATATTTGATGAAAATTATAATTTTATCAAGAAAATAATAATATAAATTTGATAAAAAAAATTATGAATTTATTAAAATTAAAAAATAAATAAATTTAAAGATATTATGAGATTTTTAAGGATTTATCCAATTTAAGTTGTAATTATCCTAATTTTTAAAAAAATAATTTATTTATGCTATTTTTTAATTAATAAATTATGTGACTCTTATTCCTTCTCGCCTTCTCGCAAATTGACTACCTTCTCGTTTGAACCTGTTTATATATATATATATATATATATATATATGTGTGTGTGTGTGTGTGTGTGTGTGTATGTGTGTGTGTGTGTGTGTGTAGGGTCCGGTTCAGAAGAAAACCTAAAAAAAACGAAAAACTGATAAACACTCTGGTAGCCCTTTATCTGGACGGTATGCACTTGTGCATACAGGTAATTTGTAACATGCATTGTGCATATGCACAAGTGCATTATAAAAACCAAAAAAGAACATAATTTATCTGTATGCACAAGTGCATACCATCCAGATGAAAGGCTACCAGAGTGTTTTTCAGTTTTCCCTTTTTTTGAGGTTTCCCCTGAACCTCCGTGTGTATATAAGGTGCGTTTCTTTTGCAAACCAAGCAATTTGTACAAACTATGCAAACCAATCTTAGCCGTTCATCAAGTCTAATGAATATATGATTTTATTATGTTTCCTAATTTAAAATCATGATTATAATGAATAAACTTAACATTTCCTAATTTAAAATAATGATTATAATGAATAAACTTAACATTTTCCATATATATCACAATCATTATTAATTAATCATAATCATTATCCATAAATATATCTATTGTTTCCTAATATAATGGTTTACATAGTTTGTACAAATTGTTTGGTTTGCAAAAGAAACGCACCCTATAGGGAGTATGTGAGTGAGGTAGGAGGGGGTATGTGAGTAAGGAGGGGTTAGGAATAACAATGCCCATATATATATATATATATATATATATATATGAGGGGTTTTAAGCATTCAAGAACACTTTAGATCCAAGATAACAAAATTTTAATTTAATCTTAGTCATGATTAATATAAAAATGGTATTAGATTATACAAATTGATTAAGAAAACTTTTCTTCTTTTAAGTTCAAGATTTCCTTTTTGTACTTTTTATTCGTTTCTGGGTGTAACAAACTTATTAGAACCCTAATGTTGTTGATTGGTGTTCATGCGATAAGGTGGATTACAATAGTGTATGTGTATTGAAGTTCAATATGTTAAGCATAAACCAAAAAAATTAATCAAGAAATCTTTAGCTTCATGTAAAACCTACATGAACTCAAATGGGTTTTCTGGGAGCATATGCACCAAGTCTTCTGATCTTTTTGAACTAATTTGCAAACTTTCCCAACGTTTCAACTACTCCTTGTTGCTGTTGCATTCCCTGATGAAGAAGTAGCACACCCATGAAAGAAGGATGTTCGAGAGCCTCCTCCGCTGTCGGCCTCCGGCACGGATTCCACGAAAGGAGTTTAGCGATTACATCGACTGCTTCAGTGCTTGCAGATGGTAACAATGCAGAAAGATCCACCTCCGGAAACTCCATGTGGTTTCTGTTGGGCTGCCGATCACACAGCAAGTCTCGCGGAAACTCCATGTGGTTTCGTGTATATAATTCAACCATGATTGCACCCATTGCCCACATATCAACCGAAGAATCTTGAATCTGTGCATGGAGAAAAGCCTCGGGGGCACGATACCTGGGTGTCGTAACGTAATCGGTGTACGGTGGTCGGCCATTGTTCTCGTAAGCTTGACCAAGATCCGCGATCTTGATTACATCCAAGAAGTTTTTCTGGTTTGAGGTCGCGATGAAAGTAGCCAACGTGTGTCGTGCATGTATGCAAGACTTGGAAGCACAAGTTTCTGATCTCGGTTTCAGAAAAGGGATTCGTTCTGCGTTTCATATGATTGTAGAGATTATCTTCTTCTTCTTCCATGTATTCACAATGTTAGGATGATTCTTCATGGAGTAAAACCTTTCGTTCACGAGTTTCAATTGATTGCAACCACTCGTCCAATTTCTTTGATTCTTTTAATTTTTCTCAAGAAAACACACACAATCGTCAAAGAAGATCAAAACAACAGAATTTTTCACAAGCCCAGATCACCTTAATTAATTAGCTCTCTTGATACACCACAAAATTGAGAACAACATGCTTGGGGTCCATCCAAGAAATAGTATAAATAATCAGGTGGCAGAAACTAGTGTCGATCAAACTTCTTTTTAATTTATATATAATTTTTAGGGAAATTAATTAAAATGCCCGTATTTGAACATCGTATTACCGAAATGCCCCAAATCTCGTCGACTTTGCCGAAATACCCTTTAAGTCCGGGAAATGTGGCCGGGATGAGCATCGATCCCGGGGTTGTTGTGTTTCGGCCGGGAAAGGACTCGATCCCGGGGTTATGTCCGGGAATCCCGGGGTTATGTCCGGGAAACCCGGGGTTGGGGGCCGGGATCGTGTACATGTGTGTAGATGCATATATGGGTGTGTGTGAGATACATATATGGGTTTCCCGGACATAACCCCGGGATTCCCGGACTTAAAGGGTATTTCGGCAAAGTCGACAAGATTTGGGGCATTTCGGTAATACGATGTTCAAATACGGGCATTTTAATTAATTTCCCTAATTTTTATATCAATTATTTCCATTTAATTTTTTAATTAATATTATTCAAGAAAAGATTCGAAATTTCATACAAAGTTCAGTATTTATTATTTAATTTTTTTCTTTTTTCACAAGAATTTTAGTTTGTCTGTAACAAAAATTATAACAAGAGTTTTAAACATTTCTAAAAGATTTTCTACGACTTGTGAAGAAAAGCCCTGGAGCGTAACCCATATGTCGATGATCGATCAAAACGACAACATCGAACAACACAAGTTCGAAAAATATAACTTTACATCGTACGGGCATCATCACAGACCGAAAACCCGTTTCACAATTCCCGAAAACAAAAATCTTGACCATCTCGTTCCTCCTGTGCCATTATTCAAGTCCGCAGATGATGGTCGAGAGTATACGCATGAATTTCCGAAGGACTCGTGCCAGGCCTGGGTCAAAAGACCATAAAAATAACTAAAACACGAGACGCCAAAAGGTATTTTAAAATACATCTGCCGTAAACAAAGATCAAACTACCTCTTGTTGATGATGCCATAGTGAAACTTCGGTTTTCCAACCTTAATGTCCTCAATGTACTGCAGAAACGGACAAAGAATCACGTAAGTAACCAAGTAAAAACAAAACATGAAGAACAGCAACAAGAACACGTATGTACCAAATTTAAGGTAACGAGCATTGATGAAAAGGAAAGTGAATCAAAAGGGATATCGTCAAGTGCAAAAAGCCGGCATTCTGATGATTCAGGACCAGGTGAAAAGTGCTGTGTCGTCATCTTTGCCAAGAATATTATATATGTCTGCCACAAAGAGGTGAGTATAGTGAATAAAAAATTAAGGAGTGAATGAATCTTTGAACCATCATACAAGGCTTCCCGATAAACAAAT
Organism: Arctium lappa; assembly: GCA_023525745.1. Lineage (NCBI taxonomy): Eukaryota > Viridiplantae > Streptophyta > Magnoliopsida > Asterales > Asteraceae > Arctium > Arctium lappa. The sequence continues at coordinate 37,859,540 of CM042063.1, read as the reverse complement.
TGTCGTTTTTGTGAACGCAAATGAACGTTATACCCTACAGAATGAACAATTTTGGACAAGTGCCAAGTACAGTAGTACAAGAATGCAAACAAATTGTCCCCCCCCCCCCCCTCCCGGGACACGCAATTGACCTCCCCCGTAATGGACGTGGGACCAGTACAGTGGAGGCGCTCTAGAGAGTGGGGTCATATCCTTTTTGCAAAATGATAAATAAAAGCATATGCGTTCTCTTGGTTTGTCCAAATTGCTTGTTCTTGCAAGGTGTAACGTTTTTTTGGCATATTTGCTAGAACATAAGTTTGTAATGAAAAGCGTCGGTTAAAAAGGTTAAATATGATGTTTAAGACATTGTTTGTCTCACCTGGCCTATGAGAGGGATGTCTAAATGAGCAAAAGGGGAAAGCACTTGAACTTTAGCTCCAGCTTCTTCCCATGTCTCCCTCATGGCGCCCTCTGTAGCCGACTCACCGATCTCCATGTAACCAGCTGGAAGAGTCCTGAAAAGTGGTTCGTATATTAGGTATCCCACGAAATCCCACCAAACCAAACAGGCCCTTAGGGTGTGTTTGGTATGCAGACAGGACGGGACTGGACGAGACATGATTGGAAGGGTGAGAGTGAGGTAGGCAGGTAAAAGAATCAGAGAAGGTTTTAGGGTTTTAATTTGGCATGGGTAGTTAAGTATTTTTTGTCCCACCAGTCATGTCTTATCCCAGTCTAATGTTGCACCAAACGTGGGACAACAAGTTTTTGTTTAGTCCTATTCCGCATACCAAACACACCCTTAACCTTGAGCACTATTATCATCTAGACATCCCAAACACCATATTCTTGCAAGTATGACCTTCCAAAGTACCTCAACTACTGTATTCTTACTAATATATCTATTCTTCTTGAGTACTTCAAATTGTTTGAATACTTCAAATAGCGTATTCTGCATAAGCATAGAGAATAATTTTAAATTTTACCCGTGGGGACGAAAACCGAACCCCAACAGGGCAGGGATTCCCTGAGCATCGGGGCGAGGACGGTGGCTTATCTTCATACCCGAAGGAGGGCTGGGGTTGGGGTTGGGGTTGGGGTTGGGGTCGGGGATGACACTACCCGCCCCTAATCTGATACAGAGGCCAGAGTAAACTTTTATTTTGTTAAATATATGTGTATATATGTATATAATTATAGGGTCAGGTTCACGGGAAAACCTCAAAAAAACGGAAAACTGAGGAACACCCTGGTAGTCCTTCATCTGGACGCTATGCACTTGTGCCTACAAGTAATTTGTAACATGCACAAGTGCATAATGCACACATGCATAAAAACTAAAAAAACAACTTAATTTATTTGTATGCACAAGTGCATACCGTCCAGATCAAAGGCTACCCGTGTGTTTCTCAGTTTTCCATTTTTTTGAGGTTTTCCCTTGAACCTCCCTCTATATTTATATATCTTTATAATTATATAAGAAATCTACTTGATTTTCAATATTGGCAGGTAATTTAGTGATGATTCATTGAAAATTTTATTTTAAAATACAATGTCATTTGTTGCTTTTTTTTACCGAAGGAGTATCGTCAGGGATTCCTTCTCCATGAACCAGTCGGGGATTAGTCAGGGTCGGGGATGCATTACCCACCTAATACCCGCCCCATTTCCATCCCTACATACACCCACATGTGCGTGTATGTAAAAGTAGTCTTTTGAGGGGTACCTCATGCTGAGTAGTGCTTTTAGAAGAGGCTACAACACGTAAGCATGTTGTAGGTCAACCCCATAGAGGCCCAAGTGTTGTGTGTGGAAGACCTCTTCCATAACAATTATATACATGTAGTCATGTACACATACACATATTATATAATATATTTCATAGATCACTTGCAACATACCCCTTTTGGAATGTTTTGTAGATCAATGAAGCAATTCATGTTAACACTTAACACTCATAATAAGAAATACGTACCAAAGACCATAAGATGGTTGGATTTTCCGTTTGCATAGCAAGATTTTGTTATCGTGCTCAATTAAGCAACCTACCACCTGAAAAGCATCACTTTTAAGATTTAGATGAAGTACAAAGTGCAAAGGAAAGCACCATGGTCAAGCGTTCGAGTCACGGAAACAGCTCCTTTGCAAAATGCATGGGAAAAGCTGCATGAGACAAGTCGCAATTAACATGAGACACCCCTAAGGGCCCGTTAGGTTTGCGGAGTTTCGTGGGATTTGGAATTGGATTCCATTCCAATCCCGCGTTTGGTTTAAAGGAAAGTCCGGAATTGAAATCCCGAGATTTTAATGAAATTCCACAAACATGGGATTTAGAAATCCCATAAGGGTAGTTGGTATTTCGCGGGATTTCATACGATTTGTTTGTAATAACGTTTTCAAAAATGTTAAAAACACTTGTTTTGTGATAACCCATTCATAAAAAGGTAATTTAATTTTTTTATAATGTGTTCTTATAAATTATTTATAAAGAATGGAACTCAATTCCATTCCAAATCCGGCAAACCAAACACACCAAAGATTCCAAATCTTTCCACGAAATCAAAATCCCTCAAAAACATTCTGTCAAACCAAATGGGCCCTAAGATAAATTATTTGGTTTATATTGTGACGGAGGGAGTAACAAAAAAGAGAACATAGTTTGTGTGTACCGCATATGGAAGGGGATAAGAGAAGCGTACCATTTTCGGATTCTCGTATGCAATTCTTCCACAAAGGGTGCAGATAGCTCTCTCTTTCTCCTCCCCATCGGGTATTTCATGCTTTGTTGAGCCACCACACAACTGACAGAAATTGATCTTACGAGTACTGCCCTGCACAGTGCTACATGTTACAAATAAGTGGCAAAGACTATAGAAAAAATCCGGGAGACAGATGCGCATGTAAACATGCATACCCACATGTCAATACATGCATAAACCCTTTATTCTTAAAACATTTATTTTCAGTCAATTCAAAACGAATTTTTGAAAGAGGTGGAGGCACAATTGTGCATTGTTCACTTGAACGCCTAACCTAAGTTGAATTTTTTTAGTGAGTTTAGTTAAAACTCAAATCAAGGAAGATGATAAAAGAGTTTGGTAGTGAAGTATAGTTCATACATGATGAAAATTTGTAGCTTAAAATGTGAGTTTCTGGTCAAATTAGCAACTTTGGTTACAATGATTCAAACATAACCTTACACAGTTACACCCGCCACTATAACGTTGCGGTGCAATCACCAAAATATTACACCATTTTTGAAATTTTAGAAGGTTTTCACGTTTGAGCGTTTTCTAGATTTGATGATACTACTCGTGGATTTTAGACTATTTTGGGGATGCAAGGTAAAAATGAGGGTGCTTAGTAATTCAACCAAAAGTTGGTTTAAATATCATAATTTCTGAAAAAGCTGGGGGTAGATGAAAGGTCTGCGTAAATCTCAGACCCTAGGGGCTGTTTACTTTTTTGTTTCCATTAGGTCTTGAATGGGTTAAGTCGTCTGCCTCGATAAATTTGTGCGTCAGAGGGATGGGAGACCAATAGGTTTAAGGGAGGCAAAGAGAGAGGGTTGGATAATTTCTAGGGCATTTATAGTATTAATTTGTTTAAGGTGGCTTAATGGGAAAAATGAGGGATCCTAGCTTATTCTATGTAGCCATTTTGGCTTAATGGCTTAACGATTAGGCCATAAAGAAACACTCCTGTATCGTTGCACGAATAAGCCATCCAAAACATTAAGCTGATTAAGCTGTAAGTAAACAGCCCCTAAGTGGTTATGCTTTTATCAAGATCTTACACCATAAATTAAGACACCCAGTTTATGCATACAATTGGACCCCAATATGATCAGATAAGCAGTAAACAATTATCAAATAAAAATATAACACCATCAAAAACTGTAAGGAATAATTGAAAACAACAATGCACCCTACAACATACCAATCTGAATCATCACACAACTTATGCAATAAAAACCAAAATATTTCAAGAAATCGTCAGAAAAAACAGTTTCAAAACACGTGATTCAATTACAAAGAAAAAACCCCGAAAAATTCATTGCTAGCAATGCAGGACTTCATATTCACATGTGAAACAAACGCAATTTTCATAAAATCAAACAACTCATAATCGACTTAAAAATACAAACAGCAATTTCTGAAGAGAAAAAAAACTTACAGTTGATCTAAAAGTGGGAGATGAGGTTGAAGATGAAGAAGGCGAGGTTCCATCTAGGTTTGACTCGGAACGAATTGAAGATGCTCGAAATTGTCGAAAACAACGACCGGTGTTTGATGTTATTATCAGCGGTGTTCTTGAAGACGGTGCCGCAGAAATCGAAATAAAAGAGAGCCCGGATTGATTTCCATGGAGTTTTAATCGGTGAAACAAGAACCCTGAAGAGGAACCAAGAAATTGAATGCTTCTGAGCATTATTCTGCTAGATGTAAAGCTGTTCACATACAATTTTAACGAAATCTTGGAAAAAGGAGAGGGGAATTGAGGAAGTGTTGAATTCTCTGTAGTGATTTTGTTTAACGTTTTTTATGCAAAATTCACCCAAAATCGGTTTTGGAGAACATCAAATAGACAAATACCATCTTCATCCAAAATGTTTATAGTTCAAAACTGGTCCTTGAACTATGCTTCAATCTACAGGTTTGCTCCTTTAACAAAAATTTATTATTTTGGGTTATCTTAAAAAGGGTTGTAACATTTTCTCTTTTACTTGCATTTTGATCCAAATTTATGTACTAGTTATTTAGGGTTTTTTTTCTCTTTAATATGGGTATTCGAACCAGTTTGTGCACATCAATACCAATCTCAGGGCCCTTAGATAACGGCTAGAAAAATCCCAGATGGTTTTGCAAGGCTCAAACTAGATCAGGCAAAAACTGACACGACACGAATTCAACATGAAATAAACGGGTTTGAGTAATAAATTTCAACCCGTTTACACGACACGACACGAAAATTAATCGGGTAAGTTCAGGGTCAAAAATTTCAACTCGAAAATGACCCGAATAACCTTATTATATATATATATATATATATATATATATATATATATATATATATAAAATAAGTTTTTTTTAATGATTTGAATTTTTAATGTTTTAGATTTGGTTAGAACTTAAAAGTTTGGATTTTTAATGCTTTCATTTGAATTTTGGATTTGTATTTTTTTGTGAATTTTCGATTTTTAATTTTTAGTTTTATAAATGTTAAACGGGTTAGGCGGGTCGGGTTAGGGTTGGGATTTTCTGGCCCGTTTATTAAACGGGTCGGGTTAAGATTAGACACTCTCAACTTGTTTAACTTTGAATTCGACACGACACGTTTGTCAGGTCTAACTCAAACCAGTGATTTTTTAGGAGGATCCCAAAGGCCTAAATCTTGTTATCAATTGAGCTAACCCTACAAGATTTATTGTTTAGTTATTATTACAATATATTGGATGTATTTTTTTAAAATTTATCACTAACATCTTTAATATTTGATTATTGGTTAAAAGTTATAATTATAATACAAATAAGGATGTTTACAGGAGTGGACCTACTAAGGACTAAAAAGGTCTCGTGCACCCGTTCAATTAATTATAGTAAGGAAAAAATTAGGCGTCCTGAAAATACACCTGCTTAATTTTGAGGTTGCCTTGAAATATTTTAAAACCAAATCTACAATACAAACCTCTACTTGGTAAGATGGTTTTTGTTCTTTTGGTTAATGTTTTTCATATGAATCTGGTTGGTAGCGGTAGATTGTATAGTTCACAGTTGAGGCACAAGTATACATCGACACTATGATCGTTATAAGTAATAAAGTAGTAAATATACCGAGATCGTATCCACGGGGATTGGACTTCAAAGTTTCAAGTACTAAATCGAGAATACACCAATTTCAATGAGAGAAGAAGAAAATATTTTGAGCGAGTTTTGTGATTTTTAACAACGAAATCTAAACAAGAAACTAAAATGGGTATGGTTGTAAGTTTTATTTTAAGACAATTGTAGTAACAAAATGGTTAGAAACTTTATGTCACAAAAATGTCTATAAAAATCTAGATCTTTCGAAAGTGAACATTTATAGACCGTGCCCATAAAGTCACCATTATTGCCGATTTCGCTAAGTTGATAAAAAAAATTAAGTTCTACCAGTATAGATATTTATACCTAAATCTTTTTGTGATATAAATCTTGACCGTTGTTTGAACCTTAAACCTTAATAAATCATACAAAACTCGTATCTCTACGTGGTTATCAAATACTCTCTCAAATCTTTGTGCATCACTTAAGTCGTATTTCGAATCCACCCATATCTGAGTCAAAATCTAATATTAACACTTCAAAGTGATCGCCTTATCCGTGTTGAGTTTAAGTCCCAACTCAATTGACCAAACTTAAGAGCTAGTACCAATGGTTACACGGGGTGTTGCCTACTAGTCTCAAGTTCAGTTTATTCCCACACCCAAGATGTGTTTAGCTAATAAGTAAAGTAAAGAACACAGTAGAAATAGAAAAATACTTGGAAAATACTTACATTAAAATATAAATACGAGAAATTAAATACAAGACAAGAATTAAATGCGAGAAATTAAATTTTACACTAAAACTTCATATCTTCAACCATGAAAGTAAATGTTTGAAGATGAAAAATATATTGTTGTTGCTTTTTTGATGATCTCCACTTGCACTTCAAAGTTTTATAGTGATGATGGGATGAAAGACCCTTAGGCAAACATCTCCAAAATCACTTGGTTAATGAGAGTCATATATAAATAATATTTTTTGAGATTTTCTAATCATTTGCCATTTGCATACAACTCATGTTATCTGGTTAATAGGTTTATTCAATGGTTGTCGGGTGTCCACAGTGGGCAGACTGTGTCCGTTGCTAAACAGTAGGGTTTTTAACCCAAAAATGATGCATATAACCATAAAAACATCAACAATTCCAATGGAAAATAAAATAATAAAGAGAAAAGTTCAAAAAAAACCAACAAACTATTTCATTTTGAATTATTAAGTCCCTGAACTAATTTTTTGAATGAAAAAACCATTAAACTTTCTCATTTTAAATCATTAAGTCCTTAAACTATTTTTTTGAATGAAAAACCATTAAACTTTCTAATTTTGAATGAAAAAACCATTAAATTTTCCCATTTTGAATTATTTAGTCCCTGAACGTTTTTTTTTTCAACAAATTAAATTATCGAACTTCTAAAAATTGGTTACTTATATCATTTTAACCCAAAAAACTATTTGTAACCGGTTATCTTTTGATTCCAATTCCTCTTTTGATAGATAAAAAATAGATCAAAAAGAGGGAGATGGATGACAGGGGCAACAACGTGTTAGGCGATATGGAGAATGGATAACGTTCGACAACAGGGAGTGGCGAGTCGGAGCGAAACGATTGTTTGTGAGGGGTTTTAATTTTAATGACGTAGAGTTTGAGAACGATAAAATTGTTTTAGATTTGTTTTTACTTTAAAAAACCTTCATAGTCAGTTCCAGGCACATTTAAAAAAAGGTAACCAATTTTTAGAAGTTTAATGGTTTATTTATTCAAAAGAAATGTTTGGGGACTTAATCATTCAAAATTAGAAAGTTTAATAAATTCATTCGAAAAAATAGTTGAGGAACTTTATCATTCAAAATAAGAAAGTTAATGGTTTTTTCATTCAAAAAAATAGTTCAGACACTTAATCATTCAAAATGGGATAGTTTATTGGGTTTTTTTGAACTTTTCCCAATAATAAAAGAAAGAAACATGAACAAATAAAGAGGAAAAACAACTAAAATGGAAGAAAAACATACAAACGATACGTTAGTAACACTCAAAATGAGAGTTATCAGAGGTCGAGGGTTTAACGCTAATTGCAGCAAAAGAAAGCTGATAACTCCTCTACTTACTCTTATGTCTTTCAATCGTAAACCACTTTAACAAAAATAACAATGAGAATACTCGTATTAATTTCATCTCCATTTTCAAATTTGTTTCCACTCTTTGTCGATTAAGCGCATTTTGTAAATTATCTTTCATCATTAACTTTCCCCAAAAGTACTCATTTGGTTTGTTTGTATTTTCTAATTTGTTTTTAGTTATTGAGTTCATTATTGTTACTCGAAATTCTAGATACATAAGAAAGCGAAATAAGATTCATATTTAGTTTTGATTTACAAAACATTTTATTTAATACTAGGAGTCCTAGATGTATAAGGAAACAAAATTGAAAACCTATAAAAAAACAGGGATAATCAATATCAAATATTAAAAAAAATGGAAAATTTTATGAAATCAACCAAGTCAAGGTCGATTCAATTTGAAAAAATATATTTATCTTGAAAAAGACATAATTGACTTTTGCTCGTATCAAACCGTGTCAACTTTTCCCTCTATCGAAACCACAACTTTAAGGGATTTTGATCCACCAACCGCTCAAGAAAATTTATGGGTCTGCCACCGGATGTTTATCAAACCGTATAAACCAGTTTGCATGGTATCAGATCGTATTGTTTAGAAGTTTTGTCGCATTTTGTTTGTTCTGATTGTATCTACATATCTTTTTTTTCATTTAAGTAGAACTAGGCTCTACATGTATGGTATGTATTTTTGCTCCGTTGTGAATTACAAATCAGTAGTTCAAACCACAACAATTGCATATTAATTTTTAATATTTATAGTTATATAATCATATTTTTACCAAACTGTGGTTGTTTGTTTTGGAGCATTGCTTTTGTTTTTAGATTTGTTTTATAAGTTTGATTAGATTTCGTTATACATTTTGTCATCTTGATTTAATTATGTTATGTGTATTGGAACTTTATATTCTATGCATTATCAAACTTTGAATTTGTTTTGAAACTTTTAATCATATAAGTATCGTAACTGACATTATGTACAAACAACACCGTACCGGTGCCTTCTTTTAGGATTCGAGACATGCCCATATGCAGTCTTGGTTTGAACTCGAGATCGCAGTAAGAACCATACTAGGATTGACCTTGGTAAATGCCTAAACGGTAATGGTTTAAGCGGCTTTACGTAACCAAACACACACACACACACACACATATATGTATGTATATGTTATTCAGAGAGGAAGATTCATGTGAGAAATTAGATCAATTTTAGAGAAGGCTAGAAGTTCCAAGATCACATATGATTGCATGTGACACAAATTTTACGAACATATAATCATATAGGATTAAACACATCCAAAAGGGACACAAACGACTTGGTGAATGCGACCAAAGATCGCAGGGAAGGTTGTCTGCTATATGCCGGTCAACCCAACATGTATTTAATCATATATAGTTACGTGTTTGTATCATATGTAATCATGTATGATCTTGAAACTTCTCACAAATTGATTGCCTTCTTGTTTAAACCTTGCCCTGTATATACATACACACACATGGGCAACGAATAAATAGTATCCGTTTTTATTGTATGTATCAGTCTTAAATGTGGCATGAAATCATGTCAAATGATGGTACAGGGACAACTTAATAACCTACATTACCAAAATCTAAAACATCTACCAGCTTCCAATGCTGCTACTCACTTGTTACCACATTTTAACCTTAAAAATGACACGACCATCATCCGCTGCTGCACCTCATGTTACGTTATGCGTTATGCGACTCATATTAGCGATGATCCAAAAATCGAACATAATAAGATTAAATCAATCATACAGCAAGCTTTTCTTAATTTAGCGCCAGCTTATCGCATAAGGATTGATACGCAGCGCTGCAGACCTTGAATTTCTCCTCAGCAATAGCCTGTTCACCAACACCATCTTATTAGTTTTGTTTCGAACCGCTTCAAGTGTATATATATATAGGGTTGGGTTCCGGTGAGAAGTTGAGGTTAACGTGAGAAACATGAGATTGTGGGATCAAGCGTAGAAACCATGTGTTTCTACACGACATTTTTGTTGTATCATGATTATTATATGAAAATCTAATTTACTCACATAGTAACCTAATGAGCCTATCGTAAGCTAATCTCATATTTGAAGAGTAATAGGTTTGACACCAAACGGTCGAAAGATGTTTCCTTTTCGGATATAAATAGAAAGCATCATACCTTGGAAGAACCCTCATGACGATCTGGATGCCATTTAAGCGCACAAACTCGGTATCTGGAAACCAGAGTATGACAGAAAGATCAGTAACCAAAGTTTTAAATTCTGGGTTTGTACCAAATTGATCCACAAACTATACGAGGACTATTTTTCAAAATGGTCAAAACAAATCCTATTCCAATCTACAAAAGATTAAGAGAGAGAGCATCGATAAACATTCACGATAGAGTTACAGGAAACAGAGAGAAGCTTAAAAAGCTTACGCATTTTTAACATCGTCAAGGCTTAGAGGGCCAGAACCACTTAAACCAAGGGTCATCCTGTCTTTTGTTAAATTAGTTTCCACTCTGTCTGACTCAGATGAGAATCCATCATCTTCATCTTCATCTTCCAAGCGGTGTCTCCATCTCCATGAGGTCCGATGATTACTATGGAAGCCTGATGAGCTCCTCGGTGGTTCATCATTTATGAAGGACCAAAAGTAGAACCCATTTCCACCAAATGCGGAACGGAAAATCGTTTCAACTTCTTCACCATCTTCGTGGAACTGGTATCCTTCTGAAGATGTAAAAGCATCTTTTAATGTAGAACTCGTAATGTTTGTTTAGCTCTAGATCAAATAAATATTTGTTATAGTAAAAAATCTCATGTTGGTTTAGCTATGTTATATAACTTTTAGTGTAACGAATATTTTTTTTCAATCGTTGTAACCAAGTTTCCAAAATTTCCAATTTTGCTCCCATTTTGGCCGGAAACCTGCTAATCTTGTAACATTTGATAACAGCGATACTTGTTTTAGAAAAGGGTAACGGCAAAATGAATTATAAACTTGACATCCACGTCATCAAATGTTACAAGATCAACAAGTTACTTTACTGGTCAAACTTGGTACAGAAGTAGAAAATTTTGGAACTTTGTTACATTTAATAGGAAATATTTGAATTTTTGTTACATTTAATAGGAAACATTTGAATTTTTGTTACATTGACTGTGAAAAAAATTGCTACACTAAATTGGAAGTAAGGGAAACTTCGTTACATTTTGTCCTATAACTATATGATGCCTAAATTAAATCGTGATCCACCTCATTCTATTTGTCTGTCTTTGGAGTGTATTATGTGATGCCTAATTGAAATAATCATTTCCAATATACTACTCAAAGACTGATTTAATACTCATATCAAGATCAACAACTAATGCCATTACTGGTTGTGATGTTCTGGTCCTTATCCTTTTCATAATAGCAGCAGCATATGAACTACTTCTACTAAATCACTATTGTGGAAAAACTTACTTCTGTGGCCCCTAGCCTGGGGCCCCTTACTGTTAGCTCGGTTCCAATTGAATCCTCCAGGCCCATTGTAACCTCTAAACGGCGAGCCTCCGTGACTTGAAGATGGGTCGAATTCATCATAATCATTCCACCCCTAAACATTCGGAAGAACATCCATTAAGAACATCAACAGAAATTCACGAGCTTTGTAAATTGTAACAAATACAAGACAAAAGTTAAGAAATTTATCTTCACATCATAAAATTGCACAAAATAAAATCTAGTTGTGGGTAAGGAAGGCCTCATTATGGCTGTGTTTTGATGCTGATCAATGTAATTTAAAGGGAAGTGTTGAGAGCTCCAACCACATTCTGAAGGATGGAAGTAGTGCTCTGGAAACACCCTAGAAGCTTATATTTTACTCAATGTTGGTGTTGTCACGAAATTTTGAATAATGTTTTCCAAGGCGTTCCGTCCCCTTTTTTTCTTAATAAAAACGGCTAAACCAACTAAACAGTGACATTCATGTATGTGATTGTGGGATTTACCTGGAAAAGATTTTCTGCGAAAGCATTAGCATTCCTCAGCAATTCTTGTTTAGCATAAAACCTTTTTTGTCTTCTTGAATTGAAATTGGGTCTCTGCGAATACCAAGAAGCAGCAATAATTGGTTTCAACATCAAAGAAATAATTTTATTATTTACAAGCAGGTGTTTTGTGCTAAAGTGAATAGATGGCAAGGCTTATAGATAACGTAAGTAATATTTGTGTAGCATACTTGAATTTTTCATTTCTTTAAGCAGAAAGGACAAGGTAAATATACGTTATTGATAACTATGCTTTGCATGTCTACTGACTGCCCGCCTAATTGATTACTGTAAAAGTAAATACAAAACTATTGCAAGAAAAATATGCCCAAAGTGAAAGAAATCTTGCACCTTAACAAACTACAAATATTTCACATCAACTTGTATAAAAGAAATCTCTATCCATTTAATGAAGGCAGTTCATTCTAGCAAGCAGTTTTACAAAATGATGATAAATGTAAGCCTAAAACAAAAATAGAAGAGATGAGGGAAATATGAGCCATTTGCATTCTTACATGTCGTCTTATCTCAATCAGATTCCTTGGTATATCCCAATAACTAAAATAATCAAATCTCTCTTGACTACTTCCCATGTTAAGGTCATTCCACCCTATTTCCCAGAGCATCAATCGTAGAAGGTTAGTTGACATATCAAGATTGATGAGGATGTTGACCTTAGAATAAGGACAGGGTGGTTGAAATCGTGATGAGCTTCAGGAGCCTTGTGATAACAAAAAGTCTCCTAGAAGCTGAAAGGTAAGCTCTATGGGACAACAGTAAGACCTACTATGATGTATTTACAAACAGGGTGTCGGACCAACAAAAGACAACATGTTGACAGGATGACTGTAGCATGAATGTGAATGTTGAGGTGGATGTGTGGTCATACAATTTGACCTTAGAGAGGAATGTGTGGAAGGATACAATTCATGTCCTAGAACTCAAGGATTGGTGGTTGGGGGGGGGGGGGGGGGGGAGTTCACCTCCTTATGCTTGCTTCAGTGTTGCACCTTTCTATAGTTTCTTTCAATTTCATTTGACCCTACCCCAACCAGTTTGGATTAGGATATATTGCATCAATTGCAGAAGGTTTGGAGTAAAATCAATAGAAAAATGTGTGTAAGATTGAGAATCTGAGATCACTGCTAATTCCGTGAAAGGGGATTATTTATGCTAAACATAACAAGAAAGATCCACAAACACTACATAAAAAGGATGAGCAGTGAGCACCTCCACTTGGATGTGATTCCTTCATTCACTTATAGTGGATAACCAAGATAGAAATCACAAGTGCAACTAGTTTATTTCAGTTTGATTTGTTCAATTTATGTTTCCACTTTCCAGAATTTTGAATGTTAAAGTCTCCCATTGGGAACATAGGTTTTTATTGTCTTTCGTGCCTATATCTAGACCTGACTATTTCATTTTTCTAGTTCGGTTTTGAGACTTCTTGCAGTTATAATTTATTATTTGATGAGGTGTCAAACATCTTACGAGTGAAGCCAAGATATACTAGGATTTGTAGAGTGGCTCTCAAATCCCTATTCCTTATTTTTTTTTCCTCATTTGTTTTTTTTAATTCCCACCTGCATCAAACCAGATACACCATTTCATCTGGTGGGATCAGTTAATGTGTCTTAGTTTGGCTAGCAAAGCCTTGGACATGATATTGTGGCCTTGTGAAACCGAGAGGGAGGGGGGTTGAAGTTTCTAGCAGTAATTGAAGGAATAACATCCCACTAGAGTTCCTAAGTGCAAGTAGGCAAAAGATACTAGGAGTTTCGACAGGGAAAAGCACTTGCAGTGAGCACCTCCACAGAACTGTAAGAACAGAACACTTGTTAAACACTTAGAAGCTAATTTAGACCAAAACTAGTAATAATGGCATGTAAGCATAATATCTCTGCAAGTCCATGTCATGCACCCATATAGTGGCCCAAGCCCAATTTATAAGAATATTCTAGAATAGTTAAGGGGTAATTTGGGTATTTAGAATAAAAAGTTAGTATAAATAGGGTGGATGCAGGGGATGGTAGGCATGCAGAAAATAGTGAGTTCTATTTGGGAGAGTCCTAGCCACTTGAATGCTAGTTGTTCTATGTTTTCCTTTGTTAATTGAAGCATTTTGCAGTGTCCCTATCTATTGGTTCTATTTCAATTGTTCAATCAAACCTGGTTCATAACAGTCCATCAGCAGCATACCATGATATTTGTCATCAATTTCTTAGTATTTCTCCTTTCTTAAGTTACTAGTTCTCTGCACCATCATCTTTAACACACCTATGAATATGAACCAAGGGTCCCCTGCTACTTACAAAGATACATTCAAAAAAGGAACCATCGGTCACATGAGGGGGGGGGGGGGGGGGGTCCCCAGCCTTCATAGGGGCTTTAGTTCTTGTTTCTTTCAAATTTATATCCTATCATTATGTTAGATATAGATGGAAAAAACAGGGTAAATGAAGTAATCACAATTAAGTATCCTTCTAATGCTGTGCATTTCCAGCAGTGCCACTCAGTTCGCCAGCATCATAATACTAAAGCCTCCTTATCTATTCTACCAATCAACAAAATTATCAGTACAATGCAAGAATTGCCGAAAATGAAGAGAGAAGTCTGGGGTTTAGCTTTAGTTCTTGACAATGTAACTAGAAAAATGAAAACTGAAATTTGTATCCCCGCATTTGAAAGTTACGTGACTGAGTTGACATATGTTCATTTTCACCAGATTTCTGATTTAGATTCAAACTTCCACTGGAGAAATTTGACCATGAAGTTACTAAAATACTAAGAAATCAGTAGTGTTGACATCTAGAATAGTGGAAAGTTTATTCGCATACCCATGAGAACTTGAACAATATAAACACACTGAATAATCTCATTGCATCTTATGTCGGACTTAACAAACTACAAACAATGGTTATAACATATAATATAGGTGTGCATTATATGATCATGGTTACGCATTATTATTGAGAAAGAGTGAAGATAGCTGCACTCTTGATGGTTAAGTTGATCCATGCGCCCTCATCGACACAGTCATTCAAGCACATCTCACAATTCCTTTCGTGAGAAGGATCATGCCATTTTAAATACTCATAGCTCAAACTGTCTTCACATCAAACGATATTGAGTGAAAAATCTTTAGTGCAGTGTTGACATACTAAATATCTCAGATATGATTCTTAAGCAACTGACGCACAAAATAATGTATGAAAATTGAAACAATCAGCACAAAAGGCTTAAGCAGATGACTACTGAAATCCACGAAAATATGTACAGCTTCTCACCCTTGAGGAACTCCTGTAAAAACTTCCAGCCTGCTCAAATTGGACAGAGAAAAAAGTGACAAATAAATAACTAAATAATTCGACTTTACAATGCTAATCACAATAAAATAAAACCATAACAATCTGCTTGATCGTTTCATGTAATTTCAAGTCGAGATTACTTGATGTTCTTCATTTGATCATTCCTATGTAGGGTCTCAAAAAGTTGTAATTTTTTACTTTTAGTTTAAAATCAACTTTCTTTCTTGACAAAATTGATGCTAATGGAGCAATTCACATAAATAAATAGGAATGCTAAAATTTGAAACTCAATTCCCCATTTCATTTACCACCAAAACCACAACAATGCCTAATCATATGTAAATCATTTTCTCTGTTATCATGTGGGCAATGTAAATTACTGTACCATTTCTTCTTACCAACCAGGACGCTTAATTTTCGCTACAAAAAGGCATGCTAATGAGCAATTTTGAAAGAAATTCCAAAATTAAAACTCAATCCCCTATGCAGTTGGCCCCTGATTGGTTCACAAAAAAAGTTATAATTCCATGAACTCAACAAATGTTCGTTTGCTCTATTCTTATTTAGGCCTCGCAATATTAGTTTTTATTTGCAATTTCTCTAATCAAATTACTTATTCCCAAGTCATATTCAATTCCCTAATTGGTTGACTCCCAAAACGGCAAACTAGTCCACAAAACACGGTAACACCTTGTAGATTAAAAACGCAGAAATTCATTTAGACAAATTAAACAAAAAGGAAAGCGATAGGCTTACAGATTCCCAGTGAGTGCGTCGTCGACGATCAAGGACAGGAGTTGAATGAAATAGAGCGGTTTTTAGGTGAAAGGGGGAATTGTTTAAGTTAATTAGGGCTATTTTCGTTGCCCTGTTCATGTCTGCAACAACATGTACATAGAAAAATTGGAGGAGAAGATGAAGAAGAAAGAGGCGGTGTGTGTATATAGGAGGAAGGGGGTGAAATCGATGGTGTACTTCAATGGAGGAAAAATGGAGGTTAACCTTCTTCTACCATTTGGAATCTAAATTCACCGCTGTTTTGTTTTGGGCACGAAATATTTTATTAAAGTTAATGGTATTTTGTTAATTTATGAAATTACGATATTATCCCTTAAAATTTCTATAAATATATAAGTGATCATTACAGTTTGTATTTTATTATGAAAGTTGTTATTTGCCCTAACATAGTTGGGCAAGATGTCGTTAGTTGCGGGGCAATTTTGTTTCTTTCTTTGTTTTTCTTTTTCTTTTTCTTAATGAAAAATAAAATATTATAATATTTATATTATAAATATAGAGAAGGGATCAATTGCTACAAACGGTATAAACACATCTACACCGTCCATTTTTTATCAACGGAAAATATGGAAATAAGAGAAATTTGAATTTAAATGAGGAAAAATCAAGGAAAGGGTAATATTGGAATGAGTTTTAACTATTTTGAATTTGAATTTTAATCATATAAGTAATTAATTACATTATTATCTCACTCTCTCTCCTTCCTCTTCTTCATGGCGTCGAACGAGAAGTCCCTCATTTTCTTCCTGTCATCGAACCACAAGTAACGCCACCGTCAAAAATCGGGCAACACCATTAAGCACTATTCAAAACCATCCACTTTCAATTGCTCCCTCAACGAACGTCAGAGGCAATTGGATCCTGCACTCCTCGACATATCGTCTTCATTTGTTGCATCTCGTCTCTCATCTACCTATATGAAACCGCCTATTTAAAGGTGCAACCAAATGTTTCATATATGAAACCTCTATGCAAGCAATTGTTTCATACATGTAAATACACCCCTCTCACTCAATGGAACATTTTATTTAGAGGTGCAACCAATTTGTTTCATATATGTAAATACACCACTCTCAATCAATGACCAAATGTTTCATATATGAAACTTCTTTATTTATAGGTGCAACCAAATGTTTCATATATGAACCAACAATCATATATTGGTTCTTTATAAATGAAATTTTTAAGCAATGTTATTAAATCCGTTAAATATGGTAACCGAATTAGATATTTAAGAAAGATAATCAAAATAACAACAATACCCTTAATTGTGTAGTTTGTAGCAATGTGGTAGGTTGTATTTAAAACCACCTCTCTCTCTCTCTCTCACTATATATATATATATAGGGTGCGTTTCTTTTGCAACCCAAGCAATTTGTACAAATTATGCAAACCAATTTTATAGCATCTCCAACAGCTTCTCCAAAATGGAGATTTGGGGGGGGGGGGGGGTTGCTCCAACAGCTTCCCCAAAACCTTCTCCAAAATGAAGAAAACGTGAGAGAGAAAATGAAAATCTCCAAATTTGGAGATATCTCCAAAAATGATTACACATGAGAGATAAATTATTTTTTATTCATTCCACCAATGAGATTGATTTAAAATAAATGTTTAGGAATGAGAAATAATATTTTATGAGTTGTATTGAATATTTTAATATTATAATTAATTGTGTAATCTCCAAAATGGAGAATCTGTTGGAGATGATAAGATGAAGATGATTTTTTTTAGAGATTTTCACTTTTTACTTCTCCATTTTGGAGAAGCTGTTGGAGATGCTCTTAGTCGTTCATCAAGTCTAATGAATATATGATTTTATTATGTTTCTTAATTTAAAATCATGATTATAATGAATAAACTTAACATTTACTAATTTAAAATCATGATTATAATAAATAAACTTAACATTTTCCATATATATCATAATCATTATTAATGAATCATAATCATTATCCATAAATATATCTATTGTTTCCTAATATAGTGATTTGCATAGTTTGTACAAATTGCTTGGGTTGCATCCTTAAAAAAGGTTGCAACCTTTGCAACCCACATCTTAACCGTCGGATTCATGATTGACGGTTACAATAGATATGGGGTCCAATATTTTTAATTAAAAAAACAGAAAAATAAAAATAAAATAACCGCCGATCATGAATCCGACGGTTAAGATGTGGGTTGCAAGGGTTGCAACCTTTTTAAAGGTTGCAAAATATCCTTCCACTATATATATATATAGGGGTGGGTTCAAACGAGAACATAGTGTGCTTAAAAGAATAAAGGGACAATTCTCAACCAATCATTTTTAAATTAATTCCAAAAATAATAGTTTCTAAAATTAAGAGTGAAAGGGCAATAAAATCATATTATGTTATGGATAATTTAGGACAGTATTAACTTCAAAAAAAAAGGGATTATAATATTTAATTCAAATAAAAAAAGAAATTTCTTCCTAATTTATCTCAACACGTCTCAATCTCTCCCCATTTTTTCTGAAAATAAATTCAAAATTCGTTTATCATGGTAAGCACAAGTGATTCGCTGCTATAATTAATTCAAATTTGGTTTATCATGTTAATCACAAGTGATCTGCTGCTATAAAATTCAAAATTCGTTTATCATGGTAATCATAAGTGATTCGCTGCTATAATGAATTCAAAAATGGTTTATCATGTTAATCACAAGTGATTTTGTACTAAATAACTTGGATATAATATTTGACACCAAAATCACATGTTATTTTGTTCTAAATACTTAACACCAAATTAATAATTAACACCAAAATCATATATGATTTCGTACTAAATAACTTGGCTATAATACTTAACACCAAAATCATATGTGATTTTGTTCTAAATACTTAACACCAAATTTATACTTAACACCAAAATCATATATGATTTGTACTAAATAGGAAGAAAAGTTGATTAGTTCAAATACGAACTATACATAATTAATATACATATGAAAAAATTGTGCCCACTATAGTAATTGGCACATAGTATAAGCAGCACCGGCAACCGGCGGCAGCAAAGCAGCACCGTAGTCAGCAGCACCGGCCACCGACGGCAGCATCGCAGTACCGTAGTCAACAGCAACGGCCACCGGCGACATCGAAGGAGCACAGCAGTAGGTTTATCGAATTCACCTGAATGATGCTGATGATGATTAGTGTTGTTGTAATTCTTCGATTTCCACCCGTCCGACGAGATTTGGAAGAACATCTTATTTACCACCGGATAACACCACATGTTGGTGGTGGTGCGTTGGTGGTGAGTATAACCCACCGCCGCTGACAGTCACAACCGTCGCAGCGGAAAATGGAGGAACGAAATCGAGTCAATAAGTAGTTTCTGAAGTGTTGGTGGTGGTTGAGTTATGTATCTTAAACCCACCACCACCGCCGCTGCCGTGGTGGTCCCGACCGGTACGGTTGCCGGAGTCATGGATTATCTTACTCAACTCATGAGTTTTGATGTTAGTACTTTGATGTATTGTGATCTTAAAATCTTAAATTCTTGAAAATGGATGTTCTTAAATCTTATGTATATTTTAGAGACATGAGCCATACGGTTTTGGGTCTTTGACTATTATATATTGGATAAGGACCTAATCGTGTTATGGATACTTCACACTTGTTAAACGTTGGAAAGTTTGTATGTCGACTTATGTAGCCACCTTGGCTTTATTGTTATAGTCAAACATTTATGATGCCATTTGGCTTGGTTTATACTTAGATGAGTTTTGGGACTTTGCCCGGTTTTAATGGCTCAATGTGGAGCTTGTTATATAAAATGCAATTATTGCATAAGTGTTGAATAATTACATGTTTGGGTGCGTTAGTCATCCAACTGAGTCATGTAATGTTTTAGACTATAATGCATTGGATCCATAGGTATATGAGTCTATTTACTTTAAACGTAGAGTTTTGATGTTCATGCTTAAGTCTAGTGAGTGGTCCCCAAATCATGGTTTGGAATTTTGCAGTGGTGCTCATGAGATCCGTATATGGGGCTAAGTCTTGCAGTGGTGCTCATGGGAGCCAGATACAGTGACTTGTGACTTTTGTGGTGAGACTCATATAGAGGTCGAGTAGACACTAGGGTCATTTGTGTATCTTGTGGTAGTGCTCAAAGGATCCATATACAGGGATCCATGGCCCGAAGTGAATCTCGAGAACGTGATAAGTGGATTAACTTTGTGTTCCTACCGCATTCGATGGAATCGGGTCTCCCCCGTCACCGAAAGATGTTATTTACGATATTCCCTTACCCATACTTCCAGTATTTGAAATGTACAATTTTAGTTATACAAATAGTATTTTGGTGAAGCACCTTGTCCGTGTGTTTCGGGAAATTGGGATGTTGAGAATTACTTAAAATGGGTGTTTCGTATTGGAAGTAACATGCTTTGTAAATAAATCCCTTTTTATAATTTATGAATTGAGGGATGATCGTGTTTAGTGTAAAATATTCGTTTTAAATGTTTTATGACTTATATGATGAAAAATGCTTTAACTCACTAGGTGTTAAGTCTAACACTTTTTCTTATCGACATGTATATCAGGTCTTAGATGTATCTGAACGGTGTTTGGAGCTTGGTGGAAGTTTCGGTAGGATGGCTTAGAGACGTCATCCGGTTTTAGGAAGATAGCGGACTATGGGGTTTTAGTAACATCCGATGTAACACCCCAAAAATAGGGGTAACAAAATTCCGAGATAAAAACGGAAATATGGTATATAAAATTGCCATAGCAAGAGCCTCCCAAAAATGGAGAAAGTATAAACATGTTTAATTACAGTTTGTAATTTAACGATAATAAACAATAACCAACTAATCTAGTTTCTACAACAGAAATAAGATTATAAAAAGGATGTCATCTATAAACCCAAAAGAATCTTCACCAAAAAGTGAGCCCACTTGCACTTCCCCAAGCTCACACGAAAGTCCGCCTAAATCTTCTTAATTGCGGTACCACTAGAACCTGAGATACACATTAACACCAAACAAGTGTTAGGCCAAAAGAGCCTAGTGAGTTTGAACAGTTAATAATAATCAGTTTAAGAATATATGTTTATAATACTAATAAGAATGGGTTCTCATATGTGGATTCAATGGGGGAGACCCACAACATCAATCAAGTTCCACCCAAAGAGTCGATACACCTTGATGCCAACTACCACGAGTGACATCCGAAAGGCCCGACATACTCGAGGACTACAACCATGGCATTACCTCGAATGGCGGAGGTCTAGGTACATACCTTTACGGTGGTACCCAAGACTATATCCTCCTAGTGTCTATTGACTTGGTTCGTCCAACAATATCATTAGTAGGCCTCAAAGCACATAGTTCCCACGACATGTTCATAATACCAACCATGGGTATGCAATTTAGACCATATGTCACATATATTATGTATAATTTTCACGTATGACTTTCACGTAGTTCCCTTTATCAATATACCCGTATTTTCACATAGGTTACAAATAAGTAATAAGCCACCAAGTTCCATGGTCCTTTGATCATTAAGTAAGCAATAAAATAACCTACCATCATTTAGGCATCATATAAATCACTTACCAAAAGTTAGGTCAAAACCCTTCACAAAGGATATTAACTCAAATAGTCAATATGACAGTGATCCGTCGATTTTTATTAGTAAAGGAGTTCCAAATAATCATTTAAGATATCCTCATCCAAGTATAGGTGGGATCATGAACCCATACATAAAGGAGCACACATAGCAAATAAGACATATCATGTAAGAATGCAAATAGAACAATAAGGAACATGAAAATGATGTGTATCTCGTTTTGACAATATTTAAGAACTCACCAACTAGGTTTTAAAGAAAACTAGAAACCGTGCAAACCCTAGAAATGAAGATATGAGAATAGGATGTTTGAGACTAGCTTTAAATGCTCCATGAAGTGCTCCCAAATGAAGAGAGTGAGCTCAATCAATGCTTCCAACAACCAAACCTTTGTATTAAATGTTGAGAGGGTTTAGAGGAGAAGAAATCGCCCAAAACCCTAAGTTTCTCGGTCTAGAACTGATTTTATGGAAATAATGGGAAGAAAAACAGGCTGATGGTTTATAAAGGAACCAGACCACTCGAGCGACTATGCCCGACGACTTTATCCATGGCATTGTCGTCGGCCAATGTCGTGGCCTCCTCCCCATATACGGTACATGTCTTGCAACTTTGACACGCGGTTGTGCCCTGATGGCACTATCACTGTCATTGTCGCCAGGGACGTACCGTATCCCTTTCACCCACGACGACTATGACACAGCTAGAATGCCAAGTGTCAATGTCGTCGGCCGGGGGTAAGATACATAAATCGGAGCCAGGGATTGCATTCCCCCCATCCCCGCCTCGTTGCCATCCCTAGTCTGTAGTAGCCCGCCAACCCCAAGAAGCTTTAGATTTTCATCGGGCTCGTAGGCGGTTCCCAACTTATCTTTGCCTCAATCTTCGCCGGATCTACCTTCACTCCGTCTTTAGACACCACATGGCCCAAGAATTGGACCTCTTGCAGCCAGAATTCGCATTTCGAGAACTTTGCAAACAATTTCTCCTTTCGGAGAACCTCCAACACCTCCCGCAAGTGCTTCCCATGCTCGACCTCGTCCCTTGAGTAGATTAAGATGTTGTCGATGAAAACGATCACAAATTTGTCCAGAAAAGTTCGGCATACACGATTCATCAAATTCATGAACACGGTCGGAGAGTTTGTCAAACCAAAGGGCATCACCAAAAACTCGTAGTGCACATATCTCGTTCGGAAGGCCGTCTTCGGAATGTCGTCCTTCTTCACTCTCACTTGATGGTATCTGGACCGAAGGTTGATCTTCGAAAAGCATCCTGTGCCTTGGATTTGATCAAAAAGATCGTGTATTCGAGGTAGTGGATATTTGTTCTTCACCGTAACTTTCTTCAACTCTCGGTAATCTATGCACATTCACATAGATCCGTCTTTCTTCTTCACGAACAAAACTGGGGCTTCCCAAGCCGATGAGCTCGGTCGTATGAATACCTTCTCCAAAAGTTCTTGAAGTTGTGACATCATCTCTTGCATTTCTGTCGATGCCAAACGGTAGGGGGCACGGGCAATCGGGGCCGTTCCCGGAGTTAGGTCGATTTGAAATCTCCACTTGACGTTCAGGTGGTAGCGCAGGTAGGTCTTCCGGAAAGACATCCGGGTAGTCTTGCACGATCATCACGTCTTCTACATATTTCTTCTCCTTCTTTGCGTCTACCATATAAGCTAGAAACGAGAGGCACCCCTTTGCCAGGAATTTGCGCGCCTTAAGAGATGAGATGATAAGGTTACTCCTCTTCCCTTTCTCTCCATAAATAGTGACTGCACCACCTCCCGACAAAGGCATATGGATAATCTTTTTGGAACACAAGATATTGGCCTCATGCCTAACCAACCAATCCATGTCTATGACTACATCAAAGCCGCTTATAGCCATAGGTAACAAATCTACTCCAAAGGAATTCCCATCGACCTCTAGGGTACAGTCATTAAAGCACTCTCGGATAATCACTTGGTCCCCATTAGACACCTCTACAACCAAAGCATCTGGAAGGGTACTACTAGGAGTGACAAATTGTTTACAGAAAGTACTTAACACAAAAGAGCACGTTGCACCCGGATCAAACAACACACGAGCGGGCAAAAAGTTTACTAGGAACGTACCCGATACAACATCAACGGTCTCCTTCGCTTCTTCGGTAGTCATCTGGAATGCTCGGCGCCCTCGGAGTTTGCTCGACCCTTGTCATCGACCCAAAATAATTTCCACGGCCACCACTTGCAAGCTTCAGGCACTCTCTTAATGTGTCCTGGTTCGCGGCATTCAAAGCATACTGGCACCCGGATGGGGAAGTCTCAGATCGCATGGCCCTTCTTCCCGCACTTAGCACATTCACCGGGTCCCGATTGAGGTCTTGGGTTGCATAGGCCAAAATATTTGGTCTTGCACTTGTGACACCATCTTGCTTCACGACGGGAGTCTCCAAACCTCCCGCCCACAAAGGGCTTAGACTGACGTACCGGCCCAGACGGCCCTTCCACTTTCTTTTCTCACCAACAATTCCTTTCTCCTCCTTTCCTTGAGCGATGTCGTCCTCAACAAATAATGACTCCTCAATCGCCTCCTCTAACGTCGACACCTTGGCGTTTCTCACCGTCGTTTTCATCTCGGTTGGCAGTCCCAACTGGTAGGCCTTTATCTTCATCTTCTCGTCGGGAGCCAGATGCTCCACTAAGCTCAACTTCTCCAAGAACTGTTTCGAGTAGTCAGAAATATACATGATACCCTTCTTCAGGTTCCGAAATTCCAATTCGATCTTGTCTAAAGCTCTCTCGCTGCAATACTTGTCTAGAATCTTCTTTTTGAACGTTGGACACGAGAGTTTGGCCAACACTTAGGGAGTGAGGGAGGATCGAGTGAGATTCCACCAAGTTAGGTCCTCGCCCTTGAGCAAATGAGAGGCAAATTTGACCCTTTGAGAGTCATCACATTCACTATCTTCGAACACCATCTCCATCTCACGAATCCAATACATGCAACTGACGGGCTCGGTAGTACCTGCAAATTCTAGTGGCTTGCACCCCTGAAAAGTCTTATATGTGCACCCCGTCTCCCTCCTCTTGTCTCGGACTATCCCTTGCTCCTCAGTACCGACGACATTTACTCCACCTCCCGACCCCATCACGACATTCTCTGCCACCGTTTCGGGTCGTCGGTGACTGGCGTCGCGGTCTTCCAATATTTTCATGAAGAATTCATGTTGTTGTGTAATCGCTGAGTTCATGGCTTACATCATACTATCCTTGATTCGAGTTTCGAGGGTCACCTCCTCGATGATCGGGTTGTTAGTGGCAATGTTCACCCACATAATATGTTAAGGTCCCCCGCCCAAGACTGTGGGTATGGAAGGACCCACAACGGTCAGGACCAAAGGAGGTTGGTCGGCGGTAGATTCGTCCTCCACGTTACCCTCTCGTGGGGTTGGTAACCGACTCCGGGTATTTACCATGATTATCTGCCATACACACACGAGAATGAGATTGAGAAAAGACTAAGTGAGTTTAAACTCAAGGTACGTACTAATACATTCATTAATTATCATAACAACTGTAAATCAAGTAAGCTTACGTAACAACACATTCATAATAGCATTAGCTAAGTGAAATTATGAAGGGATTATACACAAGGATTTTTGTCACCATCATCACAACTCTTAATTAGTGTAATTCCATAGATCCTAATACTCTCCCCACCTATGGATTTTACCCGAAGGTGGATAACCTATCGTTAACGCTTACAGCTTAAGTCTAGATATGCTAAGGTCGATACATACTTCACTTAACTAAGACTCTGATACCAACTTGTAACACCCCAAAAATAGGGGTAACAAAATTCCGAAATAAAAACGGAAATATGGTATATAAAATTGCCATAGCAAGAGCCTCCCAAAAATGGGAAAAGTATAAACCTGTTTAATTACAATTTGTAATTTAACGGTAATAAACAACAACCAACTAATCTAATTTCTACAACAAAAATAATATTACAAAAACGGTGACGTCTATAAACCGAAAAGAATCTTCACCAAAAACTGCGTACACTTGCACTTCCCCAAGCTCACACGAAAGTCCGCCTAAACCTTCTTAATTGCGGCACCACTAGAACTTAAGATACACATTGACACCAAACAAGTGTTAGGCCAAAAGAGCCTAGTGAGTTTGAACAGTTAAATAATAATCAATTTAAGAACATATGTTTATAATACTTATAAAAATGGGTTCTCATATGTGGAGTCAATGGGGAAGATCCATAACACCAATCAAGTTCCACCCAAAGAGTCGATACACCTTGATGTCAACTACCACGCGTGACATCCGAAAGGCCCGGCACACCCGAGGACTACAACCATGGCATTACCTCGAATGTCGGAGGTCTAGGTACATACCTTTACGGTGGAACCCAAGACTATATCCTCCTAGTGTCTACTGACTTGGTTCGTCCAACAATATCATTAGTAGGCCTCAAATCACATAGTTCCCATGACATGTTCACAATACCAACCATAGGTAAGCAATTTAGACTGTATGTCACATACATTATGTATAATTTCCACGTATGACTTTCACGTAGTTCCCTTTATCAATATACACGTATTTTCACATAGGGTACAAATAAGTAATAGGCCACCAAGTTCCATGGTCCTTTGATCATTAAGAAAGCAATAGAATAACCTACCATCATTTAGGCATTATATAAACCACTTACCAAAAATTTGGTGAAAACCCTTCACAAAGGATATTAACTCAAATAGTCAATAGGATAGTGATCCCTCGATTATTATTAGTAAAGAAGTTCCAAATAATCATTTAAGATATCCCCATCCAAGTATAGGTGGGATCATGAACCCATACATAAATGAGCACACATAGCAAATAAGACATATCATGTAAGAATGCAAATAGGACAATAAGGAACATGAAAATGATGTGTATCTAGTTTTGACAATATTTAAGAACTCACCAACTAGGTTTTAAAGAAAACCTAAAAACCGTGCAAACCCTATAAATGAAGATATGAGAAGAGGATGCTTGATACTAGCTTTAAATGCTCAAATAAGTGCTCCCAAATGAAGAGAGGAAGCTCAATCAATGCTTCCACCAACCAAGCCTTTGCATTAAATGTTGAGAGGGTTTAGAGGAGAAGAAAGCACCCAAAAACCCTAAGGGGGTGTTTGGTTCGCGGAATTGGATGGAATTAAATGGAATTGGAATGTCCAAATCCATTGACCAAATTCCAAAGTCTTGTTTGGTTCACATAATTAAAACTAAGGAATCCTGCGGATTCCATCAAATTCCTTCAAACACGGATTTCACAATTCCACGGGGTATCCTATGGAATTCATTTTCTTTCCAACAGATTCCAATTCCAATTCCAATTCCATCCAACCAAACGCGACCAAAATGCGTGGTCAAATTCCAATTCCAATTCATTCAAAGTCAAATTCCTTGATGAATTCCAATTCCATCGAATTCCATTCCATGAACCAAACGCCACCTAAGTTTCTCGGTCTAGAATTGATTTTATGGAAATAATGGGAAGAAAAACGGGTTGATGGCTTATAAAGGAACCATACCACTCGGGCGATTATTCCCGGCTACTTTGCCCATGGAATTGTCGCCGGCCAATGTCGCGGCCTCCTCCCCATATACGGTACATGTCTCGCGACTTTGACACGTGGTTGTGCCCTGATGGCACTCTCGTTGTCATTGTCGCCAGGGACGTATCATATCCCTTTCATCCACGACGACTATGACACGACTAGAATGCCAAGTGTCAATGTCGCCGGCCATCCCAGTGCTTGACTTTAGGGGTGTTCAAAAAAAACCGTTGGACCGCTCAAACTGGTCGAACCAAGTCAAACCGGACCGTTTTTGGCGGTTTGAGCGATCTAGCGGTTCGATCTGGTCTGAAAATTTGCCAAACCGGGCGGTCCGGACTGGTCTGCGGTCTGGAGGTTTTTTTGGGCAGTTTGGACCAAACCGACCGCCAAATACATATATATATATATATATATATTATTTTTTATATATACATTTATATCCATTATCCAACCAATGTTATCTTAAATATATTCGGTTAGGCCCAATGTTATCTTAAAATCCAACCCAAACATAAAATCTATTTTTGATTTTTGACATTTAAAACATAAAATCTATTTTGACATTTTTATCTTAAATATCACGTCGACTTCAGGCTTCACAATTCAGTAGTTCACGTTCGTTCAAGCTTCTTCTGTTCTTCATAGTTCACTTTTTTTAGTTTGCATATTATTTTTTTGACTGTTTTGTTGGGATATTTTGTTTAGTTTTTGTGGACTTTGATTAATTCAAATCATCAAATGGACTCAATCCAATGAACTTTAAAATTCAAAATTATATATGTTTTTTTAAGTTTAAACTTTAAAACCCATAAAAGGTCCAAACCACCTAAACCGTGGTCTGGTTTGACCGGTTTGGGCACTTGATATCAAACCGCCCGGTTTGAAAATTTGATAAACCGCCATTTGCGGTTCGGTTTGTGGTCTGAGGGGTTAAACCGCCCTAATTGACTTCGTCGTGTCCCGATCTTCCGACTAGGCTAGGATAGCATGAAAGGTTTCGAATTTAATTCACAAGGCATAAGTAACCAAAACACATAAACAAAAAGATAAAACGGGAGGTTTTCGCTTCAAGATAATTTTACGGGTGTTACACCCAACTTATTCTATCTCCGTTTGAAGAGTTAGATAGTTCCATTAGAACTCTGTTACAGGCTTTAGTATTCTTTCCTTTGTAAACTTTAGTTATTTGAAATCTCAAGTTATGTACTAAAAGGTTTTTGTAAGTTTTTATTTATCTATTATTTTCAAATTTTAGGAGTGTTACAACAGATTATTTATAGTATTTCTAAAAAAGTGTTCGTGTGTTTACCTTGTGTGCACATTTAATTGTGTATGTATGTATATGTTATGGAGATGAAAGAGAAGAGATGAGAGAGTGTTTTTTAAAATTAAATTACATTTTTTTAACTAATTTTATGTGGTATAAATTGGATCTCACGGATTAGGAAGTTCTTAAAAGAAGGCTCTCATTTGTATATTATCTTTTTTATTAAATATTATGCTATAAATATAGACAAATGGTCGTCTAAGAGAAAGAGTTAAGGTGAGAAGGAATTTGGACCCTTGATCACTTTTAATCTCAAACCAACCCATGAATTGCGTTTTAGAAGGATATTGATCCAATGCATCTCATTAGTGTTGATCTTCAATTAGGATTGACTTAAGGGTGAAGACCCCTTCTCACATTCTCATTATAACTTTCATTCTCACCTAAACCCAACCCTATAAATATATACATATACATACATATATATAGAGTTGGGTTCTGGTGAGAAGTTGAGATTAACGTGTGAAGCGTGAGAAGTGATTATCAACCGTTGTATGAAAAATGGATTCACATTAGGTTCAGATGCACCTGATAAGATGCACCAAATCAATTCCCTTCTAAGCCGTAATTCATGGGAGGACATTTGATTAAAAATGATCAACGATTCAGATCCAGTTCTCACGCTTTTCATGTTAACCTCAACCTCTCACACGATAATCAAATGAGAACCACAAAAAGGTTGAAAATCGTGAGAACCAATCTGAGTCGTAATTTGGTTTTGATCAAATGGTTTTTACTTGAAAACTGCTTCACCACATGAAAATGGCATAATTGTCATTTTGGTAACAAAGATTCACCAAATGAAACACATACTTATCAATTAAATCATAATAAAAATTATTATTTTTATAAAGTTAATAATGAGAGTGTTTCATCTATATGTTATTTCATCAGATGAAATATACGGATTCACTAGATGAAATACACAAATTCACGAGATGAAACACGCAGATTCACCAAATGAAACACGCAAATTCAACAGATTTGCCTTATGTGTTTCATAAGGTGAATCAAACACCATGTTCCAACAAGCACCACCATACATAAATCCCTATTTAAACACAATTGAATCCCAAGATCATCAATACAAACAAATTATACATAAATACAAACTAAACCAACCACAAATTTCATGAAAACTAAATCAAGTCAAGAACAACCAAAAATCCTAACTCAAAATCGAAGAGCAATCTAAGAAAATCCCAACTCAAACTCAAGAACGATAAAAAACCTAACTCACCATGTTCGATTTCTTGGGTCGATTTTTGTAACACCCGTAAATTCTTAAGGTAAGTATCCTGCCTCTCTTAATACATTAATTGTGCTTATGTGTGAATACTTGTCTTTGTGCACACCTTTATGATCAAGGTTTTGTCGAAGGGTCATATAATTGAATTACCTTTGTTAATCGTTCAAACCTCGCACTCGTCATCGAATTTGGTTAAGTTTTGGACTGTTTTGGGATGCCAGCGATTGTGCCTGGCGATTGTGCCATTGGCACTATCGCCGAAGGCGTACCGTGGGTTGTTGGATGCCAGCGATTGTGCCACGCGATTGTGCCTTGGGACTATCGCCGAAGGCACTATCGTCGGGCTTGTACCGTGGGGGTGGGGATCTCCGCGATTGTGACAAGCGATAGTGCCCATGGCACTATCGCCCGCGTGGTCTGGTTGATTTAAAATACTTTGGCAGTCTCATTTCTCACAATAACACTTTACAAAAAACGGGAGAGCTCTTCTTGGAGGCAATTTTTAGGGTTTCATCACCTACCTCATTCATTTCAAGAGTTTTGGGTTGTTGGGAGCATTAAGTGGTCATCAAGCTTCATCCGAGTGTCCCCATTGAAGTGTTCTTCAAGATTCTCATTTCTCACCTTCAAGTCTCATCTTCTCCAACTTCTAGGGTTTCCATATTTTCTAGGTTTTGGGTTCAAAACCTAGATTGTGATTTTACTAAACCTTTGTTAAAACTAGATACACATCATAATATCCTATTTGCTACTTTATTTCTATATGTTCAAATGTTTGGGGATTCCTTCATGAAAATAGTTGGAAGATGTATATATATGGATGGTTTGCCATGATTATTGTTATATGTATCATTATTTGGGATTTGTCGCATAGATACAAAATGTGGGTACCTTAATGTGTTAAATGTATGCATATATGGGCATGGTGATAATTCTAGTTGGAACACTATTTTGGTGATATGTTTATATGCATAATGAGCATGATTTACATTGGGTCTTTTGTTAGACATCATAAGGATAAGGTGGTAATATTATACCCGTAGTTGGTATTGAATAGTGTGGGTTGAAATATATCTAAAAGGCCCCTTATAAATGTTATGTGGACGAACCAAGTCAGTACACTAGGAGGATATAGTCTTGGGAGCCACTGTGATGGTATGTGCCTAGACCTCCGCCACTCGGGGAATTTTCTGAGCGATAGTCTTCGGG
Organism: Arctium lappa; assembly: GCA_023525745.1. Lineage (NCBI taxonomy): Eukaryota > Viridiplantae > Streptophyta > Magnoliopsida > Asterales > Asteraceae > Arctium > Arctium lappa. Next base: position 37,828,502 of record CM042063.1, on the reverse strand, counting down.
TGGGCCGGGCCTTTGGGGTGTTCCTTGTTAAGGGCATCAAGGTATATCGACTCTTGGGTGGGACTTGATTGGTGCTATGTGTCTCCCCTATTGACTCCACATTTGTTGAACTATGGTTAATTGTTGATAAGTAATGTGACTGTTCATGCATGCTTATTATTGTTCAACTCACTAGGCTTTTTGGCCTAACACTTGTTTGGTGTCGATGTGTATCTCAGGTTCTAGCGGCGGCGGTCTTAAGCAGGTTTAGTTGCTTTGGGGTGAGAGCTTGGGGAATTGCACATGGAAGCGTTATACTTTTGGATATAGACCGTTTGGGTCTATAAATGACAACCCTTTTTGTAATCTCTTTTCTAGACGTAGAAATAAGATTTGTTGGTTGTTGTTAATTGTCCGTTTAATTACAATTGTGATTAAACAGGTTATTTATATATATATATATATTCCCCATTTTTGGGAGGCTCTTACTATGGAAATTTTAGCATACCTCATGTATGTTTTCCGGATTTTTGTTATCCCTATTTTTAGGGTGTTACAAGTTAGTATTAGAGCTTTAGTTTAAGTGAACTAGGTATTGTTTAGCATATCTAGACTTAAGCTTTAGACTTTATGACTTCACTGTCCATTTGGGGTAGGAATCCTAGGTGGGGAGAGCGTTAGGATTTCGGAATTACTGTAATTGAAAGTTGTGATGATGGTGACAAGAATACTTGTGTATGGTTCGTTCATAATTTCACTTAGCTACTGCTATTATGAATGCATTGTTACGTGAGCATGCTTGGTTGCTTCTATTACAATAATTGATGAAGGTAGTAGTACGTACAATGAGTTCAACTCGCTTAGTCTTTTCTCAATCTATTTCTCGTGCGTGCATGGCAGATTTTAATGGTAAACACTCGAAGTAGATTACCGGACATGCCAGAAGGGCAACCAGAAGTGGAATCTGCAGTAGTACGACCCCCGGTGGGGGCAACCTCCGATGACATTCCTATACCCAGAATCTTGGCAGGAGGGCCTGAGCACATTCCGTGCCGGAACCTCAACACAGGTGATGTCATCATGGAGGAAGTTACCATGGAGACCCGACTTCGAGATAGCATGATGTTGTCCATGAATGCGGCTTTGGCTCAACAACAGTTGGCCATGACTTCGGCCATGACCCAACAACAAGAGTTTTTCATGAAGCTTCTAGAAGATCGAGACGTCAGTGACCGTCAACCCGAGACTATGGCTGAAAACGTTATTGTGGGGTCGGGTGGACCGAATGTAGTAACGGTTGAAGAACCATCTGCTGAGGGAATCAGATCAAAGATTAAAGGGTGTACCTACAAGACGTTTTTGGGGTGTCACCCTAAGGAGTTTGCTGGTTCCGACAACCCGGTTACTTGTATGTACTGGCTTAAGGAGTTAGAGATGGCTTTCGAGTCCAGTGAATGCGATCCTTCTCAATGGGTCAAGTTTGCTTCTCAGCTACTTCGGGGAGAGGCTCTGATTTGGTGGAACCTCACACGATCCTCCCTCACCCCGGAAGTTCTGGCTAAGCTAACTTGGACGGTGTTCAAGGAGAAGATCATGGACAAATACTGCAGCGAGCAGTCGTTGGACAAGTTGGAGCAGGAGTTCCGAGATCTGAAGAAAGGGAATATGTCGATTGTTGGCTACTCTAAGCTCTTCTTGGAGAAGCTAAACTTGGTGGGACATCTAGTCCCCGACGAAAAGTCAAAGATGAAAGCATATCAACAGGTTTTACCAGCTGGAATGCGAACGAATATAAGAAATGCTAAGTGTTCGACTCTACAAGAGGTTATCGAGGAGTCCTTACTCATTGAGGACGACATCAATTCGAAAAGGGATGAGAAGAGGTACGTTGGTGAGAAACGGAAGTGGGAGGGGCCATCTGGGACCGTTCGTCAATCTTGACCCTTTGTAAGCGGGAGATCGGGTGATCAACGCCGTGAAGATCGGTGGTGCCACAAGTGCAGGTCAAAGCACTCGGGGTCGTGTGCTATAAGGACTCTCTCCGGTCCAGCCGGGTGTAACAAGTGTGGTAAGAAAAAACACACGACTCGAGAGTGTTCCCTCTGTGGGGCGGTTTGCTATGAATGCGGAGAGCCGGGGCATATGAAGCGAGAGTGTCCAAGGCTGGTTAGAGGAGGTGGTGGAAATTCTGTGGGTTCGACGACTAGGGTCGAGCAACCATCACGGGCACCGAGTCGAGCTTTCCAGATGACTACCGAGGAGGCAAAGGAGACCGCGGATGTTGTTTCGGGTACGTTTCTAGTAAACTCCATGCCTGCTCGTGTCTTGTTTGATTCGGGTGCTACATGCTCTTTTGTGTCGGATGCTTTCTGTAAATAATTCACCACTCCTATTAGTGTTCTTCCCGATGCGTTAGTAGTAGAAATGGATAATGGGGATCAAGTGATCATTCGTGACCGTTTTTGTGATTGCACTCTAGAGATCGATGGAAATTCTTTCGGTGTAGATTTACTACCTATGGCTATAGGAGGGTTTGATGTAGTCATAGGCATGGATTGGTTAGTAAGGTATAAAGCGGACATCTTTTGCTCCAAAAATATAATCCAAGTACCATTACCAGAAAATGGGGTAGCTACCATCTATGGAGAGAAAGGAAAGAGGAATAATCCTGTTATCTCATCTCTTAAGGCTCGCAAGTTTTTAGTGAAGGGCTACCCTTCGTACTTGGCCTACGTTGTGGACGCAAAGAAAGAAAAGAAGTCGGTGGGGGATGTGGGGGTAGTGCGAGATTATCCGGACGTCTTTCCGGAAGACTTACCCGGATTACCGCCGGAACGACAAGTAGAGTTTTAGATTGACCTCACACCGGGAGCGACTCCGATAGCTCGTGCTCCTTATCGTTTGGCACCGACAGAAATGAAGGAGATGATGACGCAACTTCAAGAGTTGTTGGAGAAGGGCTTCATTCGACCAAGTTCGTCACCTTGGGGAGCACCGCTTTTGTTCGTGAAGAAGAAAGATGGATCCATGCGGATGTGCATAGATTATCGGGAGTTAAACAAAGTCACGGTGAAGAACAAGTACCTTCTACCTCGCATCGACGACCTTTTTGATCAACTCCAAGGGGCGGGATGTTTCTCGAAGATTGACCTTCGGTCCGGTTATCATCAAGTGAGAGTGAAGAACGAAGATATTCCGAAAACGGCTTTTCGAACGAGATACGGTCATTATGAGTTCTTGGTGATGCCGTTTGGCTTAACCAATGCTTCGGCCGTATTCATGGATTTGATGAACCGTGTGTGTCGCCCATTTTTGGATAAATACGTGATCGTCTTCATCGACGATATTTTAATATATTCAAGGGATGAGTCCGAACATGGAAGACACTTACGGGAAGTATTAGAAGTTCTAAGAAGGGAGAAACTGTTCGCGAAATTCTCGAAGTGCGAATTTTGGCTTCAAGAAGTGCAATTCTTGGGGCATGTGGTATCAAAGGACGGGGTAAAGGTGGACCCGGCAAAGATCGAGAAAATGATGAGTTGGGAACCCCCAACAAGTCCGATGGAGATTCGAAGTTTCTTGGGTTTAGCGGGTTACTACCGGCGTTTCATTCAGGATTTCTCAAAGACGGCTACACCGCTCACTTCTATTACAAGGAAGAACGTCAAGTTTCTTTGGACCGATGCACAAGAGCAAGCGTTTCAGACGCTCAAGAGGAAGTTGTGTGAAGCCCCGATCTTGTCCTTACCCGATGGATCGGAAGACTTTGTGGTGTATAGTGACGCTTCCAAAATGGGACTTGGGTGCGTACTAATGCAAAGGGGGAAAGCGTGATTCCTTTGTCGGAAATTCGGGTGGACAATAGGAATCGCTGTGTGGAAGAACCGGAATCGAATTTAGAATCGAAAGTGAAGAAGTTGAGGCATAAAGACATGGTTATGGTTAAAGTCCAATGGAAGCACCATCGGGGTGCTAACATTACTTGGGAGTCCGAGGATGATATGAAGAAGCGTTATCCTCACTTGTTTACTTAGGGTAAGATTTCGGGGACGAAATCCCAATTAGGTGGGGAGGATTGTAACACCCGTAAATTCTTAAGGTAAGTATCATGTCTCTCTTAATACATTAATTGTTCTTATGTGTGAATACTTGTCTTTGTGCACACCTTTATGATCAAGGTTTTGTCGAAGGGTCATATAATTGAATTACCTTTGTTAATCGTTCAAACCTCACACTCGTCATCGAATTTGGTTAAGTTTTGGACTGTTTTGGGATGCCAGCGATTGTGCCTGGCGATTGTGCCATTGGCACTATCGCCGAAGGCGTACCGTGGGCTGTTGGATGCCAGCGATTGTGCCACGCGATTGTGCCTTGGGACTATCGCCGAAGGCACTATCGTCGGGCTTGTACCGTGGGGGTGGGGATCTCCGCGATTGTGACAAGCGATAGTGCCCATGGCACTATCGCCCGCGTGGTCTGGTTGATTTAAAATACTTTGGCAGTCTCATTTCTCACAATAACACTTTACAAAAAATGGGAGAGCTCTTCTTGGAGGCGGTTTTTAGGGTTTCAACACCTACCTCATTCATTTCTAGAGTTTTGGGTTGTTGGGAGCATTAAGTGGACATCAAGCTTCATTCGAGTGTCACCATTGAAGTGTTCTTCAAGATTCTCATTTCTCACTGTAGATCCCAGTGCAGTGCCCTTCAAGTCTCATCTTCTCCAACTTCTAGGGTTTCCATATTTTCTAGGTTTTGGGTTCAAAACCTAGATTGTGAATTTACTAAACCTTTGTTAAAACTAGATACACATCATAATATCCTATTTGCTACTTTATTTCTATATGTTCAAATGTTTGGGGATTCCTTCATGAAAATAGTTGGAAGATGTATATATATGGATGGTTTGCCATTATTATTGTTATATGTATCATTATTTGGGATTTGTCACATAGATACAAAATGTAGGTACCTTGATGTGTTAAATGTATGCATATATGGGCATGGAGATAATTCTAGTTAGAACACTATTTTGGTGATATGTTTATATGCATAATGAGCATGATTTACATTGGGTCTTTTGTTAGACATCATAAGGATAAGGTGGTAATATTATACCCGTAGTTGGTATTGAATAGTGTGGGTTGAAATATATCTAAAGGGCCCCTTATAAATGTTATGTGGACGAACCAAGTCAGTACACTAGGAGGATATAGTCTTGGGCGCCACTGTGATGGTATGTGCCTAGACCTCCGCCACTCGGGGAATTTTCTGAGCGATAGTTTTCGGGTGGGCCGGGCCTTTGGGGTGTTCCTTGTTAAGGGCATCAAGGTATATCGACTCTTGGGTGGGACTTGATTGGTGCTATGGGTCTCCCCTATTGACTCCACATTTGTTGAACTATGGTTAATTGCTGATAAGTAATGTGACTGTTCATGCATGCTTATTATTGTTCAACTCACTAGGCTTTTTGGCCTAACACTTGTTTGGTGTCGATGTGTATCTCAGGTTCTAGCGGCGGCGGTCTTAAGCAGGTTTAGCTGCTTTGGGGTGAGAGCTTGGGGAATTGCACATGGACGCGTTATACTTTTGGATATAGACCGTTTGGGTCTATAGATGACAACCCTTTTTGTAATCTCTTTTCTAGACGTAGAAATTAGATTAGTTGTTTGTCGTTAATTGTCCGTTAAATTACAATTGTGATTAAGCAGGTTATTTTTATATATATATTCCCCATTTTTGGGAGGCTCTTGCTATGGAAATTTTAGCATACCTCATGTCCGTTTTTCGGATTTTTGTTATCCCTATTTTTAGGGTGTTACAATTTTGGGTTTGAAGAACACTTACATCTCAGATCCGATTTATGGGTTCGAAGAACACCTCCATCCCAGATCCGATTTATAGGTTCGATTTCTTGGTTTGATTCTGGGTTCGAATAATACCTCAATCCCAGATCCGATTTCTGGGTTCGATTTCTTGCTTCAATTTTGGCTTCGAAGAACACTGTCGTCTTCAACGATCCAGGAAAAATCTATGGCTTCATCAACACCAAATCCGACCTCTTCAAATGTGACGGTGAATGGTACAAGGAACACCGAAAAAACACCATTATGTTGTTGAAGTAAGAACAAGAATGGTACATGGGCATTATCACCGCAAAACGTCGTGTTCATCCCGGTCGTTGTGTACAGATAGCAACGACAACGATTATGGCTATGATTGGAGTTATCACCGATCGAGAGAAAATCGATCCACCTCTCAAATTTGGAACTGTCAACAGGGTTTGATGTTTGTTGTTGATTAGGGTTTGATTTTTCATTTTTGTTGTTGACTATGTATTGGATGTAATTGTCATAAATACCCCTTTCATCTTTCTATATTTTTAATAATTAGTTTCAGATTTCAAGAATGTCACAAAAATGCCATTGTGTTCCATAACCTTTGTTAAAACCCTTTGGATGATTGAGAGTGGTCCTCATGGTTTATTAATCTTTTTTTGGTCCTCACATGATTTGTCAGGATCTTAATTCTAAACAAGAATAAACACTCAGAAACAATATCAAAGGAGTTTGCAGAATAACACTTTGATATTCAATAATTAATGGAACACAGTAAATCAGAATAAGAACTTGCAAACTTTATTGAATGATTATAAATTTACAAGATTCAACACACAACCTCAATATTGATGAACATGCTCACCAATACGAATTCTGCTTCTCTAGAATTAGAATTACAAACCTTGAGGTTGATTCTCTCTATCAAAACAAAAACTCAGAATTCTAAAGTTATATTAAACTATTCTGACTAATTCTATATATACTGAAGATAATTACAAATAATAAAAGATCTTCAAAAATTAGTCTTCCATATTTATCTTCAAATAATCCAGCTGTCATCCTTGCCATGCGAAGTCTTCATCATCTCATAAGCAGCACTAAGTTCAAGAGCAGTATTAATACTTTGAGAAGTATTAACCTTCAGCAGTACAAACTACTAGCAGTAGTAATCTCCTCTAGCAGCATTAACCTTGACTTAGCAGTACTAATCTTGTTCAGCAGTATTAACTTCACTCAGCAACATTAATCTCAGAAGTAGTAACCATTTAGTTCCAGCAGCATTAACCATACTTGTATATTTCTGAATTTCCCAACAATCTCCCCCTAACTTGACTTTTAGGAAGAGAAGTCAAGTTCTTCATATGATCTTCTTAGATGCTCCCAAAACTTCATGATTCATACCCCTGTATTCACATTCAGCCCCAAGCTTTGATTGATTGTTCTTTGAATCAAATATTTAGCCATCTTTGAATCTGAAACACATCCTAGCTTCTTCTTCAGCATTGCATGAAGCTTTAGTCTGCTGTAATTGTACACTCTATCCACTAGGAAGTACTCTATGTGATTTATATCCATAGTTATTGCATATACTCCACTAGCTTCATATAGAGTCCAATTATTGACTGTTTTGAACACATTCCTGATCACATGCTCTACTTCATCAGGCTTGAACATCATACACAGATACTCCATCACCAGTTTAGTAATTGAAATCCTTGAAGCTTTCAGTTTATCTGCATACAACTTCATTCCTATATCAAACATTTCTTCAATATCTGACCTAGAGCATGTTCTGACAATCTTTGCCCAAGTGTTGAATACCTCATACTTTTCATCCTTCCTCTTGAGCCTTATGTATTCCTTTCCATCCACTGTCAATGTATCCCAGAGAATAACCTCAGGAGGCTTAACTCCTACAGGTTCTGCTGAAGTTGGTTCAGGCTCTTTGTCCATCACTACCATATACATATTTACATCATCTGTACTTGATGGCTCTTTCTGTTCAGATGACTCAGGTGCCCCTTCTTCTTCAGCAACCTTCTCAGCCTCTCCTTCAGCTATTCTAGACTTCTTGGTTGACTTTCTCCTTGCCATCATCTTGGTTCTCTTTAAAGTCCTTAGGCTTTCACCCAGAGTGGCTTCTTTCTTTGGTGGTGTTTCTTTCTCATCTGGAAAAGGTTTTTCTATCATGAAATCATTGCTTTCTTTCATTCTCTTCTCCATCTCCATCCTGGCAGTTTCATTCCCTTGAAGCTTGGTCATTTCAGAATTGTACAGCTCTTTGATCTGCTCAAATGTCATCTAGGAGAACATCTCCTTTCTGACTCCTACATCACCCTTGAGAAAAGTTATCATCTTGTTTCTCTCTTGAGTACCAAAGAAAGTCTTTGAGGGTTGTCTCTTCTTTGCAGCTGTTTTTATCATTTCAGTCTTCTTTAGAGATTTTGCTTTCTTCTTTGTTAATTCTGTTGCCAGGCTTTGTTGATAGGCTTCATTCAGTACAACAACTAGAGCCTTTGCCATCTCTTTGTCCTTTTCAACCTGAATCCTTTCTTCCTTTTCAATATCAGCCTGTATCTTCCTGGCCAAAGCTTCATCTAATTCAACCAACCTTTGCTTTTTGATTGGTTGATCAGATTCCACCATTTTTGCTTTGCCTTTGTCTTTGTTCACCTTCTTCTCTAAATTTGGTTTCTTGATCACTTCACCTTGTTCTTTGATGACAACTCCTTTGGCCTTTGAGGAGACCTTGGGAGTATCATGTTTGGATTTAATTAAGGTCTCAACAATTTCAAGATCTGTTAAAACTTCTTGCACTATTTCTGCTGCTTCTTTCAGTTCAGCAGTATTAACCATTTCTGCTGCTTTGCTTGAACCAGCAGCATTAATGGTTTCTGCTGCTTGCTCTTTTACTGCTGCTTGATCTGATGTTTCTGCTGCTTGTACATAATCTGTTTCTTTTTCTATTTCTGCTTCTTTCTCCCCCTCAACATCAACTTTCTCCTCTTTTTCTGGAGCATCGTCCCTGTTGACATCAGCTTCTGACTCCCCCTTTTTGGGAGCATCAGTCACTGGTTCCCTTCTTTTAAGCACAAACTGCCTCCTCTTCTTTTTCTGGAGCAATCTCTTTACCATATTCTTCAGTTTGGAAATCTGAGCTTGTTGAGACAAGACTATTAGTTTCAGCTCGTCTATGTCTTTTCCTTGGTTGATGACATCCAAGTTGATATTTCCCATAACATCCATCAATTCTTGATAGTTATATCTGTCATCACTTTCTCCAGAAGTGTTACCCTCTTTTGAAGGATCATTGGATCTTTTTGTAGTGGGAGCCTTCTGTCTAACAGAAGCACTCTCCACCCCCGTGGGTTCTTGGCACCAGGGACCTTTGGATGATTGCTCACCCAAATTTTCCATGGGGAAGGTCTTATTTATGTTACCACTGACCTCCTCTGTGCTAGCAGGAGTAGTGGCAGCCTTAGCACCCATATGTTCAAATATCTCCTCAGTGAGCACCTCCTTGGGGTTGGGAGACACCCCTATGGTTTCCTTGTGGATATTCTCTAATGGAGAATTCTCCATTAGAGGGATTAAAGGCTCTGTGGGTGATGGTACAAGAAGGGAAGGAGCCTTCTTTACCTTTTTCCTTGTATAAGTTTGGGTGGTTGGTGAAATTGGCTTATGAATTAGGGACTGAGGGATTGATATAGAGGGTGAAGGTTGGGATTGGCTAGCATTGGGATGGTCTAATGAGGGCCTTGACCCTGCTGCCATACCTTCTTCATTGTGGGACACCACCATCATTGTAGAGAACAATGGGGTGTCAACTCCTTCCGAGTCCAATGGAGATCTTTTCATGTTTGAAAAGACCTTACCTTTGGGAATTTTTGGTACATATACCTCATCAAAGTGAGGCATATCCGTCAATTCGTGGGTTATAACTTCTTGTACAACCCTGGGGTACATATAAAAGCTCTTTTTGCTTCCCAAATTTGAGACAAGATCACTGAAAATCATTCTAGAAAAATTGTACTTTCTGGCAGTGGCCAAGCAGACCAAAGCATAAGCAATGGTACTGCTAAACTCACTCCATCCAATAGTCTTTTTGGAAATGCAGTGCATAAGGGTATGAACAAGAAAACGCCATTGGGTATAAAATTTTTCTTTTGAGAATTTAAAACCACCCAATTGGCCTCCATACCCCATTCTTGACAAATTTGAGAACAAGTCCTCATTAGGAAGAGAAGTAATACCTTCAGCATCGTCTAGACATAGACAGATGCGTATCACCTCTTCAGTAACTGACAAGGGTTTGTCACACACCCTTGTTTTCAGAATCTGCACACCATTCTCTGTGACTATGGTGGCATTCACCCAGAATTGCTTTTGATGCTCAATGTAGATAGTTGGAAACACAGTTAGAGCATGGGCGATATGGCTAGACTTCAGAAAATCCACTATCTGATGAAAGCCTGCAGCTTGCTTTGGCTTTTGTAGCATCGCGATTTCATTGTGCTTGTCAATAAATGCCATAGACGCCATTGAGCTTGAATAATCTGTACTGGAACACTTGGTTCTTGAGAGAAAAAGGTTAGAGAGCAGATGAATAGAAAGCAAAGAGTCGTTATGAACTTTTGGGCGGACAAAAAGGGTATTTATACGATTCGGGACATAAGCAGTATTAACTCCTAGCAGTATTAACTAACTAGCAGTATTAACTGAGAGCAGTATTAACTAACTAGCAGTATTAACTACTAGCAGTATTAACTGAGAGCAGTATTAACCACTAGCAGTATTAACTACTAGCACTTACACCCTTTTAAGCATGGCAATTAAATTTCTTTTTAACCCAATCTTTTATTCCTTCTCTCCATTTGCCACCATCCTTTTACTACTTCTCTTACCACTTATCTTACCTCCATCTGGAGTATCACAAAAAGAGCAACATGTCCTCCATCAAATCTTTTGAAGTTTTGAAGGCAGTCCATGTTACCTGTTATGTGCCAAGAGCAACTACTATCTACATGCCAAATGCTCTTCCTCTTGAGCTGTTGGTTGCCCTGCACACTTGATAAATCAGTTAGTCTTGGAGGGAACCCAAGCCAAAGTGGTCTTGGGTTGTCCTTTCTCATCAATATAATCTGTAAGCTTGGTCTGGATGAGTTGTTTAGGAATCTCATGGTTGGAATACTTTGTCAAGATTATAGGCTTAGCAGCACTACTACTAGAAGCAGCACTATTTCTGTTAGCAGTACTATCTGGGATAGCAGTACTAACAGGTTTATTTACTATTGGAACCCAAACTTGAACAAAGTTGTTTGCTTTCTTAGTCTTTAAATTACTCCTTGGCTTATTTGGAGTATTTTTCTTTGTATTAGCAAACTTGTTTTGAGCATGAGATTTTAAAGGTGCCCTTCTCACATTCTCAGCCATGTGATTCCTCCTTAGCTTCCTATAACCAAAAGAGTTTTGTGGTTGTCTTTGAAAAGAGACTCTTTGGTTAATTGGATTGAAATAACAGTATTTGGCAAGATGATTCAATTTGCCACAGATAAAACAAGGTTTTGGTCTGTTGATTTTACTCAAATCAACCCCTTGTTTTTGTGCCCACTGATTATTCCAGTTTCTTTGATTTCCCCTCTTTTTATCATGTTTTAGGGGCTCAGATTTCTTACAAGCACACTGTTGGCAAGGAACTGGATTCACAACTGTGGTCTGTTTGTAATGGACCTTACCAGACTTTCCCTCTGTCTTTTCTATGTCCTTGGATTTGACCCAAGCCTTTCCACGGTCCTCATTGGTAATAATGTGATTTTCTAAGGGAATCTCTTTGTGATCATCCTCATTCTTACCATTAGAGTTCTCTTCTTCAGAGTCTGTTTCAACCACCACTTTGTCTAATGGATCTATCTTAGTGGCTCCCTCAGGCAAGTCCTTCATGTCCTTGGTCTCTAGCAGGTCTGAAGTAGGAGGAATTTAGTTGTTGTTGTATGGTGGTGGTGTGGTATGATACCCTATTCCTGGCTTAAGCTTATCATGGATTTGGACCTTTAGAATTGAATCCATGGTTTTAGAAGCATATGAATACTTCTCAATGTCAAGCTTAGCTTTCTCATACTCACTTTTTATCTTCTCACACTCCTCTTCTTTCTTTTTAAGCTTAAACTCATACTGATCTTTCTCCCACTTCCAGTAATTTGTGTCATACATGTGCTGAAGCTCATTGGCTTGGAAACCTTTAATTTGTTCCTCAAACCTCTCAACAATTCTCACATAGTCTTTTATATCTTTCTCTAACCTCTTAAGGTCATCACTCATCTTCTGGTTGTGATCCCTGTACCTTTTAACAGTTTCAATACAGGTTTTAGAGCAAAGATTAGAAATTACCTCTGTGGGGATTTCTGTGCTTGAAGAGTCTGAAACTTTATCCATTGATGATTTTTGATTTCAAGAAAGAATGATGATTGAAGGTTTCTGAGAGTACTAGCTCTGATACCACTTGTCAGGATCTTAATTCTAAACAAGAATAAACACTCAGATACAATATCAAAGGAGTTTGCGGAATAACACTTTGATATTCAATAATTAATGGAACACAGTAAATCAGAATAAGAACTTGCAAACTTTATTGAATGATTATAAATTTACAAGATTCAACACACAACCTCAATATTGATGAACATGCTCACCAATACGAATTCTGCTTCTCTAGAATTAGGATTACAAACCTTGAGGTTGATTCTCTATATCAAAACAAAAACTCAGAATTCTAAAGTTATATTAAACTATTTTGACTAATTCTATATATACTGAAGATAAAAGATAATTACAAATAATAAAAGATCTTCAAAAATTAGTCTTCCATATTTATCTTCAAATAATCCAACTGTCATCCTTGCCATGCGAAGTCTTCATCATTTCATAAGCAACACTAAGTTCAAGAGCAATATTAATACTTTGAGAAGTATTAACCTTCAGCAGTACTAACTACTAGCAGTATTAAAATTGCTTAGCAGTAGTAATCTCCTCTAGTAGCATTAACCTTGACTTAGCAGTACTAATCTTGTTCAGCAGTATTAACTTCACTCAGCAGCATTAATCTCAGAAGTAGTAACCATTTAGTTCCAGCAGCATTAACCATACTTGTATATTTCTGAATTTCCCAACATGATTTAACCTATGTGTATATATATAGGGATGGGTTCAAATGAAAACTCATCTTTCATTGTGCACATGAGGACAAATCTTAACCATTGATCAAAACTTAGAAAACTAATCAATGGTTAATACATAATAAGGTTAATTGAGAAGTGATTAAGGACAAAATTGTAATTTTGAATCAACGTCTACCTTCTTTGACTTTTTATTTTTATTTTTAATTAAAAAAATTTACCCCCTTAAACTTTAAAATAATTTATCTTAAAAATTACTAATATTTTAATCAAACAAATTATATAAAAAAAACGAGAATTTTGTGCTCTTCGATATGACATCCATCTCGATATAGTTTTTTTTTTCGTTTTAACCGTTTTTTACGTGAAATTCTATATACGTGTTATATTAATTATGAATATGCATGCACGTCTTCGGGTGTCTACATTCAGTATGAATAACAAAGGTGAACGTTCATTCACTATTCATGATGAATCATACAGTATTCAAGATGAATAATACAATATTCAGGATGAATAATACACGATTACATGATTCATGTATTATTTTATCATGAATCGTGTATTATTCACCCTGAATGTTCTATTATTCATCCTGAATAATACATTAACCATGATGAATAATATATGAATGACCCGTGAAGGTGTAGACACATGACACACTCTCTTTTGTTTCCCAATTCACAACCGTATGCGCATCCCCGGATGTCCCACATTCAGTATGAATAACAAATGTGAACGTTCATTCATTATTCATGATGAATAATATAGTATTCAGGATGAATTGAACAACATTCATGACGAATAATACACGAATTCATGAATCGTGAATTATTCACCCTGAATGTTGTATTATTCATCCTGAATGATACATTATTCATGATGGATAACACATGAATGACCTGTGAAGATGTGGAGACGTGACGTGCTCTCTTTTGTTCCCCGATTCACAATAGAATTACTCGATAGATTCTCGATTCATCTTGATGGGTGTTGGGTTATGGTGCTGAAGAAACGTGATGTCTTACGACGTTGAATAAATTGTTGAAGAAGGTGATGTCGAGTTACATACTTACGGCGTCGAGACGTTGTACAAACTTGAATGTACATAAATATTCATAATGAATATAACACATATATAGCATTTCACGTAAAAAACGGTTAAAACAACAAAAAACTATATTGAGATGTATGCCATATCGAAGAGCACGAAATTCTCGTTTTTTTTATGTAATTTGTTTGATTAAAATATTAGTAATTTTTAAGATAATTTATTTTAAACTTTAATTGGGTAAAAAGTTTTTAATTAAAAAATAAAATAAAAAGTCAAATATGGTAAGCGTGTGTTTAAATTTTCTTCCATTTTTACCCATAAGCATTTTAAAATTAAAAACTCTATTTAATTTGAGTTGTTGGATCGAAAGAGATTGAGTGGCTGAGATTTGTCCTCATGTGCACAATGAAAAATGAGTTTCCATTTGAAAACTCATTTTTCATTGTGCACGTGAGGACAAATCTCAGCCACTCGATCTCTTTTGATCCAACAACTCATATTAAATATAGTTTTTAATTTTAAAATGCTTAGGGGTAAAAATGGAAAAAAAAAATTAAACACACGTTGTTGGGAATTAAAGAATTGCTTAAGTATGGATAATGCTGCTAGCACAACTGATTACTACTGCTAGTAGATTTAATATTGCTTGAAAAGTTAGTACTGCTATTTGAATAGTTAGTACTGCTTGGAGAGTTAGTACTGCTAGTAGTTAGTACTGCTGAAATTAGTACTGCCAGATCAAAGTTAATACTGCTGAACACAATTACTACTGCTGAGGATTTTAATGCTGCTGAAGATGGTTAATACCTTTGAAGAAGGTTAGTACTGCTTATGAGATGAAGACTTAGTATGGAATGAAGACAGCTGTATAGAAGACTTGCTAAAGTAAAGAAGATAATTATGGACTGAAGATCAATTGTATTTTTGATAATTATCTTGTAATATGTCTTGTATAAATAGTATAGAAGTCTATGATAGAATTAACTTTTGTTTTCATAGAGAGAATTAACCTCAAGGTTTATAATCCTAGTTCTAGAGAAGTAGAATTCGTATTGGTGAGCCTGTTCATCAATATTGAGGTTTTGTTTAAAATCTTGTAGCTTTAATCATTCAATAAAGTTTACAAGATTGTGATTTCTGATTCACTGTTACATTGATTGTTGAATATTAAAGTGTTATTCCCCAACTTCTTTAATATTGTTTTTGAGTTCATTGTTCTTGTTAAGAATTAGATCCTGACAAGTGGTATCAGAGCTAGTATTCTCAGAAACCTTCATTCATCATGTAAAACACAGTTGAATCAAACAATACTCTTGTCTCAAAGGTTCCAATGCTCAGATCTAATGAGTTTGACATGTGGAAGATTATGATCAAGCAATACATTCTCCTCACAGATTACTCTATGTGGGACATCATTGAGAATGACCCATCTGATGAAGGAAAGATTGACGCAGATGGAAAAAGAATCCCACCAAAGACGGATGCAGAAAGGAAGACAAGGCAGACAGAGATGAAAGCCTTGAGCACACTGCTCTTGGCTATTCCCAATGAGTATCAACACCAATTCTGCAATTGCACTGATGCACAGATGCTTTGGAATGCTCTAGAGAAGAGATTCTCTGGTACCAAAAGTACCAAGAGAAATCAGAAGGCAATATTGAAGCAACAGTATGAAAACTTTATGTCAACTAAGTATGAGTCAATGACTTAAACTTTTGATAGGTTTAATAAGCTGATTGGTGAACTAGCTACTGTGGGAGTACAGATTGATCAAGATGATGTAAACAGAAAGTTCTTAAGGTCCCTTGGAGATGAATGGACCATGTATACTGTTTCATTCAGACAGAATGAACAATTGGAAGAAAAGGAACTGGATGATCTGTACAATGATCTGAGAGTGTTTGATTCTGAGGTGGAAGCAAAGAAGAAGCCTACTGGATATGTTCATAATGCTGCACTCCTATCAGCATCAATTGATTCTACTGTTAACCCTGAATCAGTTAATGCTGCTAATGGAGTAAATCAAGAAAAAGGCATTGAATCTGTTTTTGAAGCCTTTCTTTTCAGCCATGGAAACTCCTCTTTAATCAATGATGACTTGGAACAACTTCATCCTGATGATCTTGAAGAGATGGATATTAAATGGCAGATGGCCATGCTTTCTATGAGGGTGAAGAAGTTCCTCAAGAGGACTGGGAGGAACAACTTCTCCCAAAGAAGAGAAGATGGAGCAGGCTTTGATAAGACAAGGTGGAATGCTATAAGTGTCATCTAAAGGGACACTTTGCCAGGGAATGCAGAAGTGGAGTGTCTCACAACAACCACCAACAAGCTCAGACTGGAAGCTACAACAAGAACAGAAACTCTGCTCAAGCCCTTGTTTCTCAACAAGGAATGGGGTTTGATTGGAGTGATCAAGCAGAAGAGGCTATTCAAAATCAAGCTCTCATGGCAGAGGTATCTGATCTCCCAACTGAGGTACTTTCAAATCTCTGTTCTCAAACTTGCATTGACACTGTTAAAAGGTACAGGGATCACAACCAGAATATGAGTGATGACCTTAAGAGGTTAGAAAAAGATATAAAAGACTATGTGAGAATTGTTGAGAGGTTTGAGGAACAAATTAAAAGTTTCCAAGCCAATGAACTTCAACACTCATATGATACAAATTACTGGAAGTGAGAGAAAAATGACCTAGAAATCCAACTGACCAAATCTAAAGAGGAGAATGAAAAGTTGAGAGGAGAGCTAGCCAAGGTTAAGATGGATGTAGAAAAGTTTTCCAATGTATCTAAAGCAATGGACTCTTTACTACAAACCCAGTTTCATGACAAACTGAGAAGAGGAATTGGGTACAATACCACACCACCTCCATACAACAACAACTACATCCCTCCTACATCAGACTTGCTAGAGACCAAGGATAGGAAGGACTTGAATGAGGGATCCACTAAGATAGATCCCTTAGATGAAGTAGTTGTTGAGGACAAGACTGAGAAAGAAGCTGGTAAGAGTAAGGAGAACAATGTGAGTGGTGAGATTCCTCTAGAGAATCACATTATTACCAATGAGGGTTGTGGAAAGATTTGGGTAAAATCTAAGGACATATAGAAGATTGAGGGAAAGTCTAAGAAGGTCCATTACAAGCAGACTACAGTTGTGAATCCTGTTCTTTGCAAACAGTGTGCATGTAATAAGTCTAAGCCTCTAAAACATGATAAAAAGAGGGGCAATCAAAGGAACTGGAATAATCAGTGGGCTCAGAAACAAGGAGTTGATCTGAGTAGAATCATCAGACCAAAACCTTGTTTCATATGTGGCAAATTGAATCATCTTGCCAAGCACTGTTACTTTAATCCTATTAACCAAAGGATGAATTTTCAAAGATCTATGCAAAAACCCTTTGGTTATAGGAAGGATGAAAGGAACCATGTGGCTAAGAAACCTGTTAAATCTAAAAGCCACATGAAGAAAAAGACTGTGAAAGAAAGTGTCAAGATGTGGATTCCCAAAAGCACTAAAACTGTTAGTACTGCTACCACAAATAGTGTTGCTGACAATGATAGTGCTGCTAGAAGCAATACTACTGCTACCAATGTTAGTGCTGCTAAGAGTATTAGTACTTCTAAAACTAACATTGTTAGTACCTCTTCAAATGTTAATACTGCTAACCCTGTTAGTGTTGTTAACTCTGTTAGTACCTCTAAAGTTAGTACTGCTTCTAGTGTTTGTGCTGCTAGACCAATCATCTTGACAAAGTATTCCAGTAAAGAGTGTTCTGATTTTAAAAATCTCATCAAAAAGGAGTGTAAGTACTTTGATGAAAAAGGGAGACCCAAGACCACTTTGGCTTGGGTTCCCAATCAATACTAATTGTTTTATTCTATGTGCAGAGCAACCAGCAGCTCAAAGGAAAGAGCATCTGGCATGTTGATAGTGGTTGCTCTAGGCACATGACAGGGAACATGGCTTGCTTCAAGAATTTCAAGAAAATTGATGAAGGACATGTTGCTTTTGGTATTACTCCAGATGGAGGTAAGATCAGTGGTAAGGGAGATGTAACAAAAGGTAAAATGACCTTTGAAGATGTTTTCTATGTTGAGCAGTTAAGGTACAACCTGTTAAGTGTATCACAAGTTTGTGACAAAAAGCATAGTATATTATTCACTGATTCTGAATGCATTATTCTTGCTCCTGGATTCAAGGTGGTTGATGAAAAGATGATACTACTAAGAACTCCCAGAAAGGATAATGTCTATTGTTTGGATATGGAAAATGTTTCAACTGATTCATCCCTAAACTGTCTAGTTTCAAAAGCATCTGTGGATGAATCATCACTTTGGCACAGAAGGATGTGTCACATGAATTTTAAAACAATGAATAAACTTGTTAAAAACAACCTTGTAAGAGGTTTGCCTTCAAAAGTCTTTTCATGTGATGATCATTGTGTTGCCTGTCTCAAAGGCAAATAACACAAAACTTCTCATAAGTCCAAAGAGTTGAATACAATTTCTAATTCTCTTCAGTTGTTGCATATGGATCTGTTTGATCCTACAAATGTTATGAGTATAGGTAAGAAATCATACTGCTTAGTTATTGTTGATGATTACTCTAGATTTACTTAGGTATATTTTCTAAGGACTAAGGATGAGACAAGTGGACTGATCAAATCCTTTATTCTAAGAATTGAAAACCAAACAAATCAAAAAGTAAAAGTCATTAGGTCAGACAATGGTACTGAATTTAAAAATCATGACCTAAACACCTTTTGTGAGGAAAAAGGAATTGAAAGGCAATACAGTGCTCCTAGGACTCCACAACAAAATGGTGTTGCTGAGAGAAGGAATAGGACACTGATTGAGGCTGCTAGATCTCTGTTAGCTAATTCCAAACTTCCAATTACTTTCTGGGCTGAAGCAGTTAATACTGCTTGCTATGTCCAAAACAAAGTTCTAGTAGTCAAGCCTAAGAACAAGACACCATATGAGCTTTTAAATAAAAGGAAACCATTTATTGGATTTTTCAAACCTTTTGGGTGTCCTTGTACCATTCTCAATACCAAAACTCACTTAGGAAAGTTTGATAGCAAGGCAAATGATGGTTTTCTTGTTGGTTACTCATCTCAGAGTGTAACACCTTAGGCATATCCCATATCGGCCGTGGACAAGAGTGATGTTGGGTGTTATAAGTAATATCTTGGCCTTCCTAACAACAACGCGTTTTGGGGCCACAAGCACGTCAGGTTCTGGGAACTCTGAGGTTAAGCGTGCTTGGGTGAGAGTAGTCCCAGGATGGGTGACCCCCTGGGAAGTTTCTCACCAGGTCGCCAGAAACAAATCCGTGCGCTACACGTTGGTTAAATCCAGGGGCAAAGCGGACAATATTGTTGTCGAGGCAGGCGGGATGTTACAGATGGTATCAGAGCCACTCTTGTGCCGTTCGGGATATGGGGCAAACCTCATCGAGGACGATGAGTCCCAAGGGGGGGTGTTTGTAACACCTTAGGCATATCCCATATCGGCCGTGGACAGGAGTGATGTTGGGTGTTATAAGTAATATCTTGGCCTTCCTAACAACAACGCGTTTTGGGGCCACAAGCACGTCAGGTTCTGGGAACTCTGAGGTTAAGCGTGCTTGGGTGAGAGTAGTCCCAGGATGGGTGACCCCCTGGGAAGTTTCTCACCAGGTCGCCAGAAACAAATCCGTGCGCTACACGTTGGTTAAATCCAGGGGCAAAGCGGACAATATTGTTGTCGAGGCAGGCGGGATGTTACACAGAGTAAGGCCTACAGAGTATTTAATTCTTCTTCTAGAATAATTGAGGAAAGTGACAATGTCAAATGCAATGAGAACACACCAAATCCTATTGGTTCAGGTCCTCAGTGGTTGTTTGACATTGATTCACTAACTAACTCTTTGGGTTTCAGTAGTGATGATCATGCAGGTTCAGGAAGTGGAGGATCAGGGAATGTACAAGTACAAGACATTATTCCTCAGTCTGTGATCTTTCCCATACCTACAATGGAACCTGTTGAAATCTGTGAAAAGGAGACTGTTAATGAACCAATTCAGAGTGCAGAAGAAAGAAGAGATGAGGAGAATTCAGAGCATGAAGAACCAGAAGTAGCTGATGAGATCCCCTCAGCTGACTTAAATGATTCCAATCTGGAAGTGGGAATCAATGAAGAACCTAGTCATCAGACTAGAACACAAAAGAACCATCCTCCAGAGCTGGTAATAGGAGACATCTCTTCTCCTATGATAACTAGAAATCAAAGCAGACTTCAAGAGTTGCAGGATCAACAACATACAGTACTCTCTTGCTTTCTATCTCAGATTGAGCCTAAGAAGGTTTATGATGCAATGAAAGATTCAAGTTGGATAGAAGCCATTCAAGAAGAGTTGCTACAGTTCAAGTTGCAAGAAGTTTGGTACTTGGTGGAACTTCCAAAAGGTCATAGAGCTATTGACACCAAGTGGATTTTCAGAAATAAAAAGGATGAGAGAGGAATTGTAGTCAGGAACAAAGCAAGGTTAGTGGCACAAGGGTACACTCAGGAAGAAGGCATAGATTATGAAGAAGTTTTTGCTCCAGTTGCAAGGGTAGAGGCAATTAGGCTATTTCTAGCCTATGCCTCATACATGAAGTTCAAGGTATATCAAATGGATGTGAAGAGTGCCTTTCTATATGGTAAAATTGATGAAGAAGTATATGTCTGTCAGCCCCCTGGATTTGAAAATCCATCATATCCTGACAGAGTATACAAACTGAAGAAAGCACTTTATGGTCTACATCAAGCCCCAAGAGCATGGTATGATACATTGTCTACCTATCTCTTAGAAAATGGGTTTGAAAGGGGAATAATTGACAAGACCCTCTTCATTAAAAGAAGTAAGAAGGACATCCTACTTGTTCAGATCTATGTGGATGACATCATTTTTGGATCCACACAAGATCAGATGTGTAGAGACTTTGAAAAGTTGATGCACAAGAGCTTCAAAATGAGTTCAATGGGTAAACTCACCTTCTTCCTTGGGCTTCAAGTGAAACAGCAGAAAGATGGGATCTTCATAAGTCAATCAAAGTATGTGAAAGACATCCTGGATAAGTATGGTTTAACAGACTCAAAGCCAGCAAACACACCAATGGAGACTCATAAACAGATCACTGTTGATCTTGAGGGGGAGGATGTTGATGTCCATCTATATAGATCAATGATTGGATCTCTCATGTATCTCACAGCCTCAAGACCAGACATCATGTTTCCAGTGTGTGTGTGTGCCAGATTCCAAGTCAAGCCAAAGCAATCACATCTTCAAGTTGTTAAGAGGATTTTCAGATACTTAAGAGGGCAACCTAGATTAGGTCTTTGGTATCCGTATGAATATACTTTTGACTTGATTGCATATTCAGACAGTGACTTGGGTGGTGCTAATATGGATATAAAGTCTACTTTCGGTGGATGTCAGCTTTTGGGTGCAAGACTAGTATCTTAGCAGTGTAAGAAGCAAACCACAGTGTCTTTATCTACAACAGAAGTTGAGTACATTGCTGCTGCAAGTTGCTGCTCTCAGGTTCTATGGATTCAGAATCAAATGCTGGACTATGGGGTAACCTTTCTTCACACTCCAATCTTCATTGACAATAGTAGTGCTATAAACATTGTTAATAATCCAGTCAAGCACTCCAAAACAAAGCACATTGAGATCATGTATCACTTTATTAGAGATTGTAATGAAAAGAAGCTTATTCAAGTTGCTAAAGTTCATACTGACAACCAGTTTGCTGATCTATTCACTAAAGCTTTTGATGTGGGTAGATTCACTTTCTTGGTCACAAGTGTGGGCATGATCAACTCTGAATGAGCTCATGTTTAAAAAGTGTTTACATACCTATTATTTGTTTATTCTTTGGTACTACTAATCATCTTTTTCAGGAAGTTATTACCTTGCTCAGTCTAACACAAGCTTCAACAGTGTAAGTGCAGTTAATGCTGCCAGTGCAGTTTTAATACTGCCAGTGCATAGTTAATACTGCTAGTCAGTTAATACTGCTCTCAGTTAATACTGCTCTCAGTTAATACTGCTGGTGGGTTAGAGTTAATACTGCTTCTGTCCCGAATACTATAAATACCCTTTTTGCCCGCCTAAAAGCTCATAACGACTCTTTGAATATTGTTCATATTCTCTCTAAACCTTTTTCTCTCAAGCACCTAGTAAGTTTCATGCAAGAACACTCAAGCTCGATGGCATCCATGGCGTTTATTGATGAGCACAACGAGATCGCAATGCTTCAAAAGCCGAAGCAGGCTAATGGTTTTCATCAAATAGTCGATTTTCTCAAGACCAACCATAGCCTATGCTCTTACAGTGTCACCATCCATCTACATTGAGCACCAGAAGCAATTTTGGGCCAATGCCACCATTGTTACTGAAAATGGTATGCAAGTTATCAAGACAAGGGTGTGTGACAAACCCTTGACAGTTTCTGAATAGGTAATTCGCATCAGTCTACGTCTAGACGATGCCTCAGGTATCTCATCTATCTCTAATGATGAACTGTTTTCCACTCTTACTAGAATGGGGTATGGAGGCCCATTGGGTGTTTTCAAGTTCTCAAAAGCTAAATTTTCTCCCCAATGGCGTTTCTTTGTCCATACCCTTATGCACTGTATTTCTAGAAAAACTACTGAATGGAGTGAGTTCAGTAGCACCATTGCTTATGCTTTGGTCTACTTGACCACTGCCAGAAAGTATAATTTTTCACAAATGATTTTCAATGACCTTGTGTCAAACTTGGACAATAAAAAGAGTTTTTACATGTATCAAAGATTTGTCCAGGTAGTTATTAACTCTGAATTGACGGATATACCTCAGTTTGATGAGGTATATGTACCTAAAATCCCTAAAGGCAAGGTCTTTTCAAACATGAAGAGATCTGCCAAGGACTCGGAAGGAGCTGACACCCCATTGTTCTCTACAATGATGGTGGTGTCCCACAATCAAGAAGGTATGGCATCAGGGTCAAGGCCCTCACTAGACCATCCCACTGAGAGCCAATCCTAACCTTCAATCACCATATCAATCCCTCAGTCCCTTCTTCAAAAACCAACTTCACCAATCACCAATACCTACATAAGGAAAAAGGTAAAGAAGGCTCCTTCCCTTCTTGTACCTTCACCCTCACAGCCTTCAAGCCCTCTAATGGAGAATTCTCCATTAGAGAATATCTATAGGGAAACCACAGGAGTGTCTCCCAACCCCAATGAGGTGCTCACTGAGGAGATGCATGAGCATATGGGTGCAAAGGCTGCCACTACTCCTGCTAGTTCAGAGGAGGCCAGTGGTAACATTAATAAGACCTTCCCCGTGGCAACTTTGGGTGAGAAATTATCCAAAGGTCCCAGGTGCCAAGAAACCAAGGGGATGGAGGGTGCTTCTGCTAGGCAGAAGACTTCCACTACTAAATGTTCCAATGATCCTTCAAAAGGGGGTAACACTCCTGGAGAAGGTGAGGATAGATATAACTACCAAGAATTGATGGAAACATTGGGCAACAATAATCTGGATGTCATCAAGCAAGGCAAAGACATAGAAGAGATGAAATTGGTAATTCTGTCTCAACAAGTACAGATTACCAAATTGAAGAAAATGGTGACAAGATTGGTGCACAAGAAGAGGAGAAGACAGTTTGTTTTGAAGAAGAGAACAAGTGCTAATGATGCTTTCAACAAGGGGGAGAATCAAGAGGCTGAAGCAGAAAAGGAAAGTACATCTGAGATGGGATTTGATGTTGAGGGGGAGAAAGAAGCAGAAACAGAACCACAAGCAGCAGAAACAGATGAGGTTCAAGCAGCAGTAGAAACAGAATCACAAGCAGCAGTAACAGAACAGGTAGCAACAGTAACAGGGCTATCTGTTGAAGAGTTGGAAATTGCAGAAACATTGGTAAAAGCCAAGAATGACACTCCTAAGGCTACTCAAAAGGCCAAGGGAGTAGTCATTAAAGAAGGAGGCCTTGAAAAGAAAAGAAAAGAAATGAGTGAGGCAGATTTGAAGGATACAAAGGGAAAAGCTAAGATGGTTGAATCTGAACAACCCTTAAAGAAGAAGAACCAGTTGGAGTTAGATGAAGAAGTAGCAAAACAGCTTCAAGCTGAGATGGAAAAGGAAGAACAACTCCAATCAGAAAAGGATAGAGAGCTTGCACTGGAGATGGCTAGAAAGCTCAATGAAGAGTATCAAAAGAGCATGCAAACTGCAGTTGAGGCCAAGAAAATACCAGTGAAAGCATCCAAGCAAAGAATGCCAGTCAAGAAGCAGAAAAGACAACCTTCCAAGACCTTTTTGGCCAATCAAGAAAGGACATAAATGATCAACTTTCTGAAAGGCTCAATTGGTGTAAAGGGAGAAATGTTTACTAACATGGCATACAGCAAAGTTAAGGAGCTGTATAATAAGGAAATGACAAAGCTTCAAGGGGATTCCTCTCAAAGGGAAGAAGCAGAAAGAAGGATGAAAGAGAGGCATGATCTCAACATCTAACAACTATTCCCTGAGGAAACCACACCTTCAAAGGAAAAGGTTGAAGAAAAGAAGGAAGAGCAAGAGAATGTTGGAATGGAAATGAAATCTGCAAAGAGAGTAAAGACTATAACTTCCAAGAAACAGTCCAAGAAGCCAAGGATTGAAGAAGCAGAAAGAGAGGCTGAATCTTCTGTTCCACCTTCAGCAGAATCCAGAACCATCTGTGGCAGATCATACAGAGCAACCTAGTCAAAGTGCACAGCAAACAAGTCAGTCTGATGAACATGTGGGGCTTTATATGACTTTAATAGAACCAGTACAGGTTGTTCCTATTTCTGTGAAAGCACCAGAAATCATCTTTTGGGACATTATGAGAGACAACAGAAAGGATTACTTCAGACTTAAACGAGTTGGTGATGTATTTGAAGTATATTCAACTTGGGGGAAAGTAATCAGAAGTTGTTCAAGAGCTGGCCTAGAAAAAATGCATAAAGTGGGAATGAAGCTTTATGAGCATGTTTTGAAAGGAACTGAAGAAAATCTACTCAAGGTTGCAATGGAATACCTATGTATGATGTTTGAACCAGAAAAGGTGGTTTACAGGATCAAGGATCTACATCATGAGTATGGGTTCAAGAAGATTGATCACTGGATACTATTTGAAAATTGTGGTGTATACATGATCACAATAGATAAATGTTATCATGAATACTACCTGGTGGACAAATTATATGATCATAGCAAGGAGAAGCTGGAAGGGATGCTGAAAGCTAAGCTAGTGTGTGCAAAGGAATCAGAAATGGCCAAAATTATGGTAAGAAGGACAATTAATCAAAGTCTAGGTCTGAATCCAAATTTGGGCAACTAAGTTGTAGTGTTGAAAGCATCTTGAAGACCATAATTAAAGAACTTGACTTCTCTTCCTAAAAGTCAAGTTAGGGGGAGATTGTTGGGAATTAAAGAATTGCTTAAGTGTGGATAATGCTGCTAGCACAACTGATTACTACTGCTAGTATATTTAATACTGCTTGAAAAGTTAGTACTGCTACTTGAATAGTTAGTACTGCTTGGAGAGTTAGTACTGCTGAAATTAGTACTGTCAGATCAAAGTTAATACTGCTGAACACAATTACTACTGCTGAGGATTTTAATGCTGCTGAAGATGGTTAATACCTTTGAAGAAGGTTAGTACTGCTTATGAGATGAAGACTTAGTATGGAATGAAGACAGCTGTATAGAAGACTTGCTAAAGTAAAGAAGATAATTATGGACTGAAGATCAATTGTATTTTTGATAATTATCTTGTAATATGTCTTGTATAAATAGTATAGAAGTCTATGATAGAATTAACTTTTGTTTTCATAGAGAGAATTAACCTCAAGGTTTATAATCCTAGTTCTAGAGAAGTAGAATTCGTATTGGTGAGCCTGTTCATCAATATTGAGGTTTTGTTTAAAATCTTGTAGCTTTAATCATTCAATAAAGTTTACAAGATTGTGATTTCTGATTCACTGTTACATTGATTGTTGAATATTAAAGTGTTATTCCGCAACTTCTTTAATATTGTTTCTGAGTTCATTGTTCTTGTTAAGAATTAGATCCTGACACACGCCTACCATATTTGACTTTTTATTTTCTTTTTTAATTAAAAACATTTTACCCAATTAAAGTTTAAAATAAATTATCTTAAAAAATACTAATATTTTAATCAAACAAATTACATCAAAAAAACGAGAATGTCGTGCTCTTCGATATGACATCCATCTCGATATAGTTTTTTTGTCGTTTTAACCGTTTTTTACGTTAAATGTTATATATGTGTTATATTCATTATGAATATTTATGTACGTTCAAGTTTGTACAACGCCTCGACACCGTAAGTATGTAACTCGACATCACCTTCTTCAACTGACGGATGCGGAGTCCACCAAATAATAATTCCAAATTAGCACACGATTTTACAATAAAAATTGCAAAAATGGTAAGTTGGCTCGAATCCACAGAGACTCGATTCTAACTTAATTTATACCGAATCAACAAATACAAAATTGTTTACTTAAAAGTAACTATGAAAAGGGGGGGGGGGGTTGGTTACCAAAGTTGTTGTTGAAATACCTTTGTTGTTGTTGTGGCTGACCTTGAAAACCTCCTATGGCGTTCACATCTTCGGCCGTCACCAACACATCTTCTTGAAGTTGTGGGCACGCATCAGTTGGATGGCTTGTTGCTAAACACATCCCACAAGCTTTCACCTGTTCTTTGCTAACTACAAGCTGTTTAACCAAGTTAGTAAGATCAAATAAATGACTCTCAATGCTCGCTACATTTACCTCATTGGATCTTTGTGGCTCTCTCCTCATGTCACTCCTCACACTAAAGTGTTAGGATTTTTCGGCCATAGTAGTGATTAGAGCTCTAACCTCGGCCGGGGTCTTGTTAAACATGGCACTGCCACTTGCGGCGTCGACCATCTTTCTATCCATCGGGAGAAGACCCTCATAGAAATATTGCAAAAGCAATTGTTCCGAGATTCCATGTTGTGGACAACTCACACAGAGATGTTTGAATCTCTCCCAATACTCGTGGAGAGTTTCAACATCTCTTTGCTTAATACTACAGATCTCTCTACGGAGGTTAGCGACTCGGGAGGCGGGAAAGAATTTGTCTAAAAATAGCCTCGCCATTTGGTTCCATGTCGTTACCGAATCGGGGGGTAACGAGTACAACCCAAGGTTCAAAATGGCGTGAGGCGTGACATGGCGGCGAGGTCAAGCCTTAAGCCTTACAAGCCACGGCGAGGACGCGGCGTTTTTCAAGGCGTGACATAAGACGGCAAATTTGTATGTCATATTCAAAATTATATATATATACGTATATGTTTTATATATATTATTCCAATCAAATAATGATATTAAAGAATGTACATTCATATTAGAAGAAGATAAATCATATAAATTACTAGTATAAAAATAGTTTTTGATTGAATATTTAAAATAAAACTTAGAAGAATAATTTTACAACTTTGTTTTAATCGTGAGTCCATAACGTTTATGACTTCGTAAAACTATGAGTGATGTGATTAGATAAATCTATAAAAATGTTAAATCTAAAGTTAAAAATGTAAAAACACAAAGATAAAAAATCAAAAATTTTAAAAAAATTGAAAAAAAAATCACGTCTTAGAAAAAACGCGCGCCGCGGCGCGTCATGGCGCGCCTTAAGGCACCATAGCGTGAGCCACGCCTTACAGAAACGTTATGGGCCATTTCGTAACGACGGAGATGCGTTTTGCGCCATATCGCGCCATGGCGCATGCCATGGCGCGCCTTTTTGAACACTGGTACAACCAATCTGTAGCACGGTCCTTTAAAGAAAAAGGGAATGCCTTTAACTTTATAAGGTCCTCTGTAACCTCACTTGGTTTCATGCTAAGGCAAACTATGTGAAATTGCTTCAAGTGGTTATTGGGATCCTCATTCTCTAACCCGTGATATGTGGGTAAGAGATGGACCAAGCCAGTCTTAAGAACGAAATTTTGATTACCTGTTGGATACCTGATACAAATGGGAGTCTGAGCAACATCTTGGGTCGCTAGTTGACGTAGTGTCAGCTCCGCATCACCCATGTTGACCTTCGGCTCTTTCTCCTCTTCTTCTTCAGATTCCGTCTTCGGCTCCTCGACTTCTATTTTTGGGTTTTCTTCTTTTTCTTCGTCTGAATCGCTCGACAGTTTAATATCTTTCCAGATATTTACCCCTGGTGACGAAGGTCCCTCGCCTAACTTCTTCCGAAGTTTAACTTGTTTCCTTAGTCTTTTGGCGGTCCGTTCGATTTCAGAATTTATTGGAATGGGTGTACCTGTACGTGAAGATCTTGGCATAAACCGTTAGAAATACCGAGTCTCCGGCAACGGCGCCAAAAATTTGACGGATGCCGAGTCCACCAAATAATAATTCCAAATTAGCACACGATTTTACAATAAAAATTGCAAAAGTGGTAAGTTGGGTCGAATCCACAGAGACTCGATTCTAACTTAATTTATACCGAATCAACAAATACAAAATTGTTTACTTAAAAGTAACTATGAAAGGGGGGGGGGGGGGGTGTTTGTTTGTGCAAGAAATTAACATATGAAATTTAAATACAAGCTTAAAAACAATATAAACGGAAATGAACTCAACTTTGGGTAGCGGACACTAATACAATTCCATTCAAAAGTTGTATCATAGACAATGTATACGATTATCGCAACTATTTCGATTAACCCGGTTATAATTGTTAAAAAGATCTAACAATAAATTCCATCATAATTAGCATTTGAAAGGAATAAGCTCTCCTACCAAACCTTAGTATATAATTAGCCTCAAACAAGCTCTTGAAAGCTTAATTTATACTAGCATGAAAGACTAATGGAACCCGAATCCGGATAAATTAACACATAAGCTCGGTTAACTTAATTCTTCCGTTTCATCCAATTTCACAACAAAAAGTAGAAATCTTTGACAAAATCCACTTTGTTGTTTGTCACTAACAATTGTTAACTAAACAATTACGGATTTAGGAAACAATTTAACCACAATCAATATCCACACAATTGATCAAAAAGCATGAAAACTAACTTTATAAACCAAAAATGTTAGAAATTGGATGAATAATCAAAATAAGGTTGGACTACATCATCTCAAACAACCATATGAATAGGAAATTGCAAAAGTTAACAACCCAAAGTCGAATTCTAACGAAAATTAGCCACACATGGCTAATTTAAAACAAAAAGTAAGAAATTGGGAAGAAAAGTTAACCTAATTTATGAAATTGATGAGCTTGCAATGATGAATCTCTCCAAAATCGCCTCTTGTTGCTCCCTTACTCTGCAAAATCGACTTCTCCAAATGTTCTCCCCCTTAACGACGGTTACCCTCATCCCCTTTTAAACCCCCGATTGAAAACCGCATGAAAAAGAACGTGGCCTCTGAAAACCAGACCCTCGCGACTTAGGGTGCGGGTTAAACCCGCGTGAGAAGTCGCCCGGTGTAAAAAATGGAGTCGAACACAGTGCCCGACGCAGGTTTGGTCACGAGTTCACTCTGCAGAAAGTCGCTCGATGCTCTGCTCTCTTGGACGCCCCTTTCTCTCTTTTCTTTTTCTGTGCATCTGATTTGGGCTGTTGACTTGGGCTCCATAAGTCTTTTTTTTTCTTTTCTTGACGTGGGCTTCACCAACAAAGACCAAATCAAATAATTAATTTCTTTTTCCTTCTTTTGTTTACTTGCTGCTGTTGCACGACACAAGGACCAAATGTAAATAATTTTTTTTTTCTGTTTTCTTTATTTATAACAAACACACTCACACAAACTAAATATAAAAGTTATTATTTTTTTTCTTTTTAATCACAAATAATAAAATGTAAACTCAACTAATAGGGGTGTTTAAGCATCTAAAACACGACTAAATGTGAGGGATTTGACATAAAAATAAAGCGATAAAAAGGCATTTATCATCAACACTTTCTTCAACGTCGTAAGGCATCACGTTTCTTCAACACCGTAACCCAACACCCATTAAGACGAATCGAGAACCTATCGAGTAATCCGGTTGTGAATCGGGGAACAAAAGAGAGCGTGTCACGTCTCCACATCTTTACAGGTCATTCATGTGTTATTCATCATGAATAATGTATCATTCAGGATGAATAATACAACATTCAGGGTGAATAATTCACGATTCATGAATTCGTGTATTATTCGTCATGAATGCTGTGTAATTCATCCTGAATACTATATTATTCATCATGAATAATGAATGAACGTTCACATTTGTTATTTATACTGAATGTGAAACATCCAGGGATGCACATACATATTCATAATGAATTAAACCAAATTTCGGTTGTGAATTGGGAAACAAAAGAGAGTGCGCCACGTGTCTACACTTTCAGGGGCCATTCATATATTATTCATCATGAATAATGTATTATTCAGGATGAATAATAGAACATTCATGGTGAATAATACACGATTCATGATAAATAATACATGAATCATGGATTCGTGTATTATTCATCCTGAATATTGTATTATTCATCCTGAATACTGTATTATTCATCATGAATACTGAATGAACGTTCACCTTATTCATCCTGAATATTGTATTATTCATCATGAATACTGTATTATTCATCATGAATACTGAATGAACATTCACCTTTGTTATTCATACTGAATGTGGACATCTGAGGACGTGCATGCATGTTCATAATGAATATAACACATATATAGAATTTCACGTAAAAAACGGTTAAAACGAAAAAAAAAATCTTAATATTGTATTATTCATCCTGCATATGGTATTATTCATCATGAATAGTGAATGAACGTTCACCTTTGTTATTCATACTGAATGTGGACACCCGAAGACGTGCATGCATAATCATAATGAATATAACACGTATATAGAATTTCACGTAAAAACGATTAAAACGAGAAAAAAAACTATATCGAGATGGATGTCATATTGAAGAGCACGAAATTCTCGTTTTTTTGATGTAATTTGTTTGATAAAAATATTAGTAATTTTTAAGATAAATTATTTTAAAGTTTAAGGGGGTAAATTTTTTTAATTAAAAATAAAAATAAAAAGTCAAAGATGGTAGGGGTTGATTCAAAATTATAATTTTGTCCTTAATCACTTCCCAATTAACTTTATTATATATTAACCATTGATTAATTTTCTAAGTTTTGATCAATGGTTAAGATTTGTCCTCATGTGCACAATGAAAAATGAGTTTTCATTTGAACCCACCCCTATATATATATATATATATATATATATATATATATATATATATATATATATATATATATATATATATATATATATATATATATTAGAGGAAGGTTCAAATAAGAACGCTAACTGTAACGCACTCAAATTTGAAAAGAGCAACTAATTTAAAATTTTAGTATTACATCAAATAAAGGATAAAATCCCTATCTACAAATAGATACCGGAAACACCTCAAGATAAATCCTATATATAACCTCAACAATTACTAACTTTAAGTCTTATACAAAGAACAAATAAATAGGTTGGGTGTTACTAAACCCAATACCAGTTGCTATTCCTAAAGTACGGAAGGCTTCAACCAATAACTATTTTCTTCCCGTGCATATAACTCGCACTCATCTCTTCACAGTGTAGCTAGTACCAAACCCCAACCGGAACCTGATGCACGTGTCGACAAATAAAAAGGTTAGGCTAACGCCTAGTGAGTTCAAGGGTTTTCAACATAGATAAATATATCGCGAAAAGGAAAGAATGCAACTTAAATCATAACCTTTCAAATGATTTACTTTAAATATGAAAAAAGACTCATTTTTCAATAATACGTATTTTTAAAGATGAACGCCCCAATGTAAAACATTCCTTCATGAAGTAATGCAACCCAAAAACTCACTCAAAACGTGAATAAAAATCGAACTCCCAATTTATGAAAACGCGGATAAAACTTTATATCCCGAAACACCCAAAACGCAGGTGGGGCATAATACTCAACTCATAAATCATGGACAATATTTCATATATATAAAACGTCACCGAAAACATGGAGATTAAAACTCAATACCCAAAAACAACATCTTTCGGTGAGGGGGGGGAGACCCGATTCCATATAATATGGTGAAACACAAAGTAAGCCCGTACAATATTATGGAGCTTCTATTATAGCACCAAAGGTTATCGAGTTCAACCACCCACGGTCTTTAGTTCGAGATCCCGATGGTCTAAGAAGGACTCACTCGCTAAGGCGTGCACCCATGGAATGTCAACTTCAACCCCTCTAGGTCTATACATTGAGTTATCCATATCTAAGAAAACGTACTAGCACGTAGGACTTACACCATACCATCGATGCCTATTATGTGCTTCAATGTGGAAAACTAGTGTCCCACCATTAGACATAATAACTCTAGTGCTTATGGATCCATTACACTCAATACCAACCAAACAACAAATTCCAATTAGTTAAATACCATTTAATTCCTATAACCCAATCTCTCATCAACATTCCTAAACACATAAGATGCCATCAATGGCATAACCAAGTTTCCAAATAGATGCTTTAGAGTTCCATGTTTTCTAAAACATTTATTAGAACATTTTCTCAACATAAGAATTCCATTTTCACAAGTCTTCATCCAAAATATTCAATTATTTCAAAACCCTAGTTTTGACCCAAAATGCTTAAACTCATAAATTGAAGGAAGTATGTTCTACAAGTGTGTAAACCCCAGATAAACCAAAAACATCAGTTATTTATTCACAAGCATATCCATCCAAGTAAACCTTAAAATCTCCAAAATTAGGTTTTTATGAAAACTCATCTAAATCAAGAAATAATTAGTGTGGAGATGTTTAGAAGGTTAAAACCCACATTTTAACATGTATATAGTTTATAAAATAAGAATGAACTCACACGTTTGTATTTTCAAAACGTTCTATTACATAAACTATGCATATCTCCAACAAACACTTAAAAGTGCATTTTGACCAAATAACCTCCATTTATACAATAAATCATCAAAACACTTTCATTTATGATTTATTTTTCAAATCGCCGAAGAATCCCGAATGTGGGTGTTTCACAAGGTTTATAAAGTTAAACACTTCAAATAATTAAAACCCACCAAATAGCTCAACATTTTATAATTTCATGTAAAACACGTAACATTTTAAAATGAACATATTTGGCATGTACAATGTTTTCACAAGTCAACTTGAACTCACCTTGCTAGATTTAGGCTAAATCTAGATTTTCCCCAACTTGAACTCTTTTGAAGAAATTTGAATCATCAGGTCAAATCTTTCAAAAACCTAGATCTATAAGTTTCCAACCATAAATATTCATATCCAACCATTTAGAATCGTTCCCCAAACATACTACATGAAGATCTCAACTTATACCAAAACCCTAATTTCCATAGATGAAGAAAAGAGAAGATTACCTTAACCATAACTTGAATCCACCAATCAAAATACCTCTAGGGTCACCAACACGAACCACAAACTCCCAATCTTCAAAATGGAGGAAATGGTTGGATGAAACCCTAGAAACTTGATGAAGAAGATGAAGTGAAAGGAGTTCTAGAAAGGTTAAGGTTCATAAAAATGGTGTGGGGTTTGATTTGGGAGAGAGAAATGGAGAGAGGAGAAAGGATTTGGGGTTTTTGGAGGAGAAAATCGAAATGAGGGAGAGGGAGATCAGATCTAGACATGGGGGTAAAAGTAGGAGAGATATGAGGGAAAAGTTGAAGGTGAAAAAGGATGAAAATTTCGTCAGACTCAATGCGAACGTCTACTTGGAGCCCTATGCGGATGTCTACTTGCATCAGAACGGAAACTTCTGTTGCTTCCGCGGAACACCCTATGCGGACGTCCACTTGTTTCCCTATACGGACGTCCACTTGACACTGGTCGCCCGGTGTATTGCTTGATCATTGTTTTGTTCATAACTTCTTTGTTTTAGCTCCGTTTTCGCTCCGAAAAGACCTGTTGGATTCGTATTTGAATTATCCATCCAACAAGACTATAAAATCTATGATTCAATCCCAAATCTTATTTCTTTTATTTCTCTTGAAAGATCGATTTCTACACTGACTTGAAATTATATTTATCCAAAAATTACGGGTGTTACATTAATTATTTAAGAAAACAACAAATCATGTACAAAATCATACGCCATTTTACATCAAGGGCAAAAAATGGACGTGAACAACTTTAGCCGCAACTTAAGTCGCAGGGCAAAGTCGCGTGAATCATATATGATTTTGTACGTGAATGATTTTACACATGATCGACCGTTCTCATATTTTTTAAATAATTAATGTTCTCGTTATATATTTTCATACTTTTGTGTTAAAAACTGTATGTATTAGATGGTGTAATATCTAGTTTGATAAAACTAAATCCATGATTAAATTGAAGGAATAATTACCAAAAGACAAATTTATTCAATTATATAAACCACAAGGCATGTGGTGTAGCGGTAATCACCTAGGGAGTTCATAGCGCTCAACCCGGGTTCGATTCCTTGCATTCACAACTTTGTGGCCATTGGGTTTAACCTCAGGGCTGCATATTTTTGCAGTCGATTTCTTGGTCAAGGGATTAGTCTGGGCAAAAGACCCAGGATACCCTTTCCCAAAAAAAAATTATATAGTAGATTAAAAAATTTAATCCAGACCTTTTCTTTAATATAATATCACTCTTCACTTAAATACCAAACTAGCCTTTTTTTTAAATAACCGATTTGATTCATTTTAAAGTCGTAACCATTCCATTATTTTACAAAAATAAATATTTTATTACAAATAAATATGGCAAACAATTCAGAAATATATCCCATAGAATTCACGAGAGACAACGTTCAAATTCAACGAATTTTGAAGTGTGTTATGTGTAGTACATAATCTTGTGTTGGTTCGTTTGATCGACCAAAAGAACCAACAAATCAACGATTCATTGAGAAAAAGGGATCAAACCAGGATCGAAAATAAGACGATAAAATAGAAGGAAAAAAAAACGAAGAATATATGAGCCAAGATCGAGTACGGAGAAATTGTGTTAGAATCCGGAAAAAAAAATCTCTTTGACCCAATACTGGCTGATTTGTGCTTTGTATCGTTCGTAAGTCATAACACCATGTTAATCCCTTTGGCTCACTTGCAAGGCGCTAAAACCGGATGGCGTAGTCGAGTTGGTGAACCCACGGATCGACATCTCATCAATTTCTACGTTTGTCTGTTGGTTGATAAAAACGACAATTATTGTGATATCATCGTGAACAGCACGCCTAGACCCTTTCTCGATCTTTTTCACTTCATCGTACTTCTTCTTTCCTTTCCTAGCAGCTTCAATCATGGCTGCTTTAACGAGTCTTCTCGCAATACCCTGACGTTTTATAAACATACAAGATCGTGACCATGCGTAAGTTGTTCCAATTTTCTGTATTAGAGTTCCACATAAGCTAGACTACAGTCCCTATAACCGATATACATACGTTGAAATCTCTTTTCACTCTTAAGTGTTGGGTTTCACATATTTTACATGGTATCGGGTCTACCATCTCTAGAGACTCGACACTCAGGGGCACTGCCTCCGTCGGAGGGGCGTGTTGGAATCCCACATCGGTTAGACACAATCTCTTCAACCGATCTATATATGTTAGAACACCTCTTTTCTTTCAAGAGCTTTTTTAGGGAGTAATTTAAATGGTGTGTTTGGTAGGCAGATGGTATTGGACAAGGACAGGGCGGGCAAGAGTGAGGTAGACGGGTGAGAATTATGGAAGGATTTAGGGTTTTAATTTGATATGGATAATCACTCTCTGGCTTGTGTTCCACCTACTTTGGTGCGACAGAAAAAAAAATGCATTTTTTGTTCCACCCGGGTCCTATCAGTCTGGTGTCGCAACAAACATGAAACAAAAAGTTTCCTATTCTATCCGTGTACCAAACTCTCACACAATTAAGTATAGATGTTGAACAAATGAAAACGAAGAAAACAAACTTACTGATCGCGGGTTATTATGAACAATCTCTACAACTTTTTGATTCGTCAGGTGTTCCCACAATCCATCTGATGCAAACACAAGAAACTTGTCTTCGGGTTTTAACTCTCTGGTGTGCAGAGACGGGCCATTTCTTAAAACAGGTCGCCGGATAGGTTCACGAAGGTGGAACCGTGGGAACGATGGATCAAGAGCAAATTCCGGCTTCTTCAAGTATGCATCTCCTATGGTTCTTGAAACCTAAAACCACCACCAGCAGCCACAAAGATGAAACATAAACCAAAAAAAAAAAAAACAGCCCAGTATACCCCACATAGAGATGGGGTCCGGAAGTTAACATGTACACAAAGATAAAACATGCAAGACATAAAGCAGTTGTTAAATGTAGTAAAGATTGAACACAAAACCTGAATGATGCCTTTGATACGCCACACGCCTTGTTTCATGACAACAATATGCGGGTCATCTGGATGATCTGACTTGAGTTCTTGTCTAACTTCGTCCATACAAGCGTTATGATCTTCGGTGATTTGCTCAGCTACGATTTTATTCGATCTGCGCCTACTTAAACGCCCTATTACGGCTCTAGAATCACCCATGTTAGCAATATACAATGTGCCTTCGGATATGAGCCCAATTATACAACAAGAACCAACTGCAGCCATTAACGGTTTAATCCCACACGTCCTGCGCACCAGCGAGAGAAATCCATCTTCGGTAGCAGAAACAGCATCTTTGAGGATTTCTGAGGATATCAATCCCTTTTCTCGAGCAAGACCTGTTAAAAACAAACAATTCGAATCTAATCAACCAACAGTAGTGTTTTTTCCTTCAAAATATCAAAATCTTTCTAGATTTCTGCAAAATATTTGACCAATCAAAAGGATGCAAACAGTAATGACACTAATATGCACTTTTTGAATAAAGATAGAACATCATATATATACAGATTGATTCAAAAGAGAAAACAAGTGAACCAAAGCAATCATAGGGGACACCATGATGCCAAATCAAGGTACGATTTACCAAGCACAACAGTAATGACACTAATATGCACTTTTTGAATAAAGATAGAAC
This sequence comes from Arctium lappa, assembly GCA_023525745.1. Taxonomy (NCBI): domain Eukaryota; kingdom Viridiplantae; phylum Streptophyta; class Magnoliopsida; order Asterales; family Asteraceae; genus Arctium; species Arctium lappa. Next base: position 37,791,288 of record CM042063.1, on the reverse strand, counting down.
ATCATATATATACAGATCGATTCAAAAGAGAAAACAAGTGAACCAAAGCAATCTTAGGGGACACCATGATGCCAAATCAAGGTACGATTTACCAAGCACACAGTACAAGTCATGAAAGTATGAAGTACAACGTTGCACAGCACACACAAAAGACATGGAGCCCCATACACTTTTATCAAGATTTATGTGATTAAAGGTAGCGTGTGAAAGTGAAAAAAAAGGGTAAAAAGAAGACTCACGGATGAGATGAGGGAAAAGATGATCACAGATGTAGCGTGAGGCTTCTGGGCCACCATGGCCATCATAAACGCCAACGAAGGTGGCGTTTCGACCGATCTCCACCTGGCTGTGATCTTCCAAAACGTCATTGGCCTGTACAATTGCATACGAGAATTCTCCGAATGCATGCTTTTCGAGATCCTTACACCATAGGAGGGCATCCTTATCGTCATCCAAGTTGTCATCCTTGTTCATACGGGCATATAAACTTAAAGGTAACCATAATGCTGATGCTAACTTCCCCACCCAAGAGAACATCCTTCATTTCCCTCTCAATCACCAGCCTATGAAATATTCAATGAAAAAAGGGGAAAACAGCAAGAAGATCAAGTATTTTGGATAACCGCACCAAGTTATAAATTATGATAAAATTATAGAGTTAAAACATGATAAATATAACAAAATCAAGGGTTGTTTCTTGATCATTTATAACATAGCAACAAATTGCAAGAACTTCACCGGAAAAGTAATCCCGATTTCATAATTAGATAAACTAACTGGAATGAAACCGATGATCTAATGCATACAGAGATTACTGAAGAATCTGTTAATTTCAAGAGTCAATGCAATGAAACATTGAAAACCCTAAAATATGTATTCAAAAAAGCCTGGCAATTCAAAATTTAGAATAAAAACCATGACAACGAGTGTTTAATAGATCCATATCCCGATAATATCATCACTTCTAAGAGTTAATTTGAATCAATGAAATGCTTGGAGAACAGAGCAACACTAGTAGGTCGTAAAATCCTGAAATAAATTAAGCGGAACTACAATTTAAATATACAATACATACTAATCAACAGAGTAGTTAAATTGAATTTAGAAACAAAATTGATCAAGCAGTGTGTGTGTTTCAGTGAGAGAACGATGGAGAACTTACAGAGGAACGTATAAAGCAGTCGATTCTGCTTCAATCAATTCCTTGATTCACAGTCAATGCACCGGAGATTGTATAGCGAAGAACACAGAATCACCAGATACATGAACACGGAAAAGGAAAGAAGAAATCTGAGTTCGCCGGCGAATTGCTTTACCGTTAACAAGTGCAAAACACAGATAGATAGCGAAAGAGAGATTCGATCTTGTATGTGAGTGATTATCTGTGGGAGATATATAGAGAGAGAAAGAGAATTGGTGGTGGTTTCGAGTTTTAGGGCGGAGGGCACCGGTGGCACGGCGGCGGAGAGAGGAGGAGCGGGGAAGAAAGCGTCGTTGGAGAGTGAGGGAAGGAGAAACAAGTTTAAAAGGATCTTTTACGTACAATAAGGCCCCTCAATTATATTTGATTTGACAAATTCAGCCCCTTTACTTTTAGAGAATACCACTCGTTTCTGAAATTTTCACCGAGTTGATTATTTTAGCAAATTACAAAAACAACCCTTGGTTCACGCCAAGCACCCCAAGGGTTGTAGAGTCAAAACCATAAACCACGTATGACATTTGATCAGGATAGCTCATGATACCTAATTAACTCACTATACCTTTACTAATAAGAGCAACCGATTGTCATGTAAACTTTTAATTAATGTAAAACAATTAAATATTATAAACAACGATGATGACATAATGTATTCTCTCAGCTATCCTATGCCCACTGATTCATACTGGTTTATTTGGGTAAAAAGTTTATTACCAGCAGTCCGAACGGGCCTCACACGCAACATGCCTCCGAGGACACCAATGTGAGAGGACATTCTTTTGATTCAATTAGTGATTGAGGCTAGCCAGGGAGTGATTGAACTGGTGACATGTCTTGTATTTGGGCAAAGTCGTCTCACCCCTTTGCCAGCTAAACTACACGTTGAAGACCATACTGGTTTATTTTCCAAACATTTCTCCATTGCGTTTGCAACCCAATTCGTTGACAATAATAATCCATAGATGATGAATCTCCATTATTCAAGGTAGATTAGGTGTAATTAAAAAACCAACATGAGATTACTTTACTAAAAGACAATTTTATGATCGTACTTTTTTTTTAACTTGTATATTTTTATACTGATAAAAATGAATTATGTATAAATGTTTTTAACAACCAGTCATGTCTGGCATGAAACAGAGAAAAAAGTGAACACAAAATCATGAAATTACGTAAATATCCTTGGAAAAGTTGCACTTGCCACTTATAAAGAACACGAAGGGGTTCATATGCAAAATTGAGAAAAGTCAAGGGGTGTAATGAGGTAGATGGATGTTCCTTTCCATAACTTTTGGAGCAGCAAAACTCAAGTGATCCGTGAATTGACTAATAATGTATAGGATGCTTCTTCTAGCTGACCAAACCCTATCTAATCTCTTGTCAATTTACATTTATATCCCCCCTTCAAAAAGAAGTTACATATGGCACACTGAATTTTCATGAAACTAACAAGCAGGCCCCTCAACTTTCAAAACTAACTATTGAAACACTTAAATGAAACCTATGAGGTAGCTTGGTTGGTTTGCTACTTTGCTCCCATTGGTCACAACTTCGAGTCCTTTAGGTCTATTGGATTTTTTCACGGCTATTAACCGAAGTCCTGATGAGATTAATAGAGATACATGCAAGCTAGTTGATGGTGATTTTATACACCTTAAGACATATGATAAATTAGGCCAAAAAACGAGTACACAAAACGACTTAATATCGTCTCTCTAGTAATAAAGTGGTAAAATACCGAATATTGTCCACGGTGATTGGAGTATAAGTGCAATAAAAGTATAATGAAAGAAATGATTTCAGATAGAGATTTTGAAGACTTTGTTTTGGTTTGAGTTAACACTTGATGAAATTAACAGAGAGTAAAGCAAGCAAGGGTGTATGACATTTTGGTGGGACATAAACACAAATTCCAGCACACCAATGATGTGGCAACGCTACAACATTGGGCAAAAAGGTTGATACCGGCAACCCTGACCGACCCCACACATGACCCTGCCTACTCGGGCATCCATATGAGGGGGCATTTTGAGGCTCACTCAGCGGTTGTGGCTAACCGCGGCGCGGGGGGGGGGGGGGGGGCTAGACTTGAACCCAGGACTTGTTAGTTAGTGGGCAAGTCTCCCCGCCCCATTGCCAATTGAGCTACAATCCATAGGCAACGCTACAACATTGTTTTGCAACACTTTGTTCCACCATTTGTGTTGAGGGTATTTATTTTGGACTTTAGCTATTGTACCAACATCTGTCTTTAAAACTTGTATATTTTTATACAGTATTAGGACCAAAGAAATAGTAACAAATGATGTCCTCAAAACATATGGACCAACAAATTTCTTTGTTCAAAATTACTCTTTTGGGCCGATTCTCATATCATCCAAGTTGGTGTGTTCAAAATAGCTCATTTATGAGTCTATTACACTTTAACATCTTGACCAGTGATCAACACGTCGAGAATAAATCAATTTGGAAAATATAAATAACAAATTTCTTTGTTAGTAACACTTTCAAATCTACTTCTCATATCATTCAAATTGACGTGCATATCAATGACTTATTTCTAAGTCCATGCACTTTAACACTTTTCAAGTGATCAATTCGTCAAGAAGTGTCATTGATTTTTATAAAAACTTGTAATGAAATAGTGGAACATTATTATTGCAAAACAACGTCCACTTTTCTTTGGTCTAAAATCCCACATTTTAGTCTCACACTCAAGCTAATAAAATTTAGCTACTCATTACAGAAATAGAAAGCATAATAAAATAAATGATGTAAATGAAATACATAAACTAAATAACGGAATTATAAATGACAAAAAAGTAAATGACAATCATTTAAATGACAAGAAATTAAATGCAAGGAATTTAAATGTAACACCCTATAATTTGGAAAAATCCATTAATTTAAAACTTTCAACAATACCTTAAAGTATAATAAAATCTCTTACGACAAGTCCATACATGAAATACCTTTCTAGGTTGAACCATCAACAAATAATTAAAGTCTTATATAAAAACTAATTAAAGTCGGGTGTTACTAGAACCCAATAGCAGTAGCTATATCCAAAGTAAGTGCGGAAGACTTCATCAAGCTATTCACATCTTCGAGCACACAACTAACACTCAACTCTTCACAGTGTCACTACAACTAATCCCGAGACGGAACCTGGTGCACATGCCGACAAATAAAAAGATTAGGCTAACGCCTAGTGAGTTCAAGAGTTTTTATCATCATTATAAAATCGTTAAACGAAAATGATGCAACTTAAATCATGACCCTTCAAAATGATTTACTTTAAATATGAGAATGACTTGTTTTCCAATAATACGCATTTTTATAAATGAACGTCTCAACGCCAACACATTCTTTCATGAAGTAATGAACCCCAACACTTACTCAAAACCCGAATGTTGGTAAATGCTCAAATATTGAAATTTTAATAAAACTTTATAAACCAAACGACCGAAATATGAGTAAACTCAAGCCTCCAAAATTATAACATATGGGGAATAACCCAAACTCAAAACGTCACCGAAAAACAAGGATAAAACTAAATACCCAAAACAACACCTTTCGGTGACAGGGGAGACCCAATTTCCATGGCTAGTGGCGGAACACAAAAGTAGGCCACCTTCCAAGTTATTGAGCTCACCATACTAGGACCCATGGTCACAACCTCGCCGACTCGTACTAAGATGTGGATGAGGGCACTCGGGGATCCTAATTATGCTCATTCACTAGGATTACATTTACGGCCCATGGCTAGTATCCGGCTCCACATAACCGTACCAATTAGTTGCCCCCGAGGACCCAATGTCTCAACTAGCTACAAATGGGAAATAATTATCCCATAAAAATAGACTCATAAATTACATCACGGGCCCAAGGCCAAATGTTAGACTCCACGAGCCCGCACCATAAGTCCCTCGATAATCCCATGACTAATTCTGGTCCCAACATGGAAACAATAGCCCTTTTTCTTAAAATAATAAAGACCGACTCATATGTCTATGGATCCACTGCATTACAGTCTATAACATTACATGACTCCAATTGAATGACCAAAACACTAAAAACATGCAATTATCAAATGATACACAATAAATGCAATCATACTCAAAATTCCACAACAGGGGACCGGACAAATGTCCCCACGACTCATTTTAGTCAAATTGAGCCAAAACTCCACAAAATTACTTTATCGTGCAATAAATGTCAGTTTAAACAATAGAACACCTTTAACCAACGGTTATGCAAACAAAAAGACCAAAAGTGTGATTAACCCAAAACTCCTCATTGGTTGAAACAAGCGTTTTCCAAATGAACTCATTCCCTTTATATTTCCAAAATGTCTCATAACACAATGATATGCATTTTCCAAACGGTTTATAAAATCAGATGCAGTAAATGGACAATTACATAAAATGACCTCCATTTATATATTAAATCATCAAAGAAACATATCAAAATGCCCAAAAATCCCAAATGTGAGTGTTTTGCAAAGTTTATGAAATTAAACACTTCAAATAATCAAAATTCATCAAATAACTCAACAGTTAATAATTTCATGTAAAACATATCAACATTTAAAGATTGACATTTTGGCATGTACACCATTTTCACAAATGAACTTGAACTCACTTTGCTAGATTTAGGCTAAATCTAAATTTTCCCAAACTTGAGCTCTTTCGAAGAAACTTGGATCTTCAAGGAAAAACTTCCCAAAAACCTAGATCCACAAGTTCCCATCCATTAATATCCACATTCAACCATTTAGAATCGTTCCTCAAACATTATATACCAAAATCACCATTTTGGCCAAAACCCTAGTTTTGACCTAATGTCTCCAAAACCATCAAACCCGAAATTGAGAAACCAAACACTAGGAGATCATCAATAGATAATTTATGACTCATAATAAAGTTTACAAACTAGGAGGATCAACTCACCACTTAGGTTTTGGTGAAAAACCTAGAAAACCCCAAATTTCTTGAAGATGGAGGTGATGATGATGAGCTCTTGACCTTTGTTTCCACTCCACCACCAAATATTCTTGGGTATTCCCAAAACTAACAATATAACCTTGAAATTCTCTCAAAAACGAAACCATAGCAACTTGAATCTCCAAAAACGGAGTTGAAATGAGAAAGTTATGGCCAAATGATGAAAATCCCGATTTTATGCACTACAGGTCTGGCGCGACCCTGCCATGCGACAGTGCCATCTGTCACTGTAGCGGGCACTGTCGCCCGGGATGTACCGAGGCCCCCTTGCCTCTTGCGATCCTGCCATGCTATAGTGCCATTTGTCACTGTAGTGGGCACTGTCGCCCGGGATGTACCGAGGGTTTCTTCGACGACTTTCCCGACCGTTTTCCCAGCCGTTCCTCGACCGTTCTCCCGGAAATTCCTCGGCCTCTCTATGGATATTCCTTGACCGTTCTCTCGAAACATTTGATGTTATTATGCCAGTTATCGTGTCATTGTCATAATTTCATGGCACAATCGTTGGGACGACCGAAACTCGGTAACGTCGGTGCTATTGTGACATATGTCTCAACTGCATGCACTATAGCCAAGACGACCATACTCTTAGTACCATTGGTGCTACTGTGACTAGTGTCACAACTATAAGGCACTATAGCCATACTTTATATATGGTTCTTCCTTTACCGATTCACCCAGTTCAACATTATTTTTTCTTCTTCAATTGGGATAAAAATCAGGATGTTACAATCCTCTCAACCTTAAAAGAGATTTCGTTCTCGAAATCTAGTTCATACATGAAGTATTTTAATAATACACAATATTGAGCATCAGTCCGATAATTGTCTTGTCATATACTCCTCCCAAAAGGGTAATATTTTGAAGATATAAGCCTCAAATAACATCAATCATTCAGTCGGTAATATCTTTATCATATTGAAAAGATTTTACTCATCAATACTTAATTTCCAACATCTAATCTTCTTAAAGTTCCACCACTATGAGGCTAACACTTCTTATGATCCAACAGGAGTACTTTCAAATATTCATTGACCTCAAAAGAACAAGTCGACGCCTAAAACCAAAATGGTCTTACCGAAAACGTGGATATACGGCCAAATATTTCATTCCAGATGCATCGTCGTATTAAAGTTGACACCTAACATGGCACTAAAATTTCCAATCTTACATCTCTAACAAACGAACCACAATATTCTCTTTATTCACAAAGGCTCATTAGGATGATGCACCACCAACGTATAACATGATGTCGAACGAACCAACAACCCATCAAATCAAATGCAACCATACGTAAATAATTAACACCAGGTTTCAACCCGAAAACTTACCGAAAGGGAAAGACCGCTACTTGCTTAACTAGGATAATAATGTAAATCTACTCCCTAAAATGGTCATACCTGATCAGACTTCATGGGGTTGAATTCCCACACTTCCAACCTGCCAACAATTTGGATCATTCGCAATTTCAATTCCCAAGGGCGTTTCTAGTCCCTTATCACAACTTCTTTCTTAAGAAAGTTTAAATCTATAGCTCCAATGAGTTCAAGGTTTTTTAATTATAAGGCTCAACAAATATGCCCATTGAAATTTTATAAGACTTTCAAACGCAAAATTTTTTATAACAATTAATTATGCGTGTAAAATTCACTACCACTTACTCGGTAGTTGTGCAAAGTGATCCCAAACGCCACACATAAATTCATTTCGAAAACCCTTTGATTGTTATTCAAGTTAATGATGACACTAATAAGAGGCGCAACAACTTTTCAAATGGACCACTATGGTCCGAATATGCATCACTTTATGTCACGTACGTAAAATAATTCCCTGCACCAAAGCGGTGTACGACAACTGTTGGTATAAGCTCCAGAAGGAGAAATCTACGTAATCAAGTTCCAAAATCTCTCATTTAACCATACACGGACATGGAATAAAATTCCCAACAAAACCCGCATGCTGAGTTCGTTTATCAAAACTTAGCAAGACAAAATGTGCATGCGATTGGTCAAACGTAAAATAATTTCAATCAATTTTCAAACTTTAGGTCGTACAAATAAAATGATCTTGTCCGAAAATAGTGGCTACAATGACATGTATACCGATAACCCATTTAACGCATAGTGGAAAATTTATAACAGTAAAATCAACAACCGAAGAATGTTCAAAGCAAGAGTTCGACACGAACCATCATAAATCCTTCATATGCTTACTCACACAAACCGTATAAATCAATTCGAATACTAAATAGCATACAACTAAACACATTTTTATAAAACCCAAAAGAGAAATCACACGATATTGACACTTCCAAAATAACATCTTCCAACAAAACTCTCAAGACGTCTCTTACGGTTGCGAAAAGACATGAACAAAACTCGCATGAGACAAAAATATTAAACAAAACTCATTAGTTAACGTGCAAAATAATTCAAGTATACGTGTTTCAAAGTTCATCTACACGACGCAAATGTCGTAAAATAGAACTCCATAAGACCCAAAAATAATTCCATGAAACTCAATGAAACCCAACGACACTCAAAAATCGAATGGTGCCAAAATCTTTGTTTCCCATAATCAAATAACATAAAACAAAGTTATGACTAAAATGTCATAATTCCAAAAATTTCTCTTTTATCTCATTGTGATATAAAGTGACACTTTGCCACAAAACTCGCATGAGACATAACGTTCAATAAAACTCATAAATTTACATGCATCAAAATTAAAGCCTATGCATTTCAAAGTTCACTCATGCGTAGCAAAACGTCGCAAAATAACACTTCATAAATCTCAATAAAACTCACATGGAATAAAGTTTCCAATAAAATTCGAATACCAAATCATGGGAATAACTTCTCCCTCTAAAACCTTAACATGCGTGGAGGAGATCCAATGTCAAGGTCATAAATCGCAGTTACTTGCCCGAGATTCTAAACAAGGTTAAATCGTAAATATCACAATATCTGAAAATAACGTTAGACAAGAAAAACGGGGATGAAGAGATTTTCAATAAAAATTTGCAACCACGTGCAATAAAACAATTTCATGCATGTTTAAACTCACAGATTAAAATCTGTTGCGTGCTAAACATTTTTCCAAGATTTCGTAATCTAACTCACTTTTTGATTTGAGAACATGAGAAACAATTAATGCAAATTTATTTTAGAAATAAATTCCGTGCATGAATTTGGTCGGCATTTAACATGTCGAATTCACGCTCCTCAATTTCCCATTCACACCATTGTCATCCGGATGTTCAAATATCTTAAGGCAATCATCGAAAATTTCATCAATTCACCTTACAATTTCTCCGCGAATTATGTCGATTCCCTAAGTCTATGGTTCTGCATCAACCAATAACCCCGACCTAAAATCGTCAACTCAATGTATTTATCATGCTTATCCATCACTCCAAATGACAATGCTATAAACATCAACTCTTCTATCGGGTACTCGCTTAGAAACTTCTTCACTACCCCAACGGTCATCACATCAAGGCAGTTCAAGCATACACATCTAGCATGTAGGTTCACCATAACACTGGCAAAGTGTAATTATGAACGTACCGTACATGAGCATCCTTGCTACCCACGACGATTTTCCTGTTTCTAGCAACTCTATCAGCCTCAAAATATCCTATCTTAAAGTGCCTAATGGTGTATTTCACTTTCAATCACTTAAAAGTACACTAGTTTGAGTCTAGGCATCCAAAATCAACACCTAATTCTCTCAAATTTAAGCTCTGATACTAACTTGTAACACCCTAAAATTTGGAAAAAGCGACTAATTTAAAACTTTCAACAATACCTTAAAGTATAATAAAATTTCTTACGACAAGTCCATACTTGAAATACCTTTCTAGGTTGAACCATCAACAAATAATTAAAGTCTTATATAAAGACTAATTAAAGTCGGATGTTACTAGAACCCAATAACAGTCGCTCTATCCAAAGTAAGTGTGAAAGACTTCATCAAACTATTCACCTCTTCGAGCACTCAACTCTTCACAGTGTCACTAAAACTAATCCCGAGATGGAACCTGATGCACATGCCGACAAATAAAAAGATTAGGCTAACGCCTAGTGAGTTCAAGAGTTTTTATCATGATTATAAAATCGTTAAACGAAAATGATGCAACTTAAATCATGACCCTTCAAAATGATTTACATTAAATATGAGAATGGCCCGTTTTCCAATAATACGCATTTTTATAAATGAACGCCTCAACGCCAACACATCCTTTCATGAAGTAATGCAACCCAACACTTACTCAAAACGCGAATGTTGGTAAATGCTCAAATATTGAAATTTTAATAAAATATAAACCAAACGACCGAAATATGAGTAAACTCAAGCCTCCAAAATTATAACATATGGGGAATAACCCAAACTCAAAACGTCACCGAAAAACAAGGATAAAACTAAATACCTAAAACAACACATTTCGGTGACGGGGGAGACCCGATTTCCATGGCTAGTGGCAGAACACAAAAGTAGGTCACCTTCCAAGTTATTGAGCTCACCATACTAGGACCCATGGTCACGGGCTCGCCAACTCGTACTAAGATGTGGATGAGGGCACCCGAGGATCCTAATCATGTTCATTCACTAGGATTACATTTACGGCCCATGGCTAGTGTAACATCCCCCGTCCCCGTGGTCCGTAACGGGTGATGTAACGAACGGGACTTAACATAAATACACCACTAATTCAGAGCTATTAATAAACTCTAAACATATATTACAATCCAAATATTACACTTCAAAAAGTTTTTATAAACTTAGAACGTTTATATGATAAAGTGAGTCTAACAACTCCAAAATTTCACGCTCGATATCAAGTCCCGTTCCCGTTAACGTCACTTCGAACCTGCCGTGTCAGAAAACAAAAACACGGCTGAGCACATGACTCAGTGAATGGATTATAATATAAATTCGTAAATAATAATGAAAACATCGATAACGAAGCAGAAGACTTAAAAATTCATTCGAAGGATGTTCTTGAAATTCAAGTTCATAGCAAAAGAAATGTTCAGTAATTTTCAAAGACAATAATTTCAAGAACGGTTCACACTTTAATTTAAAAACGTAATATAAATAAAGTTCGTCAATTCCTGTTGTGTTCGTGGGGTGATCATCCACACGAACTGGGTCGGCGTGCGGGCACACACACACGAATCCTCTGTGAATTTAACCACGATCACATATTATGTGGGTAAAAGTTATAGGATCGATCCATACGCCCCGGAGCCAACAAAGTCAGCCAAGTCCCCCAGAGTGGGTTCACGTAAGCCACTAAGGCTTAACTCTGGTGGATTGTCATCTGTAGGACGCCATGACAACAAAGCCTCCATAGAAGGCATCCCAAATAATGTGCCCATTTATTGAGTTATTCTAAAATCAATGAAAACTAAACATATGCCACTTACCCAAATGGCGTTCATAGAAATTATAGTTAATATACTTCACAAGTTTCATAACAATTCCATAAGAGACACATTTTAATTAAACGCTAATAGTTTCAACAAATGATTCATAATCCAAATCTCAATATGAGACAACAAAACATGTAACACCTCAAAAATCAGAGTAAAATAAAACATTTAAAGCCTGACAATTGACAAAGATAAATCCATTAACTTCCATAAATGGGATCAGTCCTTAAGACTGTACAATTCTATACAAGAATTTCATCAAAAGAACGGGACTTAACAATGCCCAATATCAATACTAAACTATCTTCAAAAACCTCGAGACTCAAAACTCGTCTCTCCAAAAACCCCGGCACCCACCGCTAATGGAAACCTGTTATACATGTCATTTGAGAAAAAGTGTCAGACTATAAAGCCTGGTGAGAACATACAGTTTATAAAGCTCAAAAGATATAAACATCAGTTATCATAAATAAATCTTTTCATAAAGGTTTAGTTCGTAAAGATAACATTTCGCCACAACCGGGCCTCTTCGGTCCAAAACTCTTAAACAGTGACAAAAGGACCATTTTACCAAGGAGAGTGGCGAAACACAAAGTTAGGCCAACAAACCGAGTTATGAGCTAAACACTTGGAGTCCTCAGCAATGAACCCAGAGTCCGTGCTACGAAGTGAGATCGCGCTCCCAAGGGAAACCAATGTATACTCCTTCACTAGGATCACCATGAACCATGGCTAGTATCCAGCCTCACATAACCGTACCAAGTTGCCCCTGAGGAAACATGTGATCCATAGCTACAACTTGGGGAATATAACCTCCCAACTAAACAGTCTACTCCAAAACCTAGGGATCCACTAGTAATGGTACGGACTCGTCACAACAACATAGGTGACCTACCATAAATAAATATATGGTAACAAGTACATTTTATAAACAAAATGCTACTTCCAGTTCAACTTCCGGTAAGAACGAATACCATTAAAATGAGTTCATAATCATCCTTTTCAAACGATCACATAATGTGCAAGTAAAACATCATTTTACTTCAATAAGGCGGAACCCGTCATTTTGGTCAAATCTGACCGGGAACCCCGAGAATTACCAAAAACTTCATTTATATCAAAATGATTAGAACATAAAATCATACCGTAGAAATACTTCAGATTTCGCAAATAAGAGTTTTGACATGTATAAAGTTTGTAAAATGATAGTAGGAACTCACCGGTAGGTTTTCGGAATAAAACCCGGAAAACCAGATAATGACCACGACGTAGAGGTGAAGCTTAAAACACCGACCCCTCGCTAGAAACATCGAAAACTAGCAACCAAACGAACCTTGAAGATCGGATAAGAAAAAGAGAGAAAAGAAGAGAGAGAGAGAGAAAGATTCTGAGATTTCTAAAAGAAATCTGACAATTGAGATATTTAGCCAAGGATTGCACACCTCCCAACACAGCGCACGGCCCGTGCGTTTTCCAAAGGGGAGGGCGAACGGCCCGTGCGTTCTCTACAGACTTGTGCACTGCTTCATGCGCACGACTCGTGCGCATTTCCTGAAGGATGGCGCACGACCCGTGCGCCCTGTAGACAGAACCATCATCTTCTTTTCTTCTTTACAAACTCTCAAAACCAAACGAAAATTCGGGGTGTTACAATCCTCCCCAACTTGGGAATGATTTCGTCCCCGAAATCCCAACTACTCAAAAAGGTGAGGATATCTTCGCTTCATATCCTCCTCGGCTTCCCACGTCACATTTGCTCCTCGGTGATGCTTCCACTGCACTTTGACCAAAGTGACTTCTTTATGACGCAACTTCTTAGACTTTCTCTCTAAGATGGCGTCAGGTTCTTCCACACAACGATTTCCTTCGTCAACCCTTAACTCTGAAAGGGGAATGACGTTGTCTTCCACCGCCAAACATTTCCGGAGGTAGCAAACATGAAACGTGTTGTGTATTCTGCTCAACTCCGGTGGCAGTTCCAACTGGTAGGCTTGCAAACCCACCCGTTTGAGCACTTTGAAAGGTCCGAGGAAACGGGGACTCAACTTCCCGCGTTTTCCGAACCGTATAATGCCTTTCCACGGCGACACTTTAAGCATAACACGGTCGCCTACTTGGAATTCCATCGGCCGTCTCTTCTTATCGGCATAACTCTTCTGACGATCTTGAGCCGCTTTCATTCTTTCACGAATGCACTTGACCTTATCGACAGTTTCTTGCACGATTTCAGGTCCGGCAAACTGCTTTTCTCCCGCTTCAAGCCAACACACGGGTGTCCGGCATTTTCGCCCATACAAAGCCTCAAAGGGTGCCATTCCGATACTCGAGTGGTAGCTATTGTTGTAGGCAAACTCCACCAAAGGCAGGTGAGTGTCCCAGCTACCCCCGAAATCGATGACACAAGACCTCAACATGTCTTCCAAAGTTTTTATCGTTCGTTCGCTCTGTCCGTCGGTCTGCGGATGGTAAGCCGTACTCAACTTCACTCGAGTACCAAGCTCTTTCTGAAATCCATCCCAAAAGTTCGAAGTGAACCGACTGTCGCGATCCGACACGATCGACAACGGTATGCCGTGCCTCGAGACTACCTCATCGATATAAAGCTTTGCTAGCTTATCCATCGGTAGAGTCTCGCGCATAGCCAAGAAATGAGCGCTCTTCGTCAATCTGTCAACTATCACCCAAATGGTATCGTGACCTCGAAGAGTTTTAGGCAACTTCGTCACGAAGTCCATGGTGATGTGCTCCCATTTCCATTCGGGAATCTCTAAAGACTGAAGACTCCCGTACGGTCTCTGATGTTCGGCCTTAACTTGCGAACACGTCACACAACGCTCAACGTAACGTGCCACATCAAGCTTCATTACCGGCCACCAATAATGCAACTTCAAGTCCCTGTACATCTTTGTGCTTCCCGGATGTATGGAATACCTGGACTTGTGTGCATCTTCTAGCAACAGCTCACGGTTACCCCCTATCTTGGGCACCCACACACGACCGCTGAACAGTTTCACTCCACGGCTATCTTCCGTCAAGAGTAAACGCTGTTTGGTCATGACTTCTTCTTTGAGATTCTTTTCTAACAGTGCTTCCACCTGTGATGCCTTGATCTTCTCAACAAGGCTAGATACTAGCTCGATCCTCGAATGGGTAGCTCGAATACTTCCGCTATAGTCCTTCCGACTTAGCGCATCGGCCACCACGTTCGCCTTACCGGGATGGTAAATCAATTCACAGTCGTAATCTTTCAGTAACTCGAGCCACCTCCTTTGCCTCATATTCAGCTCTTTCTGATCAAAGACATACTTCAGGCTCTTGTGATCCGTATACAGAGTGCACTTCGTGCCGTAAAGGTAATGTCGCCAAAGCTTCAAGGCGAACACCACCGCTGCTAACTCCAGATCATGAGTTGGATAATTCTGCTCGTGTATCTTAAGCTGTCTCGAGGCATAAGCGATTACCTTGCCTCGTTGCATCAACACACAACCCAATCCCATCTTTGAAGCGTCGCTGTAAACCACGAAATCTTCCGACCCTTCAGGTAGTGTCAAGATCGGAGCTTCACACAACTTCTTTTGAAGGATTCGAAACGCCTTCTCTTGGGTTTCGGTCCATTCAAACTTTACATTCTTCCGAGTCAGAACTGTCAGGGAAGAAGCGATCTTGGAAAAGTCTTGAATGAATCTCCTGTAGTATCCCGCCAGACCCAAGAAACTTTGGATCTCGGACGGACTCTTAGGAGGCTCCCAATTCATCATAGCTTCAATCTTGGAGGGATCTACTTTCACTCCGTCTCGAGTGACTACGTGCCCCAGAAATTGTACTTCTTTGAGCCAAAAGTTGCACTTGGAAAACTTGGCGTACAATCTTTCTCTTCTTAACACTTCCAGAACCTCACGTAGATGTTGTTCGTGTTCCGACTCGCTCTTAGAGTACACTAGTATGTCATCAATGAATACAATGACCGACTTGTCAAGGAAAGGTCGGCACACTCTATTCATTAAGTCCATAAACACTGCTGGTGCGTTTGTCAGGCCAAAGGGCATTACAAGGAACTCGTAATGGCCGTAACGCGTTCTGAAAGCCGTCTTCGGAACATCTTCTTCTCTTACCTTCACTTGGTGATAACCGGATCGTAAGTCGATTTTGGAGAAACAACCCTCTCCTTGAAGTTGATCGAACAAGTCGTCTATTCTCGGAAGCGGATACCTGTTCTTCACTGTAGCTTTGTTCAACTCACGATAGTCAATGCACATTCTCATTGTGTCATCCTTCTTCTTGACAAATAAGACCGGAGCTCCCCAAGGTGACGAACTCGGTCTTATCAATCCTTTCTCAAATAGCTCCTTGAGTTGTGCTACCATCTCTTGCATCTCCGATGGCGCTAAGCGATAAGGTGCTTTAGCGATCGGTGCAGCACCCGGCACAAGATCAATCCGAAACTCTACCTGACGATCGGGTGGTAGCCCGGGCAAGTCGTCCGGAAAGATATCCGAAAACTCACGCACGATCTTCACTTCTTCCAGC
Organism: Arctium lappa; assembly: GCA_023525745.1. Lineage (NCBI taxonomy): Eukaryota > Viridiplantae > Streptophyta > Magnoliopsida > Asterales > Asteraceae > Arctium > Arctium lappa. The sequence goes on along the minus strand of CM042063.1, from coordinate 37,775,116 downwards.
TTTGACTTCTCCAGCTTGGCATCGATCACATAGGCTAAGAAAGACGAACATCATTTTACTAAGCACTTGCGTGCCTTTGCCATTGTGATTATTGCCACTTCACCCTTTCTCTTCTCACCATAGATGACAACGACTTGACCAGAGGGGTCGGGAAGTCGAATCATCTTCTTGGAACATACGAACTCGGCTTGATTGTTTGACAGCCAATCCATACCGATTACCACATCAAAACCCCCGATTAACATCGATAATAGATCGATCGAGAATTCTTTCCCTTCGATACTTAGAGTACACTGCCTCAGAACTTCGCGGATCAGAACTTGACTACCATCAGATATTTCTACCACTAATGCATCCTCAAGACTAGTAGTGGGCATAGCAATTTTCTGACGGAACAATTCAGATACGAAAGAGAAACTAGCACCCGTATCGAACAAAATACGAGCAGGTACAGAGTTTATAAGAAAAGTACCCGATACCACATCAGCGGATGCTCTAGCCTCTTCGGCCGTCATCTGAAATGCTCGACCCGGAACCTTAGGAGGGTTCTCCTTCCTTGCTGGCGCGCTACTCGACACAAGCTTCGGGCAATCTCTCCTCGCGTGCCCCGGTGCCTTGCATTCAAAACAGATGATCCCCCTGACCGGGCAATCTCTGACAGTATGACCAGGCTTCCCACACTTATAGCAAGTTGGAGAATTGCTGTAACAGTTACCGTGATGCTTGGTCCGACACTTCGGACACCACTTCGCTTCCTGATAACTGTTGTAGTTGCGGTTTCCGACAAAAGGTCGGGTCCGCTTGGGAGGTACTGAACTGCTCTCCCACTTTCTCTTATCAGACACTATCACCGAATTCTCAGATTTGCCCTTCGCGAACATCTCTTCCATGTACTGAACTTCCTCAACCATCTCTCGGAGGTTAGAAGCTTTGGAATTATGGACCATCGATTGCATGTCCGCAGGTAGGCCATTCAGATAGGCCTTCATCTTATCTTTCTCTGTTGGGGCAGCGTGCCCCACCAGACCAAGCTTTTCCATAAACTGACGGGTGTACTCCCTCACCGTCAGGCTTCCCTTTACCAAGGACCGGAACTCTTTCTCAATTCGGTCCATTGTTCTCTCATTGCAAAACTCTTCCAGCAGCTTCTTCTTGAACTCGGCCCAAGACAACTGGGCCAACACTTCAGGAGATAGAGTGGATTGGATGATATTCCACCAGATAAGTGCAGTGTCCCTCAGCAATTGGGTACCGAACTGCACCCTCTGGTCATCACCACATTCGAAAAAGCCAAAAGCTTGCTCAACCGCTCGGATCCATTTCACACACAAGATTGGGTCGTCGGAACCAGAGAACTCTGGTGGTCCGCAACCCAGAAAGGATTTGTAGGAACAACTTTTCCTACCTCCCGGAGCACCAACAATCCTGTTCTCCTCAGCCCTGACCCCTATACCAACGCCTCCAGAACCTGCTACGATGTTTTCCACAACCGTTTCACTTCTACGATTGTTCACATCACGGTCCTCAATCACTTTTAGCAGAAACTCTTGCTGCTTTGCCATCTCTTCCCTCATTGCCAACATCATGCTGGCCATCATCTCAGAAGGGGAACTAGCATCCCTGATTATTGGGTGGGACGAAGCCAGGTCTACTCGCGGAATGACCTCTGGCCCCCCACCTAGTACCTGCTGAACTGGCGGACGCACAACAACCTCAACTCCTTCCGGCCGATCAGCCGTGGAGGTTGTCGCTTCCAATCCGTCAATACGAGCACGCGGTCTACCACGCGTATTCACCATGCTGAACAACTTCACAGAACAAGGAAAGAGATAAGAGAGAGATTGAATAAACACAAAGGAAACGTACTACCACATTACCAATTGTCATATTAACAGTTATTCAAGCACTCTTACGTACAGTATCCTCATAATAACATTAGCTAAGTGAAATTATGAACATACAACACATAACGGTTCTTGTCACCACTACTACAACGCCTGATAAACGTACTTTCCGTCAACTCTAAGACTAACCCATCTTAAGAGCTCTACCCAATTCTCGCGGATTAATTCTTAGCATATGCAGTCTAAGTCTAGACATCTTACATTCATGCCTAGTTCGCTTAAACTAGAGCTCTGATACCAACTTGTAACACCTCAAAAATCAGAGTAAAATAAAACATTTAAAACCTGACAATTGACAAAGATAAATCCATTAACTTCCATAAATGGGATCAGTCCTTAAGACTGTACAATTCTATACAAGAATTTCATCAAAAGAATGGGACTTAACAATGCCCAATATCAATACTAAACTATCTTCAAAAACCTCGAGACTCAAAACTCGTCTCTCCAAAAACCCCGACACCCACCGGTAATGGAAACCTGTTATACATGTCATTTGAGAAAAAGTGTCAGACTATAAAGCCTGGTGAGAACATACAGTTTATAAAGCTCAAAAGATATAAACATCAGTTATCATAAATAAATCTTTTCATAAAGGTTTAGTTCGTAAAGATAACATTTCGCCACAACCGGGCCTCTTCGGTCCAAAACTCTTAAACAGTGAGAAAAGGACCATTTTACCAAGGAGAGTGGCGAAACACAAAGTTAGGCCAACAAACCGAGTTATGAGCTAAACACTTGGAGTCCTCAGCAATGAACCCAGAGTCCGTGCTACGAAGTGAGATCGCGCTCCCACGGGAAACCAATGTATACTCCTTCACTAGGATCACCATGAACCATGGCTAGTATCCGGCCTCACATAACTGTACCAAGTTGCCCCCGAGGAAACATGTGATCCATAGCTACAACTTGGGGAATATAACCTCCCAACTAAACAGTCTACTCCAAAACCTAGGGATCCACTAGTAATGGTACGGACTCGTCACAACAACATAGGTGACCTACCATAAATAAATATATGGTAACAAGTACATTTTATAAACAAAATGCTACTTCCAGTTCAACTTCCGGTAAGAACGAATACCATTAAAATGAGTTCATAATCATCCTTTTCAAACGATCACATAATGTGCAAGTAAAACATCATTTTACTTCAATAAGGCGGAACCCGTCATTTTGGTCAAATCTGACCGGGAACCCCGAGAATTACCAAAAACTTCATTTATATCAAAATGATTAGAACATAAAATCATACCGTAGAAATACTTCAGATTTCGCAAATAAGAGTTTTGACATGTATAAAGTTTGTAAAATGATAGTAGGAACTCACCGGTAGGTTTTCGGAATAAAACCCGGAAAACCAGATAATGACCACGACGTAGAGGTGAAGCTTAAAACACCGACCCCTCGCTAGAAACACCGAAAACTAGCAACCAAACGAACCTTGAAGATCGGATAAGAAAAAGAGAGAAAAGAAGAGAGAGAGAGAAAGATTCTGAGATTTCTAAAAGAAATCTGACAATTGAGATATTTAGCCAAGGATTGCACACCTCCCAACACAGCGCACGGCCCGTGCGTTTTCCAAAGGGGAGGGCGCACGGCCCGTGCGTTCTCTACAGACTTGCGCACTGCTTCATGCGCACGACTCGTGCGCATTTCCTGAAGGATGGCGCACGACCCGTGCGCCCTGTAGACAGAACCATCATCTTCTTTTCTTCTTTACAAACTCTCAAAACCAAACGAAAATTCGGGGTGTTACAAAACACGAAAATGTTCAAACATAAGATTCAGGCCAAAAATCAATGTGTATGTGTGTATAATTACATGTTCGTTGATCATATTCAGTTCATCAATCACAAGGCGGTGAACCACCTTTATGAAGGGTCAACTAGAACAAATAGTTGCCCACGATTCAAAAGAAATGAAATCCATACCTTCACCAAATTGAGACGTAACACGCGATCAACTGAGACTCATGACGAAGATTAACCCGTTCGATTGCCTATTTAAACCATAAATTACTATTACTCACATAACATAAAACTCAAAGGTTATCATCCTAAACTTAATCACAAAACTTTATTCTCTTAGGCATTAAACAGAAAACTTGGTGTGCGGTTAAACATCTAGATACAGATATCACTGTTTTGATTTTAAACTTTAACCTTTTATAATTTTGACAAACCCAAACATTTCTAAACATGTATATTAACATAACTTTGCAATATGAAATCATAATCTACCAACCAACTTCAACTACCCTAACCTACCAACTTAAATAACTTAAGAAAAAATTTATACCTCTAGGAAGGGCTCGAAGCGTAGATTCCGAATATGTAATTGTTTTGTCGATTACTTCAACGGATTGAGAGCAAATCTAGAGAGAAAGAGAGTTTTAGAGAGAGAGAGAGAAAAATGGCGGTGAAGACATGAAAAGGAGACGATGGAATGTTATTGATTTACTCTTTTCTTTCTTTTATGTTAAATATAGTTTTAATAATAGTTTAGGTAAATGACGGTTTTAACCCTTAACTATCTTTGGTTGTCATATTTAATTACGGTTCAATTCGGGTAACAAAATAATTACATGTTTTTAAAACGGAGTCATACAACTAGTATCTGGCTCCACATAATCGTACCAATTAGTTGCCCCCGATGACCCAATGTCTCAACTAGCTACAAATGAGAAATAACTATCCCATAAAAATAGACTCATAAATTACATCACGGGCCCAAGGCCAAATGTTAGACTCTACGAGTCCGCACCATAAGGCCCTCGATAATCCCATGACTAATTCTGGTCCCAACATGGAAACAATAGCCCTTTTTCTTAAAATAATAAAGACCAACTCATATGTCTATGGATCCACTGCATTACAGTCTATAACATTACATGACTCCAATTGAATGACCAAATCACTCAAAACATGCAATTATTAAATGATACACAATAAATGCAATCATACTCAAAATTCCACAACAGGAGGCTATTATGACCAGACAAATGTCCCCAAGACTCATTTTAGTCAAACCGAGCCAAAACTCCACAAAATTACTTTATCGTGCAATAAATGTCAGTGTAAACAATAGAACACCTTTAACCAACGGTTATGCAAACAAAAAGACCAAAAGTGTGATTAACCCAAAACTCCTCATTGGTTGAAACAAGCATTTTCCAAATGAACTCATTCCCTTTATACTTCCAAAATGTCTCATAACACAATGATATGCATTTTCCGAACGGTTTTATAAAATCAGATGCACCAAAATGGACAATTACATAAAATGACCTCCATTTATATATTAAATCATCAAAGAAACATACCAAATGATTTATTTATCAAAACGCCCAAAAATCCCAAATGTGGGTGTTTTGCAAAGTTTATGAAATTAAATACTTCAAATAATCAAAATTCATCAAATAACTCAACATTTAATAATTTCATGTAAAACATATCAACATTTAAAGATTTATATTTTGGCATGTACACCGTTTTCACAAATCAACTTGAATTCACCTTGCTAGATTTAGGCTAAATCTAGATTTTCCCAAACTTGAGCTCTTTCGAAGAAACTTGGATCTTCAAGCCAAAACTTCACAAAAACCTAGATCCACAAGTTTCCATCCATTAATATCCACATTCAACCATTTAGAATCGTTCCCCAAACATTATATACCAAAATCACCATTTTGGCCAAAACCCTAGTTTTGACCTAATGTCTCCAAAACCATCAAACCCGAAATTTGAGAAACCAAACACTATGAGATCATCAATGGATAGTTTATGACTCATAATAAAGTTTACAAACTAGGAGGATCAACTCACCACTTAGGTTTTGGTGAAAAACCTAGAAAACCCCAAATTTTTTGAAGATGGAGGTGATGATGATGAGCTCTTGACCTTTGTTTCCACTCCACCACCAAATATTCTTGGGTATTCCCAAAACTAACAATATAATCTTGAAAATCTCTCAAAAATGAAACCATAGCAACTTGTATCGCCAAAAACGGAGTTGAAATGAGAAAGTTATGGCCAGATGAAGAAAATCCCGATTTTATGCACTGCAGGTCTGGCGCGACCCTGCCATGCGACAGTGCCATCTGTCACTGTAGCGGGCACTGTCGCCCGGGATGTACCGAGGACCCCTTGCCTCTTGCGACCCTGCCATGCTAAAGTGCCATCTGTCACTGTAGTGGGCACTGTCACCCGGGATATACCGAGGGTTTTTTCGACGACTTTCTCGACCGTTTTCCCAGTTGTTCCTCGACCGTTCTCCCGGACATTCCTCGACCTCTCTCCTGGCTATTCCTTGACCGTTCTCTCAAAACATTTGATGTTATTATGCCAGTTATCGTGCCATTGCCATAATTCCATGGCACAATCGTTGGGACGACCGAACACTCGGTAACGCCGGTGCTATTGTGACATATGTCACAATTGCATGGCACTATAGCCGAGACGACCATACTCTTAGAACCATTGGTGCTACTGTGACAAGTGTCACAACTATAAGGCACTATATCCATACTCCATATGTGGTTCTTCCTTTACCGATTCACCCAGTTCAACATTTTTTTTCTTCTTCAATTGGGATAAAAATCAGGATGTTACATTAAATGACAAAAAAGTTAAATGCAAGAGATTAAATAGAGAATGAAGAACAAAAGCTACTTTAGATTGAAAGTACTTGGAAGAGAGAAAAGAACAAATCAAAGTAACTTTGATTTGTCTTAAGTAAGTAGAAAGTAGATTGGGATGATTTAAAACCTAGCAAACCCCTCCTTATATCAGGGACGAACCTACAAATTTTTTCATACGGTGACACCATATAATATAGACAAAAAATAATTACAAAAAACACGGTTTTTATCAACGTGTCTTCATCTTTTACTGACGTTCAAGATTGTCTGATAGCCTAATTCCACCGTTTCGAGGGACTTTTAAAGCTTTTTGCTTGATTTTGACGGATTTTTAATTTTTCTTATCGATTTCAAGGGATTTTTTTTTTGGTTTTTTGGTTGATTATGAGGTACGGTTGCATCTTCTTGAAGCTTCCAAAATAATACGGTAACATCTGTCAAAATGATACGGTTGCCTTTCACGAACCTAAATTTTTTTACCTTTCACCGGAGAAATAATACGATGGCACGTGCCACCATAACCTACACACTAGGTCCGTCCATGCCTTATATACTAATTAAGGAGAGCAAAAAGACAAACCTAATATCTGAAGGATAAAAAAAGTATATTAAGTTAATAACCACTAAACAAAAGCTTAAGTAATAACTAAAAGATAAAGTGTTTTCCAGCTAATTAAGTCCAAGGGATTAACAAAATGTGTAAAGATCAACAAAAATTGTCTTCTAGTAAAATCCCTTGCCTTCACGTATGAGCTCCATTTTTTTCAGCTACTGCCCACTTGCTGCAGCATTCCTGCAACATTCAAATCAGTTCCGAAATAGTACAATTTAGCCTACTAATGTTGTAACACAGGTTAATCATAGTTTTAGCTCCACTAAAATAATAAATGGAAAATAAGAGAATAAAATACTCAATGTTGAGATGTAAAGTGTGAAAATAAGCTAACTATAGAGATAAAATGAGAGCATAGGCACTGAATAGTCAGTGTGTATCACTAGTCAAGACACCCACGATATAAAAAAAACACTTTAATGGAAAAATTACTAACATTTTGTTGGAAAGTTTTAGTAAAAATGTATTTTTTTATTAACTTTGGACACAATTAAATACATGTATATGTATTGTATATATCTAACTCTTCGTGGGTTTGTGCTCTCCTATATGAGAGCTTCGAAACGATATATTATGTGTCAAAAACGAATATGTGTGAATGAGATATCGATGCTCAAAGTTGAGTGTTTGGGATGAAATTGGCAAAACCAAGTGGGTGTGGGATTGTGTCCCACATAGGAAGGAGGACCAAATGTTTTAGTGGTTTATAACTAAAAATGTGGGAGGGACTTACAAGTCCTTTGTTTGGTTTTACTCCATCGCCTACCCGCGCGCAGGGGGGGTGCCGATTGCGACTCTCGTAGGCTAAAATCGGCGAACTTGTGCATGGGCGCGACCTGCGGACACGAATGCCGCTCCGAAATCTTGTGCTCGCGCAACTTGATTTTTGCAAAAAATTTTGTTTTCATCCAGTCGACTACGCGGGTTATGTCGCGGGTTTACCCGTCTGGAAACCCGCGCAACTCACTGGAGTGTGAACGAACAGTGGATCACGGGAGTTAAGCCGCGGGCTTACCCGCGACATACACTGTCTGTAGACGAGAGACAGTGAACCACGCGGGTTGTGCCGCGACTTCACCCGCGTGGCAAGTCGCGAAACACACTGTTTCGTTTTTCTGTAACTCCCAATTGATACTCAATGAATACGAAGATAAATGTGCTTAATGGTCAGTTAATTATTCGTTAAATACTGATTAATATCATATTAATCTGTCGGTTTCATTCTTGAGTATAAATAGGGAGTTTGGCTCATTCCTAAACACACCCCGATATACCAATCGATAATTCTTCTCTCTAATTTCCTCTGCATACGACTTCTTCCTCAACGAATTTTCAGGCAAGTAGATATAGTCGGCAGCACTTCTGCTCACGCAGTTGTACCCTGGGAACAGACGGCAAATCTGTTTAAGGGAATCGTGTTCAACACGAGCCTCAGCATCGTTTGAATCGATATACGGTTTATCCGTTTACACTTATTTTCTGTCGATTCCCTTTGTATTTGAATTGTACTAATCATTTGTTGATTGTTCTAGTTATTTTCATTGTATTTATATGTATTACTCCCTCCGTCCCAAATTAAGTGTCCACATTACTATTTTAGTTTGTCCCAGAATAAATGTCCACTTTCAAAAGTAAGTTTCCAATTTCCCATTTTACCCTTAATTATAAGGTGGAGAAAGTTTCTCTCTCTATTTTCAAGGGTAAAAGTGTCTTTTGGTTATTTAAAAAGTGTAATAATTGCACATTCCTAAAACTGTGTGTCATTTTCATTGTGGACATTTATTTTGGGACGGAGGGAGTATTAAAATACATAAAGTGGATTAATACCAACACATTTATGACATTATAGTTGATAATAATAATTAGTGATGGAAATTTTACCCGTCGGGTCAAGTTGTTGGTACCAAAAAGTATTGCTTTTTATACCCTAAGGGGGTTCGGCTTGGGACGGTAATACCCACCCCTAATAAGTAGTTTTTTTTGTTGCTTAATAATTTTATACTTTTAAAATTTGTCATGAACTATGATTACACGTAGTTGGTTATGTCATCACGGGCCTGTTTATTAACAACTTAATGATTTTAATGAGATCCATAGCTTATTCGGTAAACCATATATGATTGTTTGGTAGTGACTTAATGATATTAAAAGTGGGTTATTCAGTAAGGTTCTAGGGGAGCTTTATGCAAAAAGCTAAGTTTTACCAGATCTCCCAATTAAAATATGCGCTTCTTTCATTTATGAAAAAACACTTCCAAACAAAAACCTTCATATCCTATACACACAAATTAATCCACAAATACATCTTAATCCATATAAAACTTAGGGGGTGTTTACTTGGGGCTTAATGAGCTTAATGGGGAGATTGGCTTATTCGCGCAGACAAGTAGAGTGTTTACTTGGGGCTTAATGGCTTAATCGCGCAGCTAAAAACGGCTTAATCGCACCGTAGTAAAAATAGCAGTTGTCCCCATTAAGCCATAAATTGGACATTTCTACCCTTAAAAAAAACTAACATCAGATCACTGTGTTCATCACTCCTCCATCATCACCATCACTCTTTCCTCCACTCCTCCATCATCACCGGCGACCACTCACGCATCCATCACCGGAGACCACTTTCACGCCATCGATCCATCGATTATTGTTTGATACCATCGATTCAGCACTTGTTGTTTGATGCCATCGATCACTGTGTTCATCGCTTCCCTTCTCATTTCATCGACACCTTCTTCATCTACCCTTTTTAGATTCTGGAACCAAATCGATTCTTCATCATTGTGCTCATCGTTTCCCTTCCCTTGAAACCGAACCAAATCGATTCTGGAAATCGATTATGGAAGTTTATGTTGCTCTTGGTTTTTAGGGTTTGTATCGAACCAAATCGATTCTGAAATCGATTCTGGAAGTTGATTGATGTTGTTCTTGGCTTATTCTCGATTCTGGAAATCGATTATGATGTTGTGCTTAATCGATTCTGATGTTGTTCTGGAAATCGATTCTGGTGTTATTCTTGATGTTGTTCTTGGCTTTTCTCGACCTGTATATCGATTCTGGTGTTGTTCTGGAAGTCGATACTGATGTTATTATTGATGTTGTTCTTGGCTTATTCTCAATTCTTAAATTGATTCTCAACAGTCTGAAAATCAGTATTTTTATGTGTTTGTATATCGATTTAACATGGAAATTTGCTTCTATGATCGTTCTTATCGATTTTTACGTGTTTGTATATTAATTTCTACATTGGTTTCTTGCCTTCAGAAAGATGCATTCATTATCAAATTGGGTATAATGCATATTGAGGGTAAAATGGTCATTCCCTTCATTCAGACAGTTTGATTCAGAAAAAAAGTAAACAACTACACAAATTTACCCGGACAGACAAATTTATCCATACAGGACTTAATGAAAAATTTGGTAAACAGCCCCTTAATGAAAAAACAAACAAATAGCCCCATATATGTGTTTTTGAAACTTGAGGTATTTTTTTGTTTTAAAAATTAAAAACTCTTTTTTTGGTTTCATTTTAACATACATAATTTTTTTTCCTTAAATAGGTATCTATTAGAGATGCTCAAATTTCAGACTAACCCGGCCAACTCAATCCGAAAAAACGCAAAAAAGTTCAAACCAAGGTAACCGGATACATAATCGATACATATTTTGCCCAAACCGTGTCTATTAGGTTGGAATCGGGTTAGGTTCAAAGTAACCCGACCAACCTGTTAACCCGACCAAAACTTGTACGCTTTTATTTTTTTAATGGTTTTAGACTTTTAGCGACTCTTCTTTCTCTCAATTCTTACTATCTTAGCCCTAGTTTAGATCTGTCGATGAGACCATGCCGATTGAAATCGCATGAATCTAACCTTCAAGTATTCGAAAATCTTCAACATCAATTGAGTCAAGATGTACTCTTCTTCTACTCTTTTCTTCTCTTGTTAGCCTTATTTTTATACTTCCATTTTGATTTTGGTTTCTTTAAACTAAAGTTTCAACCCGATCAACTCAACCCAAGCCACATGATTTTGGGTTGGGTTGGGTTAGGACCCGGCTAACCCAACTCATGAGCACCTTCGTTGTTGTTTTTTTCTTAGGAGGGTGGGGGAGCATTAATAATAATTAAAAAAACAATTTCTTTTGTGGACCGATATAAAATAAATTAAAATCATGCATGACAAGTAAGTTTATTCATCGATATAAAATAAATTAAAATCCTCTTAGAGCATATCGAAACCAACATTGTTGAAGGAGATCGAGTTTGATGTTGGGTTCGAGCTTGGTTAGGTGTACTTATCAATTAGCATTTACTCACTGTTTGGGAGGGAGGATATCTTCTTCAAGCTCGGTTAGGATTTACTCATCGATTAGCGTTTACTCATTCTCATTCTCCTTAGATATCCTCAACCATACCCCATTAGTTATTATGTAATGTAACAATGATTTCTTTTACCAAAAAGTAAGATTCTAAATGGCGTGAGATGTGGCGTGGCGGCGAGGTCAAGTCTTACGAGTTACGATGAGACCATGACGTTTCCAAGGCGTGGCTTAAGGCGGCAAATATATATATATATATATATATATATATATATATATATATATATATATATATATATATATATATATATATATAGGGTCAGGTTCACGTGAGACCAAGCTGTTTCCGTGAGACCGCGTGAGACCAAGCCTTAAAACATGAAACTTCACACCGAAACACTGTGAAGGTAAAAAACATTCGAACCTTCATAATGTAATCACACTATGAAGGTAAAAAAAACTAAATCAAGTTAAAAAAAAATCAAACCTTCACAGATAAAAGACTGTGAAGGTATATCCGAACCTTCACAGTGAAGACGCTGTGAAGGTAAAAAAACGAACATTTACAGCGAAAAACGCCGTGAACGTAACATTTACAGTGTTTTCCCTATGAAAAGTTTGATTTTTTTTACATTCACAGTTTTTTGGTGTGAAGTTTCATACTTTAAAGTTTGGTCTCACCGGTCTCACGGAAACTGTTTGGTCTCATGCGAACTTAAGTCTATATATATATATATATATATAGGGAGAGGTTCATTTGAGAAATGGTAAATATATGAGAAATAGAGAAGTAATCTTAGCCATTCATCTAGTCAACATTTGCGGCTTTGACCGCGAAGCACCGGATAATTCCTTGTGTGGTCTATAGAAGGTAGAGGGGTAATTTCGTAAAATACACGGGATGAGTTCATATATGAATCTGTATGAATTACAAAGATTCATATATGAATCTTTGTGATTCATACAAATTCATATATGAATCTGTTAGTTATTTCAACTGATTCATATATGAATCACAAAGGTTCATATATGATTCAGTTAAAAGAGTTCAGTTGTGAATTGCACTGGTTCATATATGAACATATAGTTCATATGTAAATTATACATGTTCATATATGAACACAGCCCGTGTGTTTTATAAAATTTACGAAATTGTCCTTCTATTTTTGGGATAGCCGCAACTTTTGACCGGTCAAAGCCGCAATATTTGACTAGTCAAATCCGATCTTGACCATATGAATGGCTAGGATTACTTCTCTATTTCTCATATATTTACTATTTCTCAAATGAACCAAACACTATATATATATATATATATATATATATATATATATATATAATTGTTTAAGAGTAAACTACGATTTTCGTCCCTATGGTTTGATGTTTACGATTTTCGTCCCTGGTCTTTAAAAAGTGCTTTTTTGGCCCCTGTGGTTTTCATTTTACTTCCATTTTCGTCCTTCCATCAAATTATGTTAATTTTTAACATTAAAAATTCAAAAGATATTTTGAGAAGTTACATATTTGGTCCTTATGGTATATGAAATTTTAAATATTCATCCCTAATAATTCATTTATTACTTTTTATTTCTTTATTATATTTTAATACTATATATATACACACATATATGTTATTAATTTAAATATTAATGTTTTTGATTAATTAATTTAAAAACAAAGTTTAAATGAAAATATGGAATAGTGGAAGTAACTTTTTTAGATGGTAACTTAAAATAAATAAAAACTATTAATTTTAGGAAATTTCATCTTAAAACTTTAAAAACATTACATCATTTACTGATCAATAACTTTACTGAAGTCACTGAGTTTTTTTATTATAGTCGTAATACTTACAGTTTAATTAATAAAATAAATAAATTTCTTAATATTTTTATTTATTATTTTATCGAAATTTTATTGTTTTTAAAGAAATTGTTGGTTTTTTTTATTATATTCTTTTTTAAAAAATGGTTGGTTTAAAATGGGATATTGATAGTTAATAAAAAAAAATTAAATATTTTTTTATTATATTCTTTTTTTTTTAAACAGTTGGTTAAAAATGAAATATTGATAAGTAATACAAAAAAATCAAATAATTTGTCTAAGATTAGGGTTGTAAACGAACCGAACGAACATGAACGGAGGCTTGTTCGTGTTTGTTCGTTTAACTTAACCGAAAAAAGAAATAAATACGAACGGTAAGCGAATGAAACCTTTTGTGCTCACGTTTGTTCGTTACAAAAATATGTTTGTTCGTTTTCGTTTATGTTCGTTCGTTAAGAGCTAAACGAACGGACATTTGACGAACGGAAATTTAACGAACGAACGAAAATTTAACGAACAAATATAAACGAACGTAAACGAACGAACATAAACGAACGTAAACGAACGAACATAAACGAACGAATACTGATGAATAAAAAACAACCACATTTACTCACCATTTCGTTCCTAAAAAATAACATTAATATTTTTCATTTTGTTATGTTATTTTTTACGAACGAAATGATGAGTAATTTGGTTGTTTTTTATTCATTAGTATTCGTTCGTTTATGTTCATTTATGTTCGTTCGTTTACGTTCGTTAAATTTCCATCCGTTAAATGTCCGTTCGTTTAGCTCTTAACGAACGAACATAAACGAACACGAACAAACATATTTTTGTAACGAACAAACGTGAGCACAAAATATTTCGTTCGCTTACCGTTCGTATTTATTTGTTTGTTCGGTTAAGTTAAACGAACGAACATGAACAAGTCTCCGTTCGTGTTCGTTTAGTTCATTTACAACCCTAATCTTAGAGAAATTATTTGATTTTTTTTGTATTACTTATCAATATTCCATTTTAAACCCCCGTTTTTTAAAAAGAATATAATCAAAAATTATTTAATTTTTTTTTATTACTTATCAATATCCCATTTTATACCAACCAATTTTTTAGAAAAAATATAATAAAAAAAAACCCAACCATTTCTTTAAAAATAATAAAATTTCGATAAAATTATAAATAAAAATATTAAAAAATTTATTTATTTTATTAATTAAACTGTAGGTTTTTAAAAGTATTACAACTATAATAAAAAACACAGTGACTTCAGTAAAATTATTAATCAGTAAACGATATAACTTTTTTAAAAGTTTTAAGTTGAAATTTCATAAAATTAATAATTTTTATTTATTTTAAGTTATCATCTAAAAAAGTTACTCCCACTATTCCATATTTTCATTTAAAATTTGTTTTTTAATTAATTAATCAAAAACATTAATATTTAAATTAATAACATATATGTGTGTATATATATAGTACTAAAATATAATAAAGAAATAAAAAGTAATAAATGAATTATTAGGGATGAATATTTAAAACTTCATATACCACAAGGACCAAATATGTAACTTCTCCAAACATCTTTTGAATTTTAACGTTAAAAATTAACAGAATTTGATAGAAGGACGAAAATGGAAGTAAAATGAAAACCACAAGGACCAAAAAAGCAGTTTTTAAAGACCAGGGACGAAAATCGTTATAAACATCAAACCATAGGGACGAAAATCGTAGTTTACTCATTGTTTAATTT
Organism: Arctium lappa; assembly: GCA_023525745.1. Lineage (NCBI taxonomy): Eukaryota > Viridiplantae > Streptophyta > Magnoliopsida > Asterales > Asteraceae > Arctium > Arctium lappa. The sequence continues at coordinate 37,760,063 of CM042063.1, read as the reverse complement.
GCAACCCTTAAAATGGTTGCAAACCTTGCAACACACATCTTAACCGTCGGATTCATGATCGGCGGTTACAATAGATATGGGGCCCAATATTTATAATTAAAAAAAACAGAAAAATAAAATAATCGTCGATCATGAATCCAACGGTTAAAATATGGGTTGCAAGTGTTGCAACCTTTTTAAGGGTTGCAAAATATCCTTCCAATATATATATATATATATATATATATATATATATATATATATATGTGTGTGTGTGTGTGTGTGTGTGTGTGTGTGTGTGTGTGTGTGTGTGTGTGTGTGTGTGTGTGTGTCAGTGTCTTGAATAATAATAAAAGTTATTAACAATTTAAATTCATATAAAACGATAAACAAAATAATTTTTAAATTCTAATCGATACTAATGAGTAAATTCTAATCAAATTTCGAAGTACACATATTCGAAAAATCGAAATTCTAATGACGTGCCATGGGCGCCATAACGAACTCGACGCCTTATATCCACGCCAAGGGGAAAACGTGGCGGCAAGGTCACGCCTCAGGGCCATGGCGGCTAGGGGTGTTATTCGGGCGGTTAAATCGGTTTTCGGTTTATTCGGTTTGGGTTAATCGGTTTTCAAGCTTTTTAAAAATAACCGATAACCAAACCAAATAAGGTTCGATTTAATCGGTTTCGGGTTATTCGGTTCGGTACCCGGTTAAACCAAATAAGCATTTATATTTTTTTGTTAGACACATGCTTAAATAATTTTCCAAATTAAATATCCGTTGCTTCTAATATATAATTGTATCATCCATTCATACTCAACAACTGATTTATATTAAGTAAAAACATCATCTATCAATAACCAATATCTACCAAATGATGTTATTTTTCTTCATACGAAGTTTTAAATCAAGTAAAAAAACATAATATGATTAAAAAAACATTATCTACCATCAATAAAAACATTATATAACATTAAAATATGTAAAATAATAATAATATAACATGTATTTGATTTATTTTTTATGAACTTGATATATATAAAATATTAGTAGAATGTATTATTCGGGTTATTCGGTTTAACCGAATTAGGAAAAATTTAACCGAAAACCGAACCGAATAAGGATTCTTATTCGGTTAACCGAACCGTTTAACCCGAAAACCGAATAACCCGAAACCGTTTAACCCAAATTTCATTCGGTTCGGGTGGGTTATTCGGTTTCGGTTATTTTTGACACCCCTAATGGCGGCGTCAAGGCGCATTTTTTAGAACCTTGGCAAATAGTATAACAAACATTCAATTCTCTATATTTCGTACATATTTACTTAATAAACGGGGTTTCAGGCTACATAACATCTATTGGTTCTGATGTAACCTTTTTTTCCCACATAATCAAGAATATTTTAATATAACATGACAATTCGGCATCATTGTCATCAATAATCACAAGATCTACCGGTTACCGGTCAAAACAGATACAAATATGAAGAATTAAATGTTTGTTACACTAACTAAAAAGAAAACTAATCATTTAGAACCAAGGCAATCTTCGTACCATACTTGCATTTTGATGCATTTTGGACTTTAACGATTTTAATGTTTATATCATTGGTTTTTTCAACAAGTTTTTTAACACATGACTGTTTTTTTATTATGATATATTTTAAAGTATAACCGTTTATCGCAAAAGCTTTGTAAAATTTTTATGAAGTTACATGAGACGATTTTTATAAGAAGCAATTGTTCTAAAACAAGACATTTTACAATGCATATAACTTTTTACGTTTTTAAACAACCAGAAACAGGAATACAGTATTGACACAAATAATCCAATTACAATGAAAAATATGATAAATGGTTTTATCAATCTAATTCCTAAAGTAATTATAATATAATAAAATAATCTTATCGATTTAAATTAAATAAAGTTTATTGATTACAATGAATGATAAAGAACATGATTTACATTCTGAATATAATTTAAAAAAATCCCGAAAAACACAAACTTATTGTTTTTTAAGAAGAAAAAAAATGCCTACCCATTTCTTGTGAGATATTGCGAGTGAGATCTCACAAGAAATAATACAGTTTGGAAATTGATCTAGGTCGTGTCGCTTAGCAAGCGCTTATGCCGGTTATATTGCTTCTCCATAAAGACTTTGGACGCTCCATCAACAGTTCTTCGCCAAGTCTAAAAGTACAAAGACAAAAAACAACAGAAAATCGAGTAGAGTAAGTACCTTTGTTTCAAAACTAGCTCTATTTCAAATGAGATAGTCGAATGGATTAGTTTTAAGCCGAGATACTACTATCAAAACAATTTTCTTCCCATGATTAAACCATTGTGAATTGAATACATAATTTGTATGCACAAATGCACATTTTCAACCAAAATGATTTTATTCCAATGTGAGTAAACATTGGAACAAAATGAAGATATTTTGGTTGGTCTCTCTAGATTGTATCATATGTGGTGCGTAGCTATGGGATGCTAGGGACCTCGGTCCAAAACGTCTCAATTTTATCCTAATATGCATTATTGCTAACAAACTTGTAAATAGAAAAACACAAATGGATTTATTTGAAATCTCACTTATTAGATTCCATTGTAGAAGAAATAATTTTTTTAAGCATCAAAGATATGGATGCCAAAACAAAATAAAAAATTTGGTCCCCACCAATACTCGAGTTACCGTAGAGCTCAGTCTTTCAGGAAATGATGAGTTTAAAGAGAGAGAGCTTGAGTATTTTATATATTTTAAAACAAAATCAATACCTTTTGATAGGTTGACTAGATTACCATATGCTCTTTATGGAAGTATCGGGTTGGGTTCCGATGAGAAGTTGAGGTTAATGTGAAAAGCGTGAGAAGTGATTATCAATAGTAGGATGAGGAATGGATGCACATTACGATGAGATGCACCAAGATAAGGTGCACCCGATCAATTCCCTTCTAATTTGCAATTTATGGAGAAAATGAGATTTAGGGGTTGTTTGTTTAAAAAAAAAAAAAAACTCTTAATGACTTTGTTCAGACCTTTTTACACACCACCTTTTATTAATCATAACTAAAATAAGACTTCAGACTTTAGATAGCTTAAAAAACAAATGACACCTAAAAGTGATAACGATTCAGATCTGCTTCTCACACTTAAACCTCAACCTATACTTTATCTAGTTGCCAGAAACAGTGGATTCATGTTGGAGAAAATGCAATTAAACCAAAAATAGAAAGAAAAAAAAAAGCAGAATTTGGGCACAGAGAACAATCAAATCCCCTAATACCACAAACATTATTGAATCGAGATGAAGTTTGTGAGACGTACCTTCTCGATCGTTCCAAAAAACGATCTGTTCCTGAAATTCCTAGCCCTAAAATTCGCTCTCCCAACCCTCAGTTGCCTAACCAACGCTTCCGCACCGGAAGATCTGCGAACAGGAGGAAGAAGCGACTTCCGTTCAACCAGCAATCCGCCGATAAACTCAGCGCTTTCACGGCGAGTAGTGGCCGGCGGTATCGATTGAGCATATCTCTTTTGTCGTTTCAACAAACGCAATGATGATTTGTTGGAAGAAGAACGATCGGGAGAAGACATTTGGGCGAACTTGCTAAGGAGTTCATCGGAGGAAGCTTTGGTTACGTGTTGAACGGTGGCTGTAGGTGAAGGTATGGTGGTTTCCATCGGAAAAAGAAGGATTGAAGACTAGAGAGAGAATTGAAGATGAAGAAAAATGGAGGTGTGAAATGAATCTTATTATGGGGGAGAAGAGGATGAGAATGTGGAAATAGAGCCGTTAGGGGTTCAGAAACAACGCGCCTTTCTGATCATTATATATATTGGGTGTTTTTTAAGGGGTTGTTAGATCAAAAAGTTATAGACAAAATTATTTTATATCTATATAGTATTTAATAGTTACTCCTCCATCCCAAAATAAAATAAGGGGGTGTTTGGTTCATGAATTTTGAAGGAATCAAAAGGAATTGGAATAGATAATTTCTTTGACCAAATTCCAATTCATTTGTTTAGTTCACATATTGATAATGATGGAATTCTTTAAATTTCATTGAATTCCACAAATCAAGGAATTCATCATTCTTTGCCTAAAGTGAAAAAATTGAATTTCATTCAATTCCTACCAACCAAATGTGTGGTCAAATTCCATTCCAATTTCTTCAAAGTCAAATTTCTTCGATGGATTCTAATTCCATCAAATTCCATTCTGCGAACCAAACGCCTCATAAGTATTCGGGTTGGATTTATATGAGACTAATCTGTTTTTATAAGACCTATAAAACCATAAAATAACATTGAAATTTTACAGTAAAACATTATGAAGGTAACATTTAACTTTCATCTTAAAAACACGTATATTCAGTATTTTGCTGTGAAGGTTTAGTGTTATTTATGTGATCTTACGGGTCTGACGAAAACAGTCTAATCTCACATGATCTCAAATCTAAGTCTCAGTATCCATATTTTGATTTTTATTTGTCTTAACCAGTGTTCACTTTAAAAAACAGATAATTAAATTTTCAATTTATTATGTTGAAAGTTGTGTGTCATTTATACCGTGGACACTTGATTGAGAATGGAGGGAGTAGTTTATTATAATCAGAATTTGATTATTTTATTCAAAAAATTGAATTGTAGAAACATAGTCGTTTCATTTGTTAAACAGTTAAAATTAAATATTGATAATTTAAGTCATTTATAATTATTTTATAGACAGAGAGGGTGTTTGAATAATTATAAGAGTTATTTTCGTAAATAATGTAGTAATAATCAGTTTTATGACATCTGAGAAGATATATTTGATTATATCATATTTTTACGATCAAAATAATCAAGGTTTGAAAAGTAGATGATAAATTGTTTTAAGAAGACTTGCCGTTTATCAAACGCTTACCCGGATAAGCGCTTGTCATTTACCTTATGGATGAAGATGACAATGTCCAAGAATCTTACCCTGTAAGAGCTAAGGTAAGGACTCAGAGTCTTACCCTGGTAAGTGATGGCGAAAAGTCTTACCACGGTTAACACTTACCGGAAAAATTGTTGCATACAATACCGTTTTGGTGGACTAAAATCTTACCCGGTAAGTAAGTGATAGTGTTAAATTTTACCCGTAAGCGCTTATCGGGAAAATTGTTGAATACGATACCGTTTTGGTGGACTAAAATCTTACTTGCTAAGTAAGTGCTTGTGTTAAATTTTATTGGTAAGCACTTATTCAGGTAAACGTTTGGTAAACAGCCCCTTACTTTCAAAAGAATGACTTCAACTTAAACTAATTAAATTCCCTTAATCTTTGTTTTACTTCATAAATCTAGATGATAGTTGAACAAAAATGATGTAACTAATATAGTTATGAAGATCTTAGTATGTTGTTAATAAATCTTTTTATCTATTTAAATAAATAAAAAAACCAGTAAAAGTATTTTATAAGAGTCTTAACAAAATTAATACAAATAATATTTCCTTCATCGTAGATATTCCAATGAATTAACCTTTCAACATATTACGGTTTAAACCTTGACGATCTGTAGTAATAAAGATAACTAGGACGATTCAAATCCCCTCAGATTTGTTTAGCTGTTAACTTCAGGAGGTGTGTACAAACAGATCTACACTTATAATTACCAACAACAAAAAGAAGCAAACTCACATCAGTACAACCAACCAACCAATATTGTTACAATAAGTTGTTAGAATAAAGTGACAAGCCCATCTTAGATTGCGAGCATTTGAAAATCCAACACATGTCTGATCATTCATGGCCATACCGGTCGTTGTATGGCTAATACAGTTACGGAAACACGTAAACCTTTGGCGAATCTTCAATCTGGTCCTGTGCATGGTCACAAAGTTGCTGCTAAATGCATGCTTGAACCGGGGAATTACTTCAAACATCGCTATTGTACATGAGAGTTCACAAAAGTGGTTGTCATCTAACGGTCTGTAACGACCATCTGCAAACCTAGCGTAAACAGCAAGGTTAATGATATATATATATATAAAAAAAAGCAACAATATGTATAAAGGGCAAAATGTAACAAAGTTGCTGTAGTTCCTATTTGGTGCAGGGATGAATTTTATTTTTCTCGATAAAGGTAATAAATATTCAATTCTTACAATTTTTTTTATTATTTTACCTGATAAATGGGTTTTAAGCCTATACCTGATTATGATGTGGCACTTTTTCATTGTAATCAAGGATTACAATATAACTTCGACAACTTGGCATCCACATTATCAGTAGTTACACGATCTACCGGTTATCGGTTAAAATGGGTACGCAATAAAAAGAATTAAGCGTTTGTTATACCGAGGCAAACTTCATTGCAGTTTGGCCTATACAACTCAAAAATATCCATACCCTCATACCATGTATTTAGTGTTCTTGATACTTATAGCCACAAACAGCAAACAAAAGATTGATGGGAACTTGCAATAATTCATATCTTTAAATAAGTAAAAACCTGATTAGTAGTTACGACGAGATTTGAGTCCCGAAGCTGAGAGTGTGGCATTCGAGGTTTCTCAGGTTCACCTGCATACCAGAACCATAGAAATTAAGCTCGTGAACGGATTTTCATGCCAAGTTATCTTGTAATCACGAATTCACGATTATATCACAGGCAAAATGTCCGAAACAATATGAACAGCCGAAGTTCCTGAAGCTGTGATTAGCAATTATTAGAACTGGGTCACTTCGTTCAAACATATTATTCGTTTTATTCTTAGTCTTTAAAGCATTCCTTTGTCTTAATAGCCCTAGTTACCTCTTCATACCACCATCAACTGTTACCATGTTCCTCAAAGTAAAATCTTACTATAGCACCTCATACGTATATTTCCTTATGTCCTAACCGCCTCTCTACACCTTAGGGAAGAACCAAAACCCCCAAAGACCCTACCTCTGCGTTGGATTTACTGTGGAATTGGTATTTCAATTTCAACTCTTCTATGCATTTTTGGCAGGCTTATAGAGTACGAGAACTTACCATAACAGCAATGCCTGTCTCACTAAACTTTGGAATGCAAACAACTCTCACCACCTGACCCTCTGATCCTGCATGAAAGTTTAATATCATAAAAGGTCTACCGTTAGCATATACTTTTGAAAGGAACGAATTGATGGCGCATGGTGTTTCTGGAAAGAACCTTTTACTATACGAGTTGCATATTTATCCTGATTACCAACAAAGTAAACATGTGGACAGCTCTCAATGAAGAAAGGGTCCCTATCAGTGAAGGGGTAACATCCTGTACACCAAGGATTTTTTAATGTTAATGCCAACAGAGCATTAAAATTCAATAAAGGAACTCATGAAAATATTCAATTAGATCAAGGAAAATGGTCTTTCCTCTTTAGATAAAATCATGTTAAAAGGGTCAGCTTTATTATACAAGAGAGGTGCAGTCGATGAACAACTTGAAAAGATGAGCTTTAAAAAATTATAAAGAACAAATAAAAAAATTCGATAGGCTATACAGTATGTTACCAAGTGTATTCGGTGCAGTTGGGGCTAGGTGCCTCCACCTTAATGTCCTTTCCATGAATTCCAATTTATCTTCTGCTTCAGAATACTTTTCAAGATCGTCAATATTTTGACCAGATGTTCCAAGAAATCTGAAGACCATTGGAATTACAAGTCAGAGCACAAGTACTAAACACCAATATCAAGAAGGCAAGATTCATATTACGGGTCTTACTTGTCTTACCTCACATTGTCCACATCAAAGAGATGAGGATTAGTGCAGGACCTAAATGTGTTATAGGCTGTTGATCCAGGAAAAAGGCATCTGTTCAAAGGCTGTATGGAAAAGAATGTAAGAAAAATGAACTGATGCATGATGAACATGCTTCATTTTGAATTCTGATGTATGACAACCTGCTGTGGCAGAGCAAAGTTCGCAGGGTCATTGTATCCTGGCATGATATCTATAGGTATACCAGCAGCAATCTGCATACAAACTATACATGGTTAAGATCTGGTTGACGTTTGTTTATGGTTGTAATGGATGGTAAACTGTTCAGGTACCTGGGTCAGAAAGATATCCAGCTCTTTGATTGGCTCAGATAACCTAGATTGGTCCTTGGAGGCCAAGTTCTGCAACCAATGAATAGTATACATTTTGTGATTACTAACAATGTGCCTTGATATGAATTTTGTGTGACATTATCAAATTGCTGATAGACCTAGCAGTCAAGGATGGAGTGATAAGATTTGCAAGTGAAGGAGAGGCCTAACTGCTAGTCCATCACCTTGATCTCATAGATGTACATCACTCCAGCAGCCAAAGTTTTATAGTGAGTTGGTGAAAGCAATACTACTTGTACTCTAGTTTTGCAAGCTGATAGGTAGAATTCACCTCATCTGCGTTTGTTTTTGCACATTGATTAACTTCCATGAAAATGTTACAATTGAATACCAATCAGGCAGTCCAAATTAACATGGAAATTTGGAAGAACTCCTTTTACTGAAGTGTGACTTATGGAATAAGTTGCAAGAGTTGCATGCCAGATTATGGGACTTATTTCCTATATCCACAGCTAATAAATGATAAGCCATGGACTGTTATCCTATATTTTAGTCCATTAAACTAAATCGAATGCTAATAATTTATCTTCGTCAAGAAGTAATACCTTATCATGACTGACACAGATCCATGGACAGATGCAGAGTAAGTGAAAGGATAATGACATTCGCAAGTGGAAACTACAGTGAATCATGATAAATGCTGATGATGTTGTAGCTTTTTCTTGGTGTGATGACGCAGATTGCTGAATAGATACAGCTTTGCAATTTATCAAATGGTTCAAAAGTGAATTCTTGTGTAGTCCCATGTATGTGATATAGTTGTGCAAGTATCCAAGTATTTTTAGTTCAATACCCTTGAATACAAGTAAAGCTGAACAAAAACTTGGTACTGGGAATATAGCACAGGGTAAGTTTGATTATCCAATGTTGATGGAGAAACCAAAGTAACTAAAGATGCTGTCCTATGCTAGATATATCATACGTTTAACAGGCATATAAATGCATCTATAGTTGGATGAGTAAGAGAGATTTCGGTGGTATAAAAAGTAAAAATCCTTTGTGTTGTGGTTATGACTTATGAGATTGATTTGTGTTTATACTTGATGGAATACTGCTATTGCATACGTTTAGAAAATATGTCTTGGTCAACAGCTGCTGGAGTGCTGGGACATTACATCCATTACAAAGACCACAATGATCGATTGAAATTCTTGGTGGGGAAGGGTGAGGAGACTTGGATTGAAGAGATGATAATTTGAGAGCTCAAACCCCAAAGATCCCTTAGAAAATATATATGAACAAATACATTAATAACAGCAATTAGCATCATTACCTGACCATTAAGAAGCTCATGATGAATTTGGACAGAATTCCCAGCAACAACTACTTGAACTATTTGAGCAGCTGAGTGTTGCTCCTGTTCAATATATAAAGATGAGACATAATTACTTGGAACATATGAGGGAGAGCATAGAAAACTGTTGGGACCTTCTCATCTCCTAGATGTCCGGTAATGTGATCAACAAGAAGCTGCAGTTGAAGTGGGTTAGAAGAGCTGCTACCGACATTCAATCCAGATACTAAGACAACATATTTGTCTTCTCCTGTTAAGGGGGCAGAAATATTTGATGAGAACAAAAGATAACTGCATTGCAGATAGAAAAAAATGATGATAAGTGACAGGTTTCACAAAATGCAAGAAACAGCTCAATTTATCTGTTAGAAGTATTATATACGCAACAGCAAAGGAAACACTTATTCTTTTCAAACGTTTTTATTTCAAAGTATTAAGCACTAGATAAAGAAGGAGAAATAATGGTAATTATATATGCTCCATATCATCTTTATATGCTACATCAACCATGGGTAAACCTTTTAGCTCACAGTAATATGTCAAAATTTGCAATCATAGATAAGCACAATGTACTTAGAAGATTGGTTGAAATATGGAAGGAACACTTACAGGTTATAGCATAAATTCCCCTTTAAGATAATGAACTATGCCAAGGCCATTACTGTAGCCTAATATCAGTTACAAACTTTAACCTACAAAATCTTGCTACCTCGTTCAAAATAAGAGGTACATTTCAGAAAGGTAACGACTTTGCCTTGGAGAGCAACGAAATGAGATCAAGAAGCTATATTGTAAAAGAACATTTCTAGACAATTTCAATGTCAATCATTTTAGTATGATGCCCTGATGGGTATCAAAAGAAAACATCCTGTTATTATTGCAGTCGGATTCTAAGTAAAGTATCAGCTTTTTGTTCTCTTTTGGGGGTGGGTCGATTACCTCAGGAGAGCACCTTTTTTTAGAAATAAGGAGCATTTAATTTGTCATTTATCATACACTTGTTTTCATTAAGATTTTTGTTTGGTTGGTTTATGTTACCAGAAGCTGATATAATTTAACTCTATACGAAATATACATGCATTTCAACTTTTCTGGTCAAAAGTTGCTGAAGTGGTCTTTCTTTGAAATTGATTCTTTGTTGAGATAGAAAAAACAGCTCCATGATTACTACAGTAAATGTATTACCTCATGTGGCCACGACCAAGTGAAAATTGGGAAACAGGAAGAAGATAAGAGCCATGATACCTGATTTATTTGATAGATCCAGCTGTGGTGGTAAGCCAGCTTCAAGAATATCTTCAACCAGAAAATCACCCCCACTAGTTTCCTTCCCATGCAAAGCAATAACATTGCCTATTGAACAACAACACATAATATATCACTGCAAAGATACTTTTGGAGTGCAATTTTGAAAATTTGAAGTTTAAACACAGAGATACAGCAAAGCAACCAACAGTCCTTCGCATTAATAAAAGTAATGTGTCGCTGAAGCACCCGATTAGAGGAGAACCACTTCTTATTTGGGTGACAGAATCACCAAAAAGTTGAACACAGTAGATTGATTTTTAACATATAAAATGAAATAGCCTGTTGTAAGCTTTACTAATCATATATCCAGAATTCTTTGTACAAAGCCATATGAATGAGGTTTACTTTATGAGACACTGATTACCAAGAAAGCATAGAGTGTTTACCAATTACATAAACATGTGAAACAAACCAAAAGGTATCCCACTTTTTCAGTCAAAAGAACACCTTCCCTTCGTTGCTGATTGAACTTAAATTACAACTTGTTCCCCTCTGCCACAACAATTCTATATTTCAGAGAAGCATATTCAGTAGTTGTATTTATTGGTGGATCCATCATCTACCTTGGTTATCTATGTTCTTGCATCAGGGCAACCCAAATTTTCTACTTTGCTTGTCAATTTACTTGCTTCATGATGACTTTTTTACTTTGCTTGGTGTAATTAATGATAAGCTTTACTAGTGCATATTTTCATGAAAGAATCACAAGGTATAATAAATAAAATTTTCCTTTTTATGTTTATTGAAATTATGTATTGTCTGTTAATTAGAAGTGATGCAATTGACTATTAATTGAAACTATGCCCCAGTTCCTACATCAAGTAAGGATTGAGGTTATGGGTGTCGAAAGTGAGGGGTGTCACATGTGCATAGTTCAAGAGAACTAGGTTGCCCTATAATTAGTAGCCTAGTGTTACTTGAGTGACCCTATGTCATGCACCCATCTAGAGGCCCAAGCCCATTCCTAAATGATATTCTAGAATAGTTAAGAAGGGGTATTTTGGGTATTTCTTAGAATAAATAATTAGTATAAATAGGGATGATGTAGGTTGTGTACTGTAGGGCATGCGAAAATTAGTGGATTCTATGGGAGAGATCTAGACTCCCGAAAGCTAGTTTGTTCTTGTTTTCCTTTGTTAATTGAAGCATTTGATAGTGTCCTTGTCAATTGGTTTCCATTTCAATTGTTCAATCATATTGGTTCATAACACCCTACTCTAAGAACCCATCATAGTGTGAGCAAAGCCATTCATTCCTTATGATTTAGCTTGTTCACCTTGAAATGACCAATAACCTAACGTGGAGTTGGTTGGTAAAGCTTAACTTTTCAATCCAAGGGTTGAGAATGCTACTGACTAGGTACATAGAAAATTACATAGGAATTGATCAGAGAATAAAATGGAAGTATTGAGCTGTCAATGTTTGTCAAGTACCCCCAAGCAAACCCAGTAAGACGCAGTTGCCACTTCAATAGGCAGTTTGGGGCAGGGAAGGGTGGAAAGAAAAAGCAAAGTAATATACTGGGTCCAACATTGAACCTCTTGGCAGTGAAACTCAGTAAAGTTGAATGAGATAGTCCACATATTAATTGGACTACTACTATGAAGATCACACACACAACAACCAAGTCAAACATACATTACGTGAAACAATTAACCTCATCCAGTTGAACATTGCACCCACAAAGAGCCATTCCAGAAGCATGTAAAACTTGATGGGATTCGGAATTGGATTCCATTCCAATCCTGCGTTTGGTTTAAAGGAAAATCCAGAATTGAAATTCCACAAACATGGGATTTAGAAATTCTATGGGGTAGTTGGTATTTCGCGGGATTTCACAGGATTTATATGTAATAATGTTTTAAAATATGTTAAAAACACTTGTTTTTGTAATAATCAATTAATAAAAAGGCAATTTAATTATTTTTATAAATCTTTATAATTTGTTTTTATAAATTATTTATAAAGAATGGAATTGAATTCCATTCCAAATCCTACAAACCAAACACACGAAAGGTTCCACATCCTGCCAATTCTAAATTCTCCCAATTCCAAATCCTTCCATGAAATCCAAATCCCTCAAAAACCTTCCATCAAACCAAACGGACCCTTAGCTCTGTTCCAAGTTTGTCATGATACAGACCTGTTACATATACAGAAGGTGATAGTACACTGCCTTTGAGATTTACTCTTCCACTCTCATCTTCAAGAACCAAATTATCATCTGGGTGCACAAAATTGTGAGGGCTTACAAGTGGGGCTACAGACCTCTGTATAAAATGAAATGAGTTATAAGCTAAAGACAATGATACGAACAGAAGAGAAGCAGAGTCAACCATCACAATTTGTACCTCTTTTGAATACTCACTAAGAATGGTAGGTTTGAGCTTCATGTGCTTATAGAGTGTTCCAACAATAATGCACTCTTTGCCTTTCTCTAGCCCCAAAACTGTACAGACTGCATGACGACAGAAGTAGAAATGATAAGAATGATAAAAATAAATAAAAAATAAAAAAAACATAAACCTTATAAAACAAATAATCTGCGATGGCGCACTGTATCATATAGCTGAATACTGAACATTTAAAATATAACATTACATTAATTGTAGAGAGTAGAGAAACTGATAAGTGGCAGCCAAAACACACAATTCTGAAACAGAAACAAACAAAACGCAACCATAGAAGAATAATATTTCAGAGCCCCACTTCCAATTTCCCAATCATCATAGGGATGTTTTTTTCCAGCAAATATAGAAAGGATGACTTGCATATATATAAATGAAGGAGACAATGACCATCATGTTACAACTCAAAATAGATAAGCTTTATATCGAGGATCCATATCAATCAAACTCCAATTTAACATGGAGCACATTGTTGGACCAGAAGTTCTAAAAAGTAAATACAGTGTTCACCCAGCGAATTGTATTTTGAAGACTGTTTTGGTAACACAAATCTATTGAGTCAAAGCACTTCGAATGTTGTTCAACATTAGACTATAGCTTGCCACACTTGCACATAACGATACACAACTATCAGCAACCAAATAACATTTGGTTGAAAATGAGAAACTCATTAGATTAAGAGAGCACAAATATACTTTCCGTGTACATGATACACCCATCAAATCTTATCGCTCATATACTAATGCTCTACATTGGTTCCATTGGAAAACTCAAACTCTAAGACAGTGACATCCCTGTCATCACAAACAGAATTTCCATTTTATTCATAGGTAACCAACTTATTGAACTCCAAACTACAACTCGTGACAAAGTGCAGGGCAAGTAAAGACAAGAAAATAAAGCAACCAACATCGATAAGAATAGAAAACCCAGTTTAAACAAATTTCATAGTATGCAATGAAATGCCAATGACGTTAATACGCATAAGTTAGAGATATATAACAAATGGAACAATGTACCTGGCAAGTGAGGTTTCCAATTGGGAAGGAGAGAGTAAATTAGAGTTCTGATCAAGTGTAACCGTATATAGTATATCTGACTATACTGTTGACCCTTGTACATCTCCTTTTGAATCTCAAACATCTCATCCTGTTAATAGTAGCATGTACACAACACCACAACACAGTACAAGCTTGTAAATATATACAAACATGTAGTAAGCAGGTTATAAACCAAGATTACTAAGTGAACTTTCATCAAAAAAATAAACTCAGAAAGAAAAAAGTACCATGGATTGATAGAGCGATTGTTTTCTTTGAATAGTCTCCACTTCCATATCCACGGCTGGCATAGCTGTTACAGGTCTTGCAACTACAGATATAAAAATGTAGGTGTATGATCTGCAACAGAAAACAATGTTATTACTTCTTATCTTTCCGGAATGGAGAGAGTGGCAGTTCTTAGAGAATATAATAGTCTTTCAGCCAATAAATCTGTGCCACCATGTTTCATCCAAGAGCTGCCAAAAAGAAAAAGTAATTTATATTGCCACAAATCTGAACTTTTTCTTCAATTTTCAATTGTTTACATAATTACATACCAAATGTGATCTAAATAAATACACCTAGAACAATATAGTTCGGAAGCATTGAAATTCGTGGTACGCAGCTCAAATCAAAGCTCTTTAGCACAAAACTGAACTCGTTTCGCAGCAATTCAACTTCCAAAATTGAACTTTTTAAGCATACTCAAAGCTCTTGCAAGTAAACACCGCTCAGTTCCAGGATCTCATTGACAAACAAAAAAAAACTAACTAAAACAGAAAAACATCCTTTTCCCCTTCTGTACACATCCTCTAGATTAACAACACCAGAATAAGATATCCGAAAAACGAACACGAACAATGAGCTCATGAAGTGATTGAAGCCGAGATTTACCTGTAAATACGTTCCACAAGTAGAACAAGGCACGGTGTCTAAGGAGGAGAGGAGGACGGCGGTGAATTTAGCGGCCGGCGAGTGGAGAGAAAGTGGGGAGGAACCAGGATTGTTGTGGTGAAGACCGAAGAGAGGCGGGAACCGAAACAATTGGGGGGAATGGAGGAACAAATAGGCCATTTGGGAAGTTTATGAATATATGAATAAATGTTCTAATAGATATCAACGTGGGGATGTAGCTCACATGGTAGAGCGCTCGCTTTGCATGCGAGAGGTACGGGGTTCGATACCCCGCATCTCCAATTTTAATTTTGTTTTGCTTTCTACTTTTAAAGGTTTTAGAAACTAAAAATTTGGTCCCTATGGTTTGTCAAGAATAACATTTTCATCCTTGCAATTTCGAATCTACAAGTTGGCTATCATGGTTTGCAAAAACGTCCGGATTTGGTCCAGTCCCTCCTTTTAAGGGCCATACGAAATTTCGTTAAATGAGATGCGTTTTCGTTATTTTATCGATTATTTTCGTATTTTATCCATCAAAATCGATTTTATGTTTTTGATCCTTGTGGTTTTTGATATCTTTTGCAGTGAAGGCTTGTCATCGAGTTCTTCAAACCTGGGGCGTGTCCGGAAATAACGAATAATGAAACAATTCATGTATTGACGTGCTCGTTTCAAAATTTCTGCTTTGTTATTCCCATTGTTAGTCCTAAAATGTAATAGCAAAAAGTAACATGTATTATAGAAGGGGTTTAATACAATACACAAAAATTTCACTTGATTTTAATTTTTTATTGATATAAATATCAAGAATTACACATAGAAAACTTTTAAGATTGTTGTGAAAAATAACAGATAAATATATCCTAACAATCTTTCACTTAGAAACAAGAAAACTAAACACAACTTGAAAACACAAAGATCAAAGCTATAAAGTTTGAGAGAAAGAGAAAGTCTTCCGATTTTGCTTAAGCACTTAGAAATCTCTTCAAAAAGGGTAACCTTGCATATGAGGGATCTTCACATTTAAATACTACCATGTGCATTAAACTGAAATGTCGGTCCTTTAACAATACTACTACTATCAAGTTTTATAGAAACAACAACACAATAACGATTACCAACCTGTATTGAATATATCAAACGATTACAAGGTTGATCGATTAAGTTCTTGATGTGTTTTCTATGTTTTTCTCTCTTTTTCACCTTTTAGTGTGTGTTTGTATGTGATTTCTAATCTGATTGTGAGAGAGTAGAGAGATACACTTGACAAAACTAGTGCGTTCAACACACTACCTAAACATAATATCTAAATTAAAATCTAGATATTATACTAGATAATATCTAACAAACTAGAAAGTTACTTAGAAACAAACTAAGTTAACTTTATCTAACTATTACAATATTATAACTTAGATATTAAATCTAAGTAAACTAAAACAATTATATTGACATTTATTACAAATAGACATAGACTTTTATATCGAGAGTCGACGTTCCGGCTTTAGCTTCAGATTGCGATCTTCAGTTTGGATGATCTTAAATCCAATGAGATTGTGGTCTAACAATCTCCCCCTTTGGATCAAGATCATTACGAAAGTCATTTAGCAATACAATCTTCTCTTTCAGCACAGAAGAAGATGCAATCTCTTTCTCTAGCTCTGAAATCAGCATGTCTTCAATCTAATTTTGAAGAGTGGACGTGATTCTTGAAACATGTGATCTTTGCCATTTCTTCTTGTAGTCATTCTCCCCCTTTTTAATGTTAAGTGCAACGACTTCATCAAAATTAATGGTAAGAAATGTCAATCCTGCGGTTAGAGCCCCTGATTCGTCAATTTATAAGAGATTCATCCAGATCTTTGCAAATCCAGACAAATTAGATGTGTAACACCTGAATCAACTAATGAATCAGTTAGAATGCCTGTCAGTAACACTAAGTCACTGAGTGTAACGAATACACATTGGAAAGGAGTTGTTTTGATGTTGACTCCCCCAGGGCTTCCATCTAATCATCGAAACACCACAAAGGTTATTTCTATAAACGTTATGACAAATAAACAAATTCCTTGTGTGTTCGTGCTTGTGTTGAAAGAATTAAGCACTTGATGATTGCTTATTAGGCTCAAAATTGTGTAAACCACTGAGACAACAGTAAGTTAAACACAGACTCAATGTGCATGAGTGAAGTGCGAAGGTGGGGCAGGCTTCCTTCTTTTCAATATCCAGATTTTCCAAACGGAAATCAGATAGCAAATGTGCTGCATCCCCTTTGAAAATGTGAAACACTTTCTTGTGAAGAAGAAAATGAGTAGATGGTGAGGTTTAATCAAGAGTTGGCATGGGTTAGTTGCTTGTTTCAATAATGATCACCAAAGAATTGTGAATCACTAGAATGGTGGCTACCCGACTCAGAAAAAGTTGGTGCAGAGTTGTGATATTCTTTTAACTCTGTTCTCACACGCTCTTTCTTTTAAACATTTTTCTTTCTCTAATCACACTCATTTCTTGTCTATTTGCACACTCAATCACTAAGGATTAACTTCTTGGGTAGAAATCACTGGTTAAGGTGATTCCATAGAAGTTGTGTTAATACCTAGCACAATGATTCTTTGTTTTCCTATGATGCACGTGATGCTCAGATTGGTTTAACTATTACAGTTAAAGCACAATATAGATCATGAAAACGTTTAAAAATACACTCCCAAAATATAAAATCTGTTGAAAAATCGGGAAGTGGTTTGAACATTAAAAACAATGTTTTCGATGATTGAAAGTTGTCCTTCTTTCAACCATATATGAGATGAAGATTTGGAATTATACCTTTACGTACGATCTTCCATCTCATGAAGCTAAGCTTTAAGTCATAGAAATATGAACTTGTAAGTTTCTCTCAAAAATTCTGCAAAAGTCTAATGTCAAGTCAAAGTAATAATTATTCACTTATATTGAAAAGACAAAAAGTAGTAAAACTGTTTAAAGTATGAGTCTTGATCTGAAATAATCAGAAGTCATATCCGTACTCCCTTTTTGACTTGAAGAGCTCCCCCTAAAATCTTGCATTACAAAAAAAAAAATTGGCATTAAAAGGTACATGCAATATTTTATGAGCTCCCCTTCGAAGTAATATTGACCAGAAGTCAATTTCTTCTCATTCTCCCCATTGGATCATGAACATATGATAGAATGGCAGATATCAATCAGAGTTAAGAATGAAGAAATGATGAATAAGTATACAATTAGAAAACTTTTATAGGTAATTACTGGTTATACTTTGAGATTTAGCATACCAAGCTTCGAGACTAGAAAGGTAAACCTATTTTCGTCTAAAGGTTTGGTGAACAAATCGGCAAGTTGATACTCAGTCTTTACAAAGAAAAGTTCAATTGTTCCTTTCTCTACATTATCTTTAATAAAATGATACCTGGCGTCTATGTGCTTTGTCTTCGTGTGTTGAACAGGATTCTCCGTTATTGCGATGGCGCTCTTGGAATCACAGTATATCGGGATCTTGTTGAAGTGGAAACCGTAGTCGCGTAATTGAGTTCTCATCCACAAGACCTGAGAACAACAACTAGCAGCAGCTACATATTCTGCTTCGGTCGTGGACGTTGAAACACAAAGTTGCTTCTTCGATCCCCAACTTACCAGTTTATCACCGAGGAACTGCACATGTCCTGACGTGCTCTTCCTGTCTAACATACAACCTGCATGATCTGCATCTGTGTAGGCTGTTAGTTCAAAACTAGTATCTTTAGAATACCACAGACCAAGATCTGCAGTGCCCTTTAGATACCTAAAGATGCGCTTCATAGCAGACAAATGGATTTCTTTAGGATTGGCTTGATATCTTGCACATAAGCATATTGAAAACATTATATCTGGCCTACTCGACGTAAGATACATTAAAGAACCTATCATCCCTCGATAAGTCCTAATATCAACAGCCTTTCCCGAAGGATCGCTGCCAATCTTAGTACCTGGTGCCATTGGGGTACCAATCGGTTTTGAATTTTCCATTTGGAACTTCCGAAGAATATCCCTAATGTATTTTCATTTTTTTGCAACGTGATATAAAGTGAACTTTGCAACAAAACTCGCATGAAATGAAAATCCCAACAAAACTCAACCACCAAAATAGTGGAAGATAACTCTTCGTCAAACACCTTAACACATGTGGAGGAGATCCAATGTTAAAGTCACAAGTCGCAGTTACTTGTCCAATACCTTAAACAACATCAAAATACAGACATCGCAATATCCAAAAATAGCGTTGGGCAACAATAAGAATAAAGAAAGTCTCAACAAAGATTGCAACCACATGCAATAAAATAATTTTATGCATGTTTAAAATCATGGTTTAAAATCTTGTGGGTGCTAAACATTTTCCAAGATTTCATAGTATAATCCCCATGATGATTTGGAAACATGAGAAATAATTGATGCAATTTTATTTTAGAAATAAATTTCATGTATGAATTTGATCGGCACTCAACGTCTCGAAATCACGCTTCCCAATTTCCAGGCAAACTATCGTCATCCGGATGTTTAAACATCTTAAGGCAATAATCGAATATCTATTTGGTTCACCTTACAGTTCCTCGTCGAATAATGTAGATTCCATAAGTCTATGGTTCTAGTCCAACCAATAATTCCAACCCGAAACGGTCCACTTAATGCAATCATCATGCTTACTGTCACCCCAAGTGACGAATATTAAAATCATCAACCTCTTCTAACGGCTACCCACTTAGAAACTTCTTCACTACCCCAA
The DNA here is from genome assembly GCA_023525745.1 of Arctium lappa. NCBI lineage: Eukaryota > Viridiplantae > Streptophyta > Magnoliopsida > Asterales > Asteraceae > Arctium > Arctium lappa. The sequence continues at coordinate 37,740,251 of CM042063.1, read as the reverse complement.
CGGTCGTCACATCAAAGTAGTCCAAGTATACACATGTAACTTGTAGGTTCACCATAACACTGGTCAGGTGAAATTATGAGCATACTGTACATGATCATCCTTGCTACTCTCGACATGATTCCCGTTCCAAGTGACTCCATCAATCTCAAAACATCCTATCTTAAAGTGCCTATTGGTGAAATTCTCTCTCTCTCAATCACTTAAAAGGACACTAGTTTGAGTCTAGGCATTCCAAATCAACACATAATTCTCTCAAACTTAAGTTCTGATACCAACTTGTAACATCCTCAAATCTGGAAATAGCAACTAATTTAAAATTTTCTAAATACATCGATAACTGATTCACCTACAATAACAATTTAAGCTTTAACTTCTATAAACACCATTCAAACCTTATACAAGGTCTATAATAGGGACGGGTGTTACTAAAAACCCAATAACAATCACTATCTCCAAAATGCGGAAGACTTCACCAAGCTACTCACCATCATGCATATAACTAATACTCGTCTCTTCATAGTATCGCTAGAACCATTCCCCAACCGGAACATGATGCACATGCCGACAAATAAATATGTTAGGCTAACGCCTAGATAGCTCAAGAGTTTTCATCATAAAATGTAAAACAATGAACTTTAAGAATGTTATTTAAAACGTGATTTCCCAAAAGAAAATACATTAAGTCTGAAAGCAATATCTTTTCCAACATTCACCATCTTTGTGATTAAAACCACGATACAAAACATTCATTTGAATATAAATCAAAAACCCAAAACTCATGCAAAACATAACTTATACTTTAATTACCAAACACCGAAAACGTGGATAAATTTTATCATCCAAAACATCCAAGAACATGGATAAGATTCAATATTCAAAACCTTAGACATGGATAACAACCCATACTCAAAAAGTCACCAAAAACATGGATTATAAAACTCCATACCCAAAACAACACCTTTCGGTGACGGGGGAGACCCGATTACATTGCACGTGACGGAACACAAAAGTAGGTCACATAACTATGTATTAAAACCAAAACGTATGTATTATACTCATAAGACATATCGAGCTCAACCCCTCTAGATATTTTGTCCATGGAGACTCAAATTAAACTCCTCTGGATCTATACTTTGAGATGTCAAAATCCACACAAAACATACAAGCACATTTGGAATTACACCCTACTACCCATGGGACGCTGCCCAACCATATAGGTCCACACCTTACTTACCATGGTGACCTGATGCCTATTTCGTGCCAAAGTGGTGAACTTGTCCAAAACGGGACATTAAGAACACTGTACCTATGGATCCATTGCATTAATTAAAAACATTACATGACTCCAAAGGAATGAACTAACGCATTCAAAACATGTAATTCCTAAATAAGATGCAGTAACTGCAAATCATAAGCAAATGCTCTCCATTAAGCTATTAAAATTGGACAATAGTCCCCAATGCCTAATGTAGATCCCATAAACAGTGCAATCACAGTAATAAGCAATGAACATTTAATCACAACTGTTGGTCATATGATTAGATTTATCAATAAAGGGTTTAAGGTTTACAGAGAGAATTTCTGATACACAAGTGTAAACCTTTGAATGACCATTATTACCATAAAATAGGTTTTGCAACCTATTTATACCCAAACCTAAACCCTAAGGCTCAAGGCCCAAAACAAACAAGCCCAATAAACAATTAAAGGCTTTTTACAACACATTAAATAATAAAACAATTAAACTCTATAAATGCGTTATACAACTTTCAATGCACTAGGACTTTCAGTCCTAACAATCTCCCCCTAAAGTTGAATAAGGTATTTATCATTTTGAAATCTTCAGGCCTTGATCTTCTTTCCCTCTTGAATCTTTGAAAATTTTTGGTGTTGCATGTTTTCATGTCTTTCCAGCTCCCCCTTGAATAAAGCTCTTGGTAAAGACATGACATTCCACAGTGCAACTTCAGTTTAAAAACAAAGATTATGTCTTTGAACCGCGAGTTGAATATGCTTTCAGCTTCAGACTGTAACACCCTAAAAACCAGAGTGAATTTGAAACGCGGAAACTGGACAAATAAACATCAACACTTGGTATAAACCTCCCAAAAAGGGGAAATGTACTTAACCTTTACAAACTTGAATACTGATATTAAACTCAACAACAAACTAATCTAAACATAACCTATCTAGATTACATCGGTTGTTAATCCAGTATCACCAAAAGAATGGGACTTAAACAATTGTCCAACATCAATACTAGTCATCTCAAAAATCCCCGAGACCAAGCTCGTCACTCAAGCCCTTAGCAACCCACCGCTAACGGGAACCTGTTATACACATCATTTGAGAAAAAATGTTAGGCTTAAAGCCTAGTGAGAACATACAGTTTATAAATTTCAAGAGATATAAACAATTGTATCATAAAGAAATCTTTTCAATAAGGTTTAATTTTCAAATGAAACATTTACCACAACCGGGCCTTATAAATGTAAACTCATCATATGATGACAAAGATAACCAGTTTTTTTACCAAGGATTGTAGCGTAACACAAAGTAGGTCACAATCCGAGTTATGAGTCGAAACACTTGGAATCCATGGCCACAAACTACAAAGGTCCGTACTACGATGTGAGGGAGGGCCCCCAAGGAAACCAAATCAAAACTCGTTCACTAGGACTACACTATGACCCATGGCTAGTAACCGGTCTCATATAACCGTACCAAATGGCCCCCGAGGATCACATGCATCCATAGCTACAATTTAGGGAAAATATGATCCATGGCTAGTAACCGGTCTCACATAACCATACCAAATGGCCCCCGAGGATCATATACATCCATTTACAAAGAGGGGAAAAGACACCCCAAATATAAGTCGACTCAATACCTAGGGATCCACTAGTAATGGTACAGACTCGTCACAAGAACATATGTGACCAACCATAGATAGTCATATGGTATAAAATAACATTTATAAACAAAATGCATTTTCAAGTTTAACTTCTGGTAAGAATGAAAATCATCAAAAATGAACTTTAAACATTCTTTCAAGTAACCCACATAAATGTGTAAGTAAAACATCATTTTACTTCAAATAAGATAGAACCTATTACTTTAGTCGGAAATGATCGGGAACCCTAAAATCTCCCAAAACTCAAGTTATGTCAAAAATGTAGTAAACTTAGAATTGAAACCATGGAGATATATAGAAGTTCAAAATGTAAGTTTTGACATGTATAAAGTTTATAAAAAGGTAGTAGAAACTTACCCAATAGGTTTATACGAAAACCCGAAAAACCAGATATCGACCACGACGAAGAGGTGAAGCTTTTAACACCGAACCCTTGCTAGTAACACGAAATCTAGCAACCAAATGAAGCTCTAACGATCGAAGAACGAAAAGAGAGAGAGGATTCAGAGATAAAGAGAGAGTTTGAGAAAATGGATTCAAAAAAATATCTGAGATATTTGTTGGCTGAAATATCTATAGTCGGCCAGGAAACTACGCGGGTTATGCCGCGACTTCAACTCGCGGCATAACTCACCTGTGTCCCTCAAACCCAAAACATCCAGTGGGTTTCGCGGGTTGTGCTGCGACCTCAAGTCGCGATGCAACTCGCATAGCTCCATAAAACCCAAACAAACAGAGGGTTACGCGGGTTGTGTCGCGACCTCAAGTCGCGGTGCAACTCGCGTAATTCACTCTTTGTTTGCCCAAATTCTCCAAAATCAAACTCGAACTCGAATCGAACATGGTGCTAACGACAAAAGCTTAAACACAAGAATAACAAGATTACATAACGGAAATCCGGGGTGTTACACAGACCTTGTTTCAATCAGCTCGTAGGAGGAATCAATTTGTAGCAAACACCATATGATAAGGGATGAGAAGAAACAATCACATCAATTACAGAAATGAAATCTTCAAATCCAATGGCTTTTCAACCTCAGATTTAAGAAATTATGCTACTCCCCCTCAGATTTTGCTAACTCCCCCTCAACACGATAATCTGTGTCTTTGAATTTCGTGTCATTCTCCCCTCTTATGATGATTAGGAGAATCCTGAGCATCATGTATCTTCAAAGACTAAATAGATGAGTAGCAAAATACCAAATAAAATGATTAAGTAACCAAGGGTAACAGCTAACACATAAACACAATAGTAACTGTTATCACAACAATTTAAAATAATTGTGTGGCCTATTTTCAGAGTTGGCAATGGGGTATCTCTGATAGGACTTCCAGTTATCACCGAAGTAAAATATTAAAAAATTAATTCTCAAACTGTTCCAGCAATATCACAAAGATATGCAATTGGAATCACAAAGATTCGTACGTGTGTGAAAGAAATATAATCATGTCGATTAGGCTCAATGATTGATTCAACCTGGGACGCAAGTTAGAAATCAATAGACACAGTGAGTAGAATATGAAGTTCGGAGACCGGAGCTGATGTAACACCCTAAAATTTTCGAACATTTAAAAACATAAATTTTTCGCAAAAACACATTTATAAAATAGAGATAAAACCATCCTGCCATAATCTTACAAAAATCAAGTTTAGCAAATGACATCATCTCAATCAAGGTTTGGGGAAAATATGAGTGTTTACAACTTCCAATGAATAAAACGAGAATCGACAACCTATGTAATCTAAACAATCTAATTTAGATTATAATTGGGTGTCACCATCTATTTCCAAAATATATCAACAAGTAAATTTGCACGCTCTACTTCCGTCATATGCTATATCCCAAAAATCCGCTCGACACTCCACACTCATGTCTTCACCATCCCACCACTAACGGAACCTGTTAGGGTCACCAAGTAAACAAGTGTTAGGCTTGGAGCCTAGTGAGTACATTCAAATTATATAAGTGTGCTAAAGAGAAATGTTTCGATGAACAATGTATAACAATTTAAGAGATACAAAACCCACAAATCCTTCATAGGCTATAACCCATGAGATGCATTTAGTCGGAATAGTTATTTACCGGCATCAACTCTATTCATGAATCTTTAGCCGTTAGAACATCAACTCTATTCATGAATCTTTAGTTCGATATATTTAACACCCTCAATTCTGGAAATAGCAACTTATTTAAAATTTTCTAAATACATCAATAAACAAGTCATCTACAACTGCAAATTAAGATTTAACCTCAATACAACCATTCATTATATACAAAAGTCTATGATAAGAACGGGTGCTACTAAAACCTCATATTAGTTACTATTTCCAACGTTGCGGAAGACTTCTCAACTACTTACATTTGCACAGAGCTAAGGCTCAACTCTTTATAGGATTGCTAGGACCAACTCCCAACCTTGAAACCTGATGCACATGCCGACAAATAAAAAGGTTAGGCTTAACGTCTAGTGAGCTCAAGAGTTTTCAACATATATAAAATAATCGTTTAAAGGAAAGGATGCAGTTAAAGTCGTAGTCCTTCAATATGATACGTCTTACATGTGAAAACGACTCATTTTCCAATAATATGCATTTTAAACAAAGAACACAAATTTGGACGTTTTCCAAACCCAACCACTACAAAGATGATAATACCAATGTAAGTCGCCCATTTATAAGTTAGCTTTAACCCAAAACTTACTCAAAACGTAAATATAACTTGAACTCTCCATTTATGAAGATACGGTTAGACCTTATATCCCAAGACACCCCAAAACACGGGTGGGGCATAATACTCATCCCATAAAATCAAGAGTAAAACCCAATAATACAAAACGTCACCGAAAACTTGGATAATAAAACTCAATACCCAAAAACAACACCTTTCGGTGACGGGGGATTCCCGATTCCATAAAATGTGACGGTCCACAAAGTAAGCCCATTTTATGTTGTTATGACTAGTCATATAAACAAGAGATGTCAGGCTCTGTAGCTTTAAACATACACCCACGGAAACTCGAGTTCAACCCCGTCGGGTTCCTATATCGAGCCCCTCATCTAATATCGTAATACTTGAGCACGAAGGACTTATACCGCACCCCGGTACCTTAACGTGCAGCACGAAGGACTTACATCGCACCCGATACCTAACGTGCAGCTCGTAGGACTTACATCGCACCCGATACCTAACGAGCTTCATCCAAAATTGCCAACAAGGCTCGAAGTCGAGTTACCAAAACTGGACAATTGTCCAAAACCCCATCAAAATAACAATGCCAAGCCACATGCTTAGCAACCCAATTGACTCATTGATAAATGAAAATAACAATACGATAAAACGCACTCGACCAACGAATGTGTCAACACTTCGACCAAAAGTAAGATTAGTTCAAAACTCAACATTAGTTGAGACAACCCATTTTCCAAATGAACTTATACCCTTATGATTTTTCCAAATGTCTCATAACACAAAATATGCATTTTCCAACTTTAACTGCTGATAAGAATGAAAATCATAAAATGAGACTATAAACATTCTTCCCAGTACCTCGCATAAATGTGCAATTAATACTTTACAAAACATTCCATTTCGTGAATGATGCATAAAACCCGACAAAAATTTAAAGTGTATGTTTTTGACCAAAGATCTATTTATGCAATAAGACCTCAAAAAACATTCATTTGTGACACATATATTAAATGCCCAAAATTCCAAATGTAGGTATTATACAAAGTTTGTAAGGTTGAATACTTCAAATAATCAAGATCAACAAATAACCCAACATTTGATAATTTCATGTAAAACACATAAACACTTTAAAATAGACATTTTGGCATGTACAACGTTTTCACAAATCAACTTGAACTCACCTTGCTAGATTTAGGCTAAATCTAGATTTTACCCAACGAGCTCTTTTGAAGACCAGTTGAATCCTCAAGCCGAAAACTTCCAAAACCTAGATCCAAAGTTCCAACCCATAAATAACCATTTTCAACCATAAGGAAATGTTCCCCAAACATAAAACTACCAAGATCCCAAACAAGATCAAAACCCTAATTTCTTCAAAACCACCAAATCCGAGATTTGAGATATCGAACCTTAAGAAACCATCAATGGAGCATTTATAACCTTAATACAAGAAAACTTACCCTTGAAGACAAAGAGGCTTCCGAGAACACCCAATCCAACACTTCAACCCGAGCTCCCAACCGATGAACTTGATGAGAAAGATGAAGATGGAGGTTTTGTGGTTCAAGGTACCAACTAGTTAGATGATGAAGAATCATGTGGTTCAAGGGGGAAAACCATCAAAATGGGTTAGAGTTCGGTTTTAGTGTTTGGGAGAGAAAAGAGAAGAAGATGGAAGTGAGAAATGAGGAGAAAGGGTGAGAATTCGGACATTTTAGGAGGCAGGGGTCGCGGGCGACCTTGCCATGCGATAGTGACATTGTCACTATCGCGAGGGCACTCTCGCGGGGAATGTACCGCGGGTGGTACACCCCCGACGATTATGCCAAGCGATAGTGACACATGTCACTATCGCGAGTCACAATCGCGCCACACGTACCGAGCTCCGAAAAAGGTCAAAACTAAAGATTCTCGCATGGGTCGACTCAAGGTTCGAAAGCACAACATTTACCACTCAAAAGATAGACGGAAGGCGGAGAGATAACCAACGAAGGATGGAACTTGCTTTACGAAAAAACCGGGTGTTACAATATAAACATGGGTTCAACTCTATTCATGAATCTTTACCCCAAAGAATCACCAAGTTCAACCCTATTCATGGATCTTTACCTTGGGATCTCACCATTCCAACCAACATGATTTTCCAACATAACAAGTCGGAGTTTGACTATACAATCCCAATACATAAACTTCATATAACATCAAGTTATAACAAGGAAAGTGCAAGAAGGCCGATCCCACCGCGACTGTGACATAAACTTCATATAACATCAAGTTATACAATCCCACCGCGACTGTGACATTGGCACAATCGCGAGTCACAGTCGCCAACCACGTTCCAAAGCCGAAATTTCGTAAATTCACACGCTACTTCTCATTCCAATTAGAATTGAATTCAAGCTACAATAATAAATAGAAATAAGGCTTTCAAGGAAAGAAATCTGAGGTTTTAAATCTAGAAACTTACTCGAAAAAGTGGGTGTTACAATCCTCCCCAACTTGAAAGGATTTCGTCCACGAAATCATCGTTCACGCAAACAGATGAGGGTATCTTTTCTTCATGTCCTCCTCCGCTTCCCATGTCATATTGGCCCCCCGGTGATGCTTCCACTGAACCTTGACCATTGTAATTTCTTTGTGACGGAGTTTCTTGGACTTCCTCTCCAAAATCGCATCGGGTTCCTCGATGCAACAATTACCCTCATCCACTCTTATCTCCGAAAGAGGAATGACGCTTTCCTCTTTCGCCAAACATTTTCGCAAGTAACATACGTGAAAGGTGTTGTGGATTCCATTCATCTCGGGTGGGAGCTCCAATTGGTAAGCTTGAAGTCCAACCCGCTTGATTATGGTTAATGGCCCAAGGAATCGAGGGCTCAATTCCTTTCTAAGGCGATACTTTGAGCATAACTTGGTCGCCCTCTTGGAATTCCACCGGTCGCCTCTTATTGTCGGCATAACACTTTTGCCGGTCTTGGGCCGCCTTCAAACGATCCCGAATACTCTTGACCTTATCTGCGGTTTCTTGGACAATCTCGGGACCAGCAAATTGTTTTTCACCCGCCTCTAACCAACAAACTAGAGTCCGGCATTTCCGTCCATACAAAGCTTCAAAAGGAGCCATGCCAATGCTGGAATGGTAATTGTTATTGTAGGCGAACTTTACAAGAGGCAAGTGTGAGTCCCAATTCCCGCCAAAGTCAATGACACATGACCTCAGCATATCCTCGAGTGCTTGAATGGTCCGCTCGCTCTGCCCGTTGGTTTGGGGATGATAGACAGTGCTCAGTTTCACTCGAGTCCCCAACTCTTTCTGAAGACCGTCCCAAAAATTTGAGGTGAAACGGCTATCCCGATCCGATACAATTGACAATGGCACGCCATGCCTCGAGACAACTTTGTCGATGTAAAGTTTGGCCAACTTAGCCATCGGAAGGGTCTCTCTCATAGCAAGGAAATGGGCACTCTTGGTGAGGCGGTCCACCACTACCCAAATTGTATCGTGCCCTCTCAGTGTCTTTGGTAACTTGGTTACAAAATCCATGGTGATATATTCCCATTTCCATTCCGGAATTTCCAAGGATTGGAGGCTCTCGTAAGGTCGTTGATGTTCGGCCTTGACTTGAAGGCACGTCACACAACGTTTCACGTACCTTGCCACGTCTAGCTTCATGACGGGCCACCAATAATTAAGCTTCAAATCTCGATACATCTTCGTACTTCCTGGGTGGATGGAATACTTAGATTTGTGGGCGTCTTCAAGAAGCAATTCACGATTTCCTCCAATCTTGGGTACCCAGACACACCCTTCGAAGAGCTTCACCCCTCGACTATCCTCGGTTAAAACCAGATGTTGTTTCACCATCACTTCACTTTTAAGATTTTCTTCCCGAAGAGCTTCCGATTGAGCTACCTTGATCTTCTCAATCATACTTGACACCAGCTCAATTCGTGCGAGAGAAACTTGCAGACTGCCACAATACTCCTTTCTACTCAAGGCATCTGCCACCACACTGGCCTTCCCAGGGTGGTATAGTAGTTCACAATCATAATCTTTTAGAAGTTCTAACCACCTCCTCTGCCTCATATTCAACTCTTTCTGGTCGAAGATATGTTTTAGACTCTTGTGATCGGTATAGAGGGTGCACTTGGTGCCATAGAGATAGTGTCGCCAAAGTTTTAGTGCAAAAACCACTGCCGCCAACTCTAGGTCATGGGTGGGGTAATTCTTCTCATGGATTTTGAGTTGCCGTGATGCATAGGCTATAACCTTTCCTCGCTGCATCAACACACATCCCAATCCCATTTTCGAGGCGTCGCTATAAACCACGAAATCCTCAATTCCCTCAGGTAACGATAGAATCGGTGCTTCACATAACTTCCTTTGAAGAGTGCGATAGGACTTCTCTTGTACGTCCGTCCACACGAACTTTACATTCTTCTTGGTAAGAGCGGTTAAAGACGAGGTGATTTTTGAGAAGTCTTGGATGAATCACCGGTAGTAACCCGCCAAACCCAAGAAACTTCGAATTTCGGACGGGCTCTTTGGAGGTTCCCAATTAATCATAGATTCGATTTTTGAAGGGTCTACCTTCACTCCTTCTTGAGTGACAAGGTGCCCCAAGAACTGGACCTCCTTTAGCCAGAAATCGCACTTCGAGAAGTTGGCATAATGTTGTTCTTTTCTCAATACCTCCAGCACTTCTCAAAGGTAGTGTTCATGTTCGATCTCATCCTTAGAATAGATGAGGATGTCGTCGATGAAAACTATTACCGACTTGTCAAGAAATGGTCTTACAAATCCTTTTTCAAGGAGATCTTGGAGTTGCAACAACATTTCTTGCATTTCGGAAGGAGCCAGACGGTAGGGAGCTCTAGCAATTGGAGCTGCTCCCGGAACAAGATCAATCCAGAACTCAACTTGTCTCTCCGGTGGCAAACCGGGTAAATCGTCCGGAAAGACGTCCAGAAATTCTCAAACTACCTCCACGTCCTCGAGTTTTTTCTTCTCAAGCTTGGCATTCAACACGTAGGCTAAGAAGGAGGAACATCCTTTCACTAGACACTTACGTGCTTTAGCCATGGTGATGATGGGTAGGTCGCCCTTCCTTCTTTCACCATAGACGACTATGTTTCCCCCCTCCACAGAAGGAATTCTAATTAATTTCTTGGCACACAGAATTTCCGCTTGGTTCTCAGCTAACCAATCCATTCCGACCACAACGTCGAATCCTCCGATGGTTATGGGCATATGAGGTCGATAGAGAAATTCTTCCCTTCTAACTCCAAGGTACAACCTCGCAATACCTCACGAACTACTACTTGACACCTGTTAGCTATTTCGACAACTAACGCATCTTCTAAACCACTAGTGATCAAAGAGTGGTGTTGGCAAAAAGAGTTCGATACGAAAGAAAATCTAGAACCGGAGTCAAACAATATGCGAGCGGGTATAGAGTTGAAAAGGAACGTACCCGAAACAACGCCCGGTGAAGCCTTCGCCTCATCGACGGTCATCTGAAATGCTCTTCCCAACGCCTTTGGAGTGTTCTCTCTCTTTCCCTGTGGGCCTCCCGCCTTCAACCTCGGACACTCGTTTCGAACGTGGCCCAACTCTTTGCACTCATAGCAGACAACTCCCCGAATGGGGCAATTTTTGCGGATGTGCCCCGACTTGCCGCATTTGAAACAATTCACCCCGGAAGTGTTGCACGGGCCAAAGTGTTTACTTTTGCACTTCGAGCACCACTTAGTTTCCCGCCTCGGCTCTGTTCCTCTGTTGACATTGCTATTGAAGGTTCTCGGCTTTTTGGAGGGCATATAATTGCTTTCCCATCTTCTCTTTTCGGTCGTCCCGACCCTTTCCTCACGACTCTGAGCATAAATGTCCTCCATAACTTTGGCCTCTTCAATGGCCTCACGAAGAGTAGCGGGTTTGGCGTTGCGAACCATGGACATCATATCCGCTGGCAACCCCTTCAGATATGCTTTAACCTTGTCGTTCTCAGTTGGTGCCGCTTGCCCCACTAGATCAAGATTCTCCACGAATTTCCTTGAGTAATCCCTCACCGACATGTTACCCTTCTTGAGGGCTCGGAACTCATCGATGATCAGATCCATCGCTCTTTCGTTACAATACTCTTCCATCAGTTTCTTCATGAATGCTCCCCATGACAACTGAGTAAGAACAGATGCATCAAGAGTGGAACTGGTGATGTTCCACCATCGGTGTGAAGGGCCCCTCAACAAATGGGAGGCGAATCGCACTTTCTGATCCCCCCGTACTCGCTGGAACCAAAAGCCTACTCAACCGTATAAATCCAGTTCACACATTCAACTGGGTCATCGGATCCCGAAAACTCGGGTGGTTTGCTACAAAGGAAGGTTTTGTAGGAGCAACCCTTTCCGCCTCCAGGGGCACCGACAATGTAACACCCTCAAATCTGGAAATAGCAACTTATTTAAAATTTTCTAAATACACCGATAAAAGAATTATCTACAACCACAAATTAATATTTAACCTCAATACAAACATTCATTCTATACAAAAGCCTATGATAAGAATGGGTGCTATTAAACCCCACAATAGTCACTATCTCCAAAATTGCGAAAGACTTCACCAACTACTCACATTCGCACAAAGCTAAGGCTCAACTCTTCATGGCTGCTAGAACCAACCCCAACTTGAACCTGATGCACATGCCGACAAATAAAAAGGTTAGGCTTAACGCCTAGTGAGCTCAAGAGTTTTCAACATATATGAAATAATAGTTTAAAACAAAAAATGCAGTTAAAAGTTATAGTCCTTCAATATGATACGTCTTACATGTGAAAACGACTCATTTCCAACAATATGCATTTTAGGTAAAGAACACCAATTAAAGCGTTTTCCAAACCAACTACTTCAAAGATAATGATACCAACATAAGCCGCCCATTCATAAATTAGTTTTTAACTCAAAACTCACTCAAAGAGTAAGTATAAATTGAACTATCCGTTTATGAAGATACGGTTAAACCTTATATCCCAAAATACCCCAAAACATGGGTGGGGAATAATACTCAACCCATAAATCAAGGGTAAAACCCAATTATACAAAACGTCACCGAAAACTTGGATAATAAAACTCAATACCCAAAAACAACACCTTTCGGTGACGGGGGATTCCCGATTCCATAAAATGTGACGGTCCACAAAGTAAGCCCATTTTATGTTGTTATGACTAGTCATATAAACAAAAGTACACGCAAGGGATGTCAGGCTCAGTAGCTTTAAACGTACACCCACGGAAACTCGAGTTCAACCCCGTCGGGTTCCTATGTCGAGCTCCTCATCCAATATCGTAATACTTGAGCACGAAGGACTTATACCGCACCCGGTACCATAACGTGCATCATGAAGGACTTACATCGCACCCGATACCTAACGTGCTTCATCCACAAACGTAAAACTTGAGCACGAAGGACTTATACCGCACCCGATACCTTGACGTGCAACACGAAGGACTTACATCACACCCGATACCTAACGTGCTTCATCCAAAAACGCCAACAAGGCTCGAAGTCGAGCTACTAAAACTGGAAAATTGTCCTAAAACCCAATTAAAATAAAAAACCGAGTTGCTGGCTTAGCAACCCATAGACTCATTGGTAAATGAAATAAAATACAGTAAAACGCACTCGACCAACGGATATGCAAACACCATGACTAAAAGTGAGATTAGTTCAAAACTCGACATTTGTTGAGACACCCATTTTCCCACTTGAACTTATATTCTTATATTTTCCAAAATGCCTCATAACACAAATGACAAGCATTTTCCAAACTTGACTGCTGATAAGAATGAAAATCATAAAATGAGACTATAAGCACTCTTTCAAGTACCTCACATAAAAGTGCAAGTAATACTTTATAAAACACTCCATTTCATGATGATGCATAAAACCCGACATACATTTAAAAATGTATTTCTTTGACCAAAGATCCATTCATGCAATAAGACCTTAAAACCCAATCATTTGTGACACATATATCAAATGCCCAAAAATCTCCAAATGTGGGTGTTATACAAGGTTTGTAAAGTTAGATAATTCAAATAATCAAAGATTAGCAAATAACCCAACATTTGATAATTTCATGTAAAACACATAAAACACTTTAAAATAGACATTTTGGCATGTACAACGTTTTCACAAATCAACTTGAACTCACCTTGCTACATTTAGGCTAAATCTAGATTTTCCCCCAACTAGAGCTCCTTTGAAGAACACTTGGATTCTCAAGTCAAACTTCCAAAACCTAAATCCACAAGGTTTCAACCATAAATATAGATATTCCACCATAGATAATCATAATCAACCACAAAGAATCATTTTCCAACCTTATACATGAATACCTCAACTGATACTGAAACCCTAACTTCCATAAATGAAGATGATAGAAGATTACCTTAACCCAAGCTTGAATCCACCAATCAAAACACCTCTAGTTCACCAAAATGGTTACAAACCTCCAATCTATGAAAGGGAGAACAAAGGGTGGATGAAACCCTAGAAAACTTTGGTGAAGAAGATGAATAGTGAGAGATGAGAAGCTTACCACCACAAAATACTCTAGCATACTCCAATAGACTTCCAATATCTTTCTATGTCCTTGAATATCTCTCAAAAATGAAACCGTAGCAACTTGAATCACCAAAATCATAGTTGTGGAGAAAAAGTTATGAAGAAATGAAGTTTTGGGTGAAAATGAGGCTGAATTAGGTTTTTAACCCGAGCTGGACCTTCTACCCGGCGCACGACCCGTGCGCATTTGTGAAGGGGAAGCGCACGACCCGTGCGCCTCCTACAGACCGCTAATAATTTTCCCAAAACACTGTTTTGGTCATAACTTCTTCGTTATAGCTCCGTTTTCGCTCCGGAAAGAACCGTTGGACTCGTAATTGAATCCTTCATCCATCTAGACTATAAAATCTAGGATTCAAGTCCAAAATCAAATATCTTATTTTTTTCTTTATATATCGGTTTCTGTATTAACTTGAATTGATACCTCTCGAAACTCGGGGTGTTACAATCCTCCCAACCTTAAAAGAGATTTCGTCCTCGAAATCTGTAATCACCAAGCACCCAACAGTCACATTTGAAAAATCGATTGTTTCCCTATCCCAAAGGGATGCCTTCATAAAACTTCACCTCATATACGGACCCGATTACATTCCGGTTGAGGTTTTCGCTGAGTTTCTCATAATGTGCCGTTACAAACTAAATCTCAACGTTCAATATATTTCACCGACGTCAGGATGAAAGTTGAGTCCTTGGTTAATCATTTTCTAAATCGTTCACTCTCGGTTGCCTCCCAACCTTAGATTTCTCATAATACCCCGAAAGCAACTTACGACCTTATCTAGTCATTTCCATCAAGAATACCCCAATCCGAACTATTCCCTTAGATACTTCTGATTACGACGCATCAAGGTCTCCTCAAAATTCATTTGTACTTAAAGTCCACATCGACATTTCCACCAAATGTCTCCAAAATCATCATCACTAAAGAGTTATTGTCCTTTGACGAAATTTCCTAACGACTAGTTTGGTCTGAACCATCGCAACCTTTAAATCCGTTCCTCAAAGCTGACCCGGACACAATGTCTGCAAGTGCACCCACACTTCTATAGACCCAAGCATTGTGTTTCCACCAGAAACATACCATTACGCTCTACAGATAGTCGATTATCCCAAATCCCATGAATCCTTAGATTCCTACAGATCCATTCCTAATATTGAACAAGATGTCCTTCCAAGGCGCCCCAATGCGTCCTTCAGGTAACTGGTTAACCCAGATCCGGTTAACACTCAACTCCGTTCCAACACCAACCTCACAACATTCCTATAATGAAATCTTTATCACCACGGGAATGCTTATACACATCGGTACTTAATCATCACCATCTAACCTTCTTTTAAATTCCATCATCGAATTGTCAATATTTCCCATGATCCAACCGGGATACCTCCCAAACATTCCTAGATCCATTGACTCCAGGAAAGCAAGTCGACGCCTAGGACTAAATGGTGACTTCGAAAACGTGGACATCCCGCCCAAGATTTCATTCCAGATGGAAGGTCGCACTAGGGTTGACACCTAACAGAGTGCTAAAATCCAATTCTTACATTTCTAACAAACGGACCATAAAATTTTCCTTTGATCGCAGAATCCACTAAGACGATACACCATCAACATATATCATGATGTCGCACCGACGAGCAACCCACCAAATGAACTTCATGAAAGCGCAAATAATCACATAAGACCTTATCCCGCATGATTACCGAATTATAGAATCAGTCCTTAAATACCTGGAGAGACTCAAATCTACTATTTCCATTATACACGTGCGTACCAATTCAAAACTGAAACCTACAATTCAAGACTGACCGCAAGTCGAATCATCTGACGCTTCAAATCCCAAGGATTCCATCAATCCTAATTACAAGTTCTCCCACATCAGGGGTTTAAATCTGTAGGCCTAATGAGTTCAAGGTTTTCAGTCGCAATACCAAATTAAACTTTTACAAAACTTTTAAATACGTACACTTTATAACGTTAAATGGTCGTGCAGTAGAACCCACCCCCGATCACTCGAGGTTGAAAATTAATTACCGGTGCTACACCTATAAAACCATTTACAAAATTCTTTTGATCAAAATTTACGTAAACAAAACAACAACAAAAGGTGTGTAGCAAAATTCATACTATAAACATGAAAATAAATTCCGGTACCCCAAACACGTGGAATAAATGTTTGTACGGCTCTAACAGAGAACTTCACAACCTTTAACTTTAAACTTTTCCTCCTTTAACCAAAAACGTTGTGGCATCAAATTTTCAACAACCCCTTTTGCATCAGCTTATTCCCCAAAGCTCGATAGGACGATGGGAACGCAAATAAATCCTTAAATCGAACTTAAAACTTTGAGCCGCACAGATAAAACACATTTGACCAAAATAGTAATTATGACAACATGAATGCTGATAACTCATTTATGTGCATCGCTGAAAATTCCTAGTAGTAAAATCAATAACTGAAATATGCTTAGAACAAAAATTTTATCTGAAAGAACATAAATCTTTTAGACGTTTACTCACTCCAATGGCATAATTTAATCCAATTGCAATTAGTATACAACAACTGACGTTTCTCAAAACAACATGGAAGGTGACATCTTTAGCAAAACTCTTAAGTTAATGCATGCAATAATGCAGGTACACTAATTCCAATATTTAATTACGCGATGTAAAAGTCATACGATATGATACCATAAAATCCCATTGAACTTTCATAAAACTAATAAATGCTAAAACCAAGCGGCGTCAAAATTTCCATTTGCCAACATGAAACATAAGACAACAATAAGTCTGAGAATGTTAAAACTCTAAGATCATAACGTACGATAAAGTGACTCTTTTTCACAAAACTCTCATGATGCACGACGCCCAAAAAGCTCGTAAATTATACGCCGTAAATTAAAACTCACACATCTCAAAATACACTCACGCGTCCAAACGTCGTAAAACAATATTCCATAAAATTCAACGCGACTCATACAGACTAAAATTCTCAAGAAAGTTCAGACTAAAAAACAGTGGGACAACTCTTCCTTTAAAACCTTAACATACGTGGAGGAGATCCAATGTCAAGGTTAAAAATTCTACAGTTACTTGCCCAATACCACATATGGCATTAAAACGCGGATCTTAAGATGTCCAAAGATAGCGTTAAACACAAAACAGGGACGGGGAGATTTTTCCAAAAAAAAATTTTGCGATAACTTGCAACCAAACAACTCTATGCATGCTTAAGCTCACGGTTTAAAATCTGATGAGTGCTAAATGTTTTACCAAGACTACAAAGTATCACACACTTTATGCTTCGAATACATGAGAAACAATTGATGTAAACTTATTTTAGAAATAAATTTCGTGCATGAATTTGGTCGGCACTCAGCATCTCAGGACTACACTCCTCCATCATCCCGACATACTATTGTCATTCTGATACATCAAACATCTTAGATCCACGAACCCACAAATTGGGTCAACTTACAATTTCTCCTCGAAATAAAATTGGTCTAACGAACTTATAGTTCTAATCCAACCAATAATTCTTACTCAAGATGATCAACTTAATGCACTCGACGTATTTAACTATCATTTCGACGTCACATCGCTACAGACATCAACCTTTCCTTAGATTACCCGCTTAGAAACTTCCTCACTACCCCAACGGTCATCATGCTAAGGTAGTTCAAGTATACACATGTGATATGTAGGTTCACCATAACACTGGCCAACTGTTATTATGAACGTACCATACATGATCATCCTTGTGACCCTTGACAATTTCCCGTTTCTAGCGACCCGATCAACTCCATGATATCTTATCTTAAGGTGTCTAATGTGCAACTTCACTTTCAATCACCTACAAGTACGCTAGTTTGAGTCTAGGCATCCAAAAATCAATACCTAAATCTCTCAAACTTAAGCTCTGATACCAACTTGTAACACCCTCAAATATGGAAATAACAACTTATTTAAAATTTTCTAAATACACCGATAAAGGAATTATCTACAACCACAAATTAAGATTTAACCTCAATACAAACATTCATTCTATACAAAAGCCTATGATAAGAACGGGTGCTACTAAAACCCCATAATAGTCATTATCTCCAAAATTGCGAAAGACTTCACCAACTACTCACATTCGCACAAAGCTAAGGCTCAACTCTTCATGGCTGCTAGAACCAACCCCAATTGGAACCTGATGCACATGCCGACAAATAAAAAGGTTAGGCTTAACGCCTAGTGAGCTCAAGAGTTTTCAAAATATATGAAATAATAGTTTAAAAGAAAGAATGCAGTTAAAAGTTATAGTCCTTCAATATGATACGTCTTACATGTGAAAACGACTCATTTCCAATAATATGCATTTTAGGTAAAGAACACCAATTAAAGCGTTTTCCAAACCAACTACTTCAAATATAATGATACCAACATAAGCCGCCCATTCATAAATTAGTTTTTAACTCAAAACTCACTCAAAGCGTAAGTATAAATTGAACTATCCATTTATGAAGATACGGTTAAACCTTATATCCCAAAACACCCCAAAACACGGGTGGGGAATAATACTCAACCCATAAATCAAGGGTAAAACCCAATTATACAAAACGTCACCGAAAACTTGGATAATAAAACTCAATACCCAAAAACAACACCTTTCGGTGACGGGGGATTCCCGATTCCATAAAATGTGACGGTCCACAAAGTAAGCCCATTTTATGTTGTTATGACTAGTCATATAAACAAAAGTACACGCAAGGGATGTCAGGCTCAGTAGCTTTAAACGTACACCCACGGAAACTCGAGTTCAACCCCGTCGGGTTCCTATGTCGAGCTCCTCATCCAATATCGTAATACTTGAGCACGAAGGACTTATACCGCACCCGGTACCATAACGTGCATCACGAAGGACTTACATCGCACCCGATACCTAACGTGCTTCATCCACAAACGTAAAACTTGAGCACGAAGGACTTATACCGCACCCGATACCTTGACGTGCAACACGAAGGACTTACATCACACCCGATACCTAACGTGCTTCATCCAAAAACGGCAACAAGGCTCGAAGTCGAGCTACTAAAACTGGATAATTGTCCAAAACCCCATCAAAATAAAAATACTGAACTGCTGGCTTAGCAACCCATAGACTCATTGGTAAATGAAATAAAATACAGTAAAACGCACTCGACCAACGGATATGCAAACACCATGACTAAAAGTGAGATTAGTTCAAAACTCGACATTTGTCGAGGCACCCATTTTCCCACTTGAACTTATACTCTTATATTTTCCAAAATGCCTCATAACACAAATGACAAGCATTTTCCAAACTTGACTGCTGATAAGAATGAAAATCATAAAATGAGACTATAAGCACTCTTTCAAGTACCTCACATAAAAGTGCAAGTAATACTTTATAAAACACTCCATTTCATGATGATGCATAAAACCCGACATACATTTAAAAATGTATTTCTTTGACCAAAGATCCATTCATGCAATAAGACCTTAAAACCCAATCATTTGTGACACATATATCAAATGCCCAAAAATCTCCAAATGTGAGTGTTATACAAGGTTTGTAAAGTTAGATAATTCAAATAATCAAAGATTAGCAAATAACCCAACATTTGATAATTTCATGTAAAACACATAAAACACTTTAAAATAGTCATTTTGGCATGTACAACGTTTTCACAAATCAACTTGAACTCACCTTGCTACATTTAGGCTAAATCTAGATTTTCCCCCAACTAGAGCTCCTTTGAAGAACACTTGGATTCTCAAGTCAAACTTCCAAAACCTAAATCCACAAGGTTTCAACCATAAATATAGATATTCCACCATAGATAATCATAATCAACCACAAAGAATCATTTTCCAACCTTATACATGAATACCTCAACTGATACTGAAACCCTAACTTCCATAAATGAAGATGATAGAAGATTACCTTAACCCAAGCTTGAATCCACCAATCAAAACACCTCTAGTTCACCAAAATGGTTACAAACCTCCAATCTATGAAAGGGAGAACAAAGGGTGGATGAAACCCTAGAAAACTTTGGTGAAGAAGATGAATAGTGAGAGATGAGAAGCTTACCACCACAAAATACTCTATCATACTTCATAGAATTCCAATCTCTTTCTAGATCCTTGAATATCTCTCAAAAATAAAACCGTAGCAACTTGAATCACCAAAATCGGAGTTGTGGAGCAAAAGTTATGAAGAAATGAAGTTTTGGGTGAAAATGAGGCTGAATCAGGTTTTTAACCCGAGTTGGACCTTCTGCCCGGTGCACGACCCGTGCGCATTTGTGAAGGGGAAGTGCACGACCCGTGCGCCCTTTACATACCGCTAATAAGTTTCCCGAAACACTGTTTTGGTCATAACTTCTTCGTTATAGCTCCGTTTTCGCTCCGGAAAGAACCGTTGGACTCGTAATTGAATCCTTCATCCATCTAGACTATAAAATCTAGGATTCAAGTCCAAAATCAAATATATTATTTTTTTTCTTTATGTATCGCTTTCTGTATTAACTTGAATTGATACCTCTCGAAACTCGGGGTGTTACAGACAACTACATGCTCTTTTGTCCTAACCCTGTTTCCAGTACCACCCGAGCCGGCCACTGCATTCTCGGCAACTACCTCCGGCCTCCTGAGACTAGCATCTCTGTCCTCCAGCATCTTTAGGAAGGCTTCCTGCTGCTTTTCCATAGCCGATGTCACCATCTGCATGACACTGGCCATCATATCGGCTGGTGGGTTGGCCTCTCGAACAACCGGGTTTGAGGACGCCAAATCCACCCTGGGCACCTGCTCCACTACCCCCATGAATATAGGAGGCATTCCTGGGGGAACAACAGTCGCTTCCCTCACCACCGGATTATGTTCGGGCAAGCTATCATCGTGCAAAGCTCCGTCGATCAGCGGCCGACTGCGTGTGTTTACCATAATGAAGTAATGGCTGCCACACAAGCGCGAGAAAGAGTAAGAAAGAGATTAAGTGAAATACGCACGAAAGAAACGTACTACCATGCCTACCAATTATTATAACATTAGTAAACCAAGTACACTTACGTAAAATATCCTCATAATAACATTAGCTAAGTGAGATTATGAACATATAACACATAAGGGTTCTCGTTACCATTATCACAACGCTTGATGAGCATAATTTTCGTCGACTCTAAGACTAACCCATCTTAGAAATTCTACCCAACTCACCATCATTGCCTAACATACTCAGTCTAAGTCTAGACATCTTACATTCATACATAGTTCACTTAAACTAGGTCTCTGATACCAACTTGTAACACCCTAATATTTTTGAACATTTAAAAACATAAATTTTTCGCAAAAACACATTTATAAAATAGAGATAAAACCATCCTGCCATAATCTTACAAAAATCAAGTTTAGCAAATGACATCATCCCAATCAAGGTTTGGGGAAAATATGAGCGTTTACAACTTCCAATGAATAAAACGAGAATCGACAACCTATGTAATCTAAACAATCTAATTTAGATTATAATTGGGTGTCGCCATCTATTTCCAAAATATAACAACAAGTAAATTTGCATGCTCTACTTCCGTCATATGCTATATCCCAAAAATCCGCTCGACACTCCACACTCATGGCTTCACCATCCCACCACTAATGGAACCTGTTAGGGTCACCAAGTAAACAAGTGTTAGGCTTGGAGCCTAGTGAGTACATTCAAAATATATAAGTGTTCTAAAGAGAAATGTTTCGATGAACAATGTATAACAATTTAAGAGATACAAAACCCACAAATCCTTCATAGGCTATAACCCATGAGATGCATTTAGTCGGAATGGTTATTTACCGGCATCAACTCTATTCATGAATCTTTAGCCGTTAGAACATCAACTCTATTCATGAATCTCTAGTTCGATATAAACATGGGTTCAACTCTATTCATGAATCTTTACCCCAAAGAATCACCAAGTTCAACCCTATTCATGGATCTTTACCTTGGGATCTCACCATTCCAACCAAGATGATTTTCCAACATAACAAGTCGGAGTTTGACTATACAATCCCAATACATAAACTTCATATAACATCAAGTTATAACAAGGAAAGTTTACCTTATAAGCATGAAAGTCACGTAACATGAAATCTCACTTCAAATATTCCAAGGAAACCCATTTTAAAGAAATATCTCTATACCCAAGTTTTGGTAACATATTTATAACATTTATATACCTAAGAGTCCAACCTCTTAATGACACCAACATTTACTTATTTACCCCATTTAACTTTCACAAGTCTATAATACATTTTTAAACTATGTAACTCGTCCCTTCAACTTATTAAGTTACCACACTCCATAGAATCATCAATAAGCCAAACCTAAGATTTTGTCTTACAAAATCTCAAGAACACATGTTAGAGAAAATGTAGGTTTTTAGAGTTATGAGAAGAAAGAGTTTTCATGTAAGCACATAATCTTATAACGGAGGTAAATGGACTCACAAAATGGGTTTTGATTAACCCCCAGAATCCTAGATTTTCTTCTTGAAACTTGGAAGAGAAGTTAATGGATGACAACCCTAGCTTCAATCTTGATATGGATGATTATAACTTGCAATAAATGAGAGGAAAGATGCTATAGAAACCCTAGGTTTCGGTTCTTCAATGAGGAGAGAGTTTTGAGAGAATTAAATGAGGTCGAAATGGAGTAAAATGGGAAAAGGGTCAAAACTCACGATTATAAGGCACCAGGCACACGCGGCGATAGTGCCAAGCGAGAGTGACAAGGTCACAATCGCGAGGCACTCTCGCGTGGTTTGTATCGAGAGTTCTCGGTGATGCCGCGATAGTGCCAAGCGAGAGTGACTCCTGTCACAATCGCGAGGCACTCTCGCGAGAAACGTACCGAGAGTGATGGTCCCTGTGCGATTATGCCCACCGCGACTGTGACATTGGCACAATCGCGAGTCACAGTCGCCAACCACGTTCCAAAGCCGAAATTTCGTAAATTCACACGCTACTTCTCATTCCAATTAGAATTGAATTCGAGCTACAATAATAAATAGAAATAAGGATTGCAAGGAAAGAAATCTGAGGTTTTAAATCTAGAAACTTACTCGAAAAACTGGGCGTTACAACTGATGTCTTCCTTTTTCAATATCTAAGACCTCCGAATGAGGAATAGATAGATTATGTGTTAAATCTCCGTGCATATATGAAACAAGTATCTTTTGTGAGACGCTTGAGTGGCTAGGTGGGGTGACACGAGTTATCGACACTGAGTCCATGTTTGTTTCAATATCCATCTCCAAAGAGAGAGAATAAATAGATTATATGGTAACCCAGATAACTGACTCGGTTTGGTAAGGACCAATAACTCTTTTAAGTCATGTCACACTTTTACCAAATTCTTTTCTCTCCGAAATCATCTAACAATCTAGACCCCTCACTGATATCTATGAATGGGATGTGTTTCTTGGGTAGGTCCTTCCGGTTCTGAATTGACCATAGAAACTTTATGAGCCCTAACATTCCTTTAACTCACCAAGATAGAACATTGAAGTACGAGTCTTGAACTGATTTGTTCAGAAGTCAATATGAAAAATAAACAACATGGTACTCCCCCTCAAAAGATGGCCTAACCCCTGATTGTAGTCATGTGACGTGAATAATCTGAATTAAATCACACATGACATTCCTGCAAAACATATTAGAAAGATTTTGGTTTTGATATCCATGTTATGATTGATCCTTGACGGTTAGATGCCTTAGCTTTGAAGCTATGAAACTGAAGATTTGGGATGCTATAAGTACCATACCAACTATAAACGTACATTAGATAGACAAAGTTACTTTTTCCACAATGAGTGCAACAGATCTTTTGTCGGCGCATACTGGTCAACTTTCCTATAGAATAGACATAAGTAGGTGAATCAGTCTTAGAACTAAATGACTTTGTATCAACTACAGAAGAATCATGAGACTTGTTTCCTTCACTGTCTTCTGTAGTTGGTTTCTTTCTCCAAACCATATTGACTTTTTGAACACTTGATTATTTGAATCATCAACAAGAGAATTATAGAAAATATTTGAAGGACGAATCTGATCTTTTGAAAAATCATTTGATTTGACAAACTTTTTCGAAGAATTAGATGTAGAAGGTGAACTTGAAGAATAAGGAGACTGGACAACAGTATCGGGACTGGCTTGTTCAGATAAATCAACCTTAGGATTTATTTCTTCAAGTTTCTTGACTTTTGTAAATAAAACATTTATTTCTTCTAGAATCAAGTCAAAAATTCTTTTCGTAAATCGGATTTACCTTCTGTTCTTTCAAAATCTCTGTTGTTAATCCAAATAATTTCTTTGAAAGCTTATGAATCTCATTTTCGAAAATCTTTCTTTCACTTTCAAAATCCTTTTCTATATTGTTGCGTTTATCAGATATCTCTTTAAAAACCGCAACATTCTTCTTTTCAAGCATTTTCTTTTCACTCTCAAAACCTTTTCGCTCATTCTCAAAAGAATCTCTCTCAATTATCAAAACATTTTCAAAATCAGAAATCTGTTTTGAAAGTTTTGCATTTTGAGCCTCAAAACCCTTTCTTTCATCGAAAACTTTATTTGAAAGCTCGAGAATCTTTCTTTCAAGATTCTTCCTTTCATTTGAGAGATCGACTTTTTCTTGTTAAAAAATAGAAAGTCTTTTTTTCAAGTCGAGATTTTCACTCTCCAACACGCTTCCTCTTTCTTCAAGTGCCAGGTTCTTCTCTTCTTTGGCTTCAAAATCTGCAACTTTTCGTTCAAGTTTATATATTTTCTTAGTGTAACCTGAAATATTTTATGTTGCCTTTTCAAGTTCCAAATTTCTGTGCTTGAGCCAATCATTGTTTTTTATAACCAACAAATATGTTGATACAATTCGTTTTCCGATTTCACATAGTTCAACTGTACCTGAAGACCTGTTTTCTCTTCAAGCAGTCTATCAACAGTCTTTAACATGTTCTCCAATTTCATTTCGAGATCTGCAATCTTTGAGTTGTGTTTAGAAATGGGTACATAAGACATTGTTACTTGCAAAGCTTGAAGTCCATGGACTAAACTTGCTAAGAAATGAAACTCTAAAGTGCAAGGACCAAAAGTGACAACGAGGACCAAAAGTGCAAGGACCAAAAGTGACAACGAATGAGACTTTGAAACCTTTGAAGTACGAGGGCCAAAAGTGACACAAACTGACACTTAAAACTACAAGGACTAAAAGTGAAAGAAATCAAAACTTAAAACTAGAAAGACCAAAAATGACATCAGTTAAAACCACTAACTAGAGGGACTAAAAGTGTAGAACTTGAAACTTCTAACGGACTTAACTGAAAACTAACGGAAAAAGAACTAGAAATGAAATAAAACTAACCAAACTAACAAACTAATTGGACTAACGGAGACTTAACGGGAAAAGGACAAAAATGTAAAGCATTTAACAGAGAGTTAATAGGTTTACTATTTATCGTCTCCTACCTCTAGCACACCTGCAAAAACTCGAAACGGGTTAGAAATATTCCATGAAAAACGATCGTTAAAGCTCCCTGATCACTCCTTAACAAATTAAAACTCAACCGGTCAACCCACGATCACAAACGAACCAACCAAATTTTTTTCGGAAAATGATCAAAAACTTAAAAACATGATGTGAGTTAATTTTTTTTTGACCAAAATCAATCGTTTAAGCTTTCTGGTCATTCCTTAACTGATTAAACTTGAAACGGTCAACCCACGATCACAAACGAAACAACCGATTTTTTTTCGGAAAACGATCGAAAACTTAGAAACACGATATGGGTTAAAACTTTTCGATCAAAATCGATCGTTTATGTTCCCTTAAGCCCCCTCAACTGATTAGAACTTGAAACAATCTCTCAAACTCTCGGACGAAGCAACTGAAAACTACCGGAAAAAAACCGGAAAATTTTGAAAAATTCTCGTAAGCTTTATGTCTTCGAAGGAGATGTTTCTTCAAGCTTCAAAATATCACATGCAATTGATTTCATGACTTTTGAAGATACGAGTATGTTGTCCCTCCAAAATAACGATTAGATCTTCAAAGAATGATTGTAAAAAGATGTTCGGTTAGTAACCAATATCCTGTGGATAATTCAATCGGCAATCACCGGAGCAGATTGATAGATTTCTGGATTATTTGGTTGTCGCCGGATAACCGAGAAAAACTGAAAAGACTGAAAACTTCAGTTCGATCTGCGCCTGGTATTATACATCCGGGAGATGGAATCGGATAGTGAAATCCGGGAAAGGCGTTAGACCCGGAAATAGTCTAGGATAGGGAATTGGAAAAAAAAATTCTTTTAAATTGTGGACTGGTACCAATTGTCTTTCACAATGAAAAATTTTCAGCTGCCAGTCACAACTTCATTCACCTACCCACTAACAGTCGACGACCATTTACCAATTAGCACCAACTCACTAACAATGCATTCCAATTAACACCAATTACCAGTTAATGACCTTAAACTCCTGGGAGACGGGGTACCGAGAGATCAAGAATCTGGGTTTGGTGTTCTTCGAACAAATAGGCGATAACTCACAAATTCGATCAAAATCAACCTTTTAGCACAAAAGTTAATCAACGATTTTGCTTAATGACCTTAAACTCAGATTTAATTTCAAGAAAAACCACTAAAAACACAAACTAACAACTTCAATTTTGATGAACAATGAAGAACACGACGTAAAAACCAAAAGTCTGGGTTTAGTCGATCCGCTTCGATAAAAGCGGCGATTAACTCATAAATCGACACATAATGCTTTTCAACCTTAAGATTTTATCGATCTTTTGACTTAAAATCCACAAACCTATCTTTAATTTGGCAGAAAATCAACTAAAACTCAAACCTAAGATTTTGATTATGAAGAACACAGTAAACGGCGGAAAGAACAGAAATCGATAAACAAAAGGATTTTAGACAAACCTTTTGATCGTATCGAATGAAAATTAATTCGATCCCGCTCTGATACCATTTGTATATCTCAGAAACAGTGCAATAACAATAATAAGCAATGAACATTTAATCACAATTGTTGGTTATATGATTAGATTTATAAATAAAGGGTTTAAGGTTTACAGAGAGAATTTCTGATACGCAAGTGTAAACCTATGAATGACCATTCTTACCACAAAATAGGTTTTGCAACCTATTTATACAAAAACCTAAACCCTAAGGCCCAAGGCCCAAAACAAACAAGCCCAATAAACAATTAAAGGTTTTTTACAACACATTAAATAATAAAACAATTAAATTATATAAATGTGTTATACAATTTTCAACGCACTAGGACTTTCAGTCCTAACACCTAATAAAGTCCAAACCGAGCATAGGCTCAACAAATCAAAATGCCAACTGTTAAAAATCATAAAATGAAACCAAACATAAACAACCCGTATTTATGCAAATTCATGCTCCAAAATATAGAGATAACTCTAACATAATTTAGATTGGGACAAAACATTTTCCAAGTGAGTTTATAACATTTATCTTTTCAAAACGTCTCATAACACAAAATCAAACATTTCTCCAAAACACACAATAAAATACATTTATACTCAAAAATCTACTTCCATGAAATAAATCATTAAGATACCAAAATATATGATTTATTTATCAAAATCCAAAATCTCAAAAGTGAGTGTTTTACAAAGTTTATAAAGTTAAACACTTCAAATAATCAAGACCCACCACATAGTTCAACATTTGATAATTTCATTTAAACACATAAATACTTTTAAATGAACATTTTTGGCATGTACAACGTTTTTCACAAATCAACTTGAACTCACCTTGCTAGATTTAGGTTAAATCTAGATTTTTCCCCAACTTGATTTCCTTTGAAAAAACTTGGATCCTCAAGCCAAAAACTTCCAAAAACCTAGATCCATAAATTTCAACCATAAATATTTATATTCAATCATTTAGAATCGATCCCCAAACATTTTACATCAGAAACCCCTTTTTGGCCAAAACCCTAGTTTTGACCCAAATTCTCCAAAATCATCCAAATCAAAATTGGAGAAATATAACCCTAGGAAATCATCAATGGAGTGTTTATTACTCATAAAGAAGCTTAAAAATTGAGGGAATGAACTTACCATTTAGTTTTTGGGCAAAACCTAATAAACCCAAAAAATCTCTAGTGTTGGAGACGAGAACATGAACTTGCATCAAGAGATGAAGCCACTAGCATAATATGGAGAGGGAACACTTTGGTCTTCAAGGAAAAGCCCCAAAATTAGTTAGGGTTCATATTAGATGGTGGATAAACGATTTGGGAAAAAAAGGGTGAAGGGTTATGATAAAAGGTAGCAAAATCGGCTCATTTAAACAAACAGCCCCCGACCGCGATTGTGACAAGCGATAGTGACAGTGTCACTATCACGAGCCACTCTCGTCGAAGGCGTAGCGCAAGGGTACCATCCCCCGCGATTGTGCCCCTGCGATAGTGACAATGTCATAATCGTAGAGCACTCTCGCCTGAAGCATATCGAGCCCTAAACTTCACTTCTCTCACATGGATCACCCCCGATTCTCATAGGGACTAACATAAATGTGTTCCTGACTCAAAACCACAACTTAGAAACCTAAGAAAATGCACGGGGTGACTTTTACTTACCAAAAATTATGGGTGTTACACCATCACTTCATGATTTGGTGAAGATTTTAGTGGCAAGAGGACAATGGAGGATCTTCGGAAAAAGATGGTTCTACCGATTTTCCATGAGGAAATCGGCAGGTATAGCTTAGTTGAAGATTGAAAGCTCACCTTTGATCCGCAAGACCGCAACTGAAGATTCACTTCTTGCTGATTTCGGCTAGTCTTCGACTTCAACGATTTTTAGAAGTATGACTAAGCTATTACATATAACCTAAAAATATCTAAGTACAAGAGATGTTTCAAAGATATCAAATGGAATTTGGGAGGTCATCCTCAAGATCATGATGATAAAAAAAAGGGAGGTCATATTCAAATATTTGATGACCCAACAATTTCCCCCTCTTCAAAGATTATAAAGGAGATCGGGAGATCATCTTCAAATCTTTAGAGAGCCAACAATCTTCAAATTCTTAAAGACCCAACAGTAATCTACAAATCCTTGATGACCCACCATGGGGTCATCTGGTGATCCAACAGGAAGTCATCTTCAAATATTTGGTGACCCAACACCCATCATCCATCAAAATCGATTTTATGATTTTGATCCTTGTGGTTTTTTATTGAATAAAAGACAAAGACGAAAATAATTGATAAAATAACTAAAACGCTCTTCATTTGACGAAATTTCGTATGGCCCTTAGAGGGAGGGACCGACCCAAATCCAAAAGTTTTTACAAACCATGATGGTCATCTTGTAGTTTCAAAACTACAAGGACAAAAAGTTATGTTTTCGACAAACCACATAGACTAGACCAAATTTGTAGTTTACTCAAAAGTTTTATTTTAAAAAAGTAAGAAATGTATGATAATTTTGCAAAAAATAAAATCCAAACCTATTATGAGTTTTTTTTAAAAGCACTTTTATTAAGAAACCTCTACAACCAATACAAAGAAAAGAACAAGGAAGGGTTTGCAAGGGACAAACCAGCCCTTCACCAAAATCATCACCCAACCACGGATCCACAGACAACAAAAAAGGAGGTACAGAGACAAAAGTCAACAACTACATGATACCAAACACGAAGTCAGTCAGCAGCTACGTGATTACAAAAATCAGTAGCTAGATACGACGCGCCTACAGCCTCTCCAAGCCACATGTTGCCGACTTCAAAATCAGCCGCTCCCCAGGCAGCTTCGCGGATCAGCTAACCAGAAGTTCCAATCGATCTTATTATTCCTAATTCGCCTAGATACCTATTCAAAGCTTTTCCGTTGAAACTTAAAAGATAGATCTTCGAGTTTCCTTGAATTGTGGTCGAAAAATATACAATTACGATGGGACCACAAAAGGTATATGAACTCCCAGATCACTTCACTCCAAAGATTTGGACTCGGTCCGTTTGTACCCAAGTCCATCAATTTCTTTATCGGTCTAACATTACTAATATCCATCCTCCACCAACGAGCCACCTCTTACCACATTTTATTGACCTCTTCGCAATGCATTAATGCGTGGTCCACCGTTTCGACGAAGTTATCACACCGCGGACAAAGTTTGGAATTGATGTCCATACCCATTTTATCTAGCATTGCTCTACACGGTATCCTCTCCATCCTTGCTCTCCAAATTAGAATACAAATATTCTTTGGTAGAGTTTTAATCCATCTTGTCTCCTCCCTGCATTCCACTCTATTCGCCACCTTTTCGTCGATTAAAGACTTTTGCCCGAATAGCGAGAATTTCCCGTTCGTTCCGAGCATCCACTTCACTTTATCACACTTAATATACAGAAGCATAATATGTAAGAAAAAAAATATAGGTTTACTATACATAGTACTTTTTTTATAGTACACCTATATTTTTTCTTAGGTATTAGGCTTCTGTATATTAAGTGTATTTTAAGGCCATTCTCTTTTAGTTTCACAATTTTCAACAAAGAAATAAGATCTACAAGCTCACCCCTTTCCCTCCCCCTCGACTCCCTCCTACAATCCCAACTCCACGACCACTCCTCCCCTACCCAACGCCCTCTCTCGGATAACGCCCTCTCTCAGATATTTTTGTATTATAAGTTTGTAAATAGAAAAGGTTAATAAAATAAAATTAATTAAGATGTCTTACCATAGAAACCAAAATTGAGTTCATAAAAATATATTCCCTTAAATTAGAATTGAAAAAAAAATATATGTTATATTTTGGGGAAAAGTTTGAAAAACCCTAACAAACTATCTGATTTTGAATAGTTAAGTCCTTAAACTATTTTTTTGAATGATAAAACCCTTAAATTTTCTAAAACCGGTTAAATATATTCTTGTAACCTATAAAAACAAGTTAATGTGATAACAATTTGGGAAAAGTATAAAAAAACCCAACAAACTATCTGATTTTGAATGATCAAGTCCCTGAATTTTTTTAACTAATAAATCTCTAAACTTTCTCTTAAATCTTTTTACCAAATAAATTGTTAGACTTTTTTTTGAACAAACAAATCCCAAAGTTTTTCTTTTTTTGAATAAACAAAATCATGAACTTAATTTTGAACAAATAAATCCAAAAAAAATTTTGAACATAAAATATATACAATTTCGCTCACCAACAATAAAGTAAAATGAACCAATTAAACAGACAAAAAATATTTTGTTGGTATATTTGTGAAGGGATTGATGTTTTTTGGTATATTTTGTGGAAGGATGAGCATTTTTTTGGTATATTTTGTGAAATGATGATCGTTTTTCTTTTTGGTATATTTTGTGAAATGGTGGGTATAATTTTTGTATGCATTTATTTATATTTTAGACATAACTTTTGAATGTTTTAGAATTAGTAATGGAAATTGTATAATTTTTATCTGTTTAATTGGTTTATTTTACTTTGTTCTCGGTGAAATGAATTGTATATATTTCTTTGTTCACGATTTTGTTCAAAATAGAAGTTTCAGGTTTATTTGTTCAAAATTAAGTTGATAATTTTGTTTCTTCAAAAAAAAACTTTAGGATTTATTTGTCAAAAAAAGCTTAAGAATTTATTTGGTACAAAGATTTAGGAAAAAGTTTATTTATTTGTTAAAAAAAATAGGGACTTAATCATTCAAAAAGCAGATAGTTTGTTGGGTTTTTTAGACTTTTTCTAAATTTGTATCACATTAATCTGTTTTTTACAGGTTACAAGGATGCATTTAACCGATTTTAAAAAGTTTAAGGGTTTTATTATTCAAAAAAATAGTTTAAGCACTTAATCATTTAAAATCAGATAGTTTGTTGGGTTTTTTTCAAACTTTTTCCTATATTTTAATGCATTTTGTCATAAATATAATTACAAAAACCATACTATTAAAATGATAATTTAATGTTTTTAATAAAACGGTTTAGAAGTTTCTATACAATTGAATCATTGAATGCACTTTTGATTCATATATGTCCTTGTGACCCATTTGATACGTTTCGTTTTTAGTTAACCCAAATTTGAACACGAGTCGTAGTGTGGAGTTGGTGATGATAGCGGATAATAAATTACCTCTAAATGGGATATGCTTGATAGTTTGGGCAATTCCAATCAGCTGAAATAGCGTTTTTATCGGTCTTTAAACTTCAATCATCCGGCAAAGAAACTTAATTTTGTCGAAGAGGGAGAAAAACGGTAAATATGTCGCTTGTTCAAACGGCATAATTGGAGATGAAGCGATTTTTGGTGTGCATGATCCAATCAAGTTGCAGTTCTTTTTATGTTAGGGTTGGAGTTGCAGAAAATTTGAAGTATTTTTTATCTAATCAAATGTCTTTTAGTTTGTTTTGGAAGGAGAATTCATTTTATGGCTAATTTTCTTCAATCTTATCTTACACGTATTTTTTTAACCAAACTACAATGATGGCTTGATTCCTTGGAAAATTTCACATTCACTTTGTTTCACCATACTTTAAAATGGACCCTTTTGATTTACGGATTCAATCCAATGTTTGGTTTAAAAGAAAATTCAGAACATTGGATTTTAAAATCTTATTTGGGACATGATTTTATATTTTGTTGTAATAATGTTTTAAAATATGTTAAAAGATTGATTCGTTTGATAACAATCCATTACTAAAAGATAAATCCAAAAACTAACCAGTAACCAAACACATCAAAGAAATACTTGCACAAAATCCAGATCATTCAAAAACATTTCGTCATACGGACACCATCTTCGAGTACAAAAGTTATTCAAATCACTAACGATTCCATGTCCATTTTAAATGGCATATCATAAACCCAAAACCATACCCTAAAACAACACTAATAAAAAACCATCACGATTATTAATCCTCTTTCATCATCAAATCTTATTCCGGTACCAGTAAACACCATCCTTCACTTCCTCATCTTTATCCACATAAATGCACTCCTTTGTTTCCCTGTACATCGCCTTAAAAACCGACGTCCCGTCGAACTGATAATAATCTCCCAGGATCGGAATTATCGCTTTCGTGGCCTCCATCGCGTGATAATGCGGCATCGTTGAAAACAGATGGTGGGTCACGTGTGTATCGGTGATGTTATGGAACACTTTGTTTAGGATCCCGTAGTCTCGGTCGATGGTGGCTAGAGCCCCTCGCAACCAGTCCCATTCGCTCGAGTCGTAGTGCGGCAACGACGGGTGCGTGTGCTGCAAGAACGTGATCAACACGAGGAACCCGTTGACTACGAGCAACGGTCCGGCGTACATGCAAAGGATCCAGGTGAGTCCTTTGACCACCGCAAGACGGTAGAGTCCGTAAAGGACAGCGAAGATTCCGGCGTCGGAGATGAAGATTTGGGCACGTTCACGGTTGGAGTAGATGGGACTGTTTGGGTCGAAATGGCAGGCGAATCGGTCGTAGTAACGGCCGGAAACGTTGAACATGAGGTACAACGGCCAGCCGAGGGTGAGGGTGACGAGCAAGGTGAGGATCCGACCAGGCGGGTTGTTTAGGTACCTCGCAGTTGAGCGGACCCCAGATTTCAATTTCGGGACGAAAACTTCGTCATGCTCGATCGAGCCGGTGTTGGAGTGGTGGCGACGGTGACTGTATTTCCACGAGAAGTAAGGAACAAGTAGAGCGGAATGTAGGATAAGGCCGACAGTATCATCGAGCCACTGATAGTCACTAAAGGCATGATGGCCACATTCGTGGGCAATGACCCAAACCCCGGTTAGGACACAGCCTTGAACGGCCCAGTAAACCGGCCACGCCACATAGCTTAATGGGTGCGGGAGGAGCGGAATGAAATTTGTGGCGATGTAATAGAAGATGGAAGCAATTGTAAGGTCATAAA
This sequence comes from Arctium lappa, assembly GCA_023525745.1. NCBI lineage: Eukaryota > Viridiplantae > Streptophyta > Magnoliopsida > Asterales > Asteraceae > Arctium > Arctium lappa. Next base: position 37,706,068 of record CM042063.1, on the reverse strand, counting down.
CGACATAAGAGAAAGAGCGAATGACCGATCGATTGAAACAATGAGGCGGGATTGCCTTTTTGACATCCCCGACTGTGAACGGAGGTTTTTGGTACGGGACTCGTTGGATACCTTCAAGCTCGGTTTTCTTTTCGCCCTCGGGGGGATTCGACATTCGCCCACCTGCACCCATTGTTCAATGACCTGCAAAAGATACGAAGATTTAAATATGAAGTAATCTTTATGACATTTTAATATTTTCTTATAACCTTTGGATCTTGAAAGAACAGTTCTTTTTACATGTATAGTGTGAGGGCCTAACTTTAAAGAGCCTTACTTGATCTTTAGCTTTTAAAGGAATGCAAAAGGACCAGCTTAGCAATGAAAAAGATTGCTCTAACTAGACAGAACCCATGTGCATATGCTCAGTACTATCATATTATCTGCTTCTGGACAAGCGATTGATTTTTTTTTTTTTGTGTGTGTGTGTGAAAAATGGTTTATAATCAGGCATACGGAGGTTCGTTAGGTGGCTGCTAACAAGGAACTTAATCCCTCAAATAAATTTTATAATCGGTGTTCAATTATTTGATTTAAAAAGATTTAAAAAGGGTTGTTTGTTTTTAAAAAAAACTTTTAATGGTTCTTAGTCTGAATCGTTCAGACTTTTTTACACGCCACCTCTTATTAATCATAACTAAAATAAGACTTTAGACCTCTTAAAAAACAAACAACACCTTAAAATAGCATATGATCTGAATCTATGAGCAAGGCCTTTAACCTTTGAACATATATGGTAGCTGGGGTCCATGACAATTGACACAGACCAAAGGTTAAACAACATAAGTCCAAAGTTTCCAAAAAGAAAGCGCAGTTTTCTTGGAATAAAGAACATCAATAATGCAAAATACAAGCTTTTCACGCTAAAAAGGAAGGAAAAAAAAAACAAAGACTATTCATGCTAGTACTCCAATTTTGACTGCAATCTTTCATAAGCATATGCAACTCCTCAACCTTATGTTGACCAATTCAGCATCATAAATATCTAGTACAGTAATAATGTTTGTAATTAAAGTAACTCCAATGGACCGGCCAATCACCAAATTTGCCGGTTATTTACCTCCCACCAACCACAAAAACCTTGGGCTCATCATTTTCTCTAGAAAATCATCACCAAACTCTAAAATTGGTGTTCCTTTAGAGTGTGATTGGAGTTGAGTATTTGGCCTTCAGTTTAGAATATGACTAGAGTTGAGTTTTTTCTTTGGTTTTAATTGCCCCCCATATGTGGTGGTTTTGGTGTTTTTTTTCCCAAGGTTGGAGTCTTGGAGATGCTCTAACAGAATCAACTTCTATCAAGAATGAAACAAAATACTTCGCTATAATATAACAAGGGGAATCATAAGAACAAGTCAAGCTAAGTAAAACTTAGGCCATCTCCAACCGATGCACTAATCAATTAGAGATGACTAGTGCTATTACAAGATATGTTTGGCAAACCAGCATGGAGGGGAAAAACTAAGGGGCTATTTGTTTACCTCTTAATGGTTCCAAAACCCTCTTAATGATTTTGTATCTTGGGCCTCTCTTAACCATCTCTTAACCATTCAGAGCCCTGATTTCATTATAAACAATTACCAAAGAACCATATTTTATTTTGCACTATATCATAAGAGTCTCTAATCAATCTGACCACTTAATCATTATACACCAAATCATTCAGCAACCGCCAAACACTCCCAGATGATAGAGAAGCTCTAAAGCTATGCAATAATTAAATAGACTTAAAAGAAAATGTTGAAAAATTAACTGAAAAAAATAAGAAGCTACAAAAACTAAAACCTCTGTAGTTTCTTGAAACACTACTTGAATTAATTTATAAAAAAACGGAGCTGGTTTATAATTAACCGAACAGGGTTTTTTCTACAACCTCAAAAAATCAATTCATACGAAGACAAAAGAATCTGATTTGAACAGATTTGATATGGGAATATGCCATTAATAAGAGGGTTATTCAGAAAGGATACAACTTGGCATAATAAAATCTCATCAAGTTGCAAAAGTTTGGTGAGGCTGAGGCCCATGTGCCCACCGTCCATTTGAAACAGACGAAGACAAAACACAGAAATAAGTACGATTCTCAAGTAGCTTTGAATCTGAATTAAGGTAGTATATGGCTTCAGTTTTGTAGATCAGAGCACCAGTTCTTTAAAACTTGATTCTATATAATGCAAGAATTAATGTTCACTGAATATAATCAATCAAAACAGGAACGATACAGTATTCTTCCGTTTTTGTTAAACCTTACTCTTTTTGTTTCGGACTTTTCTTAGAAAAAGGTTTTGATTTTTTTTTGAGCTGGATCTGTCTGGATATTGATTGTGATTTGCTTCATTCAGTAACTTGCGATTCCCTTTCTAAATCGAATAATTAAATACTGTATTTTACTTATTTTGAGATATGCAAGTTTATCAAACGAAGACTTAATTACTACTTAAAGCAGGTCCTTCATCTACAAGCTAGCATTTTAAGTCTCTGCTTTAATTTCCACTTCTTTGAATCAAAGGCCCAAATGATTGTGACTTTTAAATATTATTTTTATTTTTAAACACCAATCCAATAAGAAACGTATAATTAGGCATGTTGCTGGAAAATTAGAAGCAAAAATTTGACATTAATAGAGAAGGTTTTCAACTGTTTGATCCAAAAAGGGAATCGCAATCACAATCGACGCAGATCTTATAGCTCAAATAAAGTAGCAACACTTTTTCCAAGAAAAAAAAACGAAACGAAAAGAGTAAAGTCAGCAAAAACGGAAGAAGATTGATTATAATCAGTAACCTTATCGCTTCAAATCGCCACAAATGATCTAAGATTTAGAAAAACCGGTACTCAGATCCACAAAAACTTAAGCCACATTCCACCAAAATCAACATTCGAAGCTACAAAACTCTCAAAAATTCAAATCTATCAAGGACATCGACTCTTCCACAAATCTCAGACCTTAAATCCAACAAATCAACACATTCAAATTCAAAATTTTCACAAATTCACACACATATCATATGATTTACAGATTTGAAACCTGTATACCGATTACTAGTGAGATGAATGAAGAAGATAATCACCTGAATGAAATCTTCGATCGTTCGTCCCCTTGTTTCTCAAAATCTTTGTATAGCGAAATGGGCCGTTCGGAGTTGCCGGCCTATTCCATTGCAGGTGCAGAGGACCGGTATTTAAGCTTTCTAGGTATTCCCTCGTCCCAATGTGTGTGCTTACACATGAGAAGTATGGTCCACCACTGGGCCCCACTCTCGCATTCGATTTTTAAATACAATAACATTTTAAAGGAAAACTAGACATATACCCACGCACGATGTGATGCGAAAAATCGTGAAATCGAAGGAATAATTGACAAAGGTATGTATCCGCTCGCGAAACATCTTGAAATCAAAATGACAACAACGTTTTATTTTAAGTTTGTATTTTTCATTCTTATCGATACTTTAGTCATGAAAACACGGTGTTTGAGTCGTTTGGTGCACTTATATGTGAATCATGCATCGACTCTGAATTAATTTGTTATATATTTTCAATCATATTTCATTTTTGTTTTATTTTTGTCCATATTGATGTAAGTCGTATACCTTTATAGTTTATCTGATTATAAAATTTTAATTAGTTCAATAAAAAAATCTAATATAGATATGTATAGATTTGTGTACCTCATTTTTTTTCTACAATAACCGTTACAAATATTCATCGGTATGTTATCTTCTATATTTATATAAATATAGTAAAATTGATACGTCTTTATTCTATTTTATAATAGTACTAAATCAATAAATATTCAAAAATAAACCTAATTTGAAAATATTGACGAACAAATAATAGTGGTGTAATTTATAAAAAAAAAATGAAACGCGTTTTTTAAAATATTTTAGTTGGTCTATGATTATGTGTTTTTAATATGCTAAAAATGGAGAAAAAAAATAAAGCGTAGAGATAGAAAACAAATTAATTCGTAGATATTCATGATATTTAATAGTACGGTTAAAGTAAAAAAATTCAATATTGAGCTCGTTTTAAAAGTATCGACTAGACGATTAGAGCATCCCCAACAACTTCTCCAAAATGGAGAACCAAAAGTCAAAATCTCCAAAAAAAAATTACAACCATCTCCAACAGCTTCCCCATTTTGGAGATAAATCATTGATTATATTATTAAAATATTCTATATATTTAATAAAATATTATTTCTCTCACCTAAAGAATTCATTTCAAAGTTTCTCATTGGTGGAATGTAATAAAAAATAATTTCTCTCTCTTGGTAATCATTTTTGGGGATATCTCCAAATTTGGAGAAAAATGTATTCTCTCTTCTACTTTCTCCATTTTAGAGAAAGTTTTGGGGAAGCTGTTGGACCTCATTTTACACCCAAAATATCCACTTGTAAAAAAAACATATATTTTCATTACATTTTTGTTCATATATGATTATTTGTGTTAACATGATAAAAGTGTAAAATAAAAAATGAAAAACCAAAAACCAAAAACCAAGGGATATAAAGTAATTAAATAACTAATTATAACAGTGTTAAATGTAATTTCGAAGAAAAGTGAAGCTAAAATTTTGTCTTTCAAAACTTTCCAAAAAAACTAATTAACCGTATTAAAATTTTAATAATATAGTAGGGATAAAACCCAAAAAAAATCAATAATTAAGTTATATTAAAATTATTGATGAAAAATTATAATGATATAATTTATATTAAGAATGAAACGTATTTTTAATATATTTCAGTTGATCTACGATTATGTATTTTTAATATGTTATGAAAAAAATAAAATGTATGGATAGAAAACAATTAATTCGTAGATATTCATGTTATTTAATAGTGCGGTTAAATTAAAAAAATATTCAATATTGGGCTCGTTTTGAATGTATTGACGAGACGATTATAATGATATAATTTGTAAAAAAGAAACGTATTTTTTCATTGCATTTTTGTTTATATACGATTATTTGTATCAACATAATAAGAAATGCAAAATGAAAAAAACAAGGGATATAAAGTAAATTAAATAATTAATTGTAAGAATGATAAATGTAACATTTAATTTTAATAGCTTTTCAAAAACCGTTTTCAAGAACTAACTTTTTTTCAAATTTTAATTATACTAGAAGCGTACTCGCGCAATGCAGCGAGATACATCACGATTTTAATGTTTATTTTTATTTTTTGTTTTTTTATTGATTTACATTATGATTTTGAATGATTTTTATTGAGTGATAATGGTTTTTTTATATATAAATTTGTTTAATTTAGGCTTAACAATATAATGTTTTTTATATAAAAAAATTAAGTAGTTTGTTAAAATTCATTAATTATCTTATATTTTTTAAATTTTTTATATTTAAATTGAGATGTTTATCCTGTTTTGATTATGTTTATAATAATTCAAATTTTCATAATTTTATAATTTGGGGATTAGAGATAAGGATTTTGGAGGATAAGAATGAAATTTATTAATTAGGGTTAAAAACATTTAAAAGCAGTACATATTACTTCATTAATTGTTTTTAAGAGATTTTAAGTAGATTAACATTAAATAATAGTACATAATGCTTAATACATCACGATTTTAATGTTTATTTTTATTTTTTGTTTTTTATTGATTAAAGTACGATTTTGGATGGTTTTTATTGAGTGATAATGATTTTATATATAAATTTGTTTAATTTAGGTTTAACAATATAATGTTTTTTATATAAAAAAAAAATATAAGTAGTTTGTTAAAATTCATTAATTATCTTATATATTTTAAATTTTTTATATTTAAATTGAGATGTTTATCCTGTTTTGATTATGTTTATCAGAATTCAAATTTCATAATTTTAGGGTTTGGAGATTAGAGATAAGAATTTTGGGGGATAATGATGAAATATATTAATTATGGTTAAAAGTTTTACAGGTAGTACATTAGGCTTTAGTAGTTATTTTTAAGAGATTTTAAGTAGATAGGTTTAAATGATAGTACATAAAGCTTAATGAGTTGTAATTAAGAGTTTTTATGTCATCTTTATAATATAGTATAGATAGTATAGATAATACCTCAATCAATTTGGAAATTATTAAAAAGATGTTTTAACGGGAAGAAACAAAATCATGAGAAAAATAAAAGAAAGGAAGGAAAAAAAATTGTTTTGTATGAAGAAAATTGAATGAAAAAAATGGATTTTTAAGTTTGTGAATTTAAAAAGAAGATAACTAAATAAAAGATGTTTTTTTATAAATATACTTTTATTTAGTTATATTAGATTTTATTGCCAGATAAACACGTAATTTTTTAAAAAATTGATTTGTATGTTAGGGACCAAATCCGTAATTTAATCTATAATATATATGGCATGTTAGGTAGGTGTGTTCAAAAATCCGACCAACCCGATCAACTCAACCCAACCAAACGCGAAATAACTTAAATCGAAGCAACCCGATGTCTAATCGAGTTGTAAAATCTTCAAACCGTAGGTATTGGGTTGATATCGGGTTAATTTTATTTGAACCTAACCCAACCCGATGAACCCGATCCTTTTATTTTGTGGATTTAATAATGATTATTAATTCTCTATTAATATGTAAATTAGACAATTACACTATTGCGTACCCTCTTCATTTACATATATTTTCAATCTATTATTCATCTCTATATAACTCATTTGTATATATGTTTAATAAATGTAAACACACACACACACACACACACACATATATATATATATATATATAGTGGAAGGATATTTTGCAACCCTGAAAAATGTTGTAACCCTTACAACCCACATCTTAACCGTTGGATTCATGATCGACGGTTATTTTATTTTTATTTTTCTATTTTTTTTAATTAAAAATATTGGGCCCCATATCTATTTTAACCGCCGATCATGAATCCGACGGTTAAGATGTGGGTTGCAAAGTTTGCAACCTTTTTAAGGGTTGCAAATGAAACAACCCCTATATATATATATATAGGGGAGCGATCAAATGGAAACCACTCTAATTTTGAAAACCGTGGAAACTCTCGATTTCGTTGGTTAAGTTAATGAAATTGTTTAATTCGATGAAATTGTTTCATATAATTCTTTTATTGATGAAATTGTTACATATATTTGTGTTTTTTATCTAAAACTGAAAAAGTTTCATCAGACTGCGAAAATACATGAAACAATTTCATCAGAATGAGAAAAATAGATGAAACTACATAAAAAACACAAATATATGAAACAATTTCATCAACAAAAGAATTTTATGAAACAACTTGATCATATTAAACAACTTTATGAACCAATTTAATTAATTTAACCAATGCAATTGACGGTTTCCAAAGTTTCTAATCTAATATGGTTTCCAATTGAAACCACCTATATATATATATATATGTGTGTGTGTGTGTGTGTGTGTGCAAACTAAAAAGTTAACTAAATGTGATATATTTAAGATTTAAGAAGTATGGATAAGTTGTACCAAATGGTTGATGATGACACGACCAACTTCAAGGCCAAGAAAGCGAAAACATCGGGGTTGGAGACGTCTAAAACAATTGTTGTTGATTGACATATTATCATTTGATTTAGACATTTTTATATGTAATATCGTAACATTTTTTATGAACTTACATACTCTCATGAATTATCGGTCATTCGGTTGTATTTTAAAGAAATGTTTCCTTTATGTTTATATTTCTAAATTTGATTTCATCTTGTTTAAACACAACCCGACCAACCCGAACGGGTTGGGTTGGGTTGTACTTTTGATTGGATTGGGTTGTGTTGTAAAATTTTTAAACCGACTATATTGGGTTGAGTTGTTAAAAAACCTTCAACCCGATCAACCCAACCCGTGAGCACCCCTAATGTTAGGGACCAAATCCGTAAAATAAACAAGAAGTAAAAAAATCAGTTTAATGTTAACGGACGAGGTTGACGGACGTTGGATCTAGGGACTAGATACAACAGAAAGTGCATATTGCTGGTACCATTTCCATAATTAATGAAATTTAGGGACGAACTCCGTAAAAATCGACAAACCACGAGGACCAAATCCGTAATTTACTCTTAATTATATTTATTAAAAAAATTCATCCATCTAATAAAATACTATAAACGTACTCGTATAATGCAGCGAGATACATAACGATTTTAATGTTTTTTTGTTTTATTTTTTTGTTGTTTTTTTATAAATTTTTTTAATTCAGACTTAATAATATAATTTTTTTTATATAAGAAAATTAAATATTTTGTTAGAATTCAATGATTATTTTATATATTTTAATGACATCTAGAAAAAATAACCAATTACATATTTAATAATATAATTAAAACAAATTTATAGTAATATAATATATTAATTAATAGTGCTACAAGAAAATGTCTGCATAAAAGGAAGGTTCAACACATACCAAATTGATGAGTGTTATAAGCCTGCAGAAGTAATATGTATCTTGTGCTTAGAAACTTGTAAATTAAGAGATTTTTAAAATCTTGCATAAAATGATGATACCTTGTGCCTAATAATTTGTATATAAAAGTTTTTTATCCGTGCTTTATAATATAGCATAGATTATTTATTTACAAAAAAAATTCAATTTCAAAGATTATTATTGGTGGAAATATATCAAAAAAATTCTCTCCCGTTGTTTTCATTTTTGGAGAGTTCTTAAAATTTGAAATTTTTTACGTTCTCTCATATTTTCTCTGTTTAGCAAAAAAGTTTTGGAGAATCTGTTGAAACGAAAACATGTCAAAATCTTCATTTTAGAGAATTTATTAGAGATGATCGAAGTGATTTATTTAAAATTTAATGTATTACTTTTTTTGTTGTAAATATTTGTTTGTTGATAATTATTATAATATTTTAATTAAAATTTATTTTGCACTTATTAGTTATTTGAAAACTGTGATTTTAATTCACAAAATCTCTTGTTTCTGATAATATTTATAAGATTTTTTTTAAATAAATATTTATAAGATTTTTTAATATTTATTTGTTGATTACACCGTCCCAAATTATACAAAAACTATATAATCAATTAAATTTTATATTTATTTAAAATAATTTAAAATAAATATTATTAACCTGGATTTGAAAGAAAATAAATACTACCACGGTTCTAAAAAAACTTCAACCTTTTTATTTGAATTCTCTCAAAATAAATCATGTAATTTTGCTTTTATGGTTTTGGTCAAAATTTACGATTTTCTTCAATTAATTTATAGAAAATTTGGAATGCCTAGGTCAATAATCAATAATTCTTAAAAGTTTTTATAATAATAATGATATTAAAACTAAACCAGATATAATATATAATAAAATTAAAATTCAAATAACCTCATTTTAAAAATAAATGTATTGAAATTGTCGTCTCTGTATAATCGATAATTCTTAAAAGTTTTTACAATAATAATAATATTAAAACTAAACCAGATATAATATATAATAAATAATTAAATCCAAAAATATTCAATATTTGGCTCATTTCGAAGATATCGAAGAGACGGTTATGATGGTGTAACTTGTTAAAATTAAAACGTATTTTTTAACGCATTTTAGTTAATATACGATTATATGTGTTAATATGATAAAAATATAAAATGAAAAATAGAAAAGTAAAAGGTATAAAGTAATTAACTAAATAATTATAGGGGTATAAAATGTAAATATATATATTAAAATATCCAATCAAAAATTTCACCCCGCGATATAGGGCCGGGATATAAATTAATTTAAAATTTTCACCTTCAACCTCGGGATATCTCTCTAAATCCCAGGGTAACCCCTCTATTTCTCAAAAAATTTAACAACCCCGGGATGGGTCTCATCCCGGCCAAAAAGGGTATTTCAGCAAAACAAAAGAGATTTAGGGCATTTTGGTAATACGATATTGAAATACGGTCATTTTAATTAATTTTCCTTATAAGAAATATAGCTATAATACATACGGATCAAACGTCATTCAAATGTATTGAAATGTTTACTAGTTAAAAAAAATGTTTACTAGCTAAATAAATGTTTATAGCATCTCAAACATATTTACTAAAATAGAGATTTTGGGAATTTTTGTTCCAACAAATTTTTCAAAACCTTCTTTAAAATGAAGAAAGTAGGAGGGAGAGTGTAACACCGGGAGTTTTCAGTAAGAAATAATGTACATGTAGGTGTATACATTTAATTATGAGATCTTGTTTTGTGGGGTGTAATTTTTGGTATAGGAAACGTTTTACTTTGAATCCTAAACTTGTCGGGAACGTTTCAGAATCAGAAAGGGGATTTTCAGGTTTTGTCACCGACTGGGTGACAATGTTCGACGACTGTGACATGTGTCACTATCACCAGGGCAAAGTCGCGAGGGCAAAGATTCAAGCTTTTTACCAAATTCAACGATTTAGAAAACGTTGAATACCCAAAATTGCAAAACCCTCTTGGAAAAGGGCTTGATTAACGAGTTTTCAAAATCGGTGGTAGTTTGCAAAGGGCATTTGTAATATAAGCAAATAATTGACCAAAATCCCTAAGGTGCCGTTTGTTTTTTAAGATGTCTGAAGTCTGAAGACTTATTTTACTTCAAATTAATAAGAGGTGGTGCTGAAATCTGAAATCTGAATCAACAAGATTGTATGTTTCTGTAACGTCCGGAGACGTCTTGAGAGAAAGAAGAGCATATGAACTTAGGTGGCGATAAGAGGTTTTAAGAAGTTAGGTCACCACTTCTTGCTTCAGACGTATTTAAGAATTAAGAGGTTCTGAAAACTTGGAAAAAAAAAACAAACAGTCTAAATCTTAAAAGGTCTGAACGATTTAGACTTAAGAGGCATTAAGAGTATTTTTTTAAAAACAAACAACCCCTAAATTTTCAAAATCACAGTTCAATTCCAAGCGAAAAGTTCAACTGGTGTAGTGGTTTAGAGCTTTGAAAAAAATAAATTATAAATAAATTATAACTACTGAAAAGGATGGGAAGTTGGATTTGGTTGCAAGTCTTGTTAGTAATTCTGTGATGAAGAAAGACGTAAGCATCGGAACATTCAATAATACCCAATTGAAATATAAGCAAATATTGACCAAAATCTGTGATAGTTTGCAATACCCATTTGAAATTTAAGCAAATGTTAACGAAAATCCCAAAATTTGCAAAACCCCAGTTAAATTTCAAGCAAGAGTTCGCCAAAACATGTGATAACTTGCAAAACCCACGTGAAATATAAGCAAATAATTGACCAAAATACCTAAATTTTCAAAACCACAGTTCAATTCCAAGCGAAAAGTTCAATTGTTGTACTGGTTTAGAGCTTTGAAAAAAATCTCGATGAACAGAATATCAAAATCTCTGATACTTTGCAAAACCCATTTGAAATATAAACAACTAATTGACCAAAATCCCTAGATTTTCAAAACCAAAGTTCAATTCTAAGTGAGAGTTCGTCAGATTGACGTAAACCCCCAAAATTTGCGAAACCCAGATAAAATTTCAATCCAAAGTTCGTGAAAATCAATAATAAGTTGCAAAACCCACTTGAAATTGCCCAAAAAATCAATTGTTGTAGTGGTTTACAAAATACTGACTTGGGCGAAATTGAAGTAGACGATTAGCAGATTGAAGATGGCATGTCGCAGAAGCTTGGAAGCCATGGAGGTTGAAGATGTGAGGTGTAACACCCGAAAATCTAAGGTAAGTATTCCCCTCGTTCCTTGAATTTTTTGTTAATTTGAGAATCTCTTTGTGTGCTTATTTGGCGCTTATCAACCTGCTAAGTGTATGTTAATCTGCCTTTTTAGCTTCGCTTTATCGAACCTTAGAAAGTCAAGTTTTCGGTGTCAATTGGGATGACCGCGATTGTGCCTTCGCGATGGTGCCCTTAGCACAATCGTCGGGCACTATCGTTGCATATGTACCGAGAGGTCAGGGAGGTTGGCGATAGTGCCCTTGGCATGATCGCCGGGCACTATCGCCTGAGTTGTACCGTAGGTTGTTCGAGCGGTGCGATTGTGCCCCTCGTGATAGTGCCATGGGCACAATCGCCAGGCACTATCGTCGGCGAGGGTCTGAGGTATAAAAACAGCCTTCAGTCGGGATTTGGGAAAGAAAATTCATATTTGTCTTCTAAGGGCCGATTTTGGAGAGTGAAAAGGGGCGATTTTTCCCTCATAGAACCCTAGGTCATTTATTGCAAGTCTAAAGATCCTTCCCTCATTGCTTTCCCATTCTTCAAGGTTGGTGGAGCATTTAGTGGTGTCTTGAGCTAGCATTCAAGTCTCATCTTCTCATCCTTCTCCAAGTTTTCTAGGGTTTTGTGTAAAACCCTAGATAGTGAGTTTCTTGTATTATTTTCAAATGAGATACATATTTTATGTGTTTTCCTACCTAATGCATCATTTTCATAAGAAGATCTGATCACCTGATAAGTTAGACCTAACTGCTACTTTTGATGTTGTTGGTATCTCAGCCGTGTATGTGGTTGTGGGCATGGATGAGATTATTATTCGTGATATTTGAACATGATTATATATTGTCTTGGTGAGACATGGATAATATTGAGTAATTGCATATTTTAGAGTTTTGTACCAAAATTATGCTTGGGACTGTTTAAGTCATATACATGTATCTTGTGGGTATGGAATTATGTATAGAGACGGACATTGTACGTACACATAACGAACCATGAGTTAGTGCTATGAGGATGTAGTCTTAGGTGCCACCATAATGGTATGCGCCTAGACCTTCGCCATTTGGAGTAATGTCTGGGAGGTAGTCTTCAAGTGTGTCGGGCCTTCGGGATGTTGCTCAAGCGAGTGAACATCAAGGTACATTGACTTGAGGTAAAACTCATTGGTGTGATGGGTCTCCCCCATGATGGACCTCGTAAGGACTTTGGTGATTGAAGTGTCATAATTGTTCATATTATGCTTTATATGAATATGCCATGTTTTTATGCAACTCACTAGACCCGTTTGGTCTAACACTTGATTGTTGGTATGTATCTCAGGTTCTAGCGGCGCGAGCGCCAAGGAAGCTTAATCAACTATAGTAGTAAGTTCGGGAACATTTTGGGATGCCATTATTGAAGACCATTATGTTGGACATAGTTGACAACCTTTTTGTAATCTTATGTCTAGCGAAACTTAGATTAGGGAGTTGTCATCTATTATTGTGTCTTATTACAAACTTGTAATTAACAAACATTTGTTGTTCCTTTGTATGAGCTCGTGCTTTGGCATTTATGCATACCACATTTCCATTTTCCGGAAATTTTTGTTAGTCCCACTTTTGGGGTGTTACATGAGGAGAATAAGCGAGATGAGGGGGGAGAGGGAGTCGTGGGTTGTACAAGAAACTGTCTTGTACAAAAAACTGACTTGTACAAAGTAACCGTATTAGAATTTTTATTAGATAGTATAGATAAATAACCAACTAACAACTACACATTTTCTTTATTTTATTTATTTTTATGAATCAGTAGATCATAAAAGAATGATTTACAAGGTGAAGTATGCATGGTTCATGAGCATGCATTTTAAATCAAACACAACAATAAGGGCTCGTTTGGTTTGACGTAATGTTTTCGATAGATTTGGATTTTATGTAAGGATCTGTAATTGGAAATGCTTGGTATATTTGGGGTATATAGTTCATAGCTTGGAATAGAACTGAATATCAATCTCTACGTGGTTTCACACTGAGAATTATTTGCAGATGAAGAGATGTCAAAGGGGTTTTTTACTCCCTCAAAAATTCCATATTTTGAATATTTTTTTATTACGATAAGATTAAGTTTATATTTTGATTTTTTTAATAAGTATATTGTAAATTTTATTAATTGTTACACATTTAAAACATGTAATTAATGAACTATCTAAAAATGATACATTTTTTTATTAGTGTAGATGAATTACACAATTAATAAACATAGATAATTTTTGATTTTTTATATTACATAAATAAGAAAAAAGGATAATTATTTATAGACAACTTAAAATATAAAGTTTTTTTTATTGGTGTAGACTAATTTGCAGATATATATCAGATAAATTGCATAAAAATAAAAATATTTAATATATAACTTATTTTAAAAGTACCGATAAGGCTTTTCTAATGGTGTAATTATAAATTCAAATACGTATTTTTAATGTGTTTTTAGTTAAATATCATTAATTAATATAATAAGGGTATAAAATGAAAAATAGAAAAAAAGGTAGAAAAGAAGACAAACCATATGGACTATAATTCTAATTTACTATATAATCCAATAAAACACAAAATGAAGAAGTGAAAGAAAATATAAAATGACCAAAATACCCTTAATTTAAACTAAGATGACGTTTGGTTCGCAAAATGTTTTTTGGATGAAATGGAATCTGTCAAAGAAATTTGACTTTGAAGAAATTGAAATTAAATGTTGTTACGCTTGACCACCTGTTTGATTGATAGTATTGGAATGGAATCTTTCAACGGAATTGGAATTTGTCTGTTTGGCTCATAGAATGTAGCTTTGGAATTGGAATGAAATATTGGTAAATGACCATAATACCCTTTTTTGATAATTTTATTTTTATTAAATTATAAATATAAATACTTTAATACAGTATTGTTCCAAAATTTAATTATATTATAGTGGATGACAACAAGTTTAGTTCCCTTTTGTAAATATAGCCTAGGGTTTCACTGCTCCCACTATTGCCATTCGATTTCCATCTGATAAAGAGTTGATGATTTCGATTCTTCTCTTTGATCGACTCGACAAGCCGCCAATGATTTTCTCAGAGCTACTATGAGGAGGTCGAGTATGGAGATGTGGTTGTGGTGTTGTTTGGAAAAAGCTTATTTCGTCGTTCCATTTTCATGAAGACCACCACCACGACAACCGCCGTCGCAACTGGTTCCTCTTGGTACAACCACCATTCCTACCATCTCACCCACAGAAGATCCCTCATCTGGGTCTGCATTGTCCCTTTCCTCTGGTTCTACATCGTCTCCCTATACTCTCTGGTTTGCACGAAGGAGTAGGTGAATGAGAAACCTGTTGGTGTTGTGATTGAGAAATCGATGGATAAACCAAACCTCACCCCCTATTAATTTTCACCGGGAGAAATCGATGGATAAGTCTATTGGTGTTGCCATGGAGAAGTCAGAGAGAAATCGAGAAGTTGGTTTATCAGATTATGTATATTGGGTTAAGGGCATATTTGTTATCAAGAAAAAAAGAGAATTTCATTCCATCAAAATACCATGTCTTTGCTAAGGAATGTTAGATTCCTTTATTTGTGGAGTTTGTAGGATTTCAAAGATTCCATCAGTGTAAAAGAACCAACCAAACAAGGGAATATAATTTGGTCAATGTAATTTAGCATTCCAATTCCATCAGATTCCTTCAGAATCTGTGAACCAAACACCACCTAAGTTTTTTAACTAAAGTTGGTTAGAGAGACCAAAAGTGAAATAAAATGGCAACCATAATGACCAAAATTGTAATTAGTTTGAAAAAGGGATCAAACTGATAATCGGTGAGAACCCCAAGAACCAAAAATGTAATTTACTCTATTTATTAATTAAAATTTGTCATTTAATTTAACGAGTTTTTATTAAAGAAATTATTTTTAAATCAAGTGATAATTATTTATTGTCATAAAAAAATTATATAATATAATTATTATGTTTTAATAAAATAGTATGATAATAAATAAATATATTATTTTTATTATCACAATTAAAGATGTTTTTAGTGTTAATTTTTAGTGTGGTTGAAGTTCCTTTTTTTTACCGTCCAATAAAGCGACCATTTTAGTGATTTTAGTGTAGTCTTTTATTTTAAGTGGTTAGGTTCCAAATGGTCAAAAGTTATTTGTATTTGGCATTAATTTAATACGTAAATAAAATAGGGGGCTGTTATTTACACCCTATAAGTAGGGTGTAATTAAAAAGTTTAAAAATTTTAAAAAGTATCATTAAATCACTTAAGAATTAGGAAAGACATCATTTCATTCTCTCTCTTTTGGTTTTTATTTTTATTTTTTATTAATAGGTAATAATATTAATTAGTGCATGTAATTATTATTTTATTTATATTATATAATTTCTTTTAAAATAATTAAACTAAAAAACAATGTCTTATTATTTATAAAAAAATAATATATCATTTATTTTACAACTTTACAAATTCCATCTTTTTCAACTTTAAACTTCAAGATTAACCAATCAATTATTATTTTAAGTTTTTGAATATTCAAAATTAATCCATCATTGCTTTATGAACTTTTAAAAAATCAGATAATAATTCATCATTTTTTTACCAAAATTTCGAATATAAATTAGTTTATGTTGTATCATCTTTTATTTATAGAAAAAAAATATACTTGTAATAAGAAATATAAAAAATGTATTATTATATAATAATGATAATAATAATATAAAATAATTTCCTTTTAGTCATTTTTTATATTTGTATTTTTTTTATCTTAAATATTAATACAAAGAAATAAAACTAAAAAAATAATAAAACTAAATATAAATTAAAAAAAAAATCTAAAGGGCCGTTTAAGAAACGCTTACCCGGATAAGCGCTTACCAATAAAATTTAACACTATCACTTAATTAGCGGTTAAGATTTTAGTCCACCAAAACGGTATCGTATGCAACAATTTTCTCGATAAGCGTTAACCGGTAAAATTTAACACTATCACTTACTTACCGGGTAGGTTTTAGTCCACCAAAACGATATCGTATGCAACAATTTTCCCGGTAAGTGCTAACCGTGGTAAGAGTATTCGCTATCACTTATCAGGGTAAGACTCTTGGTCCTTGCCTTAGCTTTTATCGGGTAAGATTTTTGGTTATTGTCATCTTCATTCACAAGGTAATATGACTTGGTAAGCACTTACCCGGATAAACGTTTGATAAACGACCCCTAACATAATATTTATTATAGTTTCACAATAATAATAATAATAGTAATAATAATAATAATAATAATAATAAAAAGCTTGATTAAATGAAAGATATATAATAATAATAAAATATAAAAAATAGTTAAAACACAAATAAATTTAAATATGATAATGCAATGATTGAATTATGATGAATAATAGCTAGAAAATGATGTATTTGACACATAAGGTAGGGTGCAAATATCTCAGCCCAATAAGATAAATGTATTTTTTCAGAATTCATATAAATTTTAGGGATGAGAAATTCGTTGATTGGTCGGCTCTCAAGTATCGACGTGGCGATAAATAATTCGTGGTGGTTCTGTTGAGAGGCATATGCACAAAATCTAGACCGTTGGAATTCAATATGAAATTGGACGGTCCAAATTTGTTTTATGTAGGATAAAATATCTAAATTACGTTTTTAGTCTCTATGGTTTGTTGAAAATTTCTGTTTTTGTCCTTATGGTTTTCAAATTATGATTTTCATCCTTATAGTTTGTAATTCATTACTTTTTATGTATTAGATTTAAAATTATTGCTTTTTCATCCCTACAGCTTAAAATTCATTTCTATTTTAGTCCTTGATATTTTAAAGTAGTATTTTGGCCTTAATGACGAAAATAGAAATGAATTACAAACCATAGGAACCAAAACCAAAATTTTAAAACCACGAGGACGAAATCGCCATTTTTTAATAAACCACAGGGACTAAGAACGTAATTTACTCAATATCTGAATATTGAAAGGTTGTTCATGGAACATGTCGTTAAAGCGTCATCCATTCCGCAACACCAAGAATGAAGAGTATCTTTCTCCCCAATTTTCTTCCTACCCCCACAAATTAAATGACAAAATATTATTTATTCAATAAGTTCATTTACTTGTTTTTAATTTTCTTTGATTGCGTATTAATCAAAAAAAGGGACACAACTTGTGTGTGATTCTATTTTTAAATTTTTTTAAATTAAGGTTAATTTATAAAGGCTTATCGAGTAAACGATTATTCGTAAGAGTTTTTTTTTGAAGGCATAGCGGCATCGAACCAACGAACGACTACCATGAACACACGCACACCTCCCCGGCGGTATCGGGCATCCAGGGCAACCCACTAATCCGCCGCTGTCCCGGCCCAGCTTACGCTGAACCTAGAGCCCAACCATAGTCTAAGACTGGGCTGGGGGGCAGCCCAGTCAACGACTGGACCGACCCAAGGACTGGGTACTCCTCATGCCCTCAAATTGACTCCCTTTGGATTCGAACCCGAGTAGATTGGGATACCATCCACAACCCCCCAGGATGTTACCGCCCTTGGGAAAACCAACTGAGCTAGACATGATTTGTACTTACTTAGATCATCTTTAACTAACCATTAAAAATAAAACACCAAAAACCCTTAAATTGATGGGTCCATTTAACACTAAAAAAAATCAACTTCAACAAGATACTAAAAACACATAAAAACATATTTAATATTATAATATTAATAAATTACAAACTTAATACAAATATTATTTAATATGTTAAACTTTTAATCAATATAAATATATATATATATATATATATAAACTTAAAATTATATTAATATTTTATTTATAGAGGTCAATTTTTTTGACCTCTAAATATAAAGGCGAAGTTTGTAAGGCCTGTAATTTTTTTCTTCGTGTTTTAGCAGTAGGTTGGAGAAGAAAACACCTCCATTTTGGTGTTTTTAGTATTGGGTTGAGATGTCTTTAGAGGCCATTTACCAAGCTCTTAACTGGTAAGTATTTACCGTGTGTTACTTACCTTTATTGGTAAGCATGACATCAACCAATAATCTTCCATGATAAAAGGCGTAGCAAGGACCAAAAATCTTATCCAGTAAGTGAAGGAAAAGACTTTTATCTGGTACGAGATTTCCAGGTAAAAGACGCTTACCATAATTTCTTTTGATAGTCGAGAATGTTATTCGACAAGGTAAGTGGGGTGATGACTCTTGTTGTTAAACACTTATCTAGTAAGTGTTTGGTAAATGACCCATTATTTTATCAGTTAACATTTTTTGTTATTAAAATGGATTGTTGGTAACGTCTTTTACCAGGGTAAATTAAAGTCTTCTCTCTCACTGACCAATTAAGATTTTTGTTCCTTGTTAGCATCTTATCGGGAAAGATTCTCAATAAGATGAACGGCCCAATAATTTACTCAGTAAATATTCAGTAATTGACGCATAAATTATAATTTTTTTTATACAATCTTGGCCCACTTTATATTGTTTTTTTAATATAAATAATTAATTTACAATGTTTCAACCCGTGCCAAATAAATTAAATTGTGTGTACAACACGTTTATCTTTTTTTAGGTGTTAATTTAAAACTTTCATTTTCAACACAATCATTGAAGTCTTTGTTTATAAGACGATGGGTTATGTGAGAGTATGAGTTAGGCTATGTTTGTCAAACTAGCTTATAAGCTAGCTGGTAGCTGATAAGCTAGTTTTTCAAAATGTTATTATGTGTAACTTTTTAATAAGTTAACTTATAAGCTAGTTTTTGATGACCAAAACTAGTTTTTTTTGCCAAACAATTCCTTTGATGAGAAGTGAGAAGGGATTTAAACCTTGAATCATTTTTAATTAATGTTGATCTAATGGTTTATATTGATTCTCTAAATAACTCATGGATTAGTTTAAAAGGGTATTTTCAATTGATCTTCGATTAGGAATTTAGGAGTGACCCAATGGTGGAGATAATTTCTTATCATTTTCACGATAACTACTATTTTTACTGAAAATCAAAATTCTTAAATATTTTGTTATTTATTTGATTTATTAATTTTATATTTGAAAATGATAATAGGTGTTTCTGAAAACTCTACTCTTAATATTTAAAAATTACGAAATAAAAATATTTTAGAAATTAAAAGATTCTTTTACAGGTTGATAATCTATACTATATTATAAAAGAGATACATAAAACTCTTAATTACAACTAATTAAGCACAAAATACAATTAATTAAAGCCAATTACTTAATTTACAATTTCATAATGCTTTGGTACAAGTACAACTTATATTTTATTATAAAGATGTAATTTATTTAACTTTTAGTTATGATCTGTTTATAAAGATAATGATAAATTATTTTGTTATGTTATTATATTTAAAATTATTGATAATATATTTTAATAAAAAATAAAACATGTAGTTTATCTCATAGTGTTTATCATGTATTTAATATGTTTATTTGCAGTTAGTTATACAAATAAAAACATGGGACTTTAATAAGTTATAATTATGTTTCATTAACTTGTAAATTTGAATTTTAACTAATATATCTATACTATATTATAAAACATTTAAGCTAAACTCTTAAAAACTAATTTTTATGCATTATAACTTAAAATCCAAAAGTACAAATTGATTAAACATAAGTACAGCTTATAAAAGTTCAATGTTTGAATTTGTGTAACTAACTGCAGATAAACACTTATTTTTATTTTCTAAAATATCTAAAAATTTTAACTATTGATATAACTAACCGATAAATATAAGAAAATTCGAGATAAAACACCTTATTTTTATTTTTTATTGAAGTATGTTATCTTTTTAATTTTAAATATAAAAAAAATTAAATATAGTTATCATTTAAATAAAAATAAAATAATGGTTTTTTAATTTTAATTTCAGAAACCCGCTGCATTGCAAGGGTACATTTCTAGTTTATATTATAAGTGTACATCTAAAACATTATTAGGATTGTAAACGAATCGAACATTCAATGAACTGTTTGGTGGGAAGTTTGTTTATTTATGAAGACAATTTTTTGTTCATTTAGTTAATTGAACGAACATGAACAATGATCTCGTTCATTCATTTACATTTGTGAACGTCCGTTCATTTATTTTTGTTTACATTTATTTATGTTTATTTACGTTCATTTATGCTCGTTTATATAATAAATATGTTTATATATCATGATATTAAATATTAATATGTAAAATCATTAATTAAATTAAGTTTTTTAGAATTCTTTTTTATTCCTCCCAAGTTTATTGGTTTTACATTTAGTTATGTTATGTTAGAGGAACGAGATGATGAGTAATGGTAGTTATTTTTTGTTCATTTGTGTCCATTCGTTTATGTTCATTTTGTTTAAGTTCTTACGTTTATGTTCGTTTAAAATTTAACAAACTAACACGAACAAACACATTTTCTTAACAAACAAATATGAACACATTTTTTTTTTTGTTCGTTGGTTTATTCGGTTAAGTTAAAGGATCGAACACAAACAAACCTCTGTTTATCTCCGTTCGGTTCATTTACACACCTACATATAATATAGATAAGATAACTAAAGATAAACGTAAATTAGAAGCCGAAGAAAATATAAATAAAGGGTAATTGTCTAAAGTAATCATTCTGGACTCCCCGATTCATTATATAGCCACTTTTCTAACATTGACCGAAAGTCCAAAATAGCCAATATTTCACAAGTAGCACTTTACCAACTTGCGAAGTCTATTCTTTTTCCTTCTTAATATGAAGTGAATGGAATGGTCAAAATGGTTATTTTAGACGATTTCCATAAACAAAGGTCGAAGGTAATAACAAAAAAAACTAAAATACCCTTTAAATTTATGTGTTATGGATCAATTGTCTAATTTGTAGTTTATTCTGATTTTTATGTTATAAAAATAATTATTTGTACTTTTTTAATATTTTATTAACACGTTTTAAATAAAAATAAAATTGCAAACTATTATTATTTTTCGCATTATTTAATCAAAACATACAAGTCAATAATTAATAACATAAAGATGAATCGAGCAGAAAATGCCATTTCATACAAGAATATACTAATAATCTTAATGATTACATTTCCATCTATAAAAATGAAAGAAAAAAAAAAAAAAAACGTTTGTCCATAAATTTAACGGTCTTTATTTGCCTAATTTTCTACTTTCTCTTTTAATAAAACCCGATCTATAAGGACTCATAACATGATGTTGAAAAACGATCCACTTTTGAGTTGAGTTGAGTTGAGTCTCAAGCTCATAGCTTGGACCGAATAAAATCCATTATTTTCAAGAGCGTTTCTTTTTCTTTTTTCAGATATGATTGTGAAGTAACATTTTTGTATAACTTGGCCAAACGTTTAAATATTTGAATTCATCTTTTATACTCAAATTTTAATAGAGACAAAAACATATGAACCATTCAACAAAAATGGAAATACATTAAAATTGATATATGAAAAATCACATCACCTTCTTGTCGTCGTTGGTGGTCTCAATGTGTCTCCAGGGTCATTTAGAAAAAAAACAATTGTATCGTTTTTTTTGCGGTCCCTGACTAGACCTGACAAACGTGTCGTGTCGGGTCGGGTTCAAAGTTAAATGGGTTGTTAATGTCTAACCCTAACCCGAACCGTTTAATAAACGGGCCAGAAAATCCCAACCCTAATCCGACACGACCCGTCTAACCCGTTTAACATTTATAAAACTAAAATTTAAAAATTGAAAATTCATAAAAAAAAAAAAAAAAATTACAAATCCAAAATTCAAATGAAAGAATTAAAAATCTAAATTTTATAATTCTAACTTATAAGTCATAACCAAATCTAAAACATTAAAAATCCAAATCAATAAAAAGAAAACTTAAAAAATATATATATATATATATATATATATATATATATATATATATATATATATATATATATATATATAAACGAGTTATTCGGGTCATTTCCGAGTTGAAAATTTTGACCCTGACCTTACCCGTTTAATTTTCGTGTCGTGTCGTGTCAATCTGTTTACTTATGGGTTGAAATATATTATCCAAACCCGTTTATTTCGTGTCAAGTTTGTGTCAGATAAGCGTGTCCTGTCAATTTTTGTCAGGTCTATCCCTGACAAGTCGTGATATGGAATAGAGAGCAAACGGGTGGTTGCCATTATGTGCCATTAACGAGCGGTGTTGGGTTTGCTTTTTTTTTTTTGGTTGTTTCTAACTTTGATTTTGTTTTATACTCTACTTAAATATTTAAATATAAAAAATCTAATATGAACTATTTTCATCAAACATATACGAGTAAAGATGTAATATATAGTTACGTGTCAACCAAATGATCAAATCTATATGAGCCTATACAAATGCAACCAAGACTCAAAGCTTCGTCCCAATGTTTTTGGAGACTCTGATACACATGTACTAAGAATATATATTAATTGTACGAGTGATGAATAAAACAAAATATAAAAATTCATATCATATATGATATTAAATGTCTTACAAATTAAAACAATAAAAATGTTTTAAAATGACAAAGTAACATATAATGAACATGAATAGAATCTTTCTTCGAGCATTTATTGAAACAAAATATAATGTTAAGGTGTGACTAAGCCCGAGCCCCGAATCTGTCATTTCGTATTTGGTCTTTTATACGCCTTTTACATGCCTTTTGTCTAGCGATATTTGGGCCTTTGGCTACCTAGAAAGTCAGGAGATCAATCCTCACTAAAGATTATAGGAGTGTATGAGTTTATTTATTGAATTTGCTGTATATAAATAATATATACTACAAACAAAACATTATAATTGCCCCATTGAGCTAAATGACTCAGAGAAGGCTGAAGGAATTGTGATAAATTTAAAATACATATAATTTGGCTAAGGCTAAAAGATGTATAATATGATGTTTAATGCATGCGACACTAAAAGTTTGAAACCAACAATTAACATTTATGAACAAAGTCCGCATGGCCAGAATCATACCCTCTTCCATTTATGGATACTTGGAGGGTGGAAAAACTATTTCTTTTATCAGGAATAAAAACCACCATATGAGTAAAACAATTGTTATTGCTTTTTAGAGTTTCCCCATATCATCCTTTTAGTGAGAGAATGGGGATAATTTCTGCACCCTTTATTTCATAACAACCATCCCCTATTTATACAAAGAAAAGCAGACCTAACTAGGATTAAGAAACTGACCAGGGTAGACTTGTAACACCCGTAATTTTGGAATTTCTCCTCGATGGTAATACGGGAGTCGTTTGACTCTTGGAACGTAAAGGTATCGAGAAATCAGGTGAGTTTTACAATGGAACCATCGGTGATCAAATCAGGCGCGAAAAAAGCGAGAAAACGGGACTTTGGAGTGTCGCGGGTTGGTGCGCGACAACCCATGCTGCGTAACTCACTGGAATCGAGTTATGGGAAGCGGGCGACTTTCCCCTCGACTTGCAAGTCGCGGGCAAGGCCGCGAGAACCTATTTGAGTGTTTTAAACACGATTTTTGGAACCAAACTTCATTTTCTCACAACTTCTTCCTCCGAAATCCGATTTGAGTAATTCTTGAACCTCGAGTCTCGTATTTTGGAGCTTTTCAAGTAGAGAAAGAAGTGGATTGAAGATATTGGGTGGATCCAAGGGTTTACGATCAAGGTAATCTACCCATCTTTCCATCTAAAAAATTAGGGTTTGGTGTTCTTCATCTTGTTTTTGTATCCTTAAGGTTTGGTATAACTTTGAGAATGTTTGTGGTAAGGGATATGTAGAAAGCTTGGAGCTAGTGGAAGGATCCAAGATCTTTTCTTCAAAGGAACTCAAGTTTGTGGGTAAAACTTAGATTTAGTCTAAATCTAGCAAGGTGAGTTCTAGTTGCTTTGAAAAACTATATACATGTCAAAATGCACATATTTTGGGTTTTAAAAGTATATCCATGAGTTTACTTCATTTTGATAAGTTTGTGAATAGTTGTACACTACACATATTTGAGTTATAAATATTTGAAAATGGGTTACAATATTTTATGAGGTGCTTAAGTCACCAAAAATGGGGGTTTTGATCTACCATACATGTTTCTTGAACATTTGAAGAATTTGGGTATTGTGTTGCTAGGGTCCCTAATATGGGAAGATTTGGAGTACAAATGATTTTAAATGGAATTATAGTGTGAGTTGGGGAGTTTTAAGAACGATCATTGAAATATGGTCATTTGGGGCTTTACCCAACCTACGGGTTTTATATTTGAAAACTTTAAGTTCTTTGACTTTAAAAGTGTGAGTTGTTTGAACGAGTATCTTTTAATTTGTGAGTATTTGGAAAAGTGTGGACCTTACGATTCGGGCCATTGGCCAATTATATTTGGAGAAAGTGCTAAATCTGGGAAAGTTGTACATCGGCTTGTGTAGCAATATTGGCTTTATTTAAGTGTCAAATGTTTTTTGATGCCTTACGGCTTGATTTGTACACTAACGTGTTTTGGGACGTTGTCCAATTTAAATGGCACATTATGGAGCGATTTATGGAAATGCAATTATTTTACAAATGTTGGTAATTACATGTTTTGGATGCATTAGTTCATTCATATGGAGTCATGTAATGTTTAGACTATAATTCAATGGATCCATAGGCATAGGAGTCGGGTTGTTCATCATGGAGCTCTTAACGTCCATGCTTGAGTATAGTGAGTGGTCCCCAAGTCATGTTTTTATGTAAGCTTGCGGTGATGCTCTGTAGAGCCATATACAGAGCTAAGTCTTACGGTGATGCCCATGGTGAGCCGGATACGGGGACTTGTGGCTTTTGTGGTGACATTCATCTAGAGGTCAAGTAGACACTAGGGTCATTTGGGTATCTTGCGGTTGTAGCTCGGTTGGGAGCCATATACGGGGATCCATGACTCTATGTGAAACTCAAGAACATTGATAAGTGGCTTAACTTTGTATGCTCGCCACATTCGATGGAATCGAGTCTCCCCCGTCACCGAAAGGTGTTATTTTTGGGTATTCCCTTACCCATGCCTTCGGTGTTGAAACGTACCATTTTATTTACACAAAGAGTCTTTTGGTGAAATACCGTGTGGGTGCGTTTTGGGGAAATTTGGACGTCGAATAATTATTTAAAATGGGTGTTTGAAAATTAGAAGTAACTTGATTTGCAAATAAAGCATCTTTATAATCAGTGTTTCTAGAATGGCCTTATTTAGAGTAAAATGTTCGTTTTAAATGTTTTATGATTTGTATGATGAAAACTACTTTAACTCACTAGGCGTTAAACCTTACACTTTTTCTTTTCGACATGTATATCAGGTCTTAGATGGATCTGAGTGTCAAGTGGAGCTTGGTAGAAGTTCCGGTATGATGGCTTTAGTGACGCCATCCGGTTTGGGTGAAGATAGCATTTTTTGTGGTTTTAGTAACACCTGACTAATTTTGTCTCCGTTTGTGGGACTAGATAGTTCCGTTAGAACTCTGATACGTTGTTGTAGTGATTCCTCCTTGTAACTTTAGATATTTGATATTTCAATACTATGTATTTAAGAGTTTTTGGAAGTTTTAATCTGTCTGCTATTTTCGAATTTTAGGGGTGTTACAAATCTAAACAACCTAAACAAACATACATCCTTCATAAATAGACTATATTGCCCTATATCATAATACTCCCCCTCAATATGAGCACTAATAATAGATATTCTTGAGTGCCATCTTGGACAAAAATAGGTTGTAACTTGGATGATGGCAAAGGCTTGGTGAAAATATCAACCAATTGATAAGCTGACTGAATAGGCATTAACCTGATAAGCTTGTCAACGACTTTTTCTCTTACAAAGTGGCAATCGATATCTATATGCTTGGTACGCTCGTGAAATAAAGGATTAGCAGCAATTTGACGAGCAGATTTGTTATCACAAAATAATGGAATCGATGTGGAATGAGTAACATCCAAATCCCTCAACAAGTGTTGTAACCAAACCAATTCACAAGTAGTGGTGGCCATAGCTCTAGACTCGGCCTTAGTTGACGATATTGAAACATTATATTGTTTCTTAGACTTCCAATAAATTAATGAATTGCCCAAAAAGATACAAAAACTAGTCACCGATCTACGAGTGTCCGTGCATTTTCCCCAGTCAGAATTAGTATAAGTTTGCAACAGACACTCAGATTTTGCATAAAAGAACAAACCACGACCATGTTGTTGCTTTAAGTACTTAACCAAATGACATGCAACATGCCAGTGAGGCATTCGAGGCTCAAACATAAAATGTGATAATTTTTGTAAGGCAAACGAAATGTCCGGTCTCGTTATATTGAGGTATAAAAAAATGCCCAATCAACCTTCGATACTGGGCAGGATCGGATAAAGGTTCACCATCTTCTTCATTGAGGGTAACACTAGGATCCATAGGAGTGTTGGTTGGCTTTGCTCCTAATAGACATGTATATTCCAGAATTCGCAAAACATAGTGCCTTTGAGATATGCAAATTCCTTCTGTTGATCGAGCTATCTCAAGACCCAAGAAATACTTCAATGAACTAAGGTCTTTTAGTTTAAAAGCAATACTCAATTGCTCTTTAATATCCATGATAGCCGAGTTAGAAGCACCCGTGATGATTATATCATCCACATACAACAATAAAGCAACATAAGACTTGCCACTACCCTTATAGAAAAGGGAATAATCTGCCTTAGACTGTTTGAATCCAACAGAGAACATAAATTCATAGAATTTGGTGTTCCATTGTCTAATAGCCTGTTTAAGTTCGTAGATAGACTTATGGAGTTTACAAACCAATTTATTGCCTTTAGGAAACTCCCTTTGACCTGAGATCCCAATGGCAAATACATATAAACTTCTTCATATAAATGACCATAAAGAAACACGTTATTGACATCAAGTTGAATAAGGGGCCACGACCGAATTGATGCAAGAGCCAGAAGCGTCTTAACTGTCACCATCTTTGCAACCAGAGAGAATGTATCAACAAAATCAAATCCTTCTTGTTGATGAAACCCTTTCACAACCAATCGAGCCTTGTATCTCTCAACATTACCATTGGGACTGTACTTCAGCTTATAGACCCAACGACATCCAATCGAGTGTTTATCATTAGGCAAAGGAACAACAATCCAAGTACCATTAACTTCCATAGCATTGAGTTCATCCTTTATGGCATCAACCCATTCAAAATGTTGAACAACTTGAGCATAGGTTTTGGGTTTAGAACTGGCAGAAACATCCATGACAAAAGCCTTGTAAGAATCAGATAAGGCATCATATTTCAAGTAATTCTCTAGAGGATAGCGTATATTGATACTCATGGGCTTATCTTGAACATAATTACAATGATAGTATTGGAGATATGATGGATTTTGATGAGGTCGTAATGACCTTCATACCGGTTGAGAATGAACAGGTGATGGCGTCTCAACTGATGGTTGAGTCTGAGATTGTTGAGATGAAGTTTGTGCACCTTCATTAATTGTAGTTACCTGTTCTTGAAAATAAAGAGAATCAGATCGAGAAAATGTACTACTATCAACCGGGGCAGGAAGTACAATAGATTAAAACGGGTCTGAACAATGTTCATATGATTGAGACCAAGTTGCAAATGGATAAACTTCTTCATGGAACACAACATCTCGAGATATTAAATTTTTTTTGTAGCAATATCGTATAACATATATGCCTTCATACCGATTGGATATACCATAAAAACGCATGGCTTCGCTCGTGGTTCAAACTTATGTCTGGATTTCAGAGAGGTGAAAGCAAACGCCAAGCATCCGAATGTACGAAATAAAGAAAAATTCGGGAGTTTACCGTACAACTTTTGATACGCTGATTGATCAAGTGAACTGCAGTTAGAATGCATTCAGACCATAACATAATAGGAATCTTAGCTTGAAACATCAAGGCCCGAGCTACATTGAGGATATGTTATTGGCTTATTGCTTGCGTTCAACAACAGAGTTTTGTTGAGGCCGTCCTACACAAGTCCTTTGATGAACTATGCCTTTTTCGTTAAAGAAAATCTCAAAATTGAGTTCTTTGGCATTATCCGAATGAAAGGATTTAATTCTTTTCAAATTGCGTTAACACCGTATTATAAAATTGTGGAAAAATAGTGATAACCTTTGCCTTGGTCTTGAGCAAATACACTCAAGTAAACCTGCTATAAGCGTCAACAATTGTCATAAAGTAGCGATGCCCTTTATGAGTTGGAATGTAATATGGTCCCCAAACATCACAGTGAACCAAATCGAAAGGATTTTCAGTTCTATTACCCATGGAATTGAAAGACAATTGTTTTTGTTTAGCTAAAGGACAAACTAAAAAAATCATTGTTTGCCTTAACTAAAATATCCCTTACATTTAAAAGAGACTTTATTGCTACTAAACGCTTATTATCTGGATAACCAAATCGTCTATGTCAGAGATCAAGTGACACTTTACCAACACCAGTAGTGTTCACCGAATACTTTCTTGAATGATTATCAGCATCTGTTGATTCATTCTGAGATTCCAACACATATAGTCCTTGACTTCTTTCAGCAATTCCAATCGTTTTTTTGGTGCTCACCTCCTGAATCAATGTATGATCATATAGAAATTGAACCATGAGACTCTTATCCACTGTAAGGGCACTAACTGATAAAAGATTCAGTTTGAAATCAGGTACATAAACTACATCACGAAGTGTGAGAACTCCCTGTATGACTATATTACCAACAATATTAATAGGAATAGTGGTATTGTTCGGTAACGTTACCATGATTCCACGTATTTTCTTCGTGTTTATGATTTTTTTTAAATTCATGAAAAATATGGCGTGAAGCTACAAAATCGACTATCCAGACCTGTGAATAAGTTCTTTGTAAAGAGAGAGATAAAGAGTAACATATACCTGTTGCCTCATTCACTGTTTCACTTTCTTCAACGATGGCATTATTCACTGAGCTTGTTTGACTGGATATCACTTTTATCAATTATTCACGCTGGGGCAAAGACAAACCTTTAATCAATTAGTTCAAATCACCTCCAGAAGTGTTGTTACTTGAGTCACCGTAATTAGACCTCGGTTTTGGCTTATATCCAATTGGAAAGCCATGTAATCTATAACATCGTTCCATAATATGCCCCTGCATCTTGCAATGAGAGCAATAAGGTCGATCTCGGCCACTCGTCCTAACATTCGAATTAACATTAGATTGAGGCTTCTTAAAATTGACTTTTACATTAAAAGCCGTTTTTGGATGTTGATCGATTGAAGTTATACTTCTTTGTTGTTCCTCTTGAACAATCAACGAGAAAACTCTATTAATTGGAGGCAAAGGCTCCATTAACAATATCTGGCTTCGTATCTGAGCAAAAGACTCGTTTAATCCCATCAGAAAATTCAAAACATGTTCCATTTGGAAGTATTTTTCTATTTCTTTAATTCCTCTGCATTCACACTTACCACACGGATAGTGAGGACAAAAGTTTGCTAATTCTTCCCAGAGAGACTTCAACTTCGTGAAATAAACAACAACAGATTCTTGGTCTTGAGCAAGCATCATGATCTATCTTCTAATTTTGAAGATTTTCGGTCCATTGCTTTGCTTGAACCGATCACTTAGGTCAGTTCATATATCATAGGCAGTTTCAGCAAACATGACACTTGCAGATATCTCCTTCGATACAGAATTCAAGATCCAAGACATTACGATACTATTATTCCTCATCCAAGCACTTAGGACCGCATGATTTGTATCGTTTGGTTTGGTCAGAGTACCATCAACAAATCCTATTTTGTTTTTCGCATCCAGAGCGATCTTCATTGCTCTATTCCAAGAAGAATAGTTTTCTCCTGTCAAGACTTGAGAAACTAACACGATTCCAGGGTTATCAGAATTGTGAAGAAAATATGGATGTAATCGATCATCGATTGCAGCAATTGGTGTCGACATCGATGAATTTGAAGACTCGCTTTCCGGCATGATTGAATAGATTGGAGAATCACAACTAATCATAAACTAAAGGATGAAATAACATAAACAAAAACAACGGAGAAAACCTTAGGCGCAGGGATGCGCTCTGATACCATTTTAGAGAGAAAATGGGGATAATTTCTACACCCTTTATTTCATAAACACCAGCCCCTATTTATACAAAGAAAAGTAGACCTAACTAGGATTAAGAAACTAACCAGGGTAAATTGAACAACCTAAACAAACATACAACCTTCATAAATAGACTATATTGCCCTTATATCATAATACATCTTAAGGTGACGTGTTTGTATGGTTTTGTTTCTAAAATCCATCTCACTTACATAAACAAATCTTAATTGGCCTGTAAATGATTAGTGGGCCATGTTAACTATAAATGAAGGGTGGAAAGTTCTTGCTATGAATAAGCAACTTCCACCTTCATATGGGATTTTACCTCAACCTCTTCTGACACCTAAACTAAGGGTTTTATCTTATCATCACTTGTGTTCCATGCATGGTTAAACTAAAAGTATGAAACATTAAATACTTAAGTAAATGCTTGCAAGATGAAGTAATGACAGTGAATGTAAATCACATGTAAATCATCAATATATTTTTTATAGAGCAAGGATCATTTGTTAACCATTCATTTCTTGTTAACTTTATAAACCTTGCTTAACAATAGAAATGCAAGGATGATTGTTGTTTAAATTGTGTAAATATTTAATGTAAAAGGGTAAAAACGTCATTTTGTAAGTAACCAAATTTTCCATTAATTTTATTGGGAGTTACAAAATGAAGATTTCATAATTATATTGTAGGTTATGATTGTATTATTTTATCCATTTTCATCATTTTTTTAAATCATATCAATATTACTAAAGTCTTATGGTTCATATGTTTGATAAAATCGTATAGTCGTTGTTTTCAAGAAATTTTTCCGGTAGTCATCTTAATTCAGAAAACACATGAACATCCCTGAAATTTCTGCAACAACGACATCCAATGGACGTTGTTGTCCTTTCGTTACGAACACAACAAAATTAACAAATAATCAAACATTGTTTATAATATTTATGATTTTTATATTATTTTTTTAAACATTGACGATGAACAAACATCTTCATTTTTAACATTAATGATCATTGTATATAATATCTACGATTTTTAAATTACTTTTTTTCTCATTTGAAAGATATTCAAGCACATAATGCACATTGATCGTATATGTCATTCTGAATCGTTTGGGAAAGACTGCAACTTTTAGTAAAACATTTCGATTATCGTATGTGGCAACATGAAGAAATATCCTGAATTTATGTAGTGAAAAAGAATGAACAGTAAACGAAAATATATGTGCATATTCATAATGTTCAACAACGTTCATTGTTTATAATGTTCATCAATGTTCAAATATATGTAGTGAAAGTGAATGAACAGTGTAACGAAAAATATTTATCAATGTTCAACAGCGTTCATTGTTTATAATATACCATATATGTAGTGAAAATGAATGAACAGTGTAACGAAAAATATTTTTCAATGTTCATATTTATAATGTTCAACAACGTTCATTGTTTATATATAATGTTCATCAATGTTCAAAAATATGTAGTGAAAATGAATGAACGGTGTAACGAAAAAGTGTAAATGTGCACTTTGATTCACCTTGGATGCACATGAATGGACATGAACATTGTATACGTGATGTTCATATATATTATCATTATAGATGTGCAAAACATATAATGAAGAGGCTTTGATAAGTGAATCCTAATTATTGGCGATATATGAACATTAGTAAAGGATGAACTAATTAACAATCTCAATTTCAAAATAATGAATCGTAGAGGAATCATCGGTTATGATTGTGGTTTAAGGAGAAATTAATGAGCCATTAAATGGGGGTTTAAATGAATGATTATTTGACTCCCCAAATTACCCCTAACCACATATGTTCACATGTCCATTTAATAAATAAAACCTATTTTATTAATTAAAAAATTAGTTTTAATCTCAACCATCCAATGTTAAGATGGATGCTTGAGATTAGTTCATAAAGTTAACAATAAAACAAGGGTTAACAAAAGAACCTAACCCATCTTTTATATATATAAAGACAACATTTTCTAACTTTGACGTGGCACAATGGTGAGCACGAATTCTCCTCCCAAATTTTCTTGATTTCTTGATTTTTTAAAAGATTTAATATGTTAAAGACATTAAAACCCTTATATATGACAAATGTGTCTTTCCTTATAAGTAGGTTCTTTTGGTAATTTTGCATATCGTCATTTATGTTTTAAGTTTAACTTCAAACTTTTAATTTGCCCTCTACACCTTCAAGCTTCCTCAATCTCCATCATAAATTGGATTGCCAACAACTTCTTCAATCATGAATCAAACCTTCCAGACCTTATATTCATATTTTCTTTCAATAATCACAAAATACACCTTTGTTTTTAAGAAATGGCTTAAGTTAGAAACATTGTGAGAAGGCTTCTAGCCGTAGCCGCTCTCTATGCACCATTCACCATTTTAGCACCTTCTCTCGATGCAGGTGTAGTAATTACCCTGGTGTCTAGAGTCTAGAGTTGTGATCGGATCGTCTATTTTTTTCAATTTCATCGCGTTGTTCAAGAATTGAATTTTCTTCTTCATTCTTGAGGGTTCAATGTATGAGATATGATAATTACTTGATGATATATTTGTTTTGTATTTGAATTACTCTTTTGTAATAGGATTTGCGTTACTATTCACATTGGTTCCATTGTTCATTTACAAATATATATATATATATATGTGTGTGTGTGTGTGTGTATGCTTGTGTGTGTGTGTTTGGGGGGGGGGAGTTTATTTAGGAACCATAAAATGGTTGGAGTTTTGATGATTGTGATGATGTTGGTGGTAATTGATAGTAAATGTTCTGCTATTTAGATAGAGATGCTACCAGTGGTTGTTTGAAGATATGATGATGTTGAAATATGTAGATTAAGATGCTATAATTTTTTGCCCGTATTTTTGTCTGCCTTGTGAATGAAGTTGTTGTTAGTGCATGTTGAGATATTGTTGGTTTTTAAGCAAACTCACTACTTGGATTGAGGAGGCCTCAACTGTTGGTGTAGATGAGTCTGACACTAAACTCTAAAAATTAGCTACTTTTTTGTTATATTAGCCGTGAATTAATACATAAAAGTGTCCCACAATCTTTTTACATTTCAAAGTACATACAGATGAAAAGAAAACATATAAGAACAAGAAAAAAAGTAGAACATGGGAAAAATATGCATCATGATATAAATATGAGTGAGATAGTAGATCTCTATGCCCTGTTCATGGAAATGGCAAGACTGGATTAAACTTTCATGATGCAGTGACGATGTATTAGATATGTATCTTCTATTTTTCCCCATTTTAATGTGTTATATAGAGGGATATTTGGGTAAAAAGTGATTACCGACAACCTTATAACTAGCCCCACACGGAACCCGCCTCCAAGGACACCAATGTAGGAAATTTTTTTGGTTCACTCAGTAGTTGAGGCTAACGGGTGCATGGGATCGAACTCAGATTATGTCTTGTATTTGGACAAAGTCACCCATCCGTTTGTCAATTGAGCTATATGCTTTCGGGAAATAAAAATAAAAATAGAAAGAAAAAAATTGGGGTTTTTTTATATATATCTTGTGCTCTTTTTTCTCCTTCAGGTTTTTAACTTCTGTTGGATAGTTGTTCAAATTCTTGATTCTTGATAATTTATAATTATTGATTACGTTATTAATTGATAGATATAAAATATATTTTTATAATTGGTTGATTTGCTCGATATGATTTTCATGTGCAATGCAAATGTAATCAATTTTAATCAAGTTGAATCCAATATTGCAAAACAAGTTTTATAGCCTAAATTGAAAAGATTAATTTTTTGTACAATATACATCTACCATAATGCTTAATACTGTGTATACACATGTTCAATAAACTTCAAACACCCATGAATGCTTTCATTGTTTTACACTGCATTTCATTAGTTGTTAATTAATGAATTACGTTTCACGTAAACATAGTTAAATATTTGTTAACAAAAGAGTTTGTCACCACGCAATGCACGGTGCCACATACTAGTATATATTAAAAGAAGAACCAAAAGGTATTGAGGTGACATCATGAGAATTGAATATTGGGGTATTGGTGAATTGTGGTTGATTTGAGATATCCCATGTTGGTGAGAGATTGAAATAGTGCAATAGAGTGACATGTATAAAAAAGAAGGATAAAATGTCTTTGTATCAACTCATGGGTTTGAGTCATAAAGTTATCTTATTTGGATGACACTATTTTTACAAAACAAATCTTATTATATAAAAATAAAAGTATAATGTTAATTGTGGTTGAGTTTTAGATATTCCACATTGGTAATACGTTGAAAGATTGGAAAAAAGAGGTATGTATAAAAATCAATCATAACAATATCTATCTATCTAATCTATCTTATCTATCTATCTATCTATCTATCTATCTATCTATCTATCTATCTATCTATGGGGATTGATCAATTGGAAACCAATATTAAATTGGAAACTTTGGAAACCGAAATTAACTAATAATTGAATTTCCTTTTTTTATTTTTAATTGATAAGGTTATTTTAGTCTTTTACATAATTTCATAATATATATGGTAAGTGTTATTATTATTATAATATTAATTATTTAATTTTAATGTATTTTATATATGCTAATATTGATCATTTATTAATTTAAACATGAAACATTTAATTTAGGTAAACACAGATTGATTCATACGCAAACTACAAATCAAATTATTTTTTCTGATTCTTATGAATTAGTGATTGATTCATCCAATGAATGAAAATTTATATTCATATGAAATCTTCAATATTACCTCTAGACACAAAATATTAATATAGTGAAACATAATGAATTTGATATAGTGAAACAAAATATTAATATAGTGAAACCTGATGAAACATAAAAAGTTAATATAGTGAAACTTGATAAAACAGATTTGATATAGTGAAACATAATGTAAAGGTAATGAAACAAAATATTAATATAGTGAAACAAAATATTAATATAGTAAAACCTGATGAAACAGATTTGATATAGTGAAACATAATGGAAAGGTGATGAAACAATAATGGTAATGAAACTTAATTGGGTTTTTACATACTGCATATTGATGAACAGGTAATAAAAAGGTAGTATTGGTATATTGTTATTATCTTTTATTAATAAATTAATTAATTTATTACCATATATAATTATTATCTTTTATTAATAAATTAATTAATTTATTACCATATTTTATCTTTGTTGCCAAATTTGAAACACAAAAGAAAAAGACACATTTACCCTTTTGACATATTATTATTATCTTTTATTAATAAATTAATTAATTTATTACCATATATAATTCAAATGAATCTTGACCATTGATTAAAAAGATCAATGGTTGAAATTTGGTTTCCAAAGTTTCCAATGAAATTTGGTTTCCAATTGAAACCAATATATATATATATATGTATATATGTATATAAAAGGAAAACCTAAAAATGAGGTGGCATGCTAAGAATTGAGAATTCCACATTTTTTTGAATTGTGGTTGAGTTTTGTGTATCCCACATTGATTGAGAGACAAAAGATTGAAAATGAAATATGAATTTATAAATGACGTTGAGATGCCTTTGTGCAACTCACAGGGTTGGCTCATCTTGGTTTATCTCTAAACTCACGTTGTTGGCTTATTTTGGTTGACCCTCCAAGATAATAGGTTGGCTCATTTTGGCCAACCCAAAAGTTTTAAACTTGTATCTATATATATCTAAAAGGAAAATCGA
This sequence comes from Arctium lappa, assembly GCA_023525745.1. NCBI lineage: Eukaryota > Viridiplantae > Streptophyta > Magnoliopsida > Asterales > Asteraceae > Arctium > Arctium lappa. Next base: position 37,669,502 of record CM042063.1, on the reverse strand, counting down.
CAAATTTTTTAAAAGAATGAAGTTTTTCCTTATTTCATGAATTGTAGTTGAGGTTTTTGTGTATCCCACATTGATAGGGAGACAAAAGATTGACAATGAATTGTGGATATATAAATGGTGGTTGAGATGTCTTTTTAGCAACTCATGGGGTTGGCTCACCTTAGTCAATCCTCTAAATTCACGTTGTTGACTTATTTTGGTCGACCACTAAAAGGAAAACCCTTATGCGGTGACAAACCGGAGTTTAAAAAAAAAACCACAAAAATGAGGTGGCATGCTAAGAATTGAGAATTCCACATTTCTTGAATTGTGGTTGAGTTTTTTGTATCCCACATTAATGGAGAGATAAAAGATTGACAATGAATTGTAGATATATAAATGGAGGTTGAGATGCTTTTGTGCAGCTCATTAGGTTGACTCATCTTGGTTGATCCTCTAAATTCACATTACTTGGCTTATTTTGGTCGATCCCCCATTGGCTAATTTTGGCGAACTTAAAAGTTTAAAACCTATATCTATATATATCTAAAAGGAAAACCAATTTTTTTAAAGGATGAAGTTTTCCCTATTTCATGAATTGTAGTCGAGTTTTTTGTGTACCCCACATTGATGGAGAGACAAAAGATTGGCAATGAATTGTGGATATATAAATGGAGGTTGAGATACCTTTGTGGCAACTCACGGGGTTGGCTCATCTTAGCCGATCCTCTAAACTCACGTTGTTGGCTTATTTTGGTCGATCCTCCAAGCTAATAGGTTCGTTCATTTCGGTTAACCCAAAAGTTTAAAGTCTATATCTATATCTATATAAAAGTAAAATCTCTCATGAATGACGTGGCACATTCTTAGAGCATCATTCTTCATATGATTTTTTTGTTTTTTGTTTTAATTTTAAATTATTTATTAAATTATTGACATTTGTGTTCTTATATGAAAATTTTGTATTTCATTATAAGTAGGTCATTTTGCTTCCAATTTAATTATTTAACTATAACCGCTAAACTATTCATCTTCCTTGCATTTCTTTTACTCTCTTCAATCAATTTACGTTTAAGAAGCATCACCGGTTCTTCGAGTCGACGAAGAAGTGGTCGGATCCCCTTCAAAGGTAGTGTGGAGTTTTATTTTCATTTAGCCCACCACAACAGGGTATTTCGAGGTTGAGGTCTATCAATTTATGGTGAACAACTCACTTTCTCCCGATGTGAATTCCAATTTATGCATCAAATAACTTGGATTGTATGTATTTTATTCATTCATTATCCTATTGTTTCTCTTTAGTTATTAATTTGTACATTTGATAATTTTATTTACTAATGTTGTGATTTTAAAGTTCTTTTACTTTTCCCCCACCAACAAAGTTTGATGTACTATTGTAGATTGTAATAGAAGCATTGTACGTAGGGGTATTCAAAAAAACCGTTGGACCGCTCAAACCGGTCGAACCAATTCAAACCGGACCGTTTTTGGCGGTTTGAGTGGTCTGGCGGTCCGGTCTGGTCTGGAAAATTGCCAAACCGGGCGGTCCGGTCTGGAGGTTTTTTTGGGCGGTTTGGACCAAACCGACCGCCAAATATATAAATATATATTTTTTATTTTTTTATATATACCTTTATTATAAAGAATAAATTATATAAAACTCAAATGTCTAAGTATATACAAAAAGGCCTAAGATATTTTAACAAATTGAAATCTTTATGGATCGTGGAATACAAAGAACAGAAAAATGAAGAAGTGAAGTCGTGGATTTTATTTGCACTTTGCATATTACTTTTTTTTTAGTGTTTTATCTTGGGATATTTTGTTAACTTTTGTGGACTTTGTTATTTTGTTGTGAACTTTGTTCTTTATTTCAAGTGGACTCAACCCAATTAGCCTTTAAAATTCAAAGTTTAATATGTTTTTATGTTTAAACTTTAAAGCTCACTAAAAGGCCCAAACCGCCTAAACCGGTCGACCAAACCGCCTAAACCGCGGCCCGACTTGACCGGTCTGGGCACTTGATATCAAACCTCTCGGTTTGAAAAATCAATAAACCGCCACTTTCGGTTTGGTTTGTGGTCTGAGGGGTTAAACCGCCCAAACCGGACCACGAACACCCCTAATTGTACGTGCCGCTTTTTACACATCGTATTTTTGATAATGCTCCTGATACTTCTTATTACAACTTGCAAAGTCACATGATATTTGAGAAATGACAAGAAAAATGGCATAAATGATGATGTTGTAGAACTTGAGAACTAACATACTATTGATAACGGACTACATGGTTCTCTATGATCAAGTTAGCTTATAGGTTATATCATCTTAATTATTTCATGGATTGTTAATATATCCATTCCAGTCTTCATAATTTTTTATCATTGTAGTCGTTATAGTGTCTTTTTAAAAATTATTTGGCCCCGCGTTTAATTAACTATGTTGAAGTTGTATCCCCTGAATGGTAACCGATAGTTTTGAGACGATTTTTATTCCAATTAAATGATAGTGGGGGTTTAAAAATTTATTCCATTGGTAACCATAGTTTAAGACAAGTTTTTATTTCAAATTAATGGTAATTAGTGTTTATCTTTAACCTACATAATGTCATAATTACAATTAAAGTCAATAAGATAAACTTTATTTCAAATAAATGGTGATCCGATTTTATTTTTGATCTTTTAATTTACATAATTACTATTAAACATCATTTCTTACCTTAATAATCCCCTTTATGATGTGAATATAAAATACATGCTTAGTTTATATGCATAGAAGAGAATTTCTTTTAACAATTTGTGAAAAGGGCATGTTTTTTCGTATATATTATTGGTATTTAATAGACTATATAAAGTTGAAAGACTTGGGAGAAAATAATGAATGTTGGGCAGTTAAGGTAAGAATTTGCCGATTGTCGGAGTATTTGAACTAAAAAAGATAGAGAACTAATCAGTTTGGATATGGTCCTCATTAACGAAATAGTTCACCGGTTTTATAATATGGATCAATGTGTGTCCACAAGTTTAAAAGTACGTTAGGAGTTGTAACACCCGCATTTTCGGTAAGTACCCCTTTTGTTTTACGATGCTTAGACTTTGTTTTTTGGCCAAGCCTCGTCCTACAAGTAAATATATGGGATCAATTTTTGGAATCACGTCATGTTTTGAGTTTTGGCACGGAAAGAAGCGGAGTCAAGTTCAGGCTCGGTACAGTGCCGACGACAATGCCAGCGACTGTGACACCCTGTCATTGTCGCTTGGCAAGGTCTCCAAGGATGTACCGAGGGTGGTGGTGTTTCAGCGAAAATGACAAGCGACTATGATATTGTCATTGTCGCTTGGCAAAGTCGCCAAGTATGTACCGAGAGTGGGTTGAGGGGAGCGACTATGACAAGTGTCATAGTCGCGGGGCATTGTCGCGAGCGGGCCCCAAGTCCTTAAATGCTCCAAATTCGATTTTTAGCTCATTTGTTCCATTCTATCTTGGTGTTGGACGATTTCTCTCTTGAAGGTAAGGTAGGGTTCTTCTCTCTTCATTGATTTCTCTTAGAGGAAGTCATTAAATGAGATTTTGTGTGGTTGGTTTTGGTTTAAAGGACCCAAGTGATTAAGGATCCAAGAGCATCTTCATCTCTCTCTCAAGTTATCATCATCTAGGGTTTGTATACAACTTTGCAAGGTGAGTTTAGTCATACACCCAAGCTTCATACATGATTCGATCTTTGCATCTCAACTTATATAAATACATTCCTCTATTATTAGGTGTTGATTCAATAAATTTTGACCTAAAACTAATTTTGGGGATTTAGGGTTTATTCTTGATATATATATATATAGAAGGATTTGAAATGGGTTTTATGACTCTTGGTGCTTCTCTCAAAGTATATATATTTCCATTTCCTTGTATTTGGGGATTTTGATGATTTTAAACCTAGTGCAAGGATTTGAAGAGATACAACTCTTTGAGTCAAAGTTGTGTATGATGGTTTTATAATTACATACAAGATGCGAGATAAACATCTAACGGGTCTTGATACTAGAAGATTTTCTACCAAGATGACTAGTAGTCAAGGTACAAATATTATATGTTGATTTTGGATATAACTTGAAGTCAATTTTTTATACATGCTCAAGTATTGGTGTATTTCATCGTGTTTTGGTTTTGGTCTTAGTGCAATGGATCCATAGGTACGGTGTTCCCAATGTCTCGTTTTGGACATTAGGTTCACCACCTTGGCACAGAATAGGCATCGATCGGGTCACCATGGTAAGTAAGGTGTGGACCTATATGGTCGGACAGCGTCCCGTGGGCAGTAAGGTGTAATTCCATTGTGCATGAGTTCCCGTTTTGGAACTAACAAGAATAGACCTAGAGGGGTTGACTTAATGTTTTCAAGTAATAGATTTATAGGAGTTGGGTTCACTAAGTGATTGGTGTTTGTTTGTACCATGATATGATCATTAATGGTTTACTTGTTTGCTTTTATTTAGCTCACGGCTATATCAAACCGTACAACTACAAATGGGTTATGTTTCCATTTCTAAATTATTCGTTCTCACTCGACTTTAGCCTAGCACTTGCTTCTTTGGTTGTCATGTATGACATGTCATCTTAGCGGCGGGGCTCGTCGGGATTGAGTGGACGACCAAGTGGTCGAGAGTGGTCCTTTTGAAGACTCATTGACCGACACATATGCTTTTGAGGACATACCATTTTGGATAATAGCGACACTGACTATAATCTATTATGACGAACTTAGATTATTAGGTTCTTGATTTATATTCTTCAATTCTACTTGGGTTTGTATATGCCATACTTTATTTCCTTGTTTTAGGGTGATACATTTTGGTCTTAAAGGGTGCGTTTGGTATGCAGGACAGAGTGGGACAGGACAGAACAGAACAGGCTTGTCCCATGTTTGGCATGACCATATGTGGGACACGCTAGAACTAAGTGGAACAAGCATGGGACACACTTGTCCCACTCCAACCCCCTGGAACTAAGTAGAACAGCAATACTTTGACTAATATACCCTTTGTTAAAAACATAAAACATGTCTTCTCATCATCCATGCCTCCAAGCTAGGGGTGTGCAAAACCCGAATAGTCAGAAATCCGAATCCGAACCGAAAATAAGGTGTTTTTGCAAAACTCGAATACCCCGAAGTCCGATAATCCGAAACCCGACATTTGGGAGGATATCCGGGTTCGGATTGGGTTTGATCGTTGGCCACCCAACCCGTCCGAATATATATATATATATATATATATATATATATATATCTAACTATTTTTTGAAAATCGTAAATTATAGTCTATTGAAATATTTTCTAAATTTTAAACTTGCTATCGATTTCATCAATCTTTCAATCGAATGTATTTATCCTAAAAAACGATTGAATTTATTTATAACATTTGCATTATATAATACCCGAACCCGACCGACATCAATCCGAAACCCGACCAACCCAAACCCGAAACAACCTAAAATCCGAAACTTAAAATTTGGGTTTTGATTTCCATATCCAAAATCCAATCGTGATAAATTAGTTTTATGTTTTTGATAATCCATTGCACTATGTATTAGTGATGTAATCTATGATTTTTCATCAGGGGTAAATTCGTCATTTAACCGGTCTAGTCCAGTTCTGTCATGTCTTGCCAAACGCTGGATAGTTGTCCTGTTCTGTTCCGTCCTGTCCTGTTCCATCTTGTTCTGTCCTGTCCTGTCTGCGTACCGAACGCACCCAAAATGTCATTACCGTATTATTCAGGTTTTAATTGACCCCTATTTTAGGGTGTTACAGGTTACCTCCATTTATAACGTCATATTGCCGATTTTTCGAATTTTAATTTTACCCTAAATTTTAGGATGTTACAGGAGCTTTATACCGGCTTAGTTTAGTTTTCATCTTGTTTTTAGGGAACCATAATAGCTACTATGATCCGGAAGAATTTGGCGTCGAAGTTCAAGCATTTGTTGAAGGAGGGTTTGGTGTATACCATGAAAAATATCGAGGTGGTTGCGAATTCTGGAGATTATAGGGTTGTTAATTCAAAGCTTAAAATTTTGTACTCTTTTAACAATAGTCAAGAAATAGTGGACAATGCACCTTTGTATTAATTTACATGGTTTATAAATAGAACCGTGTACACTTGTGTTGGAGGGGGTGGACTATTGTATTTTTTATGAGTAACCTTATAGTATTTGGAAACTATAACTCCTACCATGTGGGTCATTTTGATTTATTTATTAGCTTATGCTACTAGTAAAAGAAATATATATGTTTTCTGAATACCGCGCAACGCACGGTACAAACCCCTAGTTACTAATAATAATGAAATTACAAGGAAAGTAAATGAAAACTTAAAATTTTATTATCATTCCTCCTTACAATGAGTGGTTTTAGAAACCACTCTAGACACCCCATACCTCTAATTTCTTCTAATAGGAACCCTCCTTATATAGGAATTTTTCAAGTAACTTTCTTCGATCTTCCTCGATAAGATTATCTTTGTTCGTTGTCCACATGTTTCACCCAAGTTTTCCCTCTTTTCTTTTATCTCATCAGTTGCAATGATAAAAAAGCCAACTGGTTTGTCAAGTCTTTACAACCATGAAGATTTCCAAAGGAAAAAAAACTAACTCATTCCCGTCTTGATGTTGTAGCATGACTCTGAGTGTTATAAGATAATTTATAGTGTTGTTGATGCTATTGCCACTATTATTGTTATTGGATGCTATAACATCATGTTGCTTCATTAAATCCTCATTTTTTTAGCCCAAAAGTCACCAAAATAGACTATTTTCACTTCCAACCTCTAAAAGAATAGAGATGTAAACGAATGATGTTGTAGAATCAACATAAATTATACACATCAATCTCCACCAATAATCCTCAGAGTTTGGATTAGATTGGTCTTGCCCAACATATTGTAGTTTAATCTTACGAGTCATGAACATGCATCTTGGCCCATGTATCCTTATAATGACAAATGACATTGCAATAAGTTAATTCATACTCAGATCAAAATATCATTTTATGCATAACACTTTGAAACATATTGAAAACGTTTAGCATACCAAAACAATTTAAAAACAAGTGCAACATATAGGCATGCATAACTTCTTTTTAGATGCATTTAACATATACAAAATGTATTGATCATTAATGAACATATATCCTTTCATATATACATAAGCATAATGTATCACAAAACTCACATGTTTGCAAAAATTTGTTACCTGCTTCTGACTTAACATATGTACACAACAATACCCATTTGTTACCGTCCCTCACTTGGTGGAATGTTTATTCCAATTCTGTTGAGACCACTATTTTGGACAAGCTGACATAGACGACATTCAAAGAGAAATTGTTGGAAGAATATTGCAACGAGAGATCGATGGACCGGATTGAAGAAGAGTTCTGGAACTTGAAGAAAAGTAATTTTTCTGTGAATGAGTAAAATCGTCTATTCATGGACAAGTTGGGGTTGGTGGGAAATCTAGTCCCATGTAACACCCTGGATTTTCGTTTGTATCTTGGTATTCTTGTGTTTAAGCTTTTGTCGTTAGCACCGCGTTTGGTTTGAAGTTTGAGTTTGGATTTTGGAGGTTTCGGGCAAACCACAGTGATCTGCGTGAGTTGCACCGCGACTTGAGGTCGCGGCACAACCTGCGAAACCCTCTATTTGTTTGGGTTTTGTGTTAGCGGACGAGTTACGCCGCGATTAGAGGTCGCGGCATAACCCGCGAAATCCCCTGGCCGACTTAGGGGTGTTCAACCTAAATATCATGTTTGGGGGAAATATCTTTATTTACAAAATCTCAAATCTCTCTCTCTCTCTCTCTTCTTTAATCTAGTTCCTTGGTTTCTTTAGTTGCCATTTGTTGCTAGTGTTAAGTGCATCATCTAAGGTTTCGGTATAGAAGGCTTCATCTTCTCGAAGGGGTCGATATCTAGTTTTCGGGTTTTCTTCTAAAACCTATTTGGTGAGTTCCTACTACCATTTTCTAAACTTTATACATTTCAAAAGTTACATTTTGAACTCCTATATATCTCCATGGTTTTGGATCTAAGTTTACTACATTTTTGACATAACTTGAGTTTTGGGAGATTTTAGGGTTCCCGATCATTTTCGACTAAAATGATGGGTTCTATCTTATTTGAAGTAAAATGAGGTTTTACTTGCACATGTATGTGGATTATTTGAAAGAATGTATATAAACTCATTGTTATGATTTTCATTCTTACCAACAGTTAAACTTGAAAGAAAGCATTTTGTTTATAAAATGTTTTTATACCATATGACTATCTATGGTTGGTCACATATGTTATTGTGACAAGTCTGTACCATTACTAGTGGATTCCTAGGTTTTGAGTCGGCTTTTATTGGGATGTTTATTCCCTTTTTTGTAGCTATGGATGCCTTTGATCCTCGGGGGCCATTTGGTACGGTTATGTGAGATCAATTATCAGCCATGGGTCATAATGTAGTCCTAGTGAACGAGTATGGCTTGGTTTCCTCGGGGGCCCTCCCTCACATCTTAGTACGAACCTTGTTGTTCGTGGACATGGATTCCAAGTATTTATCTCACAACTCGGATTGTAGCCTACTTTTGTGTTCCGCTACAGTCCTTGGTAACTCGGGTATCCCCCATCATCGCAAGATGAATTTTCGGACCGAATGGTCCTTATGTGACAAAGATTTCAATTGTAAACTAAACTTTCTTGAAAAGGTTTCCTTTCGATACAATTGTTTATGTCTCTTGAAATTATAAACTTTATGTTCTCACTAGGCTTTAAGCCTAACATTTTTTTCTCAAATGATATGTATAACAGGTTCCCATTAGCGGTGGGTTGCCAAGGGCTTGTGTGGCGAGCTTGGTCTCGAGGATTTTTGAGATGTCTAGTATTTGATGATGGGCAATTGTATAAGTCCCATATTTTGGTGATTTTGGATTAACAACCGATGTAATCTAGATAGTTATGTTTAGATTAGTTTGTTGTTGAATTCAATATCCGTATTCAAGTTTTTGTAAAGGCTTAGTACATTTCCCATTTTTGGGAGGTTTATATCAAATGCAGATGTCTTATTGCCCAGTTTTCGAATTTTCAATTTACTCTGAATTTTAGGGTGTTACAAGTTGGTATCAGAGCTCTAGTTTAAGTGATCTAGGCATGAATGTAAGATGTCTAGACTTAGACTGAGTATGTTAAGCGTTGATTCATGAGTTGGGTAGAACTTCTAAGATGGGTTGGTCTTAGAGTCGACGGAAATTACAACTATCGAACGTTGTGGCGACGGTATTTAGAACCATTATGTATTGTATGTTCATAATCTCACTTAGCTAATGTTATTATGAGAATATTTATACGTGATTGTGCTTAAAGGTCCGTTACTATTACAATTGGTAACGTGGTAGTTCGTTTCTTTTCGTGCTTGTGTGGAAACCATTACTTAGGTATGGTGAATACACGTGGTCGTCCGTTAGGCGACAGAGATCTTTGCGATGTTAGTTCGCGCGAGCTGAATCCGGTGGTTAGAGTGCAAGCAGTCGTTCCTCCGGGCATGCCACCGATATTTACTGGGGAAGTAGAGCTGGGGCGAAGAGTAGATTTGGCATCCACCAGCCCCGTTATTCAAGTGGCAAACCCTCAAGCTAATATGATGGCCAGCGTCATGCAAATGGTGACGTTGGCCATGGAGAAACAACAAGAGTTTTTTTAGAAGATGTTGGAAGACCGGGACACGAGCCTCAGGAGGCATGAGGCAGTAGAGGAGAATGTGTTGGTTGGCTCTGGGGGCACCGGGAATAGGGTCAGATCTGAGGAGCAAAGGGTCATGGGTGCTCCGAAAAGTGGGAAGAGTTGTTCCTACAAGTCTTTTCTGGGTTGTGGACCACCAGAGTTCTCTGGTTCCGAAGACCCAGTTGCATGTGTTAAGTGGATCCGAGTGTGGTGATGACCAGAGGGTAAGATTCGGTACTCAACTGCTCAGAGATACGACACTGACGTGGTGGAATGTTATCCAGTCCACCCTCTCTCCTACTGTTTTGGCCCAACTGACTTGGGGCGAATTCAAGATAAAGATCTTGGAAGAATACTGCAATGAGAGGGCTATGGATCGGATCGAGGCAGAGTTCCGAGTGCTGGAGAAAGGGAATTTGACGGTGAGAGAGTATACCCGTCAATTCATGGAAAAGCTAGGGTTAGTGGGGCATGTGGCCTCAGCTGAGAAGGAGAAGATTAAGGCCTATGTGAAAGATCTACCGTCGGACATAATAACTATGGTCCGAAATTCGAAGGCTTCCAACCTTCGTGAAACGATTGAAGAGGCACAGTTTATGGAGGAGGTTTACGCGAGGGGTAAACCGGAAAAGGTGGTGGCGGTGGTTGAAAAGAGAAAATGGGAGAGCAGTTCAGTACCTCCCAAGAGAACCCGACCTTTTGTCGGAAACGAAGCTTCAGCAGTTATCAAGAAGCTAGGTGGTGCCAGAAGTGCAGAACCAAGCACCACGGTAACTGTAACACCACTTCCCAAACTTGCTTCAAGTGTGGTAAATCTGATCACATAACTCGTGACTGTCCGATCAGAGGGCTTGTTTGTTACGAGTGCAAGACACCGGGGCACATGAAGAGATATTTCCCGAAGCTCATGTCGGGTAGCACGTCGGTAAAGAACGAGAATCCATCTAGGGTTTTGGGCCGAGCTTTCCAGATGACGGCCGATGAGGCCAAGGCATCCGCTGATGTGGTATCGGGTACATTTCTTCTAAACTCCGTACCTGTTCGTGTTTTATTTGATACGAGTGCCAGTTTCTCTTTTATATCTGAGATGTTCCGTCAAAAGATTGTTATACCCACTACTAGTCTTGAGGATGCGTTAGTGGTTGAGATAACAGATGGTAGTCAAGTTCTGATCCGTGATGTTGTGAAGAAGTGTACTCTCGGAATCGAAGGGAGAGATTTCCCAATCGGTTTGTTGCCGATGTTAATCGGGGGTTTTGATGTTGTGGTCGACATGGATTGGTTAGCGAACAATCATGCCGAGTTTGTTTATTCCAAGAAATTAATTCGACTTCCCAATCCCAGTGGCGAAGTTGTTGTGATTTATGGTGAGAAGAGGAAGAGAGATGTGGCAATATTCACCATGACTAAAGCACGCAAGTGTTTGGTGAAAGGATGCTCGTCCTTCCTAGCCTACGTGATCGACGCCAATCTAGAGAAGTTAAAGCATGAAGATATGAAGATTGTGCGTGAGTTTCCAGACATCTTTCCGGACGACTTGCCCGGGTTACCACCCGATCGTCAAGTGGAGTTTCGGATTGATCTCGTACCGGGAGCGACTCCTGTTGCTAGAGCCCCTTACCAGTTAGCGCCAGCGGAGATGCAAGAGATGATGGCACAACTCCAAGAACTTTTGGAGAATGGTTTCGTAAGACCGAGCTCGTCGCCTTGGGGAGCTCCGGTCTTGTTTGTTAAAAAGAAGGATGGCACAATGAGAATGTGCATCGATTATCGTGAGCTGAACAAAGCAATAGTGAAGAACAAGTATCCACTTCCCAGGATTGACGACTTGTTCGATCAACTCCAAGGAGCGGGGTGTTTTTCCAAGATCGACTTACGTTGAATGCAAATTTACTTGAATCCGTTGTTTTTAGTGTTTGAACTTCAATAATGCTCTGTAACACCCCGAGTTTCGTTTGGTCGTTTGTGATGAAGAATTAAAGGATCAGGGTCTGCCTGCGCTGGTCTACAGGGCGCACGGGTCGTGCGCCCTCCTTCAGAAATTCCGCACGGGTCGTGTGCTAAGTCAGGGGTCGTGGCAGTAGGTTTCGCATGGGTCGTGCGTTCCTCCTTCAGCAAAATCGCACGGGTCGTGCGTTTCGTCAGGGGTTTCATCAAAGTGGGTTTAATGTGATTTCATTCCCAAAACTCATTCATTTTCTTATTTCATCTTTCAAGTCTCTCTCTCTCAAACCTCCTCCCTCCTCATTTACCCCTCTAGGGTTTCTCCAACCACCAATCATCCCATTTATTGCTTGAATCAAGTGTTCCATTCAAGGTTTCGAGTTTGAAGCTTCACCTCCATTGTCATCTTCTCCAAGAGGTCCAACCTAGCATTTTTGGGTTTTCTTCTAAAACCTACTTGGTGAGTTCCTACTATCATTTTACAAACTTTATACATATCAAAGGTTACATTTTTGAACTCCTATATATCTCTATGGTTTTGGATCTAAGTTTATGGCATTTTGACCTAACTTGAATTTTTGGGATATTTTAGGGTTCCTAATCATTTTCTTGAAATGTAAAGGGTTTGATCTTATTGAGAGTAAAATGGAGATTTACTTGCACATTTATGTGATTTACTTGAAAGAATGTATATAAACTCATTTTATGATTTTCATTCTTATCAGCAGTTAAACTTGAAAAAGGCATTTTTGGTTATAAATGTTTTCGGAAGCTATACATTTAGCTTTGGTTAGTCACACATGTTATTGTGACAAATTTAGACTATTACTAGTGGATCCCTAGGTTTTGAGTCGACTTATATTATTGGGATGTCTTTTCCCCATTTTGTAGCTATGGATGCATTTGATCCTCGGGGGCCTTTATGGTACGGTTATGTGAGACCGGTTACTAGCATGGATCAAATGTAGTCCTAGTGAACGAGTATGACTTGGTTTCCTCGGGGGACCTCTCTCACATCTTAGTACGTTCCGAAGTGTTCGTGGCCATGGATTCCAAGTATTTAGCTCACAACTCAGGTCGTGGCCTACTTTTGTGTTCCGTCACCACCCTTGGTAAATCGGGTATCCCCCGTCATCGCGAGATGAACTTTTGGACAGATTGTCCTTTACTGATAAAGATCTCCTCTTGTAAACTAAAAGTTTTGTAAAGATTTATCTATGTTACAAATGTTTCTATCTCTTGAATTCTATAAACTATATGTTCTCACTAGGCTTTAAGCCTAACACTTTTTTCTCAAATGATATGTATAACAAGTTCCCTTAGCGGTGGGGTGCCAAGGTCGTGAGTGACGAGCATGTCTTAGAGGCATTTTTGGAATGACTAGTAGTCAATGTTGGGCATTGTTTAAGTCCCGTCTTTTGGTGATTTTGGGTCGACAACCGATGTAATCTAGATAGATGTATTTAGATTAGTTTGTTGTTGATTTACATATTTATTCTCAGGTTTTTGTAAAGGTTTAGTACGTTACCCCTTTTTGGGAGGTTTATATAAATGCTAAGTCATATTGCCTATAATTTCGCAGTTTTATTTCACCTTGATTTTTAGGGTGTTACAAGTTGGTATCAGAGCACTAGTTTAAGTGAACTAGGCAAGAATGTAAGATGTCTAGGCTTAGACTGAGTATGTTAAGTATTGATTTGTGAGTTTGGGTAGAACTCCTAAGATGGGTTAGTCTTAGATTCGACAGAAGTTATGTTCGTCAAGCGTTATGACGGTGGTAACGAGAGCCCTTATGTGCTATATGTTCATAATCTCACTTAGCTAATGTTATTATGAGGATATTTTACGTAAGTGTACTTAGTTGCTAATGTCATGACAATTGGTTGACGTAGTAGTACGTTTCTTTTGTGTTTGTTCCGTTAACCTTTCTCTTACCTCTTTCTCGTGCTTGTGTGGCAGCCATTTCTCATTATGGTGAACACACTGTATGTCCCTGAATCTAGTTTCTAAACAAGATTAATCAAACAAGATACAAATATGAATCAATTACCTGTTTGATTTCACTTTCAATCTCAAGATTACACTTTCTCTCTCTACAATCTCTCTCTAACGAACTCTCTTTCTCTCTGATATTTCTCTCTCTAAAATACAACTGAATAATGCTTCAATTAAGTTCTCTCCTAATTACAAAGAAAAGAAAACTATTTATACCTATAACTAATTACAACAAGGAAACAAACAAATACAATACTTTGACTTTTATTACAAAAGACTTTGACTTTGATGAAATTTGACTTTCTCAGCTTTGACTTCTTGAACTTTGACCTTCAGTCTTCTTGATCTTGTATCCAACAGATTTATGCTCTAACAATCTCCCCCTTTGGATTCAAGATCATTGTTGAAAGATCTAGCAATTCAGTCTTCACTTTAAGCTCTCTCAAAACAATCTCTCCTTTTCTTTTGACTGTCTTCTTTCCAAAAATATCTTCAACGATGAACAATCTCCCCAAATCTTTCACACAACACTTTCAGACTTTGGAAAGAAATTATCTTCAGATTCAGCTCACCTTGCTTTAACAAATAATCTTCAAAGAAAATTTCCTCAAAACTTCAGAAATTCTTTGATTGTCCTCAAATCTTCCCTTTGAACTTTCTGACTTGAATATTTCAAAAAATCAATCTTCACAAAAACTTTATCAGATCTTGATATCATCTCTTCCAAAATTCAAAACTTTAACATTTCTTCATATCATCTCCCCCTTTTTGATGATTTGAACATCTATATCATCAAAACTTTTCGTCCAATAAATGTCTTTGACCATTCTGATCTGTCATACTGTGCCTCTGATTCGGTGATCCATAACCAAGTATTCATCTAGATCTTTGTAAATCCAGACAAAATAAGAATAGGTAACTCCTAAATCAACAGATGAATCAGTTAAAATGCCTGTCAGTAACACAAAGTCACTGTGTGTAACGAATACACAATATAAAGGAGCTTTTGTGATGTTCACTCCCCCAGGGCTTCCATCCAATCATCGAAATACTACAAAGGCAATTTCTATGAATGTTATGACAAAGAAACGAATTCTTTGTGTGTTCGTGCAAGTGTAGAAAGAATTAAGCACGATAATTGCTTTTATAATGCTCAACATTGTGTAAACCACTGAGACAACAGTAGATAAACACATACTCTAAGTGCATGATTGAAATGCAAAGGTGGGGCAGACTTCCTTCTTTTTCAATATCCAAATTTTCCAAATGAAAACCAGATAGATTATATGCTGCATCCCCAGAAAAATATGAAACATTTTCTTTTTGAGAAGAAAATGAGTGGTTGGTGGGGTTTAAGCAAGAGTTGGCATGGGCTATTTGCCTGTTTCAATAATGTTCACGAAAGAATTGTGAAACATTAGTAATGTGGCTGCCCGACTCAGAAAGTATTTGGTACAGAGTTTGATATTTACTCTGATCTCACACCCTCTTTCTTTTAATCATTAAGCTCACTACTAACCAATCTCTCATTTCCATTTTACCTCGTCACACCCACACTCATTTCTTTTTGACTCCTCACACTCAATCACTAAGGGATTAACTTCTTGGGTAGGAAACACTGGTTAACGTGAATCCATAGAAGTTTCAATTAAGTCCTAACACAAAGAACCCATAGTTCCTATAAAGCATATGTTGCTCAAATGGTTTAACTTTATCAGTTAAAGCTCAAATACAAATGTCAGATATTGATATGCTCAGAAAATATAATCATGAAGATATGAACATTTTTAAACATTGAAGTATTTTCAAACAAGTATATTGAAATGAATGAATATGAATGCAAAAGACTTGTTTGAAAATCTGACATTGTATAAAAATGATCAGAAATAAATGATATATCAATTAAGGCTTATGGTCAAGAATAATGGATATTTTCTATATGAATCAAAATACAAACATTCTTGAAATGACGTTTCGAAATGAAATATCGCTCAAAATTCTTTGAATACAAGCGGAGTGTCTTACCATCGAAGAAAAATTGTTTCAATTTTGAGACATGGTAAGAACATGTTGAACAAAGATTCAAACCGGTGTGTATGAATACTTGAAAGTATATAGAAAAGACAATACACAAGTATTTATCTTTGGATACACAGAGTTTATTTATCAATTAAGCACAAAAATAAAATGAAAACATTTAAAATCACACTTCCAATTCAGGAAATCTTTTTAAAGAATCGGGAAGTGGTTTAAACATTTAAAAATATGTTTTCTATACCTGAAAGTTGTCCTTCTTTCAGATATATTTGAGATTAAGATAAGAAATGTACCTTTTCGCGCAATCTTAATTCTCAGAAAGTCAAGCTGTAGTCATTTAGATATGATCTTGTCAGTTTCTCTCATCCTGCAAGTCTCAAAGTCTAGTAAAAAATTTATCCACAAAATTTATTCTAAAAGAAAATGACATAAAGCAATAAAACGATTAATGTACGAGTTCTGATTTGAAGTAATCAGAAATCATAGTCTTACTCCTTTTGACTTATAGGCTCCCCCTAAAATCATGCATCACAAAATATTTGTCAGTTAAAATGTATAATGCATAAATTAGTTTTGCTCCCCCTCAAATGAATGTAGATCATATAAAATCTTCTCTTACTCCCCCTGAGATCATGAGCAAACAATTAAAGTGCAGATATCTTTCAAAAAATAAAGATAAAGAAAATGATGAAAAATAACAATTCGTAACTTTAGTAGGTAACAACCGATTACGTCTTAAGATTTAACATACCAAGTTTAGAGACAAGAAAATTAAATCTCTTTTCATCTAAGGGTTTGGTAAATAAATCTGCAAGTTGATAATCTGTTTTTACAAAATAAAGTTCAATTGTTCCTTTTTCTACATTATCTTTTATAAAATGATACCTGACATCAATGTGTTTGGTTTTCGTATGCTGGACAGGATTAGCAGATATGGCAATCGTACTCTTCGAGTCACAGTATATTGGAATTTTATCAAATTTGAATCCATAGTCTCGTAGCTGGGTTCGCATCCACAAGACTTGAGAGCAGCAACTGGCAGCAGCTACGTACTCTGCTTCAGCAGTCGATGTGGAAACGTATAATTGTTTCTTTGAAGCCCAGCTAACGAGCTTGTCTCCAAGAAATTGAACGTGACCAGAAGTACTCTTTCTGTCCAACATGCAACCTGCATGATCTGCATCTGAATATGCAGTCAGTTGAAACCCAATATCTTTAGGATACCACAAACCAAGGTCTGCAGTGCCTTTCAGATATCTAAAGATCCATTTGACAGCGGCCAAATGGGATTCTTTGGGAGCAGCTTGATATCTAGAACATAAACATGTTGAAAACATAATATCTGGTCTACTAGATGTAAGATACATTAACGATCCTATCATACCTCTATAATTCCTAACATCAACACTTTTACCCGAAGGATCAGTGTTAATCTTAGTACCTGGTGCCATCGGGGTTCCAATTGGTTTACAATTTTCCATTTTGTACTTCCGAAGAATATCCAAAATGTACTTCGATTAATTAATAAAAATCCCCGTAGAAAACTGTTTAACTTGTAGTCCGAGAAAGAAATTCATCTCTCTCATCATACTCATTTGAAAACGTGACACCATGAGGTTAGAAAAGTTTTTGTAATATTTTGGATTAGTAGAACCAAATATTATATCATCAACATAAATCTGAATAAGAATAATATCAGCTTTTTCCTTCTTTATGAATAAAGTGGTATCAATCTTACCTTTGGAGAAACCAGACTTGACCAAGAATTTGGATAAAACGTCATACCATGCTCGAGGGGCTTGTTTTAATCCATAAAGGGCTTTGTCCAAGATGTAAACATGATTTGGCTTATCTGGATTGACAAACCCTTCTGGTTGAGACACATACACTTCCTCCTTAAGAATGCCATTCAGAAAGGCTGTTTTCACATCCATCTGATAGACTGTGAAATTCTTATGAGCCGCTAATGCTAGAAACATGCGGATTGCTTCTATACGAGCTACTGGAGCATACGTCTCATCATAATCAATGCCTTCCTCTTGCCGGTAGCCTTTGGCAACAAGTCTAGCTTTGTTTCTTATGACGATACCATCTTCATCCTTTTTATTCTTGAATACCCATTTAGTGTCGATCACGGTTTTACCTTCTGGCTTAGGAACAAGTCTCCAAACCTTTAGGGCTTCAAACTGATTGATCTCTTCTTGCATTGCAGATACCCAGTCCGAATCAGCAAGAGCCTCAGATACTCGTGTTGGGTCAATCTTGCTGAGGAATGAGTCATGCATACATTGGTTAAGTGTCGCTGACCTAGTCTGTACAGGCTTGTTGAGATCTCCAATTACTTGATGTAATGGATGCTCTTTGGTCCAGCGATGCTCATGAGGGAGTGGAGTAGATATTGATTGAATTTGATCATCATCTAGAAATCCACTTTCAGAATCTTCTGTTTGAATAACAGGAGGAGGGTTCTCAGTTGAAGTTTCATGTGCAGAAGTATCAGTTGGAACAACAGAATAAGGCTGTTGAGTTGACAGTGTATTACACCCAACTGAAACTATTACTTCTGGCTCAGCATTTGCTTGTACATCTTCAATTGTAGGAGTAACAGTAGGAATGTGAGTTTCTGACTGAACGGGGGATTCTTGTTCAGTTATGACTTCTGAAGTGACTGGATAATTGCAACTTGTGTCTTCAGACCTGTCAGTCAAAGCAAATTTAGATACATTAGAACCTAGAAACTCATCATAAAAGAATTCAAATAACAAATCTAAATCAGTTAAATGTGAAGTAGAAGTAGAAGTAGAAGCGTTATTCGAATTTATCGTTGTAGAAACGGGTTCTGGACTGATCTGCCCAGAAGCTAATACTCCAGTAATAACGGGTTCTGAACTGATATGATCAGAAGCCATATCTTCATTAAATGTGACATTAACGCTCTCAACAACTGATTTTGACTTCTTCAGATAAACACGATATGCTGCAGATGTTGAAGAATAACCGATAAAGATGCCTTCGTCCGCCTTAGCACTGAATTTATTCAGACTCGCTCTGTCATTAAGCACAAAACATTTACACCCAAATACGTGAAAATATTTGATAGTTGGTGTTATGTTGTTGATCAACTCATATGGAGTCTTTTGAAACCAGTATCATGGAACGATTTTGAGTATGGCATGCAGTCGACACAGCTTCTGCCCACAAGAATAGAGGTAAGTCCGATTGGCTAAGCATAGTCCGAGCGGCCTCGACTAGCGTTCGATTTCGCCTTTCGACTACTCCATTTTGTTCAGGCGTTCTAGCAGCAGAATATTGATGTGAAATCCCAACTGATTCGAGATATTCATCAACAATCTTGTTCTTGAATTCTGTGCCATTATCAGTTAGAAGAAACTTGACTTGTCGCTGCATTTTCACCTGGGTCGTATTTAAGAAAGTAATGAGAACTTCGGACGTCTCATCTTTTGATCGAAGAAATTTGACCCACGTGTATCTTGAGTAATCGTCCACAATAACCAACACGTATTTCTTTCCACCCAAACTCTGAGTTCTCATTGGACCACACAAATCCATATGTAACAATTCTAACGGAGAACTAGTGCTCGGTTCAGGCTTCGGTTTATGTGCGGCTCTCTTCATCTTACCCTTCTCACATGCAGCACATAAGTGTTCTCGTTCATATTTCAGCTCAAGAAGTCCTTTTACCAATTTCCCACGAACCAGCTTGTTGATGTAACGAAAGTTCAAGTGAGATAAACGTCTGTGCCAGAGCCAACTTTGTTGCGTTGAAGCTTTTGTCATCAAGCATACTTGATTATCAATCTGAACTTTGGACAGATTGATGGTATAGAGGTTTGTCTTTCGATATCCACCTAAGAATTCTGTGTCGTCTTTAGTACGAACTGAGCAACTCTTAGACTTGAAGTTGACCTCTAACCCTTTATCGCAAAATTGATCAATGCTGAATAAGTTGTGCCCCAAGCCTTCGACATAACTCACCTTACTTATCGTTATGTTGTCTTGAATGATGTCACCATATCCTAAAATAGGTGAAAGCTGATCGTTCCCAAATCTGACATTTTTACTGAATTTCTCTGTATAGTTAGACAATAAAGCTTTTTGCCCAGTCATATGCTTGGAACATCCACTATCCAAGTACCACATATGCCGGGTCTGCAAGAGAAATCAGGCAACAATAGATTTAGGTACCCATTTAAAAACGGGTCCTAACAGTTTAGCACAAGATTTTGGTATCCATTTAAATATGGATCCTCCTTTTCTTTGAAAAACATTTGATCTCGAAGAATTAACATGATAAGATCCATACCAATCAGAAGAATTATGAGAATAAGCAAAATCATTTCTCTTATAAGGATAAGATGTAGTAGTAATAGGAGACAATTGAATCAATTGCTTTATTGAATATCTCTTGTAAGAAGTTACAAGGTTTTGATTATTAGAAGCAATTTGATCAATCACATCAGTATCACTACTCACTGATCTATTACAAGTATTATCAGAAACTGATTCCACTATCTCATCCTCCTTCCGTTTTGGTCTCCATTCGGATTGAGCTTTCAACTTTTTCTTCCTTAAATCTGAAACATAAGATATAGATTTATTAGGAAAAGCAGATTTCTGAGACTGAATATTCTTTCGTGTACCAGTGTATCTCTGTTTCTGTAATCGCTGTTTCTTATGTTTCTTACCTTGAGCATAGTAATCAGCAGTTACAGAAACTGATTCACCAACCTTAGTTGATGATTCAACAATATGAACATCACTTGGTAACACTCTTTTATTTTTAAGACAAGTAGAATGATCAGGAAGTGTAGAATTGACATCAAACATATCAAATTCTTCCATGCACCCATCATCAGAATTTAGAAAATCATTTGCAGACTCAAATAAGTCATCAGAATTATCAGATGAAGATTGAGATGCCTTAGAAACTGTAGAACACTTTGTAGATTTAGTTTGAAAAACAGTGTTCTTTATAACTGTAGAAAATACATTTTGTTGTATATCAGCCAAAAGTTTTTCATCAGATAAAACATTTTCAAGCTCGACTATTTTGCTTTCAAGAATAGATGTAGGAACATAAACCTTTGCAATCACAGGTTTTGCCTTCATCTCAGAAGAGGAATAACTAACAAAATAGTCAGTTGAAAGAACTTTTGGTGTTTTTGAAAGATAACTATCATTTAACTTTTCATAGTTAAACGGTAGTTGCATTTTCTTTTTATTCTTTCTATTTTCAGTTTCTTGGTCCTCAACTTCTTCTGACAATTTGGTAACAAATTTGGGTTTTAAATGAGTATGTTTATCAGCACAAGCAAGAAAATCATAGTTATAAAGTGCCGACTGTTTTTTGATAGCTTTCTTAAGATAATGGGGGTTTTCAAAACCAAGTCCCCATTTCTCTTTGACATCAGCCTCTTCATTAGGTGCATTGAGAAAAATGGTATGATCTGTTTGACCTCTCGCATAAAGTTTTGCTTCCAGACCATTTACCTTCTTATTCAAATTCTTATTTTCAACCTGCAATTTATAAACAGTTAGTGCAGATTCATTTTTCTCAAACTCATATTTAGACACTTTACCTTCAAACTCAGAAATCCTCTTTTCAAAACAATCTACTATAGATTTAGAATCAAAATCAGACTTGCGTAAAGAATCAATCAGATCTTTGTTTGAAATAACAAACGTATTAAGCTCAAAGATCTTCTTGTTCTTTTTAGCAACTTTTTCTTTTTCCTTTTTCAGATTATTTTGTAAATTTTGTAGCTCAACCACCATGGTTTCCATTTTGGTAATAAAATCTTTTTCAGATAAGTTTAATACCTCATTAACTGCCTCATCATCTGACTCGTCATCCTTTACTTCTTTGCCCATGAGACAGATATGAGTTGTTTCTTCTTTCACTTCTTCTTCTCCTTCTGAGTAATCCAGCCAAAACTCATCTTTAGCCATTAGAGCAACACCCGTTTCTTGCTGTCTTGCCAAAAGCAACTTGTTCTGATAGTACTGAGAGTTGCGAACTTTCGGCTTTCGACAATCTTTTGCAAAATGACCCATCTTGCCGCAATTATAGCATTTGATGGAATCTGTTGCTGGCTTCTCGGCAACTGTGTAGTCATTCACGAACTTCTTCTTCTCATCCGGTTTCTTCTCCACATATCTATCCTCTTCATACCTCTTTCCTTCCACTTTCTGTCGATGCTCGTGGTTCTTTGAACTAGATGAAGAATACCTTTGAGAATTTGATCCCGACTTCTTGTAAAATTTCTTCTGGAATGCACGGGTCAACAATATCATGGCTTGTTTCAGACTTTCGCCATCATCACTATCTGTAATTGAATCTGACTCAGAACTGGTAAGAACTATCTTCTTTTTCTTCTCTTTCTTTTCTCTCTTTTCTTTCTTTTCTTTCTTCTTCTCTCCAGCTACTAAGGCAATAGGACCAGGAACTTGTGCTACCTTCTTCTTCTCAGCTCTTTTCTCTTCAACCTCTTCCTCATTCTGACTCAAGGTCTCAAATACCTCATGTAGTGGTATTTCATTCAAATCCTTCATCTGTTTCATCCTTCTTGTATGCTTTTTCCATTCCGGACGTAGGATACTCAGAAATTTGACATTGTTTTCCAACTGCTTCTTTTTGACTTTATTCTTTGTCAGCTCATTCAGAAGCAATACAAACCTCTCATATGTATCTTCCAGACTCTCATTCTCCTTAGCTTTGAATTCCTCATAACTATTGATGCGGTTTGCCACTTTCATCTGATTTCCAACCTTGGATCCCATCATCATCTTTTGCAATTGATCCCACATCTTCTTAGCATTTGCTTTATAACTATCAATCTTGATGTAGATCTCATTCGGAATGCTTTGAAGAAGTAATGATCTCGCTTGTTTATCTGCTTTGTATCGGCTTTTCTGTTCTTCAGAATATTGAGAAATATCCACTGTCACTGTTTTCATCTTTTGCTCTCTTTCCTCAGTCCCATCTTCACTATCAGAAGAATCAACATCAGGTACTTGAACTGTTATTGGAGCCATTGGACCTTCGGTGATAGACAGAAGAATATTCTCTCCATTTGAATGCCGATCTATGAAATCCAAGAATCTGTCCTTCCATTGTTCATACTCGCCTTTGAATAGAACTGGAGGCTTAACATCAGTACCAATCGAAAGTGCATCTTTGGATGTCATCTTGTTTAAACCTGTTTGAAAAATATATGCAATAAGAAACTAGAAACTGATCGTTAGTCCAAATGAAACAATCAAGAAAATACAGAAAACTTGAAATATAAAATCAGAAATTTTTATGACAATCAGAAATATGTCCCCCTTCGCAGACTTAGCACGGAGGTCCCGCTACCCGGTTAGCGGGTGGGGTCAAGGGGCAGACCCCTAGAGAAAAAAATTTCACTATTAAAGGGCATATTATAGTTTTGAAAAATTTGTCTAAGTCCTCCACACTTTGCGCTTCAAGTGGGAAATGCAAATCTTGACTTTGCGTGTCATACGGGGAACGCAAACCAATACTTTGCGGTTCATGTGGGAAACGCAAACCATTACTTTGCGGTTCAAGAAGGAAACGCAAACCACTACATTGCGGTTCAAGAAGGAAACGCAAACCACTACTTTGCGGTTCAAGAAGGAAACGCAAACCACTACTTCTCTGATCAACCAATCACTTTGCGTTTCTAGATATACTTCTTCTTTGCGTTTGACAATTTTGCGTTTATCACTTTGCGTTTATCACTTTGCGTTTATCACTTTGCGTTTATCACTTTGTGTTTATCACTTTGCGTTTGTCATGAACTTTGCGTGTCAACGGTACATAAACGATAAACTTTGCGTTTCACATTACAAACGCAACCCAACTTTGCGTTTGTAGTTACACTCGCAAAACTCGCTTCTCGGTTGTTGATGAAAAACGCAAATATCACTTTGCGTGTCTCGTTGAATACACCCGCAAACTTTGAATGACCCGCAAACCTCTGAAGAACTTACTCAAAACTTGATGAATGACCCGCAAACCTGTTTGAATGAAACGCAAACTTGAAGAACACCCGCAAACCTCTAAAACCGAACAAAATCACACCAAAAACTCATTTAAACCTAGAAATACAACTCTATACTTCTACAATTCACACGTCTAACTAATTCGAACACAAAACTAACATTGATTTTCGATCAAATACACAAAAATTGAAAAATTGATACAAATACAGTGTCAAGAACTCGTGAACACAAAAACCACAAAAATTCGAAAATTCGAATTGATTACAGTGCAATTGATAAATCTTTCTATACAAACTCGATCGATTTCACTTTCCTAATAAAACCTAATCGATTACAACTCCAAAAACTCACTAAAACTCAAAATCAAATCTGAACATCGAAGAACACAGATACGAACATTCTGAATTTTCTTGAATTTTCGATTTGAACCTGGTCTGATACCAATTGTGTGTCCCTGAATCTAGTTTCTAAACAAGATTAATCAAACAAGATACAAATATGAATCAATTACCTGTTTGATTTCACTTTCAATCTCAAGATTACACTTTCTCTCTCTACAGTCTCTCTCTAACGAACTCCCTTTCTCTCTGATATTTCTCTCTCTAAAATACAACTGAATAATGCTTCAATTAAGTTCTCTCCTAATTACAAAGAAAAGAAAACTATTTATACCTATAACTAATTACAACAAGGAAACAAACAAATACAATACTTTGACTTTTATTACAAAAGACTTTGACTTTGATGAAATTTGACTTTCTCAGCTTTGACTTCTTGAACTTTGACCTTCAGTCTTCTTGATCTTGTATCCAATAGATTTATGCTCTAACACACACGCAGTCGTCAGTTAGACGTCGAAGACCTTCACGACGATAGTTCGCCAGAACGGAACCAGGTGGTCAGAGTACCGGCGGTTGTTCCTCCCGGTATGCCACCAATATTTACTGGGGAGGTGGAGCAGGTACCTCGGGTGGAGTTGCCATCCACCAACCCAGTTGTGCAAGTGGCGAACCCGCAAACCGACATGATGGCCAACATCATGCAGATGGTATCGACGGCTATGGAGAAGCAGCAAGAGGCGTTCATGAAGGTGTTAGAGGACCATGAAGCTAGTCTCAAGAGAAATGAGACGGTCGCGGAGAATGTTGTTGTTCTTGGTTCAGGCGGCGCAGACAATGGGGTTAGAACTGAAGAACACAGAGTGGTTGGTGCTCCAAGGGGTGGGAAGAGTTGCTCGTATAAATCCTTTTTGGGGTGCGGGCCGCCAGAATTCTCCGGTTCTGACGACCCCATTTTGTGCGTGAAGTGGATTAGGGCCGTCGAGCAAGCTTTAGGCTCCGCCGAATGTGGTGACGATCAGAGGGTGCGGTTTGGCACTCAGTTGTTGAGAGATGCGACACTCATTTGGTGGGATGTTACTCAGTCCACTCTCTCTCTCCTACCGTCCTGGCTCAATTGTCTTGGGCCGAGTTCAAAAGGAAGCTCATGGAAGAATTCTGCAGCGAAAGATCGATGGACCGCATCGAAAAAGAGTTTCGGTCCCTAGTGAAGGGAAGCTTGATGGTGAGGGAGTACACCCGTCAATTCATGGAGAAGCTGAGGTTGGTGGGGCATGTAGCCCCAACGGAGAAAGATAAGATGAAGGCTTATCTTAATGGCCTGCCAACGGACTTGCTGTCTATGGTCCACAATTCTAAGGCCCCCAATCTTCGTGAAATGGTTGAGGAAACTCAATTCATGGAGGAACTGTTCGCAAGAAGCAAGCCCGAGAAAGCTGTGGTGATCCCTGAGAAGAGAAAATGGGAGAGCAATTCCGCTCCCCCTAAGAGGACTCGACCTTTTGTCGGGAACCGAAACTTCAACAACACCAACCAAGAGGCTAAGTGGTGTCGGAGGTGCCAGTTCAAGCACCATGGTAACTGTAACTCTACTCCACGATTTTGCGGCAAGTGTGGTAAGAATGATCACATCACCTGCGACTGTTCTATCGAGGGGATGGTCTGCTTCGAGTGCAAGGCACCGGGGCACATGAAGAGAGATTGCCCGAAGCTCAAGTCGGGTAGCGCACCAGAAAAGAGAGTGAACCCATCTAGGGTTCCGGGTTGAGATTTTCAGATGACGACCGATGAGGCCAAGGCATCTGTCGATGTGGTATCGGGTACATTTCTTCTAAACTCCGTACCTGTTCGTGTGCTGTTTGATTCTGGTGCCGGTTTCTCGTTTATATTTGAGTTATTTCGTCGAAAGATTGCCATGCCCACTACTAGTCTAGAGGATGCGTTAGTGGTAGAAATAGCAAATGGTAGTCAAGTTTTGATCCGTAATGTTTTGAAGAAATGTACTCTCGGTATCGAAGGGAGAGAATTCCCAATTGATTTGATGTCGATGATTATCGGAGGTTTTGATGTGGTGGTCGGCATGGATTGGTTAGCGAACAATCATGCCGAGATCGTATGTTCCAAGAAGTTAATTCGACTTCCCAATCATTGTGGCAAGGTCGTTGTCATCTATGGTGAGAAGAGGAAAGGTGAAGTGGGGTTAATCACAATGGCAAAGGCACGCAAGTGCTTGGGGAAAGGATGCTCGTCTTTCCTAGCCTACGTGATT
The DNA here is from genome assembly GCA_023525745.1 of Arctium lappa. Lineage (NCBI taxonomy): Eukaryota > Viridiplantae > Streptophyta > Magnoliopsida > Asterales > Asteraceae > Arctium > Arctium lappa. Next base: position 37,643,158 of record CM042063.1, on the reverse strand, counting down.
GACGCCAAGTTTGAGAAGTTAAAGCTTGAAGATGTGAAGATAGTGCGGGAGTATCCCGATGTCTTTCCGGACGACTTGCCCGGGCTATCACCCGAGCGGCAAGTGGAGTTTCGAATTGATCTCGTACCGGGAGCGGCTCCTATTGCTAGATCTCCTTATCGTTTGGCGCCATCGGAGATGCAAGAGATGATGGCACAACTCCAAGAGCTTTTGGAGAAGGGTTTCATAAGACCAAGCTCGTCGCCTTGGGGAGCTCCGGTCTTGTTTGTCAAGAAGAAGGATGGCACAATGAGAATGTGCATCGACTATCGTGAGTTGAACAAAGCAACAGTGAAGAACAAGTATCCGCTTCCAAGGATAGACGACTTGTTCGATCAACTCCAAGGAGCGGGATGCTTTTCTAAGATCGACTTACGATCGGGTTATCACCAGGTGAAGGTGAGGGAAGAAGACGTTCCGAAGACCGCTTTTAGAACGCGTTATGGCCATTACGAGTTTCTTGTGATGCCTTTCGGCCTAACTAACGTACCGGCGGTGTTTATGGACTTAATGAACAGGGTGTACCGACCTTTTCTCGACAAGTCGGTCATCATATTCATTGATGACATACTCGTGTACTCCAAGAGCAAATTAGAGCACGAGAAACACCTTCGCGAAGTTCTAGAAATGTTGAGGGAAGAGAGATTGTACGCCAAGTTCTCAAAATGCGACTTTTGGCTTGATGAGGTACAATTTTTGGGTCACATTGTCACTCGAGACGGGGTGAAAGTGGACCCCTCCAAGATTGAAGCCATGATGAATTGGGAGCCTCCTAAGAGTCCGTCCGAAATCCGAAGTTTCTTGGGTTTGGCGGGTTACTACCGAAGATTTATTCAAGACTTCTCGAAAATCGCTTCTTCCTTGACGGCTTTAACTCGGAATAATGTGAAGTTTGAGTGGACCGAAACGCAAGAGAAGGCGTTCCGGATTCTGCAAAGGAAGTTGTGCGAAGCTCCAATATTGGCGTTGCCCGATGGGTCGGAAGACTTCGTGGTCTATAGCGACGCTTCGAAGATGGGTTTGGGTTGTGTGTTAATGCAAAGAGGAAAAGTGATCGTTTACGCCTCAAGAAAACTTAAAATTCACGAAAAGAATTACCCTACCCATGATCTGGAGTTAGCGGCAGTGGTGTTTGCCTTGAAGCTTTGGCGACACTACCTCTATGGCACGAAATGTACCCTCTTCACAGATCACAAGAGCCTAAAGTATGTCTTTGATAAAAAAGAGTTGAATATGAGGCAAAGACGGTGGCTCGAGTTGCTCAAAGATTACGATTGTGAATTGCTTTACCATCCCGGTAAGGCGAATGTGGTGGCCGATGCGCTAAGTCGGAAGGACTATAGCGGAAGTATTCGGGTTATCCATTCGAGAATCGAGTTAGTGTCTAGTCTTGTTGATAAGATCAAGACGTCGCAGGTTGAAGCATTGTTGGAAGAGAACCTCAAGGATGAAGTCATGACAAAACAACGGTTGCTCCTAACGGAAGATAGCCGTGGAGTCAAACTGTTCAGTGGTCGTGTGAGGGTGCCCAAGATTGGGGGCAATCGGGAGCTACTTCTTGAAGATGCCCATAAGTCCAAGTATTCCATTCATCCGGGAAGTACAAAGATGTACCGGGACTTGAAGTTGCATTATTGGTGGCCGGTGATGAAGCTAGATGTGGCACATTACGTAGAGCGATGTGTGACGTGTTTACAAGTGAAGGCTGAACACCAACGACCGTATGGGAGTCTTCAGTCCTTAGAGATTCCTGAATGGAAGTGGGAGCATATTACCATGGACTTCGTGACAAATTTGCCTAAAACTCTTCGAGGTCACGATACCATTTGGGTAATAGTCGATAGATTGACAAAGAGCGCTCACTTTCTAGCCATGCACGAGACCTTACCGATGGACAAGTTAGCAAAACTGTACATTGATGAAGTGGTCTCAAGGCATGGTGTACCATTGTCGATCGTATCGGATCGTGATAGTCGATTCACTTCGAGTTTTTGGGATGGTTTTCAGAAATAGCTAGGTACACGAGTGAAGTTGAGTACGGCTTACCATCCACAAACCGACGGGCAAAGCGAGAGAACGATTCAAACATTAGAAGACATTTTGAGGTCTTGTGTCATCGATTTCGAGGGTAGTTGGGACTCTCACCTACCTTTGGTGGAATTTTCTTACAACAATAGCTACCACTCGAGTATTGGGATGGCACCGTTTGAGGCGTTGTATGGGTGAAAGTGTCGAACTTCCGTGTGTTGGCTTGAAGCGGGAGAGAAGCAATTTTCCGGACCCGAAATCGTGCAAGAGACAGCCGATAAGCTCAAGGGCTTTCGTGAAAGATTGAAAGCGGCTCAAGATCGTCAAAAGAGCTATGCCGATAAGAAGAGGCGGCCGATGGAGTTCCAAGTGGGCGACCGTGTGATGCTTAAGGTGTCGCCATGGAAGGGCATTATTAGGTTCGGAAAGCGTGGGAAGTTGAGTCCCCGTTTCCTCGGACCTTTTAAGGTGCTTAAGCGGGTGGGTTTGCAAGCCTACCAATTGGAACTACCGCTGGAGTTGAGCAGAATCCACAACACATTTCATATTTGTTACCTGCGGAAGTGTTTGGCGGTTGAAGAAAGCGTCATTCCCCTCTCCGAGTTGAGAGTGGACGAGGGTAATCGATGTGTGGAAGAACCCGACACGATCTTAGAGAGAAAATCTAAGAAATTGCGTCACAAGGAAGTCACTTTGGTCAAAGTGCAGTGGAAGCATCATCGGGGAGCCAATGTGACGTGGGAAGCCGAGGAGGATATGAAGCAAAGATATCCTCATCTCTTCGAGTAGTTGGGATTTCGGGGACGAAATCATTCCCATGTTGGGGAGGATTGTAACACCCCGAATTTCGTTTGGTCATTTGTGATGAAGAATTAAAGAAATTCAGAAATTCCGCATGGGTCGTGCGCTAAGTCAGGGGCCGCGGCAGTAGGTTTCGCACGGGTCGTGCGTTCCTCCTTCAGCAAAATCGCACGGGTCGTGCGTTTCGTCAGGGGTTTCAACAAAGTGGGTTTAATGTGATTTCATTCCCAAAACTCATTCATTTTCTTATTTCATCTTTCAAGTCTCTCTCTCTCTCTCAAACCTCCTCCCTCCTCATTTACTCCTCTAGGGTTTCTCCAACCACCAATCATCCCATTTATTGCTTGAATCAAGTGTTCCATTCAAGGTTTCGAGTTTGAAGCTTCACCTCCATTGTCATCTTCTCCAAGAGGTCCAACCTAGCATTTTGGGGTTTTCTTCTAAAACCTACTTGGTGAGTTCCTACTATCATTTTACAAACTTTATACATATCAAAGGTTACATTTTTGAACTCCTATATATCTCTATGGTTTTGGATCTAAGTTTATGGCATTTTGACCTAACTTGAGTTTTTGGGATATTTTAGGGTTCCTAATCATTTTCTTGAAATGTGAAGGGTTTGACCTTATTGAGAGTAAAATGGAGATTTACTTGCACATTTATGTGATTTACTTGAAAGAATGTATATAAACTCATTTTATGATTTTCATTCTTATCAGCAGTTAAACTTGAAAAAGGCATTTTTGGTTATAAATGTTTTCGGAAGCTATACATTTAGCTTTGGTTAGTCACACGTGTTATTGTGACAAATTTAGACTATTACTAGTGGATCCCTAGGTTTTGAGTCGACTTATATTATTGGGATGTCTTTTCCCCATTTTGTAGCTATGGATGCATTTGATCCTCGGGGGCCTTTATGGTACGGTTATGTGAGATCGGTTACTAGTCATGGATCAAATGTAGTCCTAGTGAACGAGTATGACTTGGTTTACTCGGGGGACCTCTCTCACATCTTAGTACGTTCCGAAGTGTTCGTGGCCATGGATTCCAAGTATTTAGCTCACAACTCGGGTCGTGGCCTACTTTTGTGTTCCGTCACCACCCTTGGTAAATCGGGTATCCCCCGTCATCGCGAGATGAACTTTTGGACAGATTGTCCTTTACTGATAAAGATCTCCTCTTGTAAACTAAAAGTTTTGTAAAGATTTATCTATGTTACAAATGTTTATATCTCTTGAATTCTATAAACTGTATGTTCTTACTAGGCTTTAAGCCTAACACTTTTTTCTCAAATGATATGTATAACAGGTTCCCTTAGCGGTGGGGTGCCAAGGTCGTGAGTGACGAGCATGTTTTAGAGGCATTTTTGGAATGACTAGTAGTCAATGTTGGGCATTGTTTAAGTCCCGTCTTTTGGTGATTTTGGGTCGACAACCGATGTAATCTAGATAGATGTATTTAGATTAGTTTGTTGTTGATTTCCATATTTATTCTCAGGTTTTTGTAAAGGTTTAGTACGTTACCCCTTTTTGGGAGGTTTATACCAAATGCTAAGTCATATTGCCTATAATTCTGCAGTTTTATTTCACCTTGATTTTTAGGGTGTTACATGCTCATTTGCTTTGATTCTCTTGTTGATTTCATTAACCTCCTTTTTTTCACGTATTTTTTTCTAAGACTATAGAGTATTGCAATAATGTTATTACTCGCCCACTAGACCACTAATACAAATTATTGATGTCTTCCCTAGTTGCCTCTTCTTCTTGTGTAACATCTGGATTTTCGGTATGTTTATTTTGAGATCCATATTTATTTTTCGACCCTAGAATACTTGTATGTATTTTGAGTTGGTTAATGTTTTGGGTGAGAAGTAAGTTTAATAAATTTTCTAGAGAACTTTCACGCCTGGGGCATATTTTTCATGCCCGGGGAGTCGCCCTTCACGGTCGGGGAAAAATTTTCATGTTCGGGGAGTTTGGGCAGAAAATTGGAGCTAGAGGTGTTTCCTTTAAATACGATTTTCCTTCCATTGTTACCTCATTTTTCATCTCCTAACCCATTTCTCTCTCAATCAACCTTGGTCCAAGCATCTCCATTTCACCCGATCGATTTCTTCAAGAGTTTTTGCGAGATCAAGAGCTAGGTATTATGATTAAAGCTTCTCACCATCTTCATCTTCTCCATTTGTTCTCATACTTACCTCCTAGATTCTTCATTTGAACTTGATTAAAAGACTTGAAAATGTTTCTATTTCTCATATCCAAGCATTTAAGAGCTTTCAAACATCAAGATTTCAAGTTTATCCAAAATTCAAAGTTCATCTTCCCCAATCTCCATTTCCATCATTGTTGGCCTAGTTTTTGGGTTTCTTATTAAAAATGAATTGTAAGTCCATCTTAACCTTCTAAACCTTTATTCTTGTTAAAACCTTTCATTTTAATCTTCTAGAGCATTTATTTTGAGGTATCATCCATGTTTTAAAGTTTTGACCAATTTTTGGTATTTTGGATGATTAGAGGATTTGACTAAGGTTTGTTATTAATATGAGTTTGTGGTTACTTTTGTTACATCTCTAGGCTTTGGTTGTGACCCATATAAAGTTTCAAGAGGTGGGTGTTGATGGATCTAAAGCCTTCACTATTTTGGAAGCTAGGGATGGATTTGGAACCTAGTTTTAACCTAACCTAGCAAGGTGAGTTCAAGTTTCTTTGTGAAAACTATGTACATCCAAAAAATGCTTATTTTGGAGTCTTAAGATGTTCTCTTGATGTTCATCAAGTGTATTGTTCATTTTATGACATTTGCATTTTGGTTACTTTTGGTCTTATAAATCTTGTTAAATGTCACATTTGGGATTTTGGATATATTAGTAAATGAATTATAAGAATGCGCCTTTTGTGGGTTTACCATATAAATGAACATTATTTGGTGGAAACACGCTTTTAGTGTATTAGGTTTTATAAACTACTTAGAAAATGCATACTTTCTTTTTATGAAGCATTTTGGAAATATAAATAGTATGAGTTCATTTTGAGGATGCAAATGATAAGCCTTTGGGTCAATCATATTCATATATTTAGATCATGTGTTTTCACAAACATGATTTAAGTATGTGTTATCGCTTTTGTCTACTTTTACTGAATAGTCAAATTGAGTTGTTGAGCTTTTGGCTCGGTTTTGATTTGGGGGAGTATTAGGGACATCTGTCCAGTTTAATTTGCTCATTTATGAGCTTTAGAGTTATATGTATTTATGGCATAATTATTTATAAATTACATGTTTCGAATGTGTTGGTCATTCAGTTGGAGTCATGTAATTTTAGACTGTAATTCATTAGATCCATAGGCATGCGAGTTAGTCTTGTGTTGATGGTCATGTGGGTATTGCGGGGTTGAACTCCAGGTGTAACACTCGTAATTTCGTTAAGTAAATATCACCCGAACGTTTTTATAACTTTTATATGGTGGAATTTATGTTGGGAAAACATTACTTTAAGTCCCTAAGAGTTTCGGGAGTGTTGGCACAACAAAAGTCGAATTTTGGGGCTTGGTACTAGTCCGGCTACAATGCCCGACGACTATGACAGTGTTATAGTCGCACTGGCAAAGCCGCAAGCAAGTTTTAGCCCACGGTACACTTTGAGCGACTATGCCATGCGAAAATATCATGTCAAAGTCACATGGCATTGTAGCACGGGTGTACCAGACTTGTTAAAAGTCGGATTTTTAGCCACATTCTTCATTTCTACTCCGTTTTTGGCGATTCTAGTTTCTGTGGTTTCGTTTTTGAGATATTTTCAAGGGTAGATTATTAGTTTAGGGAATATATAATAGTATTTTGTGGTGGACTGGAAGCAAAGATCAAGAGCCCATCATCATCACCTCCATCTTCAAGAATTTTGGGGTTTTCTAGGTTTTCACCAAAACCTAAGTGGTAGGTTCACTTCCCCCATTCTTGATGGGTTATAAATGTTCTATTGATGACTCCCTAGTGTTTATATTTCTAAAATTTTGGTTTGGATGATTTTGGGGAAATTAGGTCAAATTAAGGTTTTTGGCTAAAATAGAGATTTTGATATAAGATGTTTGGAGAATGATTCTAAACACTTGGATATGTGTATTTATGATTGGAAAATTGTGGATCTAGGTTTTGGAAGTTTCGGCTTGAGGATCCAAGTTTCTTCAAGGGAGCTCAAGTTGGGGAAAAATCGAGATTTAGCCTAAATCTAGCAAGGCGAGTTCAAGTTGATTTGTGAAAACGTTGTACATGCCAAAAATGTCTATATTAAAGTGTTTATGTGTTTCAGATGAAATTTTCAATTGATAAGCTATTTGACGAGTTTTAATTATTTGAAAGTGTTTAACTTTATAAACCTTGTAAAACAACCACATTCGGGTTTTTTGGGCGTTTTGATAAATAAGTTAAAAATGAAAGTGTTTTGATGATTTATTGCATAAATTGAGGTTATTTGGTAAAAATGCATTTTAGTGTTTGTTGGAAATATGCATAGCTTGCGTTATTGGACGTTTTGAAAGTGTAAATGGTGTGAATTCCTTTGGAAAAAGGGTTTGTCCCAACCCAATGTTGTGTTTTGGGTTATTCATGAGTTTAAAGTACGTGTTTGCACAAACGTAGGTTGTTTACGTTTAATCACATACTATGGATTTTAACATATGGTCATTTGATTTGGTTGAGCTTAAGGCTTGTTTTTTGTCTTCATCGGGTTTTGGGGACATTTGTCCGGTTTTAATAGCTTAATATGGAGCTTTGGGCGTGAGTTGCATTTATTGCACTTTATTTGGAGAATACATATTTTGAGTGTGTGTGTCATTCATTTGGAGTTATGTATTTGAGACTGTAATGCATTGGATCCATAGGCATGTAAGTCAATCATGTTTAATAGTGAGGAGTCTTGATAATCTCACTTTGGGAAATATGTCGTGTTGGCATAGTTGTTGTCCCGGTTTGGTGGAGATGAACCGTTATGGCTTGTACTTTGAGACCATGGATTTTGTGGTTTAGATGCTCTAACTCTTGTGCACGAGGGTTAAACATCTTGGGGTCATCAAGTAAGGAGTTTGAGACTCCTATCTTGAATGCTAGTATGTATGCACTAAAGGTCTATTGGTAACCCCGAGGTTGTAACTTATTAGAAAACAAACAGACAATAAGATCGTGTATCCTTGAGGTGTAGCTTGGCAAAACAGGCAATAAAGGATACGGTGTTTTGGGGACTTGAGGTGTAGATTATTAAAACAGGCAATAAAGTCCGACTTGAGGTGTAGCTTATTAAAGCAGGCAATAAAGTCACGATCTGAGGTGTAGTTCGACAACATTGATATGTGGCTTAACTTTGTGTTCCACACGTACAATGGAAGCGGGTCTCCCCCGTCACTGAAAGGTGTTGTTTGCGTATTTAATTTTATTATCCATGTTTTCAGTGACGATTTATATATATAGATTGTTATCTATGATTTATGGGTTGAGTACTATGTCTCATCCGTGTTTGGATGTTTCGGTATATAAAGTTTTGTCCATGTTTCATAAATTGGGAATTCATTACTATTCACGTTTTGAGTGAGTTTTGGGTTGAGTTTACTTTACGAATGAATTGTTTTATATTGGGGTTTTCGTCTCTAAAATTGTGTGTGTGTATTTGTGTTGGAAAACGTTTATATTGGTGTTTCCATCACCTAAAATGCACATTATTGGAAACGGGTCATTCTCATATTTAAAGTAAATTATTTTGGAAATCATGATTTAAGTTGCACTCGTTCATTTTAACGATTTATATAATCATGATGAAAACTCTTGAACTCACTAGGCGTTAGACTAACTTTTTTTATTTGTCGGCATGTGCATTAGGTTTCGGTTGGGGTTTGGTACTAGCGGCACTATGAAGAAACGAGTGTGAGTTATATGTACGGGAAGAGAGTAATTATTGGATGAAACCTTCCGCACTTTGGGAATAGCAACTGGTATTGGGTTTAGTAACACCCGACCTATTTATTTGGTCTTTGTATAAGACTTAAAGTTAGTAATTGTTGAGGTTATATGTAGGATTTATCTTGAGGTATTTTCATGTATCGATTTGTAGAGAGGGATTGTATCATTTATTTGATGTAATAATGAAATTTTAAATTAGTTGTTCTTTCCAAATTTGAGGGTGTTATACCAGAACCGTTGTTTCATGACCTTAAACTTTTCAAGTAGGCACTACGAGGGTTGAATCCGGAAGTGTTGTCTTGGTGACACACCAGGATCTCCGCCGCTTGAGGTGTTACCTTGGAGGTAGACACTAAGTGGGTCGGGCCTTGAGGTGGAATTCGCGAGAATGGAAACTAAGGTCAACCGACTCTTAGGGTGAAACTTGTTAAGAAGTCGTAGGGACATTAGGACTTTAAGTCGTGAAGTGTTATGCGATTAACGTTGTACGAGTGGCACACTTATGTGTTCCCGTCACTCTCAACGGATACGGGTCTCCCTCGTTGTTATTAAACGTTATTTTCGGATAGTGTAATATCATGCTTTAATATTATTTGGATTTTGGCAAGTAACTGCAATTTATAGCTTTGATATATTAGATCCCCTCCATATATTAAGGTTTTGAATAAAAGAGTCATTTCCATTTTTTTTCATTATTTGGATTTTAATCCTATTTGTACTTCGTATGAGTATTGGGTTTGGTTCCATGATTATGGGGTATTTCTATTCAACTGTTTTATCGTGAAAATGGGGTTTTGGAAAAATTATAACTTTTCATTCAACATCTAATTAAGCCTCTCACTTTCGAAAAATAACCCATTAGCCCTAGAACTCCCCTTATTATCACGTGATCTATTGTTAGTCCCTTTTTGAACTACATATTACAGTGTGTTAGAATTAGGGGTGGTGCCGTTTGGAAATAAAATTGAAATACCTGTTTAGTTTGAATATCATGTTGCTAAAAATCGAACCTGCACAAAATAATAACAATGTTTTCAAAAGGGCATGATTGCTTAAGTGAAAGAAGCTAACAAAATAGTTAGAGATGCTACAAGCAAAGATCATATAACCTAAGTGATTGTATGTATAACAATATATATATATATATATATATATATATATATATATATATATATAGGGGAGGGATCAATTGAAAACTTTGGAAACCGAAATCAACCAATCATTGAATTTCTTTTTTTTAATTTTATTTTTAATTGATAAGGTTATTTTAGTCTTTTACATAATTTCATAATATATATGGTAATTGCTATTATTATTATATTAATAATTATATATATTTAATTTATTTTATATATGGTAATGTTAGTCATTTATTAACGTAAAAATGGAATATTTAATTTAGGAAAACAAATTTTAATCATACGGATCCTCTATTTTTTATTATGATGAATCATTGATTGATTAAAATATTAATATAAAAAATAAATATTTAAATTTTCAAGTATTCATATGAAATTACCTCCAGACACAAAATATTAATATAGTGAAACATAATGGATTTGATATAGTGAAACAAAATATTAATATAGTGAAACCTAATGAAACATAAAATGTTAATATAGTGAAACCTGATGAAACTGATTTGATATAGTGAAACATAATGAAAACGTAATGAAACAAAATATTAATATAGTGAAACAAAATATTAATATAGTGAAACATGATGAAAGAGATTTGATATAGTGAAACATAATGAAAATATAATGAAACAATAATGGTAATGAAACTTAATTGGGTTTTTACATACTGCATATTGATGAACATGTAATAAAAATGTAGTCTTGGTATATTGTTATTATCTTTTTTTAATAAATTAATTTATTTATTACCATATATAATTATTATCTTTTATTAATAAATTAATTAATTTATTACCATATTTCATCTTTGTTGCCAAATTTGAAACACAAAAGAAAAAGACACATTTACCCTTTTGACATATTATTATTATCGTTTATTAATAAATTAATTAATTTATTACCACATATAATTCAAATGAATCTTAACCATTGATTAAAAAGATCAATGGTTGAAATTTGGTTTCCAATTGAAACCACCTCTGTATATGTGTGTGTGTGTGTGTGTGTGTGTGTTAACATGTTTGAAACATTGATTTTGTTTAACTTATGGGTCGATTACCACGCTTACTGGTTAAGCGTTTGTCGGGTATCACTTACCTTATCGAGTGAGACAAGGAGCCAAGGACTGGGAATCTTACCCGGTTAGAGGAACAATTAGAACTGAGAATCTTACCCAGTAAGGAATAAGACTATTATTCGGTAAGTGTGAGAGAAAACTAGTTGAAAAACGCTTATCAATCCCCATTTTGATGCCCGAGAATGTTACCCAATAAGTGTAACGCCCAAGAACAAAGCAATATGCTAACCTAATAACTTCTAAGCCAACTTAAAATCATAGTAAAAGCTATTACTAATTTATAACTTTGACCTTATAAGAAACTCACATATCAACTTTTATATCCACATGGATTGGGTTGTTATATTTGCTAAATGGCCACTTAATAACCTAAATATGTTTTTTTTTAAACCAATTTTGTAACTTTAAATATATCAGGACCAAGTTTAATAATTATTTTATTGTTTTTTCACTAAATTTAGAGTAAATTACGTTTTTAGTCCCTGTGGTTTGTTGAGAATTTCTATTTTCACCCTTATGGTTTTAAAATTACATTTTCATCCTTATGATTTATAATTTTTTATCTTTTTAATCCTTATGGTTTAATTTTTATTGCTTATTTCATCCCTATGGTTTGCAATTTATTTCTATTTTAGTCCTTCATAATTAAAAATAGTATTTTGACATCAGGGACGAAAATAAAAATAATTACAAACTATAGGGACGAAAAATAAAATTTTAAAACCACAAGAATGACATTCGCAATTTTTAACAAACCATGGACACTAAAAACGTAATTTACTCCTAAATTTTAGAGTAAACTACGATTTTCATTCATGTGGTTTGATGTTTATAACGATTTTCGTCCCTGGTCTTTCAAAACTTCTTTTTTAGTCCCTGTGGTTTCTATTTGCTTTCATTTTCGTCCCTCCATCCAATTTTATTAAAACTAAATGTTAATTCATTTAAAAATGGAATAAGTAAATTACATATTTGGTCCTTATGGTATATAATTTTTTACACTTTTATTCTAGTTTACATTTTTTTTACTTTTTCTTTATTTATCATATTTTATCAAGACATTTATTTTTCTATTAATTATATTGTATATTTTCATAATTATTATAACTTTAATTATAAAAATAATCAAATAATTTCGTTAAAAATACTGATAAATACATGATATTTTTTTTCAAACTACTAGGTTTAAATCACTTAAAACTAATATTTTATATTTGTTGATTTATTAAAGTTTTTTATTTATTTTAAATTACCATCGAAATTTTTTTTAATAAAATTCGAGAAAAAATAGTATTATTTTATAACAACCGATTGTTTTTTGTTAAATGCAATTTATTCCCACTATTCTAAATTTTCATTTAATCTTTATTTTCTATTAATTAATCAAGTTTGTTTAGTATTTAAATAAAACATACACACACATAAACACATACACACACCATTTCAAATTAGGTTATATATTAAAGTGAAATAATAAGACAATAAAAGGATAAGAAGATTTCAATATGGTGTTACAAAAATCATGCAATAAGCCATGACATGCCACAGAATTAACGTGACGTTAAACACAAGACTTAAATCTCATGTTATTTAGAACATTGGTGTATATATATATATATATATATATATATATATATATATATATATATGTGTGTGTGTGTGTGTGTGTCTGTCTATCTGTCTGTCTGTGTGTGTATGTTTATTTTAAATATTAAACAAATTTGATTAATTAATAAAAATAAAGTTTAATAAAAATATGGAATAGTGGGAGTAAAATGAATTTAACAATAAACAACCGGTTGATATAAAATAAGACTATTTTTTTCTTGAATTTTATTAAATTTTTTCCAATGGTAATTTTAAATAAATAAAAAACTTTAATAAATCAACAGATATAAAATATTAATTTTAAGTGATTTAAACCTAAAGCTTAGAAAAAAATATCATGTATTTATCAGTATTTTTAACGAAATTATTTAATTATTTTTATAATTAAAGTTATAATAATTACGAAAATATACAATATAATTAATAGAAAAATAAATGTTTTGATGAAATATAATAAATAAAGAAAAAGTAAAAAAAATGTAAACTAGAATAAAAATATAAAACTTTATATACCATAAGGACCAAATATGTAAATTGCTTATTCGATTTTTAAAAGAATTAACATTTAATTTTAAATAAAATTGGATGGAGAGATGAAAATGGAAGTAAATAGAAACCATAGGAACTAAAAAAACATTTTTGAAAGACGAGAGATGAAAATTGTTATAAACATCAAACCACAGGGACGAAAATACTCTAAATTTTATAATGTGATTTTAGTTTTGAAAAGGTGAATAGTTGATAAAACATTATTTTTTTAGTTTGGTTAACTTTATTTTAGTCATGCATTAGGAGAAAAATATATAGTTATAAACTTATAGCTTATCTATATTGACATCCCGTGCCAAAAATACATATTTAAAACGTTCCATATTATTAATATATGAATACAGAAATAATTATTAATTAATTATTAATCCATCCAAAATGTTTAGGTTTTTATAATTGTATTAATGACGTAATTTTCGTCCAAATTCCAAATTTACTATATAAAATAAATTATCAATAACATTTGAATTGAATTATATTTTGTTATCAGACTACTTTTCGTTTCAATTTTTTGTTAGATTGACGAATAAATAATTTTCTTATTTTGAATAATCAAGTATCTGAACTATTAATTCTTTTAAATGAAAAATCCATGAATTTTCACATTTTGAATGATTAAGTCTCTAAATTATTTTTTGAATGAAAAAAAAATAATTAAACTTTCTCATTTTGAATGATTAAGTCTCTTAATTTTTTTTAATAAGTAAGCCATCAAATTTTAAAAATTTGTTACTTGCATTCTTTTAATCCAAAAAAGTTATCTGATACTGGCTAGGAATATTTTAAATAAAAATAACCTAAATCAGTTTTATCGTTCCTAAACCCTATTCCATTCAAACCCATGCACACAAAGGCATCGGTCCCTCTCACCACTCTTTGTTGCCCCATCATTGTTCGTTTTCCATACCGTCCATCGCCATTGTTGTCCCCCACCATCGATCTCCCTCTTTTTCATATATTTTTTTTTGTTTTTCGATTCTCCCTCTTTTACAACAATTTAGTGGACCATGTATAGACATATCAAAAAAGATGGAGAACCGAAAAACAAAAAAGAGGAGATTGATGACAAAGTCCAATGGCAGTGTTGAATGGTGATAGAGAGCGAACTACGATCAGGCGATGAGAGGTTTGAATGACGTATGATTTGGGAACGATAAAATTGACTTAGGTTTTCTTTTACTTTAAAACCTTCCTAGCCGTTTTCAGGTAACTTTTTTTTGGTTAAAGTATATAAATGTAGATAACCAATTTTTAAAATTCAATGATTTATTAATTAAAAAAAGTTCATAGATTTAATTATTCAACATGAAATAGTTTAAGTACTTAATAATTCAAAACAAGAAACTTCAATTCCTTTTAATTTAGGAACTTAGTGAAAGTTTATTGGATTTTCTAGACTTTTCCCCAATTAATATCATTTAATATAATTATTATCTATAATTATGTAAAATAATGTAATCACTTTGAGAATTGAGCTCGATCTTTTATTATTAAATTATATTTAAATAATTAAACTTTAATTCACGTTCAGGTTCACCTGCCATGATTTTGTCGTTTTTATGAGTAATTTAATATATATGAGTAGGTAGGGTGTGTGATAAAGTTTAAAATGTCACCACATTATGTATATTTTAAACGATATTCTTATGTATATTTATTATTGAGAATTTAATTAAAATATCCATTTTTAAAAAATCAGTTACCTAAATACCTTAAATCTTTCATTTTTTTCCAAAATACCCAACAACCCCATGATTTTAGGCCGGAATAACAGTTTTCGCAGGGATGACATAGGATGGGCCAGGATTGGGGACTTTCACGCGGTTGGCCCGCGATTTAGAAAGAAATCGCGGGCTTAGGCCGCGAAAATGGGGAAATCACGGGGTTGGGTCGTGATTTGTGAGAAATCACAGGGTTGGGCCACAATTTTTGTGTTGATCACGGGGTTGGGTCGGGAAAATTAAAGGGTTTGGCAAATTAGTGTTTCAGGGTCTATTATTTCATGTGATTTTATTGTTTTTTTCCACACTTTGGTATGATTGTCATACAATAATTGTAATATTGTCATTGAATTTGTGGTTCACATTCATCTTCTCCATTCAATCTTGTCTATAAAGATCAATAAGATGTAAGTCAAATTCGTTCATCACATCCATTCCATTCTTCTTTGTTGCTCTCTTTTTCATCATTTAAATTGCTTCAATTTACATACTACTGAAAAAATGAGTTCATCTGTTACAAAAGCTAGGTTCTATTTATGTTACGATGGTCAATGGGTGCAAAACAACAATGGGTGGGATTTTATTGAGTACAAAAGGTGTGGTGTATGTGTTCCAATAATGCTTTCATATAAGAGGTTTATTGATTACGCCATGGGAAAATGTGGAATCGAAGATTCTGCTGCTTGCAAGTTGGTGTTTAGACATGAAGATCACTCACTGATGGAGCTAACCAACGATGATGAAATCTTTGGTTTTATGCAACTTGCAGCCGATTCAGAAATACCTCTAAAACTTTTTATGTATGTCGCATCATTGATGTGCGACGAAGATGATGAAGGAGGTGATGAGGAAGGTGATGACGAAGTCCATGTCGGTGGTAGTCAACCGCATCCTGATTCTCAATTTCAGGCATTCTACGACACCACACATTATTCTGATCATGCATATCGTCCTAGCGAGTCTTATCCCGATGTTGTTCCGGAGACTCCTATTCAAGATCACTGCAGTTCCTTTTCGGGCGGCTGCCGTGGGGATCCTGTGCCTTTTATACCTAGTCGCGCGACGGTAAGGCTTGATAATCATTCTGCCCGCCATTCCCAAAAGAGGGAAATGGCTCAAATGGATTCCTCATATTACAGGCCTTAAACTTGGTCGACTGGTATCTTGAAACCTCTTTGCTCGCGGGGGCCGGAGTGGAAACGTCTGAGAGAGCGCTTCGAATCACTGATCAAAAAGCAGATTTTTTTTAGATTCTTCATGGATCTCCCCTTTACAATATAATATGAAGAAAGAAATAAGGGTCGAAGTTTAGACCGCTCACAGTAGTTCCGCGGTGAATATGTACCCGGGCCCTGTACACATCGCCCGTCACACCCTGGGAATAGGTTGCTTCCCGTTCGCTGAACAACCCACCTGTTGAAACACTGAACTACAGATACTAGTACCTGAATGACAAGTGACGAAAGCAAGAAATAGTTACTAAAACCATTACGAAAGAAGAAGAAGAAGAAGAAGAAGAAGACGGTTTGCTGGGGTTGCTGATGATGAAACCCATGTTTTCATAATGAGTATATCTGATCTGGACAGATCAGATACCGATAATGATGAGGACAAAGAAGAAGAAACATATAACCCTTCCAAACCCGGAGACCTATATACCAGCCTACCAACCCGCACCTTACAATCGCAATACAAATATACATGAAGGTCAGATATTTCATACGAAGGAAGAAATCCGACAAAAGAAGATACGAGGTTGTCCGTGACTAAAAAAATTGTGAATGGCGTATGTCCGTGAAGTCCGTGGGCCCTAAAGGAGGGTTGTTTGCCATTAGAAAGTTGAACGATGTCCACACTTGTTTGATGACACAACTGAATGCCAGCCACCGACATGCCAACAAAAGGACTTTGGGCCACATACTGAAAGGCAAGTTTCTTGACTCTAACAAGGCATTTTGGCCAAAGGACATCGTCAACGATATAAACCAGCAGTATGGGATCAACATTGGTTACCACTAAGGATAGCGTGCGCGATGCAAGGCACTACTAAGCTAATTGGCAAGGTTCGACTTGACCGGAGCGGATCGCAACTCAAGCACAACTTGGTGAAAGGCACTCCCGAGGAGTCGTACGAACGACTCCCTACGTATTTATATAATTTGGAGCTGAAGAATCTGGGTACACGCACCAGAATAAGGACGGATTCAAACGGACGTTTTGAGTTGTGTTTCCCTGACATTGGATGTGCGGTACGTATATTAGCACGTCGTATCTTTACATATTATAAATTATAAAATTTACAAACGAAAACCACCTACGTTTTTTGCAGATCCGCATGTTTTTGACAAATCTTTGTCCTGTCCTTGTAATAGACGCTGCCCATTTAAATGGACCTTACTTGGGTATGATGTTCTTGGCGGTTGCCATGGACGGAAATAACAACATTGTGCCCTTGGCTTTCGGAGTAGGCAAGTCCGAGACAGGGGATGAGTGGGGTTGGTTTCTGTCCATGTTGAGAGAATGTATCGGAGTCCCGGAAGGGTTGGTGTTTATGTCCGACAGGGCTCCTTCCATAAGCGCCGCAATTTCTGTCGTGTATCCCTCCACCCCTCACACCCTATGTTGTCGACATTTGGAGATGAACGTGAAAAGCGTCGACAAACATATTACAATAAACAAGGCCACCTACTGGAAGGCATGCAAAGCATATACGATTAGGGAGTTTGAAATATACATGAATGCACTACGATTTGAAGTATATCGTGGAGCACAAGTTATGGACGAGGCTGGTAAGGAGAGGTGGTCAAGGGCCCATTTTCCTGCACAACGTTATAACATAATGACCTCTAATAGTGTAGAGCCGGTGAATGCACTATCCCGTTTTGTGTCCAGGTTACCGATTGTCGGCCTTATGGAGTACTTCCAAGATTTTCAACAAGAGTGGTACCAACTTCGACGGCGAAAGGGAGGTTGATAAACTATGAAATATTGAACTTATATGTTAGTTGCTCTTTTTGTATTCTGTATAAATTGTAACACAATTAACACATATTTGTAGGTGAAATGAGTAACACAATTAACACATATTCTTGTTGGCTTTGATACGAGCAGGAGTGTCACGGGTCTTCTTTAACAACTTCGGAAATTGTGTTTTGAAGGTCTTAAGGCGGTCTTCCAAGGCCATCGTGAACCTGGCTGCTCGTAAACTGTCATATATGATCAGTGTCATTTCATTAAGCTCCAGAACCCCGAGCACCCAATGTTTGTCTATAATGCAGATGGGGATGTATACCTGAGATTTTACAATAACACACAAATAGTTAGTAACAAACAAGTTAAACAAAAGTTATGTAAATCGATTTCCATACTCGCTGGAGGCCCTTCCAATCTGGATGGTTTCGATGCTCCTCACCATTGCACGACTGGTACACAGACTTGTAACCTTGTTCAGGTCGGGTAAGGAACTCAAAAAAGTTGTTGTCCATCACCGCCCAGCTCGCTTGTGGAGAGCGGGATTCTTGGATCATTCTGACCTAACAATCGATGTGCTATACACAAAATAGAGATTGTTAGACCTGTAACTACCAATGTAGTTGTTTATATGACTATATTTAAATACTAATCAGGTCCTCGAAATCCCCCCTACCATCTACACCAACAGTTTTATGAAAAAATTGGCATCCATTTGAAGGCCGCCATAAAATGGACATAACAGGTTGGGGAGTTGATTATTGCGAATTTGGTCCATGATATGTGCTGAGGTGATCATAGTGTCTCCCCCAACCTTTCCCTTACCCTTTGCCTTCACCCTTCACTTGGTTTTTTTCGGAGGGACCGGTGTGGTCGAAGGTTGTTGGATATATGTGGAACATAAGCTTGGCCCCACATGGACGACCCGTCTCCCCCTCGCAAGTGTTGCCTCGTCCGCCGCATGCATGGGAATGTCATCTTCCACGAAGTGATCTACGATGATCTCATCAGCCATTGGATTGCTCAGCCGCGCTTAGGTGGTGTCAACCCCGACCCCGACCCCATCGAATATGGGATGGAAGATCCCAAAAAATCGTCCACCAAACCGCCAAGGAAGGGCACATCATTCCGATTCATCATTTCGGGTTTGTACATGTCCGCCTCCGGCATCCCAAACTGGTGACATAGGTAATTATAAGAATTTTCAAACGTAATAACAAAAATAGAACAATAATGATCACTCGTTGTCACTTACATTTTGTTGGAATGATGGGGTCGAAAAAGGGCCAATTCCTCCCGATGCCGCCTGCGTGTACCCATGCGACGTGTAGTTCACCGCCATACTTGCCATCCCAAACTAATGACATAGATTATAATAAGCACTCTTAATAAGATTTTTCAAAAGTAATAACGAAAATAGAACTACTATAAGCACTCGTCGTAACATACACTTTGCTGGAATGATGGGGTCGCAGATGTCGCATGCGTGTACCCAGGCGTGTGCCCAGGCGACGTGTAGGTCAGTGCCATGCTCGTCGACACCAAATACAAGTATGGAAAGTAATATCAATACACAAACCAATATAAAAGTATGGAACATAATATCCCCAAATTAAATTAAACACTAACGTGAACAGTGCGAAGGTGTGCAGTGAGGGCCTCGAGCTATGTTATGCGTCTGCTCATGAGTCCATTAAGTCCCACTTGTGTTGGTATGGGTCTGGAGGCGGCACACCATGATGAGAGGAGCTAGGGGGAGTCTGATCTCTAGCCCTATCATCGTCATTATCGTCATCTTCATCATCATCGTCATCTTCATGATCGTCATCAGGATCTCTTTATCGGGACCTCTTCGTCGATCGCCTGGACGTCGAACTGTCAAAAAAGGCGACACTCCATTGAAACCAACTCGACTGCTGCTCGACAGCAGTAGGACGCAGTTCCGCCAGCGGCCCATGATCTCTCTAATAAAATTATAAAACATATAAGATTTAATATGCAGGGATAATTTACACAATTAATTGTTTAATTACTACAATTAGGAATATAGTAAGAGAGTGTACGTTCCCAGCTGAGTTGAAGATTCCAATGCATGAAGCCTTATTCAGGATAACATCTCGGTCCCAACTGGTTCCCCTAATGACCCTGTCGGAGCGCTTTGTGAAATTTTGACGGCAGACAGGAAACATCTCCAGGATCCATATCTGGAATTACACAAAATGAACAAGTACGTTAAAAGAAAGCCAAAATAGAGATGAATTAATATTTATGTTATACTACTTATCTAACCTTTAGAGTGTGTGCAAACCCATTCAACGTCATCTTGTTGTTGTTCTGCTTCTTCTCGTTGCGTCTGGTGATGGCACGGTGTAGTCCTTTGTATGAGTGCCTCCAGATGTGGCTACCCCACGGATAGCTGTTAAACCTCCCGAAGTTATCGACGACGATAAGGATAGTGTCGGAAACCACCTGCCTTAGCTCACAACCCATGAACATTACTTCCACCATCACTACCAAGCAAACACGCACAACATCCTCATCGGATAGCGCCTGGAGGCCATTTCTCATCGTCTGGACGACGGTTTCCAGCGTCAAAAGACGTGGTGCGTGGTCGGGGCAAACCCTACTAACGAATGAATCATCTGGTAAGGCAGGAAGGGAGGGTGTTGGTCCGAAAAGGGGTCCTGTTACAAGACAGAACTCACGACGACCAAATTGCATGTAATTCCCACACACGTCGAAATACAGTTCCTCCGGATCTGCATTGGCGCACTCGACTTCCAACTGTAAAAACATGTGGACTAGGATGGGGTCCTGCCCACCATTGGTAAGTTCGATCCATGGCCCGAAAGGTGTCCGTCCAAAGATTTCGTATAAATTTTGTGCCCGTTCAGGTGGACACAATGCAAAAGCATCTCTAATTTCCTTGACGAAGCCAAGGAGACATTTGAACGACAGATCTGTGTAATGAAAATCATCCTACATAGTAATGCAGAAATGTTGTCAACGCACCGTACTTATAACTAAGGAATAAAAGACAACGACTTGGGGTTATATTTATTATTTGGGTTTTTTTACAATGTTAAGGGTGTATATTTTGTTGATTTTGTCTATTGCTTAATTTTAGAAAAAATGAAACCACTCAATCTATTGGACTTCCAGGAAGTAGGAGAATCACGTGGATTTCTTAAATCCCTACAAACCTTAGGACTATTTACACCCATTTGACAAAATCCAAATCGAGAGGTTGCGATTAAAAGGCTTATGGTTATATTTATTATTTCGGTTTATCAAAGTTAAGAGGGCCTAAGTTATAATTTAGCAAACTTAAGGGGCCTAAGTTGTAGTTTAGCAAGGTTAAGACGGCCTAAGTTGTAATTTAGCAAACTTAAGGGGCCTAGGTTGTAGTTTAGCAAAGTTAAGGGTCCTAGGTTGTAGTTTAGCAAAGTTAAGGGGCCTAAAAAATGCAATACTATAACATATTATCAACGTAAACGCAATCGCTAAAATTATCGTAATCTCTATAAAAAATTCTAAAAACAACGCAATCTCTACTATATTTTTCAAAAAAAAACAATCTCTAAAAAAACGCAATCCCTACAATATTTTTCAAAAAATCTATATTTTCAAAAAAAAAAACGCAATCTCTAAATTAACGCAATCTCCACAATATTTTTCTAAAAACAACGCAATCTCTACTATATTTAAAAAAAAACGCAATCTCTAAAAAACGCAATCCCTACAATATTTTTCAAAAAATTGCAATCTCTAAAAAAACGCAATCCCTATAATATTTTATAAAAAACACAATCTCTATTAAAACACAATCTCTACAATTAACGCAATATCTAAAAATAACGCAATCTCTACAAAAAAATGCAATAATCTAACATATTATTAACGTAAACGTAACATTCTAAAACTAACACATAATCTCTAAAATAAACGCAATATTTTTTAATCAAACACAGTCTAAAAAAACATACAACAACATAGTCTAAAATATAAAACTAAAACGGGGTTAAGAGAAACTTACCGTACTAAGTAAACGAGACATATCCGACTTCTAAAAACACTAACGAACCGAGTCGAGATTCGAGCGTGTGAAATACATGGTATATTTGATAGAGTAAAAGGAGATGGTGGTGGGGTTTCAATTGGGGGGACCTCTAATTTATAAGGGGAGGGGACGAATCGATGAATTGTATTAAACCCTAAAGGGCCTCATCTCACCGTTGATCACTTCATCCCACCCTTTATCCCGACCCCCAACCCTGCGAAAATTGCTTCGATCGTTGGGTAACCCCGCGAAATAACCCTAATCGCGGCCTCCAACCCAACCCTGTGTTTCTACAAGTTTCGCGGCCCCCAACCCCGTGATTTCTTGGTTTTCGCGGCCCCAAGCCGTGAAACATCTACAACCCCGCGAAAAACTTTATTCCGGCCCAAAATCACGGGGTTATTGGGTATTTTGGGAAAAAAAAAAGAGAGATTTGAGGTATTTAAGTAATTAACTGATTTTTAAAAATTGGGTATTTCAATTAAATTCCCTTTATTATTTCTTATCTTAAAACTTCTATTTCGTCCATTTATTTAATATAAAAATACTATAAATGTATTTGTGTAAAATAGCATAATAATATTATAGGGATTGAATTTGTATTAGTGACATCCGTACCTATTATAGATCGTGTATAGGGATTGAATTGTGTTTATTGAAGTTAAACCTTAAATTGTTGTTGTAGTTGATTCAGTTATCAATGTATTTAAAAAAAATTAAATTAGTTGTTATTTCTAGAATTTAGGGTGTTACAAGTTGGTATCAGAGCTTAAGTTTGAGAGAATTAGGTATTGATTTTGGATGCCTAGACTCAAACTAGCGTTATTTTTGGTGATTGAGAGAGAAATTGCACCAATAGGCACTTTAAGATTGGATGTTTTGAGGTCGTTGGAGCTTCTAGGAGCGGGAATCACTTTGAGGTAGCAAGGACGATCATGTCCAATACGTTCATAATTGCACCTGGCCAGTGTTTTGGTGAACTTACGTGTTACATGTGTATGCTTGAACTGTCTTGGTATGATGACCGTTGGGGTAGTGAAGTTTCTAAATGAGCAACCGTTAGAAGGAGTTGATGATCTTAGCATTCGTCACTTGGAGTGACAGTAAACATGGTGATTACATTAAGTAGACCGTTTCGGGTCGGAATGATTGGTTGGGTTAGAACCGTAGACCTTTGGAATCGACATTAATCGAGGAGAAATTGTAAGGCGAACCGATGAAATCTTCGATGATTTCCTTAAGATGTTAGATCATCCGGATGACGATAGCATGACCGGGAAATTGAGGAGCGTGATTTCGGGGTGTTGAGTGTCGACCCAATTCATGCACGAAATTTATTTCTAAAAAAATTTTGCATCAATTTTTCTCATGTTCTCAAATCATAATGTGAGTAGAATTACGAAATTTTGGGAAAAAAAGGTTTAACACACACAAGATTTTAAACCATGAGTTCAAACGTGCATAATTTTTTTTTATTGCACACGATTGCAGACTTTGTTGAGATTTTATTTATCCTTGATTTTGTCGAATGATATTTTCGGATATTGTAGTATTTGCGATTCAACCATGTTTAGAGTCTCGGGCAAGTAGCTGCGATTTATGACCTTGACATTGGATCTCCTCCACATATGTTAAGGTTTTAGAGGAAAAACTATTCCTATGTTTTGATATTTGAATTTTATTGGAAACTTTATTCCCTGTGAGTTTTATTGAGATTTATGAGGTATTATTTTGCGACGTTTAGCTACGCATGAGTGTACCTTCAAATGCGTAGGCTTTAATTTTGATGCATGCGAATTTACGAGTTTTATTGAAGCGTTAAGTCTCATGCGAGTTTTGTTGAAAAGTGTTGTTTTATATCACAAATGCGATAAAAGAGAAATTTTTGTAATTATGACATTTTAGTCATAACTTTGTTTCATGCTATTTGATTTTGGGAATGACGGTTTTGGCACCATTTGATTTTTGAGTGTCATTGGATTTCATTGAGTTTTATGGAAAAAAAAATTATTAGGTCTTATGGAATTCTATTTTACGACATTTTGCGTCGTGCAGTTGAACTTTGAGAAGTGTATACTTGCATTATTGTGTGTGTTAACTTATGAATTTTCGTTTAGTATTTTGTCTCCTGTGAGTTTTGCACCGATATTTTCGCAGTCGTAAGGGACGTCTTGACAGTTTTGTTAGTAGGTATTATTCCATATTTTATTTTGGAAAGTTTCAATATCATGTGATCTCTCTTTTGGGTTTCATACAAGTGTCATTTGTTGTATGCTACTAAGTGTTTGAATTAATTTATATTGTAGAGTGAGTAAGCATACGAAAGATTTATGTTGTCTCGTATTGAACTTTTGCCTTGAACGTGTTCCAGTTGTTGATTTTACTACTATAAATTTTCCGCAATGCATTAAATGAGTTATCAGTATACATGTCATTATAGCTACTAGTTTGGACAAGTGTATTTTATTTACGCGGCCCAAGGTTTGAACTCGATTTAAAATTTATTTGCGTTTGACCGAATCACACCCCTATCGTTTTACTAAGTTTGGGGAATAAACTGATGTATTTGGGCCTTGTTGGAAATTTTATTCCACGACGTTTTGTGGTTTAAATGAAAGAATTTTGAAGTGAAATTTGTGAAGGTCCCTTTTTGGTGTTGTACAAACATTTGTTGCATACGTTTTAGTACAAAAAATTATTTTCACGTACATAGTGTAAATTGATGCATGCTAGAACCATGGTAGTCCATTTGCAAATTTTATTACGCATCTTTTGTTATTGTCATTATTGACGTGAGTATTGATCAAATGAATTTTGAAATGGTTTTATATGTGTGGCATTGGTGATCACTTTGCACACCTACCGAGTAAACGGTAGTGAGTTTTTAAACGTACGATTATTTGATAAGAAGCTTTTTGCATTTAGAAGTTTTATGAAATTTCAAATTGGCATAGTAGTTTGAAAAACCTTGAACTCATTAGAGCTATAGGTGCAAACCCTCTCGTGATAGAGGTCATGTTTAAGGACTAAAGGAGTCCTCAGAGGTTGAAGTGTCGGAGGACTTGACCTATGGTTAGTTTTGAATTTGGGATTTCGGTTTCATGGACTAGTTTACGCAGAAGTAATTGAAGCGTTAGATTTATGCTTTATCCCAACTAATTAAGTGATGATCATTCCGCTTTGGTAAATCTTTGGGTTATAACCTTGTGCGGTTGTCTATGTATGGTTGGTTTTAAATTTGTGGGTTAATGGTACGGCAACATGCTATGTGTCCATGGTGTACCACCTTAATGGGTATTTGTGAATAATGATGATGTTATGGTTGGCTAGTAAGGTTGTTGGATTTGAGGCGTTATTTCCAAGAGTAGGTGTCAACTTTGAATTGACATTGCTGATTGGGAATGGAATATGTGGTGGTATATCCACGTTTGCAGTGTAGATATTTTGAGGATAGGTGTCGACATTCGATTTGGAGGACATTAACTGTTGGGGGTGCTTCAGTGCACTTCCGATGAATCCCATGTGTTCGCAATTCTAGTGGTAACTTTAAGGAGATTAGATGTGGTATTAAGGAATCGACCAGTGGTATTTTTGCAATCAACGAGGCTTTTGCCGACTTATCAATCGATGCTTGAATGCAGTATGAGAGCTGTGTAGTTGTGAAGTTCGAGGGAACCGGTTGTCTGTAGAGTGCAATGGTACATTTTTGGGTGAAGCGCCAGACCAATGCTTTGATTAAGGGAAGTTTGAGAACCCTTATAGATGTTGTGGTTGTGTCAGCTTGAGGAACGGATTTGTTGTTATGTTGAAATTGGACCATCTAGTGATAAGAATTTCGTCAAGAGAAGGACGATGAATCTTTGGGAATGTTGATTATTGGAGGACTTGGATAGAATGCCGGGGTGGACCTTAAATGAAAATCGATTATTGAGGAGACCTTGATTTGTCGAAATTGGAAGTATCGTTTCGGTAACGACCACAGATGATCAGCTCAACGGTTTTATACGGTTTCCTTCACCACTCGGGTACTCAGAATTGAAAGAAATGTGGTCAATCTGTGGTTGAGTCCTTTTCTGCAAAGGTTGTAGTGTTCTTGAAGGCGGAAAAGAGAGTAACGCGATTAAATGAAGGGCGATTAAAAGTATTTAAGGGTAGAGTTCGCTTTGGAGTATGTTTGTGGGAATGGTTAGTCAAGATTGTAGGTTACTCTTAAGGTAATGTGCGCAACCTAAGGTTGGGAGGAAATCGAGATCTTAATGATAGGAAATGATTCAGTAAGGACTCGATGTTCACTCCGTCATCGGTGAGATACGCCGAACTCTAGGATTGAGATTATGACAGCTCGATATGAGAAATTCAGTGACAACCTTAAATGGAATGTAATCAATTTTTTTATAGGAGACAATGTATTGTTGATGTATCCCTTTTGGATAGGGAACTAATCAATCCTGTAAATACGACATTGGGGTTTTGGCCGGTGCCAGATTTCAAGGATGAAATCTCTTTAAGGTTGGGAGGATTGTAACACTCGTGATTTTTGGAGACCCTTAACCCATACTATTGTAACCGTATGACCATTATGATGGATGTTTAGTAAGGTTTTACATCCCTTTTTGTAGTAAAGTCATCGAGGTTTGAATCAGACGCGAAAACGGAAGGAAACCGGGGGAAATGGATTCCCACGGTTTGGTACGTGGCTTGGAAGTCGCGGCACAAACCGCCTAAGTTGTTGGATCGACATCAGAAGACACGCGCGACTTACCACGTGGCGTCAAGTCACGAGCAAGGCCGCGGGAGCGACCTGGAAACTTAAAATCGACATTTTTGGGGGTTTTCTTCATTTGGTTGCATCTCCTTCATCCTAGGTGCGATTTAGATGATTCTTGGACCTAAGGTTTCGTTTTTTGAAGCTTTTCAAGATGAGATAGAAGAGTATTGGTGATCTTGGGTTGATCCAAGGGTTTATGGTTAAGGTAATCCACTCACCTCTTCATCTAGATACTAGGGTTTGATGTTTTTATCATCTCCCTTATATCCTCCAACTTTGGTAGGTAGCTTTGTGATAAAGGAAACATTGTGGGAATGTTAGATCTATCAACTAGAGAGGTCCCTTCAAGATCTCTAGTCTTCATCAAAGGAAGCTCAACATTTGAGGATAAAATCTAGATTTAGCCTAAATCTAGCAAGGTGAGTTCAAGTTGATTGTGAAAACGGTGTACATGCCAAAATGTCTATTTTAAAGTGTTTATATGTTTTACATGAAATTATTAACTGTTAAGTTATTTGGCGAATCTTGATTATTTGAAGTGTTTGATTTTATTAACTTTGTAAAACACCTACGTTAAGGTTTTGAGCATTTTTGACAACTAAATTATACACATTGGTATTTTAAGGATTTATTTCATGAAGTAGAGTTTGTGTATAAATACATTTTATTGTATATCTTAGATAAGTGTTTGATTTGGTGTCATGGGACGTTTTTGAAGGAATAAATGACGGAAACTCACTTGGAAAATAATTTGTCCCAAACTAAACTACGTTGGAGTTATTTATATAATTTGGAGTATGGGTTTGCATAAAAGCGGATTGTTTACGTTTGGTTTCGTTTTATGATTTTCAACGTTGAGTCTTTGTATTTGTTGAGCTTATGGCTCGGTTTGGATTTTGTTGGGTTTTGAGGACACTTGTCCGATTTTAATAGCTCAATGTAGAGCGTTTGGTTATGATTTGCATTTATTGCATCTTATTTGAGAGTTACATGTTTTGAATATGTTAGTTCATTTGTTTTAAGTCATGTAATGTTTTAGTTAGTGCAATGGATCCATAGGCACGGTGTTCTTTTGTCCCGTTTTGGACAAGTTCACCACTTTGGCACGAAATAGGCATCGGGTCACCATGGTATGTAAGGTGTGGACCTATACGGTCGGGCAGCGTCCCATGGGCAGTAAGATGTAATTCCAGTATGTGCATAAGTTCCTGTTTTGGAACTGGGTTCCCCTATTTTGGAACTCTCAAGGATAGACCTGGAGTGGTTGACTTGATGTTTTCGAGCAATAGACTTGGAGTAGTTGAGCTTGGTAGGTTTTATGCGTATAACCTATACATTTTGGTTTTCTACATAGCTATGTGACCCACTTTGGTGTTCCATCATGTACAATGTAATCGGGTCTCCCCGTCACCAAAATTTGTTGATTTGGGTATTGAGTTTTATAATCTATGTTTTGGTGACGTATTGAGTACAGGTGGTTATCCATGTCTAAGGTTTTGAATATTGGATCTTATCCATGTTTTTGGGATGTTTTGGAAGTTGGAATTTATCTACGTTTTCAGTATTTGATTATTAAAATGTAAGTTATGATTTACGTAAGTTTTGGGTTTCGGATTTATACTCGAAGAGGCGTTTTGCTTTGTAATTTTAAATCACGAAGAGGGTGAATGTTGAAAAGAGATTATTCTCATATTTAATGTATTTCATTTTGGTTTCTTTTAGATCGAACGTATTTCATTTTGGAAATCACATTTTGAATAATGTTTTAAAGATTAATGTTTTATGTATATATAATGAAAACTCTTGAGCTTACTAGGCGTTAACCTTTTTATTTGCCGGCATGTGCATCAGGTTCCAGTTGGGGTTTGGTGCTAGCAGTGCTTTGAGGAGATGAGCTCTAGATTTACACGAGGGTAAGTAATTTGATGAAGTCTTCCGTAGTTGGAGGTAGCGACTGTTATTGGGTTTTAGTGATTCGTACCTATTATAGATCGTGTATAGGGATTGAATTGTATTTATTGAAGTTAAACCTTAAATTATTATTGTAGTTGATTCAGTTATCGATGTATTTAGAAAATTTTAAATTAGTTGTTACTTCCAGAATTTAAGGTGTTACAGGGGGGGTCCCACATGTGCTCATACTGGGGGTGTGTTCCGTATATGCCAATAGGGGATGTGTCCCAGAATAAGGCAGTATGAGCTAGACACGTTGTCACTTTTGCATGACTTCAGTGTGTTCCAGAAGCGTGATTTGTGGGTGTGATGTTTTACTTAAATTGTATTGTTTTGTAATTGTTTATAAAACTTTTTATATGATGTTATGGCGTGGAACCCGTTATTAGAGGGAACTCACTAGACCTATCGGTCTAACCCTCGCTCTTTCAAAAACTAAAAACCTTTTAAGAAAGGCATGATGTAGAAGGTTCGGGTATGGAGAAAGAGAAGCTTTGAGCAGGAGGCATGAACTAGAAGGAAGATACCGTAGTTTTTCCCGTTTTAGCATGTTCTTCCTTTTTGTTCATTCTCAGTTGTGTAATAGGTTGTTTCCGCAAACCTAGTATGTTTAAGATTTACTTTGGAGCCACTTTTGGGCGAGATGTTTTATATTATATTTCTTATGTTTGTTTTAAGAATTGGGATGTTACAGTTGGTATCAGAGCCATAGTTTAAGGGATCTAGGTGACCGGATGGGCCTAGACTTAAACTGTGGGAGTATAAACACAACTGAGAAATTGGAAGGCCTTAGGGAGACCTCAACAAGGACACGAATAATAGGGTAGTGAGAACTAACATGTAAGGTAAATTTGGAATTACATCTGGCTAATGTAATTGCAAATTTACAGGTACATGTGTGTACTTACTTTGCCTTATTATGTTGGAACAGTTGTTTAAGTATTGTGCTTGTGTCTTTTAGTAAGCAAGATATCTAAGTAATCAATGAGGAGTTGGTTTGTGCCTGTTGCTGAGGCAATGTCTGTAAATGAAGTAATGGTGGATGGACCAACAAATCCTCCGAGGCAGGAAGCCGCTCGGGGAAGAGGTCGAGGTCGTGGAAGGGGGCGAGGGAGAGCATCTCGAAGAGCTACCACTCAAGTGGATGACCCTGACGCGGGAAGCCAGGGGCGGAAAACGACCCGTGTTACCCGACGGGCGAGGAGTGTAGATATTCCAGGAGAGCGTGAGGTGTCTCATCAGGAAAGCTCAGCGACTGCAAGAGGGAGAGGACAATCTAGGGGTCGTGGTCGAGGGCGGGCTCAAGCCTTCATAACGCATGAGGCATTTGCTACTGAGATGGGAAAACTTTAGGAAACCTTGCAAGCCTTGTTGGCGTAGCAGGCAAGAACAACATTGGGAAGTAGAGAGAAGAACGAGGGTAAGGAAGGTTCTCGGATGCTTAGCGGGTAGTCATTCCCAATCGACCTCGCATTTAGCAGCCAAGTCAGTGGTAGACCACGGGTGTAATTACAAGGTATTCTCCTCTTGCAAGCCTCCTAGCTTCAAGGGATAGTGTGATCCGGTGGTAGCTATGAAGTGGATCAGGGAGATGGAACTAGTTTTTGATACATGTAAGTGTGCTGAGGACGACTAGGTGGTATATGCGCTATCCATGCTGAAGTCGGATGCGATATTCTAGTGGGATGTCGCTACTGGCCCGAAAGGATCAAAGGCGGCAAGAGAAATGTCATGGGAAACTTTTGTTGCCAAGTTCAAGACTCAATTTTGTCCGATAGAGGAAGTTAAGAAACTGGAGGAAGAGTTTCTGGGTTTAGAGCAGGGTGAGATAACGGTTCGTGAATACACATCCAAATTTCTAGAGAAGACTCGTTTTGCTGAGATCGATGTGCCAAATGAAGAACGACGCATAGAGAGGTATATCTATGGATTGAAGAGTAGCATCAGAGAATTGGTATCGACACGAAACCCTACTACCTTCCAAGCGGCCATTAATGCGGTCGAAATGACGGAGAAAGAGAAAGTTCGCCAGATGACCGAGAAGAGCGGCAATAAGAGAAAGTGGGAGGGACCCGCTCGTGACATTAAGAGGACCAAGAATGCTAGGCCCGAGCCGCGGGTAACGACAAGATTTGGGGAAAAGCCGTGTTGGAAATGTAATCGGATGCACCGTGGAGAATGTATGTTAGACAAAGATGGTTACTTCAAATGTGGGAAAGTGGGGCATATGGCACGAGATTACCATGGTTCACGATCGTGCTGCCAGTGTGGTTCTCCCGATCGCATAAAGACGAACTGCCCACGGTTGAAAAAGGGTTTTGTGGGGGGTGTCTTGCAGGTGGTCAAAGAGGAAGAGGTGGAGAGATAAGGTGGAACCGGCCTGGGCAAAGGTGAGGACGTTCCACATGACGGCAGAGGAGGCGGTTGAGAAGCCAGATGTGTTGACAGGTACTTTCTTAATTGACTCGACTCTTGCTAAGGTGTTGTTTGATTCGGGCGCAAACCGTTCGTTTGTGTCGCCGAACTTTGTTCGGAAATTGCATGTGGAACCCAAGAAATTGAGTCATGGGTTTGAAGTAGAGGTAGCAGATGATAGTCGAGTCTCGGTGGGGGAAGTTTATAAGGGGTGCAGGATTGACATGGATGGTCATTTATTCCCGTTGCGGTTATACCCGATGGACATGGGGGAATTTGATGTTATTATAGGTATGGACTGGTTGTCATCTAATGATGCCAACATAGTGTGTAATAAGAAGTTGATCCGAATCATCTTACCTGATAAGAAGGAAGCGGTGATCTATGGTGATCGACGGGACAGGAAGTCGTGCTTAATCTCAATGATTAAAGCTAGGCGGTGCTTAGTGAAGGGATGTTTGGGATTTTTAGCATATGTATTAGATGCTAAGAAGGAGAAGAGAGGTTTAGAGGAGGTGTCGCTAGTAAGAGATTACCCAGAGGTGTTCCCGGAGGACTTGACCAGCTTGCCCCCTAATCAGCAAGTGGAATTCAGAATTAGCTATTTTTCAGACCGACACGCCAGAACGCTCAAACCGCTATAAACGATCTGATTTGACTTTGTTTGACCGGTTTGAACGGTCCGACAGTTTTTTTAAACACCCTACTTTTTGAGAAATGTTTTCTTCATGTTGTATAAAATGTCTAATACGACATTTTATTTAAAAATGTTTTTAAAAACTTGTTAAGACACAGGAAAGCGTCATATAAACCTATTGTAACACTTTTATATATGACACTTTTTGTTTGATTCTATAAAATTAAGTACTATAATTTTTTTTTTTAAGATGATAAGACATTTTAGGCGTCCTATAAAACTAATTAAACAATAAGCTAGTTTTTCAACTACTAGCTAGTTTTTCAGCTAACAACTAGTTTATCAACTAACCAAAAGGGTGTTAGCCTAGTGGTAAGGCATGTGGACTAGCTAGTAGCGGTCTCATGTTCGAACCCTGGGGGACGCATCCTGGAGGTACGGGGGCTTCGACCTCGGGCTGCATGCTTTAGCAGTCGGGCTTCGGCCCATATTGTCAGGGATTAGTCTGGGCCCAATGTGGTCTGGGATACCCTCTCCAAAAAAAAAAACATAACCTTAATAATAGAGGTATTAATGACATTTCTATCTCGTAATTAAGTCTAGAATTGAAATATATACACGAACTTGTAAAAATGGATACTTATTTTAACATAAATAAAAATATAAACAATTAGTTTTAGAAACAAAAATAATAAATACGATCAATTTTTTTCCAACTAATTACTATTAATAACATTAAAACACAAAATGGGTAGTTAGGGAATCGACCATTATTGCATATGTTTTTTCATTCCTCCATATATAACTATATTTTATTTGATTTAATAACTTCACATTTCATCATAAAATAGATGCTCATAATAAAATAAAATAAAAAATATTAGTTTTAAAAACTATACCTATTAGACTCTTTAATTACCAAAATGAAATTTACTCTTGATAGTAAAGGAATAAAGAAAACCTTCATCTCATAGTTAAGGAGGAGATTAGAAAATATACACTTGTTTTAAGACAAATTAAAAAGAAAGAACATGGAAATTTATTTTTTGACGGAGGAAGTAATAATTAACAATAATATTATTCAAAAAATAAAAATAAAGTTTGTCGTTTAAATTTCTGTAATAGTCGTCTACCAAAGTACATTATTTAAAACATAACTTTAATGATTGATTACTAAGGGTGTGTTTGGTTTGCCGGAATGGATTGGATTTCATGTAAGGATTTAGATTTGGAGGGATTTGGATTTGGGAGGATTTGAAATTCTTTTGTGTGTTTGGTTTGTAGGATTTAGAATGGATTTGAATTTCATTATTTATAAAAAAAAATCATTAAAAATTATAAAAATAATTAAATTGTCTAATTATTAATTGATATTGGAAAACAAACGTTTTAACATATTTTAAAGCATTATTATATGCAAATCATTCGAAATCCCTTGAAATCTCAACCATCCCCAAAGGATTTCAAAATCCAATGTTTGAGAGATTTCAAAGCAATCTTAGGATTTCAAGTCCGAACAATTCTTCAAACCAAACATGGGATTGGAATGAATTTGAAATCCAAATCCCTCCAATTTCAATCCATTCCGGCAAACCAAACACACCCTAAGTTTTTAGGCAACGGATAGTGATAGTTTCAATATTTTGATTGTATATCAAGGACCGAAAGAAAAACAAAAAATAGAGGGTATGTAGGCTATTTGATTATGTAGGCATATGCCAAATATATAGAAAGAAAGAAAGATAACTAATTATGAGCATCCACAATCATAAAAGATTTCATATTTTTGAGAAAAATTATGTTGCATTACAAAAGTCTTATAATCTCCTTAACTTTCCTATTTTAAATATAAATTGGAAACTAAAATATTTAATTTAGAGTAAATTATAAGTTTGGTCCTTGTGGTTTATGTATTTTAACACTCTGAGTCCCTATTTTGAAATATCTATAGATTACATCTTTGTGGTTTGCATTTATTAATACATTGGGTCCCTAAGTTTAACTCCTTCCAAATTATTATGTTAACTCGGTTAGTTTAGAGGGGTATTTTAGTCATTTAATTTTTTTATTTTTTATTACAACCACATGGACCAAAAATGTAATTTACTCTATTTTTTATTATCGATTTTTATCCAACTTTTCACCTTAAAACAATTGGCGATTTTATAATCTACAAATTGAATTAAATCTCATATGTGAACACGAAGATCGATGTTTTTCATAGGTTCATATATGAACATATGAGTCCTAACAAATATTGACATTTGAATCCTAACATGGATTCACATGTGAATCTTAATCATAATTTGTATGTGAATCAATTTAAAATTTATAACTGGAATTTTGAATCGGTTTAAGATTCATATGTAAACACGTGAATCGGTTTAAGATTTATAACCGAGATTCTGAATCAGTTTAACATTCATATGTGAACATGTGAATCTTGGAGGCAATAGTGGGGCCATAACAAAGGGGTGGGGTCTGTTGACTCTAATCAACTTCTAAAAAAATCAATTTCCTTTAAATTTAACCTCTTGATTTGTAATGGTGAATTATATCCATACCCCCTCCTATAGGGGATATGTGAGTGAGTGAGGTGAGGATGGGATATGAGGGGTTTTATGAGTGAGGAGGGGTAGGGATAGCAACACCCGTAACGATGAATTTTTCCAAGAATTTCATTACTTGATAGGCTGACACCATTGACTTCTCCAAAACTTAAAATTAAAATCTCTCTCTGAGCTCCATGTAAATCTATATTTCTTCGAAAACCTACGTCTACTAGCCCTTTACTTTTTTAGTTTTTAATTTCTTATTGTATTTGTTTTTAGTTTATTTATTATTTGTCATTACGTAATTACTTAATTGTTTATATGCTTATAAATTATTTATTTCTTTAATAAATAAATAGCTAAATTGTTAATTGTAGAATATGATTTTATACGTATTTTTTAGGGGTTCTATGTTAACGTGGTAAATGGTAGTATTATTTACTTATTATATAATACGGTTATCAAATATTTGTGCCGATTTATATGTAAAGTTATTTGCTAATTTTGAAGTTACGGCTCGATTTTGGATATATTAATGTTATTGTCATTTATATTGTTTACAATTTATCAATATGTAACTTGTTTTATTGCTATTTCGTTAAAGATAAAATGAAAAGATTCTAGAAGATGAAATTATCAACATCCAGACCCAATAATGGTGGTATTATGCAAACTAGCTCAACTCATTCAATGCTTATAGAAATTAATTTGAATGATCTTTCTTAAGATATATCATTTATCTAAAAGAAAAAGAATTTCAAAATATCACCCTAATCAATAGATGAAATATTTTACTAAAATCCGACCACAATCATCAAAATTTCCAAATCCACCATTTGCAGATTCGTCTAGCATATAAGCAACCACCATAGTCGTGCATTTTTATTGGTGCACCCATGGTTGTTGTTGGTTAGGGAGTTCCATTTTATTTTTATTTTTTTATTTTTTTATTTTTATTTTTAGTAACCGTGGGTTTCCGGGCCAGTTTACGCGCACCGACTAATCCCCGGATGACCACGAATAGCCTGTAGTCATCGCAGGTGAACCTCCATGGCCATAAGGGTTTTGGATTTAAACCCATATTAATGTGGGAGTTCCATTTTAATGTGCATATTTAATGGTTTTATATGGTTCCCCATGGCTTTCTAACAATCTCCCACCTACCAATTATCATACCTACTTTACATTTTGGTGTAAACAATAGAGACCAAACCCACTATTAGTCAGGTTTTAATCTACTTTTTAAGCGTTTGTTAGTAATTTAAAGCTTAACGGTCAGGATTGTTTTCCTCTAGATTATGTCGTTTGTAGCAGTAAACCTAGGATTCTTTGAGTGGGTACATCTTGTGTTTAACGGAGATATCGGGCGGCCATGTGTCTCAGGGACCAAACTCAAAACAAATTGTATAGTTGAAGGGTTTATTTGTAATAAATGAAATAAAGTACCAGTTTTGTAACAAATGATATGCCTGAGAGGCCAAATCTGTAATTTATTCCTAAAAATATGAGGCCTGTTGCGGTCCATGGGGGATTGTGTATTGCTTTTTGAATGTGTCCACGTCAGTCTAACTCTAATCCATTGGATGGAAGTTTTTTTACAACTTTATGTTTATCTCACCGTTAAAAAAAAAACTATTGAATCAATCGTCACATTAATTAAAGTTTAAAATGACGTGAGTCATGGTGTGGTAGCAAGGTCAAATCTTAACCCTTACACGTCACGGCGACGACGCGACGTTTTTCAAATCGTGACATAAAAAAGCAAATCTATATATCATATTTAAAATTATATATATACGTATATGTTTTATATATATTATTCTAATCAGATAATGATATTGGTTGTTGATACATGGTGGTGCCTTACCGTTCATATTGGAAGAAGAAAAGTTATATAAATTACTAGTATAAAAATATTTTTTTATTAAATATTTAAAATAGAACTTCGAAAGATAATTTTACAACTTCGTTTTAATCATGAAACTGTGAGTGATGTGATTAGATAAATATATAAAAGTGTTAAAATCTAAAGTTAAAAATCTAAAAACACAAAGATAAAAAAAATTAAAAAAATATTTTTTTTTTTGAAAAAAAAATCACGTCTTACAAAAAACGCCGAGCCACACCTTACAGAAGCGTTATGGTCGTTTCGTAACGGCGGAAACGCGTCTCGCGTCATGGCACGCCTTTTGGAACACTGCAATAACCTAACCTTTTCACTTGACTACTTTTATATATAGGTGCATAATTAGTTAAGAATCCGTTATATTGTAATAACTGTGAGAACTATTATCGTAAAATATTGTTTTAAATAATTTTTTCATCTAAGACTAAAATTTAATTTTTTTTTTTTTGAACAACAGTCATTTATTAAACCCAACCAAAACCACAACCAAGGTTTACACAGGAACAAAATATATTTAATATATTGATTAACATATGTTTGTTTCACAATGTGATTCTTTTATATGTATTCAGTTCACAATGTTAAACTTTTTTGTTATATTTTTTTGTTTCACAAACAGATAATATATGTTCATATTGCAAAACTTATATATGTGAGAAAATCACATTGTGAAACAAAAATCATATCAATCAATACACTAAATCCAAACATTAGAAAATTAAGGTGAAATAGCATATGATTCACCGCTTCTCAAGTTTATCACAATTTTAAGGGTTCTCAAATGAAGGCCCCTATGTGTGTGTGTGTGTGTGTGTGTGTGTATGAGTGAATTCCATTTCTCGTTCATATGATTACCAAAAATGTGATTACCATCCCTCGACTTCAATAATTACATATTTGCCATTGTGGTTTGCATTTTGTGCTGGTTTAGATACGTGGGTCTAACGTCTATTAAGAGTTACCATTAGGTAGAGTCATGTAGCCTTTATGTGAGGGGCATTTTAGTCATTTTTCGTGTTAATTAAAATAAGTTTTTTAATACAAGTGTTTAAGCTTAAGGTACAAGTATTCAGAAAAATTGACTGAAATGGCCAATCTCCCCACCCCCATTTCACTTTATAGCCACCTTTTTAATACAATTTCCCAAATAGGCAGACCTTTTTAAAGCCATTTGCATAGAATAGTTATTTAAAATTACACTTTATACCATCATAATTAGTTATTTAATTTATTTTAGAGTAAATTACATGATTGGTCCATGTGGTTTATGTGTTTTAACACTCTGAATCCCTATTTGAAAATTCTATGGATTACATCCCCGTGATTTTCAATTTATAACACATTAGGTCCCTAACTCTAACTTCATCCAAATTATTCTATTAACCCAGTTAGTTTGAGGGATATTTTAGTCATTTAAAACAACAGGGACCAAGAATGTAATTTACTCTTTTTTCTACTCAGAGCGGCTTTTTAGTCATTTCATATTTTTCTCTTTCAAATTAAAGGAATATACTTTAATTTTCAACATCTAATTAAATATTGCCACGTGTCTTGTAAGTTTGACTCTTTTGCTTCATCGACATCTTCTCCGACGACCCAATATCGATCATCTTGGTCTTTTTTCCAATATTCAAATCGAGTTACTAAAAATGCAATTCATCAAATCTTAACAAGTTTCAAAACCAGATCAACATCAAGATCCACAAATAAATCAAAAACCTTGAATTGAAAGCAAATAACATCAAAACAACCCTAAGAACTCCTGTAACATCAATAAACATCTACAAGAACAAATTTTGTGCAAATAATTGAGATCTTAAAATCAAATTCAAACAAAGAAAAAATCTTAAACCAATAGCAAAAAGTATCTATAAAAAGATATTCCACAATTTATGGAATATTCATTTATTTTCTAAAAGTATCTACAAAATGATATTCCACAATTTACAAAATAAGAATATACTAAAAATCTTTAAAGAATAATAATTTTGCTACTTATTCACTTATAACAAAAATACACACAAGTAAAATGTGGTATAATAGTGGTCCAAGTGCACGCCAATTATTGAGTTTGCTTTGCAAGTAATAATATGCTAAGTACCACAAATCTTATTCGCATGAATTGGACTTAACTAAAAAACTAAGATTTCCATGAACTTTTGGTACAAAATTTAGAGTTATAAATTATTTGTTGGTTTTGAGCGAAATATTAAAGATTTAATTTAACAAATAATAATAAGCAAGTATGGGTCTAAGTTTTCCCCACAAGTATATTAATAAATTAAATGGTTGACGAAACCAGTTACAATGTTACCCCACACGATTTCCTCCTCTTGAAGTTATGACGTATAGGTTGTGATTACGGTGTTATCATAAAATGTCCACAAATGCTAACTTTTGGTTTGCCAATCTTACTAAGTAGATGTCGAAGATCTTAGCCCCCGCCAGTATGGATAGATGCACGTATCTCTATGACGCACCAACTCGACCAACATCTAAACCTTAGTTCAATTATGCAAAAATCCATATGTTTATGCAATTGTTGAAGATTTTCTCAAACCTCCTTACATCACCCCAAGTCGTATTCGGGTTCACCCCAAGTCGTATTCGGGTCCACCCCTCTCAAGGTCAAAGATCTAATATTAACACACATAAGTAATCGGCTTGTCCGTGTTTAGTTAAAGCTTCAACTTAGATGACTAAATCGAGAAGTTAGCCAAATACGGTAACACCTAAGTGTTACATTTTAACCTCTCGGGTTTGGCTTACACCCGCACCCAAAGGAGGATTTAGCTACTGATCATAAATAAAGGCATGATGAAAGAAAAGTAATATTGAAACGTAAATTTCATTAATATTAAACTTGCCACTGTGGCCACAGGCTCACCATAGTGGTGACTAAAATAAAGACTATAGAAATTTAAACTAGCAAACTAAGAACACAAGAGTAAAATAAAGTCCATCTGAATCTTCAATTGTGTGAAGAGTTGGATGATCTCCAAATGCTAAGGCCAAACTCCTTTATATATAAGAAAGGTGAAAGTGACTTGAGGTGAAAAAAGTATCTCACACTTTTTGTCTTCTTCCTCATTTGTCTTGATTCACTTTGTGAAAGGGACCTCTCAATAGTGTCCTCTTCCTCTATTTTGTTTTGATCTTCTTTTTCTTCATTTTTCTCCCATTCCATGAAATCCCAGAGTTGACCATTGTCCGTGTTTTCTCCTCATTTCACTACGTTGGAAATAAATTTGCTGTCAATATCTTCCAGCTAGTGTAACACCCTAAAAATAGGAGTAAATTTAAACCTTGATAACTTACGAAATACGCGTGTAAAATAGATGGAAAATCACCCAAGAAGGGGAAATGTATAATAGCGTTTACAATTCCTGTAAATAGATATTAAAATTGACAACAAATCAATCTAAATAATTCACATCTAGATTATATCGATTGTCAACCCAATCTCCCAAAATGCCTATCTTTATGTACACCAAACATCCAAAAGTAACTATCCCAAAAATGCCATAACGGTTCATCGCTCTTCCCTCAAACCTTGTGCGACCCGTCGCTTAGGGAACTTGTTATACATGTCATTTAAGAAAAAGTGTTAGGTTTTACGTCTATTAAGAATAAACAGTTTATATAAATCAGTTAAACGTAAATTCGATAATAAAAGTTTGGAGATATAATAAATAATTTCACTTTTCCAAAATACCACATACGATCCCTATGGTACAAAATATCTTGCGATGACGGGGGATACCCGATTTCCAATGATTGTAGTGGAACACAAAAGTAGGTTACTTTCCGAGTTACGAGCTCAATACTAGGATCAAGGCCACGGGTTCATCGACTCGTACTCAGATGTGAGAGAGGGCACCCAATGATCCTAATCATACTCATTCACTAGGATTACATTTACGACCCATGGCTAGTATCCGGTTCCACATAACCGTACCAAGTTACCTTCTGAGGGCCCAATGTCTCAACTAGTTACAAACGAGAACTATCCCAAAATTAAGTCGACTCTATACCTATGGATCCATTAGTAATAGTCTAGACTTGTCACAATTACATTTTGACCAACTATAATCACACATATAGTTATCAAATTATAAACATTTCCATAAGATGTTTTCTTGCACAAACAACACCATGTGAAGGTAAATCCAAACAAAGGTCTAACAAATGACCATTCCCATTTCCAACATGATATGCTCACATAAAGAGATTTATAAGACTTTGAGATGACCTTAGTTTATCCAAATTGTTGGTCCCAAAGTAAGAAGAAAGTAAGACAAGTATTGTAGGGGGTGTTGAATACAATACACAAAAATTCACTTAATTTTAATTCTTTTATTGATATCAATATCAAGAATTACACATATAAAACTTTAAAGATTGTTGCAGAAAGAACATATAAATTATTCTAACAATCTTTTCACAAAGTAAAACTAGAACACAACTTTGAAAGCACAGAGTTTAAAAGCTATGAGGATGAGAAAATGAGGCTGCCAACTTTCTTGAGTGCACTGAGTTCTCTTGTAAAAGCGTAGCTTGCATGGAGGACATCTTCACCTTTATATACTACATTATGCATTGAATGCAAAGAACACATGTCAAACTGAGATTGGATCCTTGAGATTTTCTTCAATAAAATATAAGATACTTGAAATGACTTATCAAGATACAAAGAAGACCTTTGTACCTTGATAGGACAATATCTTAATAAAATATATCAAATAAAAATCTTTTTGAGATCTTTTAGAGAAGGTCTCCATCAATTCAAAACTTTTGTGAATATCCTCTGTGCAATATAAGGTTTCATTCCTTTTGACAGGAGGATGTTGGAGAAAAGGGGTTTAGTTAAATCATGATGATTTGACTACTAAAGAAACTAGTCGAACTATGTCTTTATTCGGCAAGGAGGAGTCGACCGAATAGAGAGGGATCGGCAGGTGATGGCACTAATTATTTAGTGCCATTATGCTCTTT
The DNA here is from genome assembly GCA_023525745.1 of Arctium lappa. Taxonomy (NCBI): domain Eukaryota; kingdom Viridiplantae; phylum Streptophyta; class Magnoliopsida; order Asterales; family Asteraceae; genus Arctium; species Arctium lappa. The sequence continues at coordinate 37,601,993 of CM042063.1, read as the reverse complement.
TTCTCTTTCTTTTAGGATAGTTTTTACTTTCTAATCCCAACATTTGAGTCATTTTAGTTCATTATTTTCTCTTTTCTTGTTTCTTGGAGCTAAAGATATGAAGAACTTGTTTTATTGCATTTGGATAAGCTAATTGGTGTATTTTTTGGCAGATTTATAAGTGCAGCAAGCTGCAGCATGCTACAGCATCCCTACAGCAGCCGTATATGGAGCTTAATGGATAAGCTAGGAGGAGCTTTTTGTGGGAAGACCTTTTTGAGTTTTGAATCTGACTTTTGGGAACCTTCTAGACTAATATTTGGCTGATATATAATTTGTGGATAAACACTTTATTGTCTTTTGGATGTTAACCTTTGGATAAAACACTTGTCCTTATTGTCTTTTGGATATTAACCTTTGGATAATATGTTTTTGTACTTTAAGTACTTTATTTAGTGGTAATTACCTTTTGTGCCACTCCCCTTAGTTATAAAAGGGGAGCTTGGGGTAGTAATTTAGGAGTCCATAATCCATCTAATTCTCTCTCATCTTAGTGAAAATCAAAGGTTGGCATCAATAACCTTGTGATTTTAGTTTACTTTATTAATTCCAAGTAATCTTTTGAAGTCATCATCCCTTGTCTTTTATGCTTTATTATTTATAGTATTATTTACTTAGTTCTTTACTTTACTTGCAATTTATATTCAAGTCTTTTATATTTGTTGTAATTTATATTTCCGTCATTTAATTTTTGTCATTTATATTCCGTCATTTATATTTATGTTTTTATTTTCCGTCATTTATCGTTTTATGTCTTTAAATATGAGTAGCTAATTTTATTTAGCTCGAGTGTGAGATAAAAGGGTGAGATTTTAAACCAAAGAAAGGTGGACGTTGTTTCGCAATAACAATGTTCCATTATTTCATTTCAAGTTTTATAAAGTTCAATGACACTTCTTGACGAACTGATCACTTGCTAAAGTGTTAAAGTGCGGTTGACTTAGAGATAAGCTACCAAAAGCACGTCAGTTTGAATGATATAAGAAGTAGACTTGAGAGAGTTATTTTTTTATTTATAAACTGATTTATTCCCGACAAGTTGATCGCTAGTCATTAGTGTTAAAGTGTAGAGGACTTAGAGATAAGCCCCTTCGAACACGTCAACTTGGATGATATGAGAATCGGCTCGAGAGAGCGGTTTTAGATACAAAGAGATTTGATCGTCCATATATTTTGAGGACTTTATTCTACACTATAAATAGTTGGAGGCTGCACAGAGATGTGTTTAGTCGACTCTAAACAGCAATGTGAGTATTGAAGTCCGAGAGGAATACCCTCAAAATTGATGGTGGATCTAGTTATGGTTGTAGCATAAGTCTGCTGGAATTTGTGTTTAAATCTTACCTAAATGTCTTACACCCGTGCTTGCTTTATTATTCTGTTAATCTAATCAAGTGACAAACCAAACCAAATCAATTCTTCAAAATCGCCATCTGAAGTCATTTCTTTCTCTTACTTTTTAATCTACTTTTACTCCAATCTCTGTGGGACGATACTTGGTTCTTACCATTTTATTACTTGAAAGACGATATTAGATCTCATTGTATACTTGTTTTGAGGTTTAATTAGCACACGTCTATAGGTGTATTCCAAGCACTATCAGCAGGGAGAAAGTCTGTCGACAAGGCATGCATCAATCGGCAGGTATATAGTTTGCCGAAAGTTGAGTACATCTTCGGCAGTGGTAGCTTAGTAACTATGAAGCTTGTCTTGATCCGCATCAGAGGGTTCACTTTCTTTTGAATTCGGTTGGTCTTCGATTTCACCGATCTTTTGAAGTACAACTAAGCTATTACAAAGAACCTTAAAATAAACTAAGTATGGAGATGTACAACATTTTACAGATATGAAATAACAAACCGAAGGGGAGGTCATCTTTAAATCCTTGATGGCCCAACACAAACAATAATCCATTCATTTCTTTCCAAAACCCACTTTCACAAATAAGTTTCCCAATAAAATGAAAATCACAAATATGACCCAAGATGGATTATTCAAATATTCTACCATAAATATGCATATAAGCTTCATTTCATAACATTTAACATAAAAGCCTTCAGTTTTCCATAAAATGGTAAAAACCCTAAAACTTCTCAAAATAATCAAGTTAGGTCAAAATTCACCAAATGAGAAAATATGGTTAAGAGAAGTTTAAGAGATCAAAATACAAGGTTTTGACATGTATAAAGCTTAAAAAGAGTATGATGAACTCACAATATTAGGTTTAATAAAAAACCTAGAAATATCCCAAAACCTAGATCCTTGGTGAAGATGAAGATGAAGATGGTGAGGTGAAAGATCTTGAGGTGAAGGTTCTTAAACCTAGTCTTGAAGAAGTAGAATCACCGAAATCCAAGCCTTGATTGCCTTCAAAACGCAATGAATGTAATAGGTTGGTCTTGAGAGAGAATGGAAAGAAGATAATAGCAATAAATGAGGAAAAGGTAGACAAAAATCAGATTTATGGACCACTGCCCCCCGACCGCGACTATGCCAACGCGACTATGACCGACGACTATGCCCTTGGCATAGTCGCGTGGCACTGTCCCCTGCATCCTTCCACCTGTGGTACAAGGCACGCGATAGTGACCCTGGCATAATCGTCGGGCACTGTCGCCCAAAGTATACCGAAGGCTCCCCTTCCTCTGTGAATTTGCCCTGGTGATAGTGACATGTATCACAGTCGTCGGGCACTGTCGCCCTGAGTTGTGTAAGGCCCCGAAACTTTCCTTTTTCGCGATGAACGTTCCCGATACGAATAGGGTCTAAAACATTGGCTTTATAAACTGATTTTTACGCATAAAGGCAAGATTATATAACATAATATAAAGACCATGACTTATAAACCATTACCGAAAATTCCGGGTGTTACAACTAGGCATCTATTGCTCGCTATAATGACTTATTAGCTCCAAAAACGACATATACACTAATCAAAACACAAATTTTTATCCTATCATTATTGGATTTTGAGAATTTTGGATTTTAAGAATTTTGGTAACTGTATTTTCGATAATTGTATTATCTTATCTATTTTTTAGACAATTTTACTCTTTTCTATGCAAAATGTATTTTAATTTGAGTTAATTAAGTAAATGGCTTAACACAATTAGTTTAACTTGTTCTCAATTGTTGATGAATGAAATCAATTGTATATATTGGTTTGCAAAGTTTGTACCGATGAGATGGTTTGCAATGTATGTATTGGAGTCTCCATTCTTTTCTCAAGCACTCTAAGTTAAAATAATATGATAGTGTTTAACATATACGGGATCAATTTGGCTCCCTCTAAAAAGGACTTGATATTATGGAGCATCGTCTCCGTCTAGCCTCCATTAGAGAGGGTGTGTTGAAATCCCACATCGGTTAGACACGATCAATTTCTTGTTTATATATTTTGAAATTTCCCTTCTCTAATCAATAACTTTTTTTGAAAGGTAATTTGGATGTTACAAATATTCAATCTCATATAAAATATTTTGTTTTACAAACGAGTGTAGAGCATCTTCAATAGTTAAGCTATAATTTCTCTAAAATTGAAAACCAAAAGTTTAATTCTCTAAAAACAATTACACTCAACTCCAACATATTCTTTATTTCATATATTTCAACATTAATTATATCGTTAAAAATTCTGTAAACTCATCATCTCAATACACTTTTAAAAAACCTTAATAAATTTAACCTCATTAGTGGAAACAATTAAAATAGTATTTCTTTCTCTTCCATATTGAACTTTAGAGGTTTCTCCATATTTACGATGTGTTCTCTAATCTGTAGAGAAAAGAAAAGAAATAGATGAAAAAGCAAGGAAATGAAAATAAAATTTCCATTTGTGTTCTCGAAAGGGAAGGAAAATGAAGGAAATGAAATAGTTTTTCATGTTCTTATACAGGAGAGAAAGGAAAAAAAAGATGTCAATTTTACAAATATACCCTTTAAAGTATATTCTTTATAATTAAAGGTTGGGTAGTTTAATAATTTTAGTAACTTTTTTTAAATTGTTTTAATTTCTTTTTCCTCCCACATTCGGGAGCAAACTTATCATTATTTTCCTTCCATTTCGTTTCCTTTCTCTGCTAAAAAAGTTTCGAGAACACAATATTTTTTTACTTTCCTCCTCTTTCCCTCCCTTTCTTTTCCTTTCCTTTGTAAAAGGAGTTTTAACATAGCGTTATAGTTTCTATTTCCTTTATTTCTCAATTTCAAAATAATTATTAAGACAAATTAATATCTAAAATATTTATTTTAGGATAACTGTTAAAGATGACGTTTTTATCGGTTAATAGGCTAGCCAATAAGGAAGGAGGGTTTGATCTATTGGTATCCTTTAAAATGTGTGATCGGAGGATAATTGATTTATTGGTCATGACACCAAACTTGGATTTTATTTGGATGTTCCTCTCCCTCATCACCATTCATATCTTCTTTTTGGTTATCTCATTTAGGTTTTTTGGTTGATTTTCAATTAAGTTCTGTATTAATAAAGTTGTTTATGTGAATTAATCTGTCTATATAGTTTGAGAAGTTTTTGTTTGATAGGGTTTTTCTATAAATGAAATGAGCATGTTTTTTTTTTTTGGAAGATAAGCATGGAAAAACTTGGTTTTCTACGTAAAACTCCCTAAATAAATTATTTTTTATATCATTAAGATGCTAGCAAAAAATCATGTATGGCTGACTGAATAAGTTGTGAGTCCATTAAAGCTATGTATATGTTTGGCAAAAAAATCTAGCTTATAAGCTAGTTTTTTTTTCCTGATACATGTTTGGATGACCATAGCTAGCTTATAAGTTAGCTTATTGAAAAGTTACTCATAGTAGCGTTTTGAAAAGTTAGTTTATCAGCTACCAGCTATCTTATAAGCTAGTTTGTCAAACAATGCTTAAATTCGTTAAGCTGCTAACAAACGAACCTTTTATCTTTTTAGTTATAAATAGTCAAACACATTTATTAAAAAAGAGAAAGATAACACGTAAATACATGTTACAAATTTGTTTTGCCGTTGGATTCACGAATAAAGGGGCACATACCAATCAATCATGTCACATGTATTCTTGAATATGGTTGTTGCGTAGCACCCATCCGTACAAATCCACGGCGTGAATCGAGAGAGAAAAAATACAGGGAATTTAATTAAAATGCCTTAACATGAAAAATCAGTACCCAATATGTCATAAATCTTGTCATTTTTGTCAAAATACCCCATATGTCCGCGTTTTTGGGCCTCGTTTTTGAAAAAAAAAACGTGGGGTTCACTATTTGGGTCCCCGTGTTGGTAGAAACGCTTGGTTGGTCAGTGTTTGGTTGATTTCAGGCGGGTTTGTTGATTTTTATTATATATTTACAGTTTATACCTCTATAATTATTTAGTTAGTTTACTTTATACCTTTTATTTTTCTATTATTCATTTTATATTTTTATCATATTAACACATATAATCGTATATTAACTAAAATACGTTAAAAATACGTTTTAATTTTAATAAGTTATACCATTATAATCGTCTATTCGATACCTTCGAAATGAGCCCAATATTGAATATTTTTTTATTTAATTATTTTATTATATCTTATATATATATATTAAAAATACGTTTTTATATATCATAAAATTATTTAACGTATTTTAATTAATATACGATTATATGTGTTAATATGATGAAAATGTAAAATAAAAAATAGAAAAGTATAAAGTATAAAGTAAACTAACTAAATAATTATAGGTGTATAAAATTTTAATATATATGATATATAATAAAATAATTAAATCCAAAAATATTCAATATTTGGCTCATTTCGAAGGTATCGAATAGACGATTATAATGGTATAACTTATTAAAATTAAAACGTATTTTAGTTAATATACGATTATATGTGTTAATATGATAAAAGTATAAAATTAATAATAGAAAAGTAAAATGTATAAAATAAACTAACTAAATAATTATAGGAATATAAACTGTAAATATATAATAAAAATCTAACACGGTGTGAAATCAACCAAACGCGGACCAACCCCGCGTTTCTACCAACACGGGGACCCAAATAGTGAACCCTGCGTTTTTTTCAAAAACGAGGCCGAAAAACGCGGATATATGGGGTATTTTGGCAAAAATGACAAGATTTTGGGCATATTGAATACTGATTTTTCATGTTAGGGCATTTTAATTAAATTCCCAAAAATATATATAAAAAATAAATACTTTTCATAAGAATTAACTAATTACTATGATGAAAATTTTGAATAATAAAAAGTATGGGTGTTCATTTTGCTGTCCAACCTGCAAAACATGTCAACATCATGCCAAACCGCACCAAATCTTGTTGTTTGAGACGTTTACGGTTTGGTTTGTGGTTCATATTTTTTATATTACACTAAGGGGTGTTTGGTTCATGGATTTTGAAGGAATTGAAATGGATAATTCATTTGACCAAATTTTAATTTCTTTGTTTGGTTCACATATTGATCATGATGGAATACTTTTAATTCCACAAATCAAGAAATTCATCATTTCTTGCCTAAAGTGAAAAAATTGAATTTCATCAAATTTCTATCAACCAAACGCATGGTCAAATTTCATTTCAATTCCTTCAAAGTCAAATTCCTTCGATGGAATCCAATTCCATCAAATTCCATTATGCAAACCAAACGCGCCCTAAGTGGTTTGGTTTGCGATTTTCAATTGTTGAAAGTGTGGTTCAAATCTCACTGCATCGCAAATTATTACACACACACACACACACACACACACACACATATATATATATATATATATATAGTCAGGTTTAGGGAAAACCACAAAATAAAAAAAAACTAAGGAACACCTCATCTTTACCGTATGCATATGTGTATACAATTAATTGAAAATGTTTTCTAGTTTCTATGCACGTCTGCATATTATGCACATGTGTATACCAGACAAATTACTTGTATGCATACCGTACAGTAGGGGTGTTCATCTAAATTATCAAACCGCATAAGCCGCCACACCGTCACGTGATTTAGAAATTCACGGTGCGGTTTGCGTTCTCATCAAACTACACTTTGCGGTGCAGTTTTGAATTATTACACTGTGGTTCAAACCGCACCATATGTATTTTTAATTATTTTTCTAATATATATATATATGTATATATATATATATGTATGTATATCAGACTCATCAATTAAATGAAAATACTTAATACCTTATGATTACTTATTAATTTTTCAATTTTCCTTTTAAGTTTTATCTTTTACGCCTTCCATTAGACTTACTTAAGTTATTTTCTTTTGTCATTTTTCACAACTCCGGATGAAAGACACAATATATGGACATATTACAAGTCATCGTCTAATTTATTTTGAAGTTGATTTTTCAGAGGTGTTTGAATTAATAATTATTTAATGTTTTTAGACTATTTTAAATTACGTATTTTCGTCATATTTAAACTTTCGATTATGTGGAGTTATGGACTATGAGCATGTGATGGTCGAATTTATTTTGAAGTTATTATTTATAATTATTGGATTAAAATAGGTTAAGTATAAACCACACCGCATTTTGCGGTGCTATTTTGTGCAATTTGCGATTTGAAAAAACGCTCAAACCGCATATGTGATGCGGTTTGCGAATTTGCCTATATCTATACTATATTATAAAGCACGGATAAAAAACTCTTAAATACAAATTATTAGGTACAATGTACCATCATTTTATGCAATATTTTAAAAATCTTTTAATTTACAAGTATCAAAGCACAAGATACATATTATTATTGCAGACTTCTAACACCCACCAGTTTTGTAGCTTTCCTTTTATACAGACTCTTCCATGTATCACTATTAATTAATATATTATATTACTATAAATTTGTTTTAATTATATTATTAAATATGTAATTGGTTATTTTTTCTAGATATAATTAAAATATATAAGATAATCATTGAATTCTAACAAAATACTTAATTTTTTTTATATAAACAACGTTATATTATTAAGCCTAAATTAAACAAATTTATAAAAAAAAAAAAAACAATATCACTTTCTCAAAATCATCCAAAATCGTACTGTAAATTGACAAAAAAAACAAAAAATAAAATGAAACATTAAAATCGTGATGTATCTCGCTGCATTGCGCGAGTACGTTTCTAATATATATATTAAATAAAAAATAATTGGCCCATTTACTTGTCGGCCCATATTACACCTTTCAAACCTATGTCCTCACTTTATTCTAATTTCTAGAGGCTTTTTCTTTATTTTTATTTTTTTACGTTTTTAACTCTGTTTTAAACTTGTATATACGAAGCGGCCAAAATCGATCTCAAACTCAATGAAAGTTGAAAGATGGAACTCGATTTTATGTTCCAGAGGTTTTTTTTTTTTTTTTACATTTACTTTTAAAAGTTTGATTAGAACTTGATATGAATTTGGACTTAATTATTTTGCGTAACTCCACTCTGTCTTAATGTATTTTATGGACTAAGGGGAATGAACTATGAAGCTTTGTTTTGTCATTTTGTATGAACCATTTTTAGATACAAATCGGTGCAATATTTTAGATTCAAATCCATTCTTTTATTTCAATCTACGCTTTTCTTTTGTTGGAGTATGGAGACTTATTAATGAGAAGGGCATATTGGTAACTTTTAGAGTTGAATCTAGACCATAACCTTCCCTTGGTTGTCTGAATGAGCTCCTAGATGTCCAATTAAGCCACAACCGAACATCAATATATTATAGTTTACTGAATAAGTCATACAACTTATATAACTCATTAAGCTGCAAACAAACAACCCCTTAGTCTATCATACATAAGAAATATATCAAGAGGTTTGCACTCCATTAAACACATCAAATGTAACATCCTGAGATAACCGTATCAGATATTGTCCGTTTAAACACATCAAAACGCGTCTGATAGAGGAGGTATCAAGTTCCTTATAAGGAAACCTTCGTTCCCCTTCCAAACCAATCCCCCTTGGGAGCCCAGCGTCCTCACTAGCACATCAGTCCGGTTCCCGGCTCTGATACCATCTGTAACATCCCGGGATAATCGTACCAGATATTGTCCGCTTTGTCCACACACCTGGACTCATGGTTTTAAAACACGTCTGATAGAGGAGGTATCAAGTCCCTTATAAGGCAACTTTCGTTCCCCTCCCCAACCAATGTGGGATCTTACATCAAAGTCTTAAGTTGTATATGTGATAAAATATCATTCATTCAGTTATCCCACTCGGAGGTGGGATCTGGGTAGGTGAGATATAAGTAGACCTGGCCTTTACCTCGAAAACTAGAACAGTTGTTCTAATGAAGATCGCTGACTTGTACAAAGTATGCAGTTGAACAAAATGGCTAGCAAACAAAAAAGATGGTGAAGATGGCTACTCAACCAATCATTGAAAATAATCTTGCATCGAACGAGGTCTTCCGGGAGCTTAAACATTTTGCAGTGATCGAAGTTAAAAGTTTTGCAATAACAATCACTTGGCATATCTTGGCGAACCTCATACTCAAATGAAGATTAGAGATGCAAAACTGGAAAAACAATACAATCGGACGCCATTAAAATCTTCACATCAAATCAACAAAATTGCATTGAACAAGATCCACAATAAAACTCATAACACCAAAACATGGAAATAACCCCTTCATTCAAAACCTTAACATATGTGAAGGAGATCCAATGTTAAAGTCGTAAATCGTAGTTACTTGTCCAAGACCCTAAACAACATCAAAAAGAGGACATCACAATATCCGAAAATAGTGTTGGACTAATACGAGAATAAAGAAAGTTTCAACAAAGTTTGCAACCATATGCAATAAAAAAAAAATTATGCATGTTTAAAATCACGGTTTAAAATCTTGTGTGTGCTAAACATTTTTCCAAAATTTCGTAATATAATTTCACATGATGATTTGGGAACATGAGAAATAATTGATACAACTTATTTTAGAAATAAATTTCGTGCATGAATTTGATCGGCACTCAACGTCTCGAAACTACGCTCATCAATTTCCAACTCACGCTATCGTCATTCGGATGCTCAAACATTTTAAGACAATTATCGAGGATTTCATCGGTTCACCTTACAATTTGTCCTCAAATAATGTTGATTTCATAAGTCTATGGTTTTAATCCAACCCATATATTCCCACCCGAAACGGTCCACCTAACGAAATCATCATGCTTACTGTCACCTCAAATGACGAATGTTAAAGTCATCAATCTCTTCTAACGGCTACCCACTTAGAAACTTCTTCACTGTCCCAACGGTCGTCACATCAAAGTAGTCCACGTATACACATGTAACTTGTAGGTTCACCATAACACTGGCCAGGTGCAATTATGAATCTACTGTACATGATCATCCTTGCTACTCTCGATGTGATTCCCATTCCTAGTGACTTTATCAACCTTAAACCATCTTATCTTAAAGTGCCTATTGGTCCAGTTTCACTTTCAATCACTTAAAAGAACGCTAGTTTGAGTTTAGGTATCCAAATTCCACACCTAAATCTCTCAAACTTAAGCTCTGATACCAACTTGTAACACCCTCAAATTCGGAAAGAGTAACTAAATAAAAATTTCGATATTACATAAAGTAAAAGATAAAACTTCTTCCTATAAATCAAAATTTGACATACCTCCAAAATAAAATTATATATTTAACCTCATCAATTAAAAACTCCACTCTTATACAAGGACTAAATCAAGATTGGGTGTTACTTAATCCAAATACAAGTTGCTAATCCCAAAATAAATGCGGAAGATTTCACCAACATATTCACTTCTCGAGCATACAACTAGCAGTCGTCTTTTCACAGTGTCACTAGAACTATTCCCAACCGGAACTTGTTGCACATGCCAACAAATAAAAATGTTAGGCTAACGCCTATTGAGTTCAAGAGTTTTCACCATAAATAAATAGATCGTAAAAGGGGAAGAATGCAACTTAAATCATAATATTTCAAAAAGATTTACTTTAAATATGAAAACGACTCAATTCCAATAATACTGATTTTTAAAGACGAATGCCCCAAAGTAAGCATTCAATCGTAAAGTGATGCAACTCAAAACTCACTCAAACGTGAATAGAAATCAAACTCCCAATTTATGAAAACGTGAATAAAACTTTATATCCCGGAACACCCAAAACACAGGTGGGGCATAATACTCAACCCATAAATCATGGATAATAATCCATATATACAAAACGTCACCGAAAACATGGATACTAAACTCAATACATAAAACAACATCTTGCGGTGACGGGGGAGACCCGAATTCCATCGAATGTGGCGAGCACACAAAGTTAAGCCACTTATCAATGTTCTCGAGATTCACATATGGCCACAGATCCCCGTATACGGCTCCTCTGAGCAACCACCGCAATATACCCAAATGACCCTGGCGTCTACTCGACCTCTAGATGAGTGTCACCACAAAAGCCACAAGTCCCCGTATCCGTCTCACCATGGGCATCACCGCAAGACTTAGCTCCGTATACGGCTCTGCAGAGCACCACCGCAAGCTTACATAAAAACATGACTTGAGGACCACTCACTAGACTTCAAACGCAGACACTAAAATTACACGATGAATAAACAGACTAGATTACACGGGCATCGAGTTCAACCATCCATGATATATACATCGAGCCCTTCGCTAAAGGTTACACGGTCATCGAGTTTAACCACCCACGATTTATACCTCGAGTCCCCGCTAACCATAAATATTTCTAGTTCCAAAATAGGGATAAAGTTCCTAATTAAACCAACTGACTGACTTATAGATCCAATGCATTACAGTCTAAAACGTTACATGACTCCAACGAATGAACTAACGTATTCAAAATATGTAACTCTCAAATAAGATGCAACTAAATACATCATACATCAAAGGCTCCTTATCGAGCTACTAAAACTGAACGAATAGCCCAAAGACCCATCTGGGTATAAATCAAGCCCAAAGGCATAATAAACGTTTGGCTAAAATACGTGAGCCAATATGGTTACATAAACCAAATTACATCTTTTCCCAAAATCTTTGTCTTCTCAAATCACAATTGGTCGTCGACCCAAAACCAAAAAGGTTTACAATTTCTAAAATGTTCACAAGGTTGGGAATGACTAAAATCAAATGACTCACACGTTCGTATTTTCAAAACGTCCCATTACATAAACGTTGCATATTTCCAACAAACACTAAAAGTGCACTTTTACCAAATAATCTTCATTTATGCAATAAATCATCAAAACGCTTTCATTTATGACTTATTTATAAAAATGCCCAAAAATCCCAAATGTGTGTATTTTACAAGGTTTATAAGGCCAAACCCTCCAAATAATCAAAACCCACCAAATAACTCGACCATTGATAATTTCATGTAAAACACATAAACACTTTAAAAAAGACATTTTGGCATGTACAACGTTTTCACAAATCAACTTGAACTCGTCTTGCTAGGTTAAGTTAAACCTAGGTTCCAAACCCAACCATCAGCCTCCAATAGTGTGTATTCCACCCTTTCCAAGTCATCTTCAACAATGAGCTAGGGTTTCCAAATAACCCATCTCGTCAACTCTAGAAAAGAACCAACAACAATTAAACCTGTAGATCTACAAAGATCCTTATACTAAATCTTGGAATATTTTGTAACACCCCGAATTCTGAGAGCCCATGTATTATTCTTCTCATTTTGGAAACTTCTATATTTTGGGATTTTAGTAAATTAATACCGTGTATGTTAGAATTAAGCATCGTGGGTTGGAAATCATCAAATTTGGAGAATTCTGGGTTGCTCGCGATTATGCCCGCGAGAGTGACAATGGGTCACAATCGCGGAGGCACAATCGCCGAAGGTCAAGGACCTACGGTACGTTTCTCGCGATTGTGCCATACGAGAGTGACATGGTCACAATCGCAGGGCACTATCGCCCCATCTGTACCGTGAGTGGTGAGGCGCTCGTGACCTTTCCCGCGATAGTGACAGATGTCACTATCGCCGGGGCACTATCGTCGACGGGTGATTTGGGTATAAAAATCCAAGTCGCTATTTTTAGCCATTTTATCTGATTCTAGGGTTTTGGGAGGCGATTTCTCAGCTGAGTTTGGTAAGTTTTCTCCTCCTAGACTTCTTTCTTCATTTATGGTGGTTCATAAGCATTAATGGTAGTCCTTAACACTTTTAGGAAGTGTCGGTAAGAAGCTCTCAAGTGGTTAAGCATCACATCTTCATCTCCTTCATTCTAGGGTTTGGTTTCCTTTAAGGAAACTACTAAGGTGATTTCTTACACCTTTAATAAACTTTATACATGTCAAAAGATGGAATTTGAATACTTAATATCTCCTCCTCCTTATGTTTGATTTGTAAAATTTGTGTTAAACCTAACTTTTGGGGATATTAGTGTTATGATGATTTTTGGAGAAATGATGATTTATGGACTTCAACCATGTTCTTTAACTTGTTTTACTTGGGTTATACATTTAAGTGGATGGTATTCCTATGCAAAACTTATGGACTTGGAAATATTGGTTTATTGGTTAACTGCTGATAAGTTTGTATATTAACTCACTTCATATTTTGGGACTCGAAAAATAAGAGGAATCACTTATATCTTGACGGATGATCTTTTGGTAAATAATGGAAGTGGTTTTGGTGGAAAACACCCTTCATATCATTTATGCATAATAACCATTGTTGGGTTACTTGTTGGGTCTTATGCGCATTACTTGGATTATTTGATGTATTGGGGAGTCATGACCCCATATTTGGTTTATTATTGTTCCGGCGTTGGGACGACTAGTTTTCCACGTCGAGGCACGTTAGGCATCGGATGTGGTATAAGTCCTTCGTGCTCAAGTACTACGATATTGGATGAGGAGCTCGACGTAGGAACCCCTCGGGGTTGAACTTGAGTTTTCGTGGGTGTAAACAACAGGTATATATATATATATATATATATATATATCCCCAGGTTTGCCAATTTATAGCCGTCATATTGTAGAATTTTCGAATTTTTATTTCCGCTAAAATTTAGGCTGTTTCATATTCAAAGAAATTTACCACTTTAGGATATTGAGACTTCCCACCCAAAACCATCCAAGGAACCCTTCAGCTCTTCAAATCCAAGCTTCCAAATGCCAACTTTCATGCTTCTTTAGAAAAATACCTCATGGGTGTTTCAAAATTGATACCACATCTCCCAAAAATCGCACCAAGGAGAAGAGAAATGGAGAGGGGAAGTGAAAAATGGGAGGAAACCTAAAAATTGGGTTTAAGTCATCCAGACTGTCTCCCGTGGCCTTGGCCGCAATCTCAAGTCGCAGGCCAAGTCGCGCGTACTACTAGTCTGCACACCTACAGCGACTTACGCGGCCTTAGTCGCTGCTTGAGGCCGCAGGCCAAGCCGCGCGTGCTCCAGGTCGTGCCTCCCCGCGCCTCGTGCTGAGCCATTCCCCGACCATTTCTCTCGGTCGACCACTGACTATTTCCTTGGCTGATCATTGACCGTTCTCTAGGAAATTACGGGTGTTACACACAAAAATGTAAGTTTATCGTATATATACTACCTCCATTCGAAAAAGGAGGAAAAATAATTGAAATGTCGATCATGGCAAGTTACTAGCAGTTCCAGACGGATATAACCATTTTTGGATAAGATCACTGGTTGATTATAACTGCATCAGAGTTCTGGACGTGCAGGTCGAGGGCTCTTGTCATACATGATTAAAGATGTAACTTAGACATCTCAAGTACAACCAATCGACCAGAGATAGCCAACCAGAACCTCTGGTCTGACCAACCAGAGCCTCATGACCAGAGGATTGACTTAGATACCTTATGCTTGCTACCAGAGATAGTCTAATCAGAGCCTCTAGTCTGAGAAAACAGAGCCTCTGGTCCAAGTTTCCCAGAACTAAGTCTGAAAACACGCTACTTGATCTAAACTCAAAACTGAAGCATTCCTTCATTCTGATCACGTTTTCCACTACATTCCAAGTCCAAAATTATGTAGAGGTGTTGGAGCGCTGCCCCTCGACCCCTGCCGCTAAATAGTCAGCAGGACACCGCCAGGGTTAATTCCAGTATGAAACCTCATTGGCACTCGGGTTAATTTCAATTACACTTAAATGGTCTGTGACACTAAAATCACCAACTTAAACCTTTAAAGTATTTGAATAACCGGATTAAATATAAACAAGTTACCATATAGTGTGACGTTATGAATGACATGGCATACAACTCGGCATAACCACAAATGAAATCATGGAAAATGAGAGAATAAACTTTTGTCATATATTGAATATTTTAGTAATATACTTAACGTTGAAATCTTCAAAATAAAAAAAATACAAGTGAAATTTGATTTAATTTTTTTCTAGAGATTTTAACTTCTCTTCTTTCGAGATTTAAGTAAATGTTGAATGAACTATTGAAAATGCTCTTCCATTATAATAACGAGGTGGGATTAATGCCCGCACGTTGTTGCGGATGGAAAGAAATATTAAGACCATAAATTTGAGCATAATTATGAGAACAAAACATTTTGTGTATGTTAGCAGCATGACTATAATTTAGCAAATGGTACATTACATCATTAAACCTAAAAAAAGTTACATTGTTATTAAACCTAAATTAAATTATAATAAAAATATGAATTAAACAAATTTTACATCATTATTAAACATAAAATAAATTATGATAAATTACTTTATTAATAAATAAAAAATTGGTACGTGAATCACCTACGACTATGTGCTTGGATTGATGGGAAAGGCGGAAGGTTTTGGGTTGGAAAAAACACAGTCATTGAGATGCGATGCATGTTAAGGGATATTTATTTTATAATATAACTTTTATTTATTTAAATTAGAAAATGAAAAAGTTATAAATGATCGAAATGTCATTTACTTAACGGTCAGGAGCTAACAACTTTTAGTTTCGAGGACCAAAACGTTACGCAAATGCAAAATCGAAAGTCTATTTTGGAATCAACAAATTATGGGGACTAAATCCAAGAGGAAAATAAGACTGTAGGGACCAAATCTGTAACTCTACAAACATAGGACTAAATCTAACAGGGAGATAAAACCTCAAGGACCAAATCTGTAATTTAGTAAAAACCTCAAGGACCAAATATGTAAGTTACTGTTTACCAGCACTGTTCATGAACAGTACTGGTAAATGTTATTACTTATAAGAGTAAACTCCAACTTTGGTCCCTGAGGTTTATTGATTTCTTTGAAAGAGGTCCCTATGGTTTCACAATTCAAGTTTACATCCCCAGGGTTTGGATTTTGCTCTAGAAATGGTCCATGACACCTAACGACGTCAAAATGGTCCGTTAGTGCCCGGGGAAATTCCGTCCAATCATGTTTTGTCCCTTTTTTTGTGATTCTCTTTTGTTTTCTTTTATATTTGTAAGTATATCAAACTATTGGACCAAATAGGTAACTATAATATATTATATATGTATATATGTATGTATATATATATATATATATACACACACACAATCACAGGGATGATAACCCTCACTGGGAAACTCCATCGCCGGCCACCTTGCAATCAAACACCGATCGTCTCGTGTAACTATCTCCTCTCGGGATTAACATTGGAGTGGGTGACTTATTCGACCACTTACAACATTTGACATGATTAAAAGGTGGTTATTGTCTTGTGGGTTTTGAACAGTGACCACCGGAGATTCGACACCGCCACCGTCACCGTCACCGACGGCTTATCATCCTCCGATCTTCACTTCAATCGCAGCTTTTTTGGCAGCTAAACCTTCTAGGAGCAAATCAAAGGTAAGGTAACAATCCAATCGATCAACAAGGAGAAGATTCAATCGCTTTTTTCTTCAGATCGCTGCTTACCAGATCTGTTCTTTTATCGGCTTGAAACTGGTTTCTTCAGGACGATGACCCTCACCAGCGAAAACTGAATCGCCGGTCAAACTCGAACTCAGGGACAATCTCCACTCCTCTTCCCATCTTCATCTTCCCCCCTCCTAACCACCACCAACAAAGACTAGAAACGATACCACACCATCGGAACCGAACCCAAATCACCAGCCACCGTTGTCGTCGCGAGATTAGAAGCTAAACCGTAAACTTTTGTACCAGTGAACCTTAGAACTCGATTTGATTTGTTTGTAGCTTCTGAGTTTCTTGTGTTCATCGAGCAGTTGTGCTCATCGATTTTACCAGTGAAAGGGTTTCATACCCAGGTCAAAGTCTGGACTATTCACTCATACATACATACGGTTGGATGCTGGAATCTCTAATGACCATTTTATCTAGATCTATTTTGTTAAAAAAATGAAGAAATTTTGAGGATTTCCTGACTATGAATTCAAACTCAAATTGACATTATAAAGTTTAGTGCAATTAACAGGGGGTGTTTTTCTTCTATTTTTCTTTCTTGGTTGAAAACTGGAGACTTTTATGAGATGGGCATTTGTGGAAATAACTACCAATGAGTAGGTGTAGTTGTAAGGTGAAATAGTGTATGTTTTTCTTGCATCATTCTTTCTTCTTGTTGAAAGATAGGATTTTGGTTGAAAAATGGAAGGTTTTTTGATATATGTATTTTTAGAAAGTGAAATTAGACTCCATTGATGGAACAAGAAGAAGAAATTTCTTGTTTTTTTTTGTGTGTGTGTGAGAGAGAGAGTTAATGCAACAGTGGGATGAAATGGTGGTTATATAATGTTGATTCTTGATAGTGAGAGATGATGAGGTATGTTGATCGTTGCACATGATGGCACGTTTTTGGACACAAAGATAGATGCAAGATGCCTTGATATTTTTGGGTTTTATTAGTTCATGTTGTCCACGAAGAAGGAAGAACGAAGAAGAAGAAGAAGAAATTTAGAAATTAGTCCCTAAGTTTTTATGATTTTACACAATAAAAAGAAGAAACAAGAAAAAGTGCAAAAAGAGGACAAAGACATGGTTGGACGAAAATACCCCTGGCACTAACGGACTATTTTGACGTCGTTAGGGGTCAGGGACCATTTCTAGAGCAAAATCCAAACCCTAGGGATGTAAACTTGAGTTATGAAACCATAAGGACCTATTTCAAAGAAATCAATAAACCTCAGGGACCAAAGTTGGAGTTTACTCTACTTATAATTTCCACAAGGAATAGAAAATATTCAATTATAAGAGAATGAATATTAACTCAGGAAAGTGAGTCATATTCCTTATTTAATTTCTTTATAACAAACAAGAATTTTTGTTCTCATGTGATTGATTCATTTCATTCCATATTTTGTTATTGCAGATCAAACTCTAAAGTAAATTCAAATTTTACACACCAAACACTACTCAATTTGTGAACTGATAATTTTATATCAAATCAAATAAGTCAACATGTGTGTCAATTCATATTAATTAAATTGGTACAAATTACAATTGGTTGATAGTACCGTATCAAATATGTAATCTTTGTTTGTACATGGTATTTAAAGTCGTATACTATGGTAATATAATGGTACCGGATTATTTAATTATTTACTAGTTTTTTTATATTTTCTATGTATTGAATATTAAACATTCTAACTTTAACCATTTTTATTAAACATTTAAATATTTTCAAGTTTTATTTCTTGCAACAAAAAACCCTTAACCCTCGCATGTGTTAACTGAAACTCATAATGTCATTTAAAACTCGAACAAAATGACTATTTTCATATATTTAACTTGAAGTTCTTACAAAACGAATACCGACATCTACCAATCGAAAAAAGTTGTTTCCAGTTATGATGCATGGCACAAGATTTTATGTACCAATTATAATTGATTTGTATACGATGCTACCATGTGTGTTAATAAGAGGAGGTACAAAAAAGTTTTCACAAGGTGACCACGGATTTCTCTAACCGGTTTTTGGGCTTTATGTTATTAATGGAAGTGTGTGTAAGGGGATGTTTGTCATTTGCTGAATAGTTAGGTGCAGAATGATTAAGAGGCTCTTATGATATCATGTGAAATGAAATATGGTTGTTTGTTAATTGTTTTAGGATGAAATCAGGGCTCTGAATGGTTAAGACAGGGTCAAGACACTAAATCATTCAGAGGGTTTTGGAACCATTAAAGAGGCAGACATTTTTTTTGTCAAACAAGATTTACCTCTTAACGATTCAGATGTTACCTCTTAATGGAACTATTAAGAGGTAAACAAACAACCCCTAAGTTGACCTAAAAAGTTCAGGATTACAACAAAAATAAAAGGAAATTTGAGGCGTATAAATCTTGAGTAATTGTTGTGCTTCAACTAGACTAGTTAGTCCAAGTGACTAACATTTTCATTTATGTAAATGAGTTGTCAACTTTAAAAATAAAGTATCAATCGGTCAGTAATTTTTCATGTAAAATTAAGGGGGTGTTTGGTTGGATGTATTAAGCAGTAATTAATAGGAATGATAATAAAAGAAACTGTTTGGTTCTATATAATACTGTATAATGAGTCCATTCCTCCAGAAGCCCAAATTTTCATTCCAGTATAAACTAGGGGGAATGAAAATCCATTCCCATTCCCATTATTTGTCATTTTCATTTTCATTCCCATTTTCATTCTGCTGCTTGAACCAAACGCCCCCCTAAATAACCAAGATAAGCCAACCGAAGTCTTGCATAAGTATTCGAATTTTAAATTCAAAATGTTATTATATTTAAGAAAAGACAGGTTGCTTTATGGGGGAAATTTTGATATATAATCTTACTTTAATCACAATGGTATTTAAAAGAGATCTTAATCTTATTTCATAATTATTTGAAAGAATGTCTTTTTCTTTAGATGAAATATCTGAGGATTGGTTGTTTGGTTAGTTTTCCATTAAGATCTATATGGATAAAATTGTTTGTATGGATTAATTTGTCTGTATGGATTGAGAATATTTTTGTTTGGGATGGTATTTTCATAAATGGAAGGAACGTGTTTTTTAATTGGGAGGGACAGGTTTGGAAAAAACTTGGCTTTCTGCATAAAGCTCCCCCTTAGAAACATATTGAATAAGTCGTTTTCTATATCATTAAGCCACTACCAAACAGTCATGCATTGCTGACTAAATAAGCTATGAGTCTCATTAAGCTCATTAAGTTGCTAACAAAGTCTAGACTTACAATTGGAAGGTACCATTCTTCCGGTTATGAAGCAGCTCCATCTAGAGATGCAGCCATAATTTTTTACAAACGGTGGCACCATTTGACTATAAGAAACAACTATAGAGATATTTTTTACAAAATCATCATTGGTTTGTTGGTTAGTTTATTGTTTTTCATGTGTTAGGTTATGTATTCAAGTCTTTTATTGCAATTTTTTTTCCAAAAACATAATAAATCTGTATGAGGTGGAAGAAAAGTTTTGCAAACCAACTCTACCAAATGAAACTTGTGTTCTCATTATAGTTTCAAAATATATACAGTAGTACACAACAAATTGATACGTTGAACCCATTTCACGACCCTATAATTTTTTACACTACGACGGAGGAACGAAACAGTGGTACAGGCCACCATTCGCTCTACATTGGGTCCATCCATGGCTCCATTTAAAAACTTTTAATTGAAATCTAAAATATAGGAGTACTAGGTTACACAAAAATTAGTTTGTTGAAATGATAATAATCAGTTGAACATATTTTTGTATGTTTTGCCTAAGTAATGTAATCAAAATCACTAGTTAGATTGGTGATGAATCACCAACTTGGAGTGTACACACACAAAATATTGTTGTAAATTAATATCACAATTATAAAGTGTATTATATATTTTTTAATTCAATTTCATTTAAATCATATTTTCAAAACTTTCCATTTACAAAAGCCTGAAATCCAATAATATCAAAAACAAAGTATGATTCATTTTGATACAATTTGCCCTATATTAGAGTACAACTAATAAAAAGCATAAAAACAAAATCAATCAATCTCAAGAAAACCACAGACAATACAACCCTTGTAGGCAAACCAAAACAGTTGTTGCAAAATATGATCTCATCCTCTACCAACAAGCAGTTGAAAATAAATACAAAACTGCTAGAAACAGATTTAATCAACTAATAAAGTCAGACTACAACTAGAATTGTTGCTAAAATTTACTCAACAGTTAGCACTAACCTCCCACTTCAATGTTGCCAAGAATGTACATAACAGTTTGCAACTTTCTTACCTAACTTTCCGTTTCCCTTTACGAATCGCAGCCCTTCTTGATCCAGAATCACCACTTTCGGGTGAGTCTTCAACAACCGTTTGTTCTTGTAGAACCAGACCACGGTTCCTGCAGAATTTCCTAATTGGTGTTGTCGGCAAAACAGTTCCATTTTCATCTGAAGCGGATCTTTGTTCAGAATTAGGTGATGCATCGGCTGGATTCCTGTTTGGCATGAGTTCGTCTCCAGGAGCAACCATGTCCAGCATCAACTGTGAATTGCCAAACAACATATTAGAAGGTTTAGCCATTCAGTTCCTTATGGTGCAATTGGTACATGGACAGGACTAGACTGCACAAGACTGACGAGAGTGAGGTAGGCTGGTGAATGAATTGTGGAAGATTTTAGGCTTTTAATTTTACATGGGGTAGTTTAGTAATTTTTTGTTCCACCTATTTTCGTGGGACAAAAAACTACATTTTTTTTGTTCAACTCAATCTTGTCCTGTCCTAGTCTAATTGTCACAACAGGTTTAATGTCTTACAGTCATAATTTGCCAAGAAATTAGTCTAGGCACAACCTAGGACACCCTTCCCAAAAAACATGGGACAAGAAACTTTGGTCTATCCTGTATCGCGTAACAAACGCACTAATGATTTAGAAGAAACTCAAGATGGATCTGGGGATCTTATGATAACTGAAATGTGCATATTGGGCCAATGACAGTAAATGGTAACCGGAAAATGCGGTTACCAATCAATACCATATTAGAGAATAAGGGGTTGTTTGTTTTTTTTTAAAAACCTCTTAATGGCTCTTAAGTCTGAATCGTTCAGACCATTTTACACACCACCTCTTATTAATCATAATTAAAATAAGACTTCAGACTTTAGACCTCTTAAAAAGCAAACGACACCTAAGTAAACTGTTCGAATTAAAATAAGTTGTACTTAGAGTTCAAATTTGCATATGACAAGTTATTCATATATGAATTCGAATATAGATGTATATATTCGATTCAATTTAAATATCCGACAATTTGGTGTTTCAAACACAAATATCCATATCCAAGTATACACTTTCATATTCGAATCTGAATTCAATTAAATATTTGATATACCAAACAATGTGCAATATAAAATAATAATATACACTTTCTAGAAGTAAAAATCTAATAACTTGAAGCTATGTAGTGCCAGCCTCCTAAAATATTAAAAGGTGAAAAGCTTAAAGAAACCCAAAACAGTTATAAAGCAAAAACTTGAAAACAAATATTTTAAGTTGCCAATGTTTTTCATATTTTAATTTTTGTATGATTTTCAGAAATGCAAATTTAGACATCAAATTTTAAGATCCCTTACATTTGAGTTCAGATATTGAAATTTAATCAAATTTGAATTCGAACATCAACATGGAATTGAAATTCTTGTACAATTACCTTCCAATCTCTGAAATCAAATCTGAAGATAAAATGACTGTATGAAACCTCCTTCGAAGCAACTGCATTGGCAGCTGGAGCATTCTTTGGTACTGAAAGGAAGAGCATTAACACATAAGGGTTCAACAGGCATTCAGGCAAGTCTCTTAAATAGATTAATAGAAGGTTTTCCTATAAATGTTATTTGTGAAAGAGCTTACCCACTAGATGACACCCTTTCTCATCGACTTTTATTTCAGCTCGGCCATCTTTAGCAAGAAAGGACAATGCAAATAGATTTTCAACAGTTTGCGCAAATGATGTTCTATTCAAAACTAAACTTTCAAGTTTAACAGATTTATTCTTTCTTAACACATTAAACATGGTTGCCATGTTCTTATCAGTTTCCGTCTTCTCTTCTGTAGGACTTCCAGCAAGCTGCAAAAGCAGCACAAAGTCAATCTGCTTGTCAGATCCATAAAAGCAAGTAAAATCAATCAATTCTCTATTACAGGCATCATGTCCGCACTCAGGAAAAATAAACTGGATGGCTACTCTATGACTTCATATATGTTTGAAACCAAACCAAACCAAACGATTCTTGTATATCCACGCGCAGGGGTGGTGTCTGGGGGATTGGGATGCACAAAGACCTAACCTCCACCACAAAGAGTAGAGTGGTTATCTCCGTAAAGACTCCCAGCTTGTGAAAGTGTGGGGAAAAGCTTGTCAATAAAGTATGAAGAATTTTGAAAAAGAAAAGAAAAAAAGTCATAAGATGACCTTGAGACCAGAAAGAAATGACACTGTTTATAAGTTGTGTTTCCTAATATCAAAGTTATATTCAACCAATTCAGTTATTACCAAGACCCACCCGTCAAGCAGGGACGAAAGTCGGCCTTTCCATCCCTTGGATGGATAGAGAGGGGTGAGACATATATTAAAGTAAGGCATGCACTTTACACACAATGATAAAAGTATTAAGAGTTGCAACAATGGACTCTACACACAACACATCGATAGAAGTTAAATATCTTGAACACTCTTCAATAACGAAAATATAAAGGAAATGCATCTGAAGGTAACTTCTAGTTTCCGCACAAAAGTAAATCATGTGGACCAACCAAGTAACTTTAGTCTAAAATTCCAAAAATGTTGCAACATGAGACATCCTTGAAAGGAATCAAAGGATTATTCCTTTTTTTTTGCAATTTTCGTAGACAGGGAGAGAATTATAATATCATGTGACACCCATCTTTCCAATGTCTGAACTACTTTTGTTATGTCTTTTGTAAGCCAACATATTCGAATCAGAACCATTTATCTTGCAGGTCAGGAAACAATAAACTACAATTTGCTAACATGTCAGGTTTATACACAGGGTCAAAGTAACCGTCAAAGAAAACAACTTCCATCACCTTGCAGGCTCGCACCACATTGAAAGAACCGATTCAAGGAAGATTGCAAAATAACTCTACACAATTCATCAAAATATTATATTACCTCTTCAGGCCGAGCTTTTTCAGTTGGTCTTGCATGCTTTCTATGCACAACAGTCTTTCGTTGCTTGACTTCAGAATTCATCGGCCCAAGCCTGCAACGAACAAAAAACAGTTTAGAGAGCAAGAGAAGAACAAGACAGATAAAAGCACAGAAATAAACCCATCTGTATTTACATTGTGCAGCATCCATCACCCTTGAGAAAAACATGAGATACTGAAAAACCAATCTCCTTCCACTTAATAGAGTTCCTACTTTCCTCAGCACCATCACTTCCTCCGCCAAGTCGCCCAAAGTCCTTTAGTAGACAAGATACAAAATCAGATGCAGTCACCCCTTCACTAGTTTGGGCCTTAACAGAGGTCATCAGTGTATTAGTGATGTCCAATAAGGCCTCTGCATCAGCAACTTGCTCCCTAGGCTTCTGCACTGGAAACCACACAGAGCACATGTGAGGTGGTCTATAATCCACAGTCATACATAGAACAAGTTGACAAAGGCACTTCAAGATAAATGTTCATCACAAAATTTGTACAAAATGAAGTCATATTGCAAACTCACAAAGATAATGACTTGCTTTTCTGTTATGTTTTAATTTGGTAGCACATTCATCTGTCATGTTTCCCATATCCTATGTTATGTAAACATGTGATAAGAATTATATGGTGCAAGCATGGTAACAAATGATTTCTTACAAAGAAATGGCCCGTCAAACCATGAAAGAATACAACCATTTGCAGAAAACAGAAAGAGATTAGTGAACACAAACTCAAACATATAAACTAATTATGTACTGATGAGGAATCCAAATGATCCTAATCCTTGTTCTATATAACACCCGCCATTCCCCAAATCCAATAAATAAAACCATGAAATATAATAACGACACTATTGATTCAATTAAAAACTATTCATGAAGAAAGTAACAAGATTGACATCAAGTTTCTGAAAATTGCTTGTTTGTAATTATGCCTTAAACTAATTGACTACTGATCCTCCAAAAGAGCATGTGAGATTTACAATCCTTAGTTCCTTGCAGCTCCCTATGATAAACAACCAAGCCAAAGTAGATCAATCCATAAGTTTAAACTCACACTGCAACACACAACGCAAACCACTGACTCATATAAAACAATATCGATCATAAATTACCCAATTGATGCAGGCATTCAACTTCATCAAAGATTGAGTTAAACTTGTCCGAATCAGCCTTCGTAATATCATCTCTCTTGACTGCAACAAAACACAAAACCATTGAAACCCCACAATTGACTTACATTACATAGGTTTCTACACCAGAACAATAATAGGAAGATAAACAACAATTAGCCTGATTCACAGCCAAATTGTACCAAAATTAACGAGTATTACCGTTTATCAGATTCTTCACAGCAAGATATCGAGATCGAAGAACCCTACGCTCCAATCCATTACCGTTATTCTCGTCATCTCCTTCATTACAATCACTCTCTTCCCTCTTCCTCCGCCTAACACCATTAACTTTACTCTCACCACCACTCGGTTCAGCTTTCACACTTCGAACCATGATTAATGGACACAAACACAAGATTAAAAAATCTTGTTCAAATACTTTCACAAAAAGGGAACAAATCAATTGAAGTAAGGTAAATAAACCCTAGAATTTATGACAGAGAGAAGTGGTATCAATTGAGAGGTAAAATCATTGCAGAATTTGGGGTAAATCGAATTATTAAAAGAAAATAGGGTTCGAAATCGAAATTCGAGCTCCAAGGTTTCAAAACTTTTGATGGAAACCGCGATTTGGGGCCGCCTTCCTCTTTCGATCTGTTTTCGTTTTTTCTTCCCAATTTTTAGTTTGCCGCCTAAAATACATTTTACTACCTCCAAGTTTTTATTTATTTCATAGGTCTAGCAAAACAAATAAAACATTCTTTAATTTTTTTTATTACATATTTAAATTTTTAAAAATAATGATAAAAATATTTTAAGAAGATGATAATTTTTGCTCCAACATCTATACTATATTATAAAGACGGCATAAAAAACTCTTAAAACTTAATGTATCGCTATTTAATGTTAATTACTTAAAAAATAACCATAAAAGTTGTATGTATTACATTTAATGTTATTCATTAATTTTCAATCTATTATCTCTAACCATTTTAACTCCCCTAAAATCATTTTCCACTTTAACTCTCCTAAAATAACTCTCATCATATTTTAGATATAAAAAATTTAAAATATAATTAAAAGGTCTTACAGAATATTTTATAAAAAAAATTATATTATTAAACCAAAATAAATTACATTATATTATTAAGTCTAAATTAAACAAATTTATATAAGAAAATCATTATCACTCTCTCACAATCATCTAAAATTGTAATGTAAATCGACAAAAAACAGAAAATAAAACGAAACATTAAAATCGTGATGTATCTACTGCATTGCGCGAGTACACTTCTACTATTTTCTTAAATGGAGATAGGGTGTGAAATTTCTCCTAATTTAGAGAACTCTCCAAAATTAATTATTATAAGAGATAAATGGTTTTTTTATTTTTCACCAATAATAAAACTTTGAAATTAAATGTTTAGGATAATATATAATATTTTATTATATATATATATATATATATATATATAATAACATAATTAATAATGTAATCTTCAAATAACGAATCTTTTTGAGTTGAACTTAATTTTAGAGATTCTAAACTTTACTTCTCCATTTTTTAAAATTTTAAAAAAATTTATTGAATATGCTCTTAATAAATTCACAATTTACAATAATGACCTTGAACCATGGAAATCAATACATATGATAAAACTATTAATCTTGAATCTATAATTGTCTTAAACCTTGGAAGTTATCCTATATTACTATCTTTTTTTAGAACAACATCAAAAGTTATGGTATAATTTTTTTATAATAGAGTAGAAAAAATTTAAATCTCTAAAAAAAATTACATTCATCTCCAACTGCTACTCTATTTTAAAAATCATAACATTAACTATATTAATAAAAGAATCAATATATTTAATAATATATTGTTTCTCCGTCTTACACGTTAAATTTAAAATTATTTTATTGGTGAAAAACTATTATTATAATATTTATTTCTTTTCTATAAAGTTTTAAAGATTTCTCTAAATTTAAAAATTTTTATTTCAAGCCATCGACAATGGCCGGTTCTCATTGGTTAATGATTAACACATAAATTGTTTACAAAATAAAGGAATTGAATATAAATACAATAGACTTTCATTTTTAATTCTCTATATTTATAAAAATAAATAATTACAATATTTATTGAGAAAGCTATAAATGACATACCTTGTCGTAAACGATATGTATAGTGACAAATTTGCTCAAATATAGATTTAGCCTAAATCTAACAAAGTGAGTTCAAGTTGATTTGTGAAAACGTTGCACATAGCAAAATGTTCATTTTAAAGTGTTTTATGTTTTACAGGAAATTGTTAATTGTTGATCACCTGATAAATTTTGGTTATTTTGAAATGTTTAACTTTATAAACTTATAAAACACACATCTTTAGGATATTTGGGATTGTTGATAAAGGAACCGTAATGAAAAATGATTTGGTAACCATTTTCATAAACGGAGGGTATTTGGTGAAAATACATTTTTGTGGTTATGGGTAATAGGTGTATTTGAGGTTGTAAAATGGTTTGAAAATACCAACGCGTGAGTCACTAGAGTTTGGACATTTCCGACCTTGTGAATAATTTCGGATGTTGTAAACCTATGTGATTATAAACTCGTTTAGAAAATGATTTGTTCAAATCTAAATGATATTGGATTGTATTCATACGCTTCGGAGCATGTGATTGCATAGTCATGGTCGGTTGCATTTTATTGCACTTTGTGGATTTTAGCATATGTTCATTTGACTGGTTGAGCTTAAGGCTCGATTTTCGGCTTTGTCGGGTCTTAAGGACTTTTGTCCGGTTTTAATAACTTAAAGTGGAGCTTTTATGTGTGAGATGCATTTATTGCACTTTATGGAGAATACATGTTTTGAGTGTGTGTGTCATTCATTGGGAGTCATGTATTTTATACTGTAATGCATTTGGATCCGTAGGCATGTGAGTCAGTCATATATAAGGATGAGAATTCTTGATATTCTCACATTGGGAATTATGTCGTGTTGGCATCATTGTTGTCCCAGTTGTTTGGCGAAAAGGAACCTTTATGGGTTGTACTTCGGGGCCATGGGTCTTGTGTTTGGATGTCTAATTCTTGTGCACGAGGGTTAGACGTCATGAGTTATCAAGTGAGGAGTTGAGGCTCCTATCTTGAATGCTATGGAGTAGGCACTAGGGGTCGAATGAGTACCCTGAGGATGAAACTTCGCTAGAGACCGAACAGGCAATAAGATCGTGTATCCTTGAGGTGTCGCTCGACGGAACAGGCAATGTGGGATACGGTGTTTTGGGACTTGAAATAAAGTCTGACTGGAGGTGTAGCTCGGCAGAACAGACAATACAGTTACGATATGAGGTGTACTTCGACAACGTGGCTAGGTGGCTTAACTTTGTGTTCCGCCATATACCACGGAATCGGGTCTCCCCCATCACCGGAAGGTGTTACTTGGGTATTAAATTGTATTATTTTATTATCCACGTTTTCGATGACGTTTTGCATATATGGATTTGTTTACTCAAGATTTATGGGGTGAGTATTATATCTCGCCCATGTTTGGGATGTTTCGGGAAGTAAAGTTGTTACATGTTGTTATAAATTGGGAGTTTATTTATTATTCACGTTTTGGGTGAGTTCGGGATTGGAGTTGTTTCACGAATGAATGGTTGTGTTGGGTTACGTGTCTTTAAAGGTGCAAACTATTGGAAATTGATGCAGTTTGGTGTTTAAAGTAAATCTTTTTAAAGGTCTATGATTTAAACTACATTCTTTCCCTTTAACAAATATCTCTATTTCATGTTGTAAACTCTTGAACTCACTAGGCGTTAGTCTAACCTTTTTATTTGTCAGCATGTGCATCAGGTTCCGGATGGGAGAAATGGTTATAGCGTTTTGGTGAAGTGTTGAGTGTTAGGAGTATGTGCAAGGGTGGGTAGCTTGATGAAGTCTTCTGCTTCAGTCTTAGAGGAGAGCAACTGCTATGGGGTTTTAGTAACACCCGACTTTAATTAGCCTCTATACTAGACTCGACCTATCAATTGTTGAAGTTTAACCTAGACTTCTATTCTTGATGACTCTAGTGTTGTTTTGAAGAATAGATTATATCCTTAACTGATGTATATTTGAAAGTTTTAAATTAGTTGCTCTTTCCAGATTTTAGGGTGTTACAAGTTGGTATAAGAGTAACTAATTAAAAACTTTCAATAAAAAAAATGGTCTAGTGATGATATAATGCTACAAGAGATGTTATGTATGGGTTTGGTTGCCAAGAGCATGATAATAAAATGTTATACCTTTAAATTATGTGAAAATGGTGAGGTTCCAAGGTATAGACCCATTGATAGGGTTGAACTTGGAAACCCTTTGGGGTAAAGACTCGAATGGAGTTGAACCTATATTTACATTGAACTAAAGATTCATGGATAGAGTTGATGTTCTAACGACTAAAGATTCATGGATAGAGTTGATGCCGGTAAATAACCATTTCGACTATGTGCTCCACATGAGTTGTGACTTACTTCTGTGTTCCATTACGACTCATGGTGGAACGTGTCTCCCCCGTTTAGCATAGGTTTAAACGTCGGAAATTGCATCTGTCATTTTTACACTATTTGTTGTTAAATATTCACTAATGTATTATGTTTCTTCACGGCTATATTTTGGATTGTAACACCCGGTTTTTCGTAAAGCAAATTCCATCCTTCGTTGGTTATCCCTCCGCCTTCCGTCTATCTTTTGAGTGGTAAATGTTGTGCTTTCGAACCTTGAGTCGACCCATGCGAGAATCTTGAGTTTCGACCTTTTTCGGGGCTCAGTACGTGTGGCGCGATTGTGACTCGCGATAGTGACATGTGTCACTATCGCGTGGCACAATCGCCAGAGGTGTACCACTTGCGGTACATTCTCCGCGATAGTGCCCTCGCGATAGTGACAATGTCACTATCGCGTGGCAAGGTCGCGCGCGGCGGATGGTCCTCTAAATGTCCGAATTTTCACCATTCTCCTCATTTCTCACTTCCATCTTCTTCCCTTTTCTCTCCTAAACACCAAAACCGAACCCTAACCCATTTTGGGGGTTTCTCCTCCTCAAACCACATGATTATTCACCATCTAGCTACTTGGGATCTTGAATCACAAAACCTCCATCTTCATCTTCCTCATCAAGTTCAACGGTTGGGAGCTCGGGTTGAAGTGTTGGATTGGGTGTTCTCAGAAGTCTCATCATCTTTAAGGGTAAGTTTCTTGTATTAAGGTTATAAATGCTCTATTGATGATTTCTTAGTGTTTGGTTTCTCAAATCTCGGATTTGGTAGTTTTGGAGAAACTAGGGTTTGTTATTATTTGGGGTTCCTTGGTATATTGTTAGGGGAATGTTTATACATGATCGGATATGGTTATTTATGGTTTGGATTGCATGGATCTAGGTTTTGGAAGTTTCCGGCTTGAGGATTCGAGCGGCCTTCAAAAGAGCTCGTTGGGTGAAATCTAGATTTATCCTAAATCTAGCAAGGTGATTTCAAGTTGATTTGTGAAAACGGTGTACATGCCAAAATGTGTATTTTAAAGTGTTTTACATGAAATGGTTAGCTGCTGATAAGTTTTGAGTATTTAGAAGTAAAATGTGTTTTACTTAGTTATTTGTCAAAGTATGAGTATTTTGATAAGTTTTCATATTTGGTAAACTTGGGTTGTGTTAACCTCTTAAAATGCTTCTTTTGGGTTTTGAATGTTTCCAACAACTAAATAACATGGATTACGTATTCTTGGTGTTTTGTACAAGTAAGGTCTAATTCATGTTTTATGCATTTGGTGTATTTGCATTCATAAACACTTTGGAAATCTTGAGTCCCATCTCGTATGGAGTTTTGGGTAAATCTAGTCTTTGAGGTACGTGTATTCATAAATGTTATTAAAAGACATTCCACTATTGTGGAGACCGGTAATTATTGGTCAAACGGGTTTTGAGCTCTTTAGCTCGGTTTTGGCTTAACGAGTCGTGTGGACATTTGTCCGGACTTTTTAACCGTCGTGGGTTTTGAATATGAAGACACTTAATTTGTGTCATTGGTGGATTACATGTTTTGGGAGCTTTGGTCTTTCAACTGGAGTCATGTAACGTTAGACAGTGTGTAATGGATCCATAGGCACGTGAGTCAGTCTGTTTTGGGATGGTCAATTGGGTATTGCGGGGTTGAACTTCGGTACCCATGTTTTATGACCGGAAACTTTATAAGTGATCGCTAGGAGGGTTGAGTCGGTTAGTGCTACCGGATTAGTAGGCGCTAGGACCTCCGCCGCTTGAAGTAATGCCTGGGAGGTAGTCTTTAAGTGTGTCGGGCCTTCGGGATGGAGTTCTTCGGAATGATCCATCAAGGTCAACTGACTTGGGGTGACACTTGTAAAGAAGTCGTAGGGACACTGGGCTGGGATGTCGGGAGGTGTCATGCGATTAACGTTGTTGGGTGGTATACTTTTGTGTTCCCTCCACCCTCAACGGATACGGGTTTCCCCCGTTGTTGGCTATCAGTATGTTGAATACAAGAACATCTTATTTTATTGTCATTGGTTCCTTACGGTCGCGTGAGTATTGGACCAAGTGTCCATGTTTTCAGACGTACGGTATATGTGGTTTTGATAGCGATTTATGGGTCGAGCATTCTGTCCCGCCCGCGTTTTGGATACTTTGGGTTATAAATGGTTATTCATGTTTTTACCGAATAAGTGTCGAA
The DNA here is from genome assembly GCA_023525745.1 of Arctium lappa. Taxonomy (NCBI): domain Eukaryota; kingdom Viridiplantae; phylum Streptophyta; class Magnoliopsida; order Asterales; family Asteraceae; genus Arctium; species Arctium lappa. The sequence continues at coordinate 37,570,005 of CM042063.1, read as the reverse complement.
CTATGATCCCGTTTGGGTGAGTTATGCGTTGCATCATTTTATAAGAAACATGTGTTTTGGGAGCATTGTCTCTAAAAGGATATATTATGGGAAATTGTGTCATTTCCATTTTGAAGTATAACATTTCGAAGGATCTTGATTTAAACTGATTTCCTTTCTTTAAAGATATATTCGTTTATGTTAACACTCTTGAGCTCACTAGGTGTTAAGCCTAACCTTTTTATTTGTCGGCATGTGCATCAGGTTCCTAGCGGGGGGTTCAGTTCTAGCGGTGCTATGAAGAGTTGAGCCTTAGTCTTGCAACCGTAAGTAATTGGTGAAGTATTCCGCGAGTTGGAGATAGTGACATGGTTTGGGTTTTAGTAGCACCCGTCCCTTATAGTCTGTATATATATAAGATGGTTTACGTGTATTGTAGCTAAATCCGAATTTGTGGTTGTAGATGATTCATTATTGATGTATTTAGAAAATTTTAAATAAGTTGATATTTCCAGATTTGAGAGTGTTACATGGATGTTCTCACTAGGCTCTAAGCCTAACACTTGTTTGCTTTGGTGCGAAACAGGTTCTATTAGCGGTGGGGTAGCAAAGCCTTGAGCGGAGAGTGGAGTCCCGTCGTGGACGACCTTTTGGAGAGATAGATATTTTTTGGAACATAGCATTGACGAATTATAGAGCGTGTATATATTTTTGGGAACATAGCATTGACGAATTATAGAGCATGCATTATACTTACCGATATTTTTGGGAAGTAATGACGACACCCAATTATAATCTAAATTAGAATGTTTTAGATTAAGTAGGTTGTCGTACCTTATTTCCATTTCATTCTAACTTTGTAAACACTTATACTCTCCCCTTTTTTAGATGTTGTCATTTTGTGAAGTTCATTCCATATCAAACGTTACAGGTTTAATTTCCCCTTCAATTTATAAACGTTATATGGCGAAATTTTCAAATTTTAAATTTACCCAAATTTTAGGGCGTTACACACACTCATGTGATGTTTGTTTTTTAAGTGGTGCTGAAATCTGAAGCTTTATTTCACTTCTGATTGATAAGAAGTGGTACTGAAGTCTTATTTCACTTATGATTGATAAGAGTTGGTGCTGAAATCTGAATTTATAAGACTGTCTGTTTTTTAAATTGATAAATGTCTGAATTTGTTTAAATTGTCTATTTTACCCGATCTATTTATATTATAGTGTTGAATTTATATATAAATTTATACAATTTCACATATTTATTTATCATCATTATGAATTTTATATCTACATTGTAAAATTAACATTCATTTAAACGAAGAGGTGATGACCGATCTGGTAAAGTTTGATCGATTAAGGTTAATTGATTGAGAGAGGTGAGGATCGATTTGGTATAGATCGATTGAGAGAAAAGATCAATTAAGAAACGTCGGTGTTAAGTGTTTGGAGTACAATAAGAGACAAATAAGGGGTTGGTTTACCTCTTAATAGATAAGGGGACAATAAGACATAAATGCTTCTGAAATTTTGGAAAAACAAATATTATAATTTTCATTTGCATCCTAGTCTATATTAAAGTTAAAAAGTCAATGTTAATATGATGTCTATTGGTTCAAAAACAACACATCAATGTAATTTCCAAGAACACATCATGTCGATTCCAATTTTATATTTTTTTTAATTAATTATTTTTTTTCTTTTTCTATTTTTCTTTTCTATAGTTAATATTTTTTTTGACTATTTTTTAGGTTTTTTAAATCTCTCTATTTCCCAAATATACCAATTTTTCCTTTTTAACCATTTTTTATACTTTTTAAATATTTTTATCAAACCAATATTGTTTTTAAATCTATTTCCCAAATATACAAATTCTTCCTTTTTGACCACTTTTTATACTTTTTAAATCGTTTTATCAAACCAATACTGTTTTTAATCATCAAAACCAATATTGTTTTTAATTATAAAACCATTTTAATGTATATTATATATCATACAAAAAAAAGTAATCAGACTATCAAAAACACACACTGTCATCCCTCCAGTCACCGTCGCACCTCAAGCTACCGTCATTCCTCCGGCCACCGTCAACCCTCCGAACACACAAAAGATATTTTTTTCGGTCACCGTCGCTCCTCAAACCACCATCATCCCTCCGAAACACACAAAAGGTAAATTTTTCAATCTTGTTATTTATTTAAACATTTTTTTTTCATAAATCTTTTTCTTAGCCCACGATGGCCCCTCCCACTAACACCGTTAGATGAGGCTCCTTTAGGTCCATTACATTAATAGTCTTTAAAACTTAAAAACTTCATCACACTCCAAATTGTTTCTCGGATTGCGATGAACAAAAACAAACCCATAAAGCATATATCAAATCAAAAAAATACAAAGATTCAAATATAGAAAAATAATTAAAGAACAAAATCAACACAAACCCACTTTTTAAGAACAAAATAACAACACTAACCTATTTTTCAATAATAAAATTAACAACACAAACCATTTTCTTAATTACAAAATAAAAAAAAACTTTTATAACAACAAAATTAATAACAACAAAACCTATTTTTGAAAACATTTTTGTAGATCTGGATATTATATCACTAGTTTTCATTGAACCAAATGAAAAAAACATAGATAAATAAAAATACAAACCCAAAAATCGCAAAGAAGAAGATGGGGCAAATGTAGAACCTCCTGTTTTCGTCAATTTCAAATGTTTCATTCGATTTCAAATGAGAACGAGAGAGATAGAGTTTGGTAGGTTTAGAGAATGGAAGAAAGAAATAGAGAGAGAGAGAGAGATGTGCTTCCATCACCAATCATCTATGTGTATTTGTGTTTGTGTGTGTGTGTGTGTGTGCGCGTATGAGAGAGAGAGAGAGAGAGAGAGAGAGAGAAGGGGGAAGGGTGGAGGGTGAATGAAAGTAGAAATGAATGGGGAAGGAATGAAAGTAGGTTATTAAAAGTATTTAATGTAAATAAAAAGGTAAGTGACTTTTAAACAAATACTATCAAAAAATTATTTGTAAGTTGTGTGTATTTTTTTAATAGTTGTAAATAACATATTTTAACTTTTTTCATTTAAATCTGCAGGAAAAAAGATGACGGATACTTTAAAATTTTCCACCGAGCAAGTATAATATCCAATTTTATTATTGTTCAATAAAAAATCTAATTTTATTATTATTTTCATGTGTGTAATTATTTAACATAGATTTTTTTTCTCTCAATTTTTAGGTGTTTGGATATCGTAAATAATTAATGACTTGGGTGCAAAATGTGGCACGCTCTCAAGGTTTCGTAATCGTCGCTAAACGATCTAGGCCAAGTATTATTGGATACATCTCTAAAATCGTACTTGGTTGTGATCGTGGTGGTGTATCTAGAAGTAAAGATGCTGAAGCCAAAAAAAATTAATTGTCCATTTAAATTGGTGGGAAAGTATTTGAAGGTGCATGTTGTATGGACGTTGCGGGTTGTATGTGATTATCACAATCACAAACCGGCAATGTATATGAAGGGTCATTCTTATGCAATGTGATTGTCTGATGATTAGTCTCGTTTGGTGCAACAGTTGACAAGGTTGAATGTGAAACCACGAGATATTTTGTCAACGCTAAAAGAACGAAATGAAGATAACATGTCTTCTCTAAAAACAATATACCATGCTCGTCACAAGTTTCGCATGAGTGAGCAAGAAGATAGACCCCCATGCAGAATGTTATGCACATTTTGCAAACTAAGGGGTACGATTTTGAGTATCGTTTAAACGATATTACTAACCAGTTGGAAGAATTGTTTTTCATTCATCCAACATCATTAAAGATGTGGCAAGCATTTCCACATGTGGTGTTGATGGACGTTACATATAAAACAAACAAGTATAATCTACCATTTTTGGAAATTGTTTGTGTCACGTCTACAAATAAGACGTTTTCTATAGCCTTCGCATTTATGCATAACGAAAAAACAAACAACTATACGTGGTCGTTGAAATTGACTATTAATGGATCTTTTTGCCCTCGTGTTATCGTCACCGATAGAGATCTGGCGTTGATGAAAGTGTGCGAAGAAGTATTTCCACAAAGTAATCATTTAATTTATAGGTGGCATATATTCAATGATATAATGAAACATTGTCGGCCTCGTATCAGATCGCAGAAGACTTGGGGTTCTTTTCAAGCAAAATGGAAAATTTTAGTTGAATCTCCAACACACACTGCATACATGCAAAATTATGCAAACCTTCAGGCATTATTGTTCGAACGTCCAGGTATCATTCATATATATTTTGAAGTCATGATTTGTTTAGCAAAAACCATTAATTCTATCACACTCATTTGATTTTCATTTTTCTTCGCCTTGTAAATGTTTTTCCCTATCTTCGTAGTGTTTGGCTAGACAAGTATGCAGACAGATTTGTGTCATTGTGGACCAATAAACATTTCAATTTTGGAAATTCAACAACAAATAGAGTCGAGAGCCAACACACCAAGTTGAAAAAACATCTAGATTCAGGGAAATGTGATCTAGACAAATTCATACATGTCATTGAAAAAGTTGTAAAGTCACAAGACACTGCTATCAAAAAAAGTCTTGAAAGATGCACAATCATTCACAAGCCAAAATTCAACAAATCGTTGTTCCAACAACTATAGAGTTTTGTTTCAGAGTATGTTATGGATAACATTTTAGAAGAGCTTCATCGATCAAAGGGAATTGTCTTAACTCCGGAGAACTGTGGTTGTCAATTGCGTACGTGTTTTGGGTTACCGTGTGCGCACGAACTTGCGATATACGTTGGTGTAGGTATGTTTAATCTACAAGATTGAACTGATATTTATATTTATATATATATATATATATATATATCTACATTTAATTGAAATTGATATTCATGCCATTATTACTTATTAATGATATTCTATTTTTTTTACTGCAAGTATGCCCATTCCATTAGATTCGGTTGATGCTTTTTGGAAAAAGCTTGATTTGTCGCCTTCTATATTTGTGGAATATGGTGATCTTAATTGTGATCATGACATGCAAAGGTTTAAAGAAATATTCAACAATCAACCGGATCATGGCAAATCCAGTTTTTTAAGAAAGTTGAGGATAATGGATCCATCAAAAATCTTGATCGGCAAACCTTCGGTCAAGAAGAACACTCGTGGACGCCCAAAAGTGAAGCGTGTTCATCATCAAACTCAAGTTCCTCACAGATACAGTTGTTCGGACTTGAATCAAGAATTGCCTAGACATAGTTCATTCTTCATAGACTTTAACGAGAAACCACCTAGGCATAACTCATCCATCATGGACTTGAACGAGGAACCACCTAGGCATAGCTCATCCTTCATGGACTTGAACGAGGAACCACCTATGTAACACCCGTAAATTCTTAAGGTAAGTGTTATGTCTCCCTTAATGCATTGATTTCGCTTATGTGTGAATGTGTATCTTTGTGTACATTTTATGATCTTGAATTGTGTTAAAATGTCATGTATTGAATTACCTTTGTTAATCGTTCAAACCTCGCCCTCGCCATCGAATTTGGTTAAGTTTCGGATTGTTTTGGGATGCTGGCGATTGTGCCATTGGCACTATCGCCGGAGACGTACCGTGGGTTGTTGGATTCTAGCGATTGTGCCACGCGATTGTGCCTTGGCACTATCGCCAAAGGCACTATCGTCGGACTTGTACCGTGGGGGTGGGGACCTCTGCGATTGTGACAACTGACAAGCGAGCATTATCGCCCGCGTGGTCTGGTTGATTTAAAAACACTTTGACAGTCTTATTTCTCACATTAACACTTTACAAAAATGGGAGAGCTCTTCTTGGAGACGATTTTTAGGGTTTCATCACCTACCTCATTCATTTATAGGGTTTTGGGTTGTTGGGAGCATTAAGTGGTCATCAAGCTTCATCCAAGTGTCCCCATTGAAGTGTTCTTCAAGATTCTCATTTCTCACCTTCAAGTCTCATCTTTTCCAACTTATAGGGTTTCCATATTTTCTAGGTTTTGAACCCAAAACCTAGATTGTGAGTTTACTAATCCTTTGTTAAAACTAGATACACATCATAATCTCCTATTTGTTACTTTATCTCTATATGTTCAAATGTTTGGGGATTTATTCATGAAAATAGTTGGAGGATGTATATATAAGGGTGATTTGCCATGATTATTGTTATATGTATCATTATTTGGGATTTGTCTCATAGATACATAATGTGGGTACCTTGATATGTTAAATGTATGCATATATGGGTATTATGATGATTCTAGTTGGAACACCATTTTGGTGATATGTTTATATGCATGATGAGCATGATTTACATTGGGTCTTTTGTTAGACATCACGAGGATAAGGTGGTAATATTATACTGTAGTTGGTATTGAATTATGTGGGTTGAAATATACCTAAAGAACCCCTTATAAATGTTATGTGGACAAACCAAGTCAGTACACTAGGAGGATATAGTCTTGGGCGCCACTGTGATGGTATGTGCCTAGACCTCTACCATTCGGGGAATTTTCTTAGCGATAGTCTTCGGGTGTGCCGGGCCTTTGGGGTGTTCCTTGTTAAGGGCATTAAGGTATATCGACTCTTGGGTGGGACTTGATTGGTGCTATGGGTCTCCCCTATTGACTCCACATTTGTTGAACTATGGTTAACTGCTGATAAGAAATGTGACTGTTCATGCATGCTTACTATTTTTCAACTCACTAGGCTTTTTGGCCTAACACTTGTTTGGTGTCGATGTGTATCTCAGGTTCTAGCGACAACGGTCTTAAGCAGGTTTAGTTGCTTTGGGATGAGAGCTTGGGGAATTGCACATGGACGCGTTATACTTTTGGATATAGACCGTTTGGGTCTATAGATGACAACCCTTTTTGTAATCTCTTTTCTAGATGTAGAAATTAGATTAGTTGGTTGTTGTTTATTGTCCGTTAAATTACAATTGTGATTAAACAGGTTATTTAAATATATATTCCCCATTTTTGGGAGGCTCTTGCTATGACAATTTTAGCATACCTCATGTCCGTTTTCCGGATTTTTGTTATCCCTATTTTTAGGGTGTTACAACCTAGGCATACCTCATCCTTCATGGACTTGAACGAGGAACCACCTAGGCATAGCTCATCCTTCATGGACTTGAACGAGGAACCAACAAGCCAATGTTCACACCATATTGACTTAAACGAGATACTGCCGGAGGGACATAGTTTATTGTTGAAACAAATTCCAGAAATCTTTCATCCATACATCACGAATATACAAGATGTAAGAGGTGATGGGAATTGTGGTTTCCGATCAATAGTTGTTTGTCTCGGGTATGGCGAAGACCAATGGGCCTATGTTCATCATGAATTATTAAACGAGTTAATGAGTTCATATGCGGCATACTCTAGAGTTTTCTATGGAATCGATGAAATACTTACTTCATTGTCTTTTTGGGAATCGCCAACACCAGAGCAACACTGGATGACTATGCCTGAGACAGGTATATTGATAGCCAACAGGTTTGGTGTGATCCTTCACCTTTTAACGAATGGAGTCTCTATGACTTGTTTTCCTCTTTGGAAAAGTCCCGAAGAGTTTCAATACCATCGTGTCCTTACAATTTCACACGTAAACAACAATCATTATGTGATGGTCCGGTTAGAAGGAGAGTACCCAATGCCTCCCATTTCAGCATTATAGACCTGTAACAAAATCCCGTCAATAGCTGGATGGCAAACCATATATATGTCACGTCTATAATTCTATAAGAAACTCAAACCAACTCAAAAAACTTTTGTAAATATAGCAGATTAGTTGTTAAAAATTAATTTTTATATTTACTAATCATGTTATGTTTTGGAACAAGATTTTATTATGAAACTATATTTATTATGTTAAATATTTTTTATTTTCATTTATAGTTATTCTTTTTATATTTTTTGTTTCTTTGTATTAAAATTTAAGATTAAATTAATATATTTTTCTAAAAGAAAAATACATATACAAATAATTAAAAATAATTAAAAAAATTCATTATTTGTATTAATATATATATATATATATTATACTAATAATAATTATACAATTATTATATACTCATAATAATATATTAAAGAAAAATTAATAAAGATATATGAAAGAGAATATAATAATAATTAGTAATAAGGTCAATATCATTACAATATAAATTGGAGCAAAATTTATAAAACTTATAACCTAGGCATATAGACTATGGTGTATATGGCAACACCCATTGGACATAAGAGAGTGATAAGAGTTTTATTTTGTTTATTTTATATTATTTTATTTTTTTAAACAAACAAGGCCTAACTCAATTTTTTTTTTTGCTAGAAGGAGGGACATTTTAGTCTAGTTCATCTTTTTTGTTTTTTGAGTAAACTACACTTTTGGTCCTTGTGGTTTCTCGAAAGTAACACCTTTCATCCCTGCAGTTTTGAAATTACAGTTTGGCCATCGTGGTATGCAAAAACGATCGGATTTGGTCTCTCCCTCTAACGGTCATTAAATAATCTCGTTAGATGAAGGGCATTTTCGTCTTTTTCAGTTTTTTATGTTATTGTCTTATTTTCTATTTAAAATAGAAAATCCTTTTGTAAGGACAACCCCTTGGCACCGACATACCTTTCGACCATTGTCTCCGGTGAACTTTTCAATCATCGTTTCCGGTTAACTCCAATCCTAAACCTCAAACGCAGAAAAAGAAAAAGTAGCATAGACTTGGTGAACTCCATCAACACAGTCACCAACTAACCATCTTTAAATCTACACCTAAAACCTCGAAATCGAAATAAAAAAGAGGGGATGGGGATTTCGATATAGATCAGTGCAAAAAAAAAAAAACAGATTAAGCTTAAACCTCCAATCCAAAAATCATAATCCCAAAACCCAAAACACAGGTTGTCTATGGCAGCAACAAAGTAAAGCGGGAGAAGAGGCGAATAGATGGTAAAGATCAGATATCGACAACCATATTTATTCATTTGGTTTTACTCCGATATAGTCATCGTTGGTGTGTGAACAAATGCATCAATTTCTCTGGTGTTCCTCCGATATGGGTGGAGGCAAAGGGCGATAACCCTATACTGTAGTGACCACATCAGAGATTCAAAGGGTGTGGGCATATTTAACTTTGGTTTTTTTCCTAGGTTATAGGTTTGATCGAAGGGAGTGGTCGACGTTTATGTTTTGTAACACCCGTAATTTTCAGTAAGTTACTAACACCCGGACGTTTTTGGAACTTATGTACGGCGGGACTTTTGTTGGGAAATCATTTTTAAAAGTCCCTTAGAGTATCGGGGGTGTTGGCGTTGAAAAAGTTGAGTTTCGGGGCTTGGAAAGGGTTCAGAGACAATGCCCGACGACTATGACAGTGTCATAGTCGCAGAGAAGGTACCGTGGCCTGGGGGAAGATGGAGACATTGCCATGCGACATTGCCCTGGGCAATGTTGCTGGTTAATGTCGCACCAGAGCACCAGGGTGCTGTTAAGACGGGATTTTCAGCTTTCTTTCTCATTCTCTTCTCTAAAACTCCCCCATTCTCTCCCAAATCGTTCCTTCTTCATTTCCCACAAACCCTAACCCATTTTAAGGTCATTTCCATGGATTCTAAAGTGTTCCATCATCAACAAGCTTGCAACCCCAACCTCAAGTTCTAGATCAAGTGTTCCTTCTCATTCATTGAGATTTATAAGTTTTAGGGTTTTGCTCAAAACCTAAGTGGTAAGTGTATATCTTCCATTTCTAAACCCTAATATAAGATATAAATGCTCCATTGATGATTTCCTAAGTATTATGTTTCTCCATTTTCGGTTTGGAAGATTTTGGAGGAGTTAGGTCAAAATTAGGGTTTTGGGTATAATTTGAGGTTTTGATGTAAAATGTTTGGGGAATGTTTCTATATGGTTAGATATGTTTATTTATGGTTGAAATTTATGGATCTAGGTTTTTGGAGGTTCTGGCTTGAGGATCCAAGTTTCTTCAAGAAAGCTCAAAGTGGGGTAAAATCTAGATTTAGCCTAAATCTAGCAAGGCGAGTTCAAGTTGATTTGTGAAAACGTTGTACATGCTAAAATGTTTATTTTAAAGTATTTATGTGTTTAACATGAAATTATCATTTGTGGAGTTACTTGATGAGTTTTGGTTAATTGAGAAGTTTAATTTTATAAACCTTGTAAAACACCCATATTGGGGATTTTTGGGCATTTTGATAAATGAGTCATAAATGGGTGTGTTTAGTAACTTATTGCATAAATGAGATTATTTGGTTAAAAGACATTTTTAGTGTTTGTTTGGGTAAAATGATTAATTTTGTGTTACGGGACGTTTTGAAAAGATAAAGAGTATAAACCTATTTTGAAAACTTTTTTGTCCCAACTTAAACTGTGTTGGAGTCCATTCAAATATTTTGGAGTGTGTGATTCCATGGTATGGGTCGAGTACGATTATGATTTGAAAAGCGTTAATCTTTGGTTATAAATAGGTTTTGAGTATTTTGGCCCGATGTCGTTTTAAAGGAGTCTTGAGGACACTTGTCCGGTTTTGAATGGCTCAAGTATCCCCATCATGACGTACGTGCTAATATGCCTTGTTGCATTTTGGTGTTGGTTACATGTTCGAATGCGTTGGTCATTTCGGGTTAGACATGTAATGTTAGACTGTGTTGCATTGGATCCATAGGCACGTAAGTCAGTCTGTTTTGGATGGTCGACTGGGTATTACGGGTGACCTTCAGTACCCATGTTTTATGACCGGAAGCTTTACAAGTAAGCATTGGGAGGGGTTGATTCTGGTAGCACTACAGGCAAAGTAGGCGCTAGGACCTCCACCGCTTGAAGTAATGCCTGAGAGGTAGTCTTTAAGTGTGCCGGATCTTTGGGGTGGAGTCCTTCGGGATGTTCATCAAGGTCAACTTTACTTGGGGTGGGCTTGTAAAGAAGTCGTAGGGACACCTGGCTGTGATGTCGTGAGGTGTCATGCGATTAACGTTGCATGAGTGGTATACTTTTGTGTTTCCTCCACTCTCAACGGATACGGGTCTCCCCCGTTGTCGGCTATCAGTATTTTAAATATAAAGATGTTTTACTTTATTGTCATTTGCTCTATATGGTCGACAATGAATGAGGACCTTAATATTGGACCTCCCTCCTCGTGTATTAAGGTTTGAATGAATTATGTCAACCCCTTGTGTTGGTGGTCATATTTCTTTCGTTTAAGGTGGCATGAGTATTGGACCTAGTGTCCATGTTTTCGGACGTACAATATAAGTGGTTTTGATGATGAATCATTGGTCGAGTATTTTGCCCCACCCGTGTTTGGGTGTTTTGGGATATAACGTTTTATCCGCGTTTCTTAAATGGGAGTCATTTCGTATCCATGTTTCAAGTTAGTTTACGTTGCATCAATTTATAAAACATATTTGAAATGAGGTGTCCATCTTTGAAAGTGCATAGCATTGGATAAGGGTTATTTTTCTACGTTTTAAAGTACATCAATTGAAAGGTCATGACTTTAAGCGAAGTTCATCATTTTAAAGATATTTACTCATGTAAAACTTTTGAACTCATTAGGCGTTAGCCTAACTTTTTTATTTGTCGGCATGTGCAACAGGTTCGTTTGGGGATTGGTTCTAGACGTGTGCTCAAATGTAAGTAGTTGGTGAAGTCTTCCGCAGTTTGGAGATAGTGACTGTTATTGGGTTTTAGTAGCATCTGTCCTTATTATAGTCTGTATGTATGGAACGGAATGTGTGTATTGAGGTTAAATCTTAAATTGTGATTGTAGACGAATCATTTGTCGATGTATTTAGAAAATTTTAATTTAGTTGTTTTTTCCAGATTTGAGGGTGTTACATGTTTGGTCGAAGAATATGATGTCGCATGGTGGTTGAAGTAGGACAAAAGAGTCAAAGGGGTATGGAGGCAGGTGGCAGTCGAAGGCACAAAATCGTCGTCCTTGTTGTCGAGAAGAAGGTGTTGTGTCGTCCGCCGAAAGTAAGTTGTGACCGCCGAAGGTGGGTTGTGACGACTAGAAAAGGAGCAAATTATATATATATATATATATATATATATATATATATATATATATATAGGGTCGGGTTCATTTGTTAACCCGATTTTTTGTACTAACTTTGTGAACCAAATCTTGACCATTGATATTAAGATGAAGGGCTAAGATTAAAACCCCATTACATTAACTCTTATTTATTAGCCTTATAATAATTAATTATATGGAACATATATGATAGGGGCTTTTGAGGAAATTCATAACCATTTTTTCACATTTAGTATTGTAACCCCCACATTAAATAAATGTTACAATTAACAAAAAAAAAATCAATAATGACATCATATTTTTATTGTACATATATATTAAACCAAGGCTAACAATGGCTTACTAATGGTTGAATTATGTTAACAAAATTAGTATGAATGGGATGAGAAAAAAGTAAAAGAATTTGTAAGGGAACATGTATGAACATGTATATGTTAACAACCATTCCATTAGTGTTCATTTGAGAAAGTGAACGTATATGAAAATAAATGGACATATATATCACGACCGAACATCTATGATCATTCATTAGAGTTCATTTGACATATTTGTTGAACGTATATGAACATATATGGGCATGTATATAACGAATGAACATCTATGATCATTCATTACAGTTCATTGCATGTCCTTGTTTGATTCATGACAGGTATGTTCATCTCGTATATCGGACAAATTTATCGAAAAGACCAACTATACGATATACGAATTTAACGAAAAATGAACAAATCTACTATAAAAATATTCAAAATATTCAAAAAAAAATGATAAAGGATACAATTCTGAAATCGTAACCTACACCCAAATTTGGAATCTTGATATTTGTAACTCCTATACAATTAATGACATAAGACTACATATCAAAATGACAATACTACCCTTTTCTATTAAATAAATAAATAAATAAAACATAAACAAACCTTGCAATCTTATTGGTTGATGACGGTTCACATAGTTAGCAAGAAACAAACGGTTAACAAATGATCCTCCCTCTCTCTCTCTCTCTCTATATATATATATATATCTGTGAGGGTTTCAAAAAATATATATATATATATATATATATATATATATATGTATGTATGTATGTATATCTAGAGCAAATTACATTTTAAGTCCTTGTGAGTTGTGATAATGTAATTTACATACTTAATTATTTATAAAATAAACTTGACAAAAAGCTAAAAAAGAAGAAAATGCCCCTCATCTAACAAGATTATTTAACGATCGTTAGAGGGAAGGACCAAATCAGACCGTCTTTACATACCACGATGGCCAAACTGTAATTTCAAAACTACAGGGACAAAAGGTGTTACTTTCGGGAAACCACAGAACCAAAAGTGTAGTTTACTCTTGTCTTTTTCATTTCATAAGAAAATGGCAAAAAAACTCAGGAAACTTATGGAAACGCTACTCTTATAAGCTACTTTTTGTCTATCCAAACACGCTTTTAAGGTAAACTCAAAAAATAAGCTTAACTCATGTTTGCTAAACATGTCTAAGGGGTTGTTTGGTTGTGGCTTAATAGGCTGTATAGCCTATATAGCTTATTCGCTCAGCCATATAATGTTGTTCGGAAGTGGCTTATTGGGTCAGAAATGAGCTTATTCGCTCAGCCCAATTTATAAAGTCATATCTAGTCAGGCCTCCATTTTCCCTTCCTACCCTTTGATAAAACCCAAGAAATCGATCCTCTCCAAAAAGTTATCAATATCTCTTCCCTGAAATCGATCATCTCCTCAAAATGATCTGGCCCTCCTTGAAATCGATCCTCTCCTCTCGCTGGTGCCCTAGTCGTATCCGGTGTTCCATCCCTCGCCGTCGCCGGTGTTCCAGCAGTCGCCGGTGTTCCAGCCGTCGCCGGTGTTCCAGCCCTTGAAATCGATCCTCTCCTCCTCGTCTGGTGTAGTGGCAACCATGGAAGTTGATATTGGGGACTTAGCACACATGTTTGAATCTTATCAACAGATCCGTTTTCTTTCTTCCAAGACAACCATTGTTGTGCTTCCTCCTCCATTTTGGGTTAATAGTCAATGGGTTTATAGGTTCTGATAATTGTTTTCTTTAATTTTGATATAGACAAGGGTTCTGTTAATTGTTTTCATAGACAAGGGTTCTGTTAATTTTGATATAGACAAGGGTTTATGGGTTCTGTTAATCGTTTTCACTAGTGTTGGGTTAATGGTTAATGGGTTTATGGGTTCTGTAAAATAAATGATAGAGTTTTGTGTTGATTATTGATGATTTTCATTAATTTTGTTGTTTATGGGTTCTGTTAATTGTTTTTGTGTATGTTCACAGTTAGAAATATGATTGAGAATTTGGGAAGATGAACAAGAAATTAATTTTTTTTGTTCATGAAAAAGCTAAAAGAATGAAAGGGGTAAAATGGTCATTTATATTATTCAGACAGTATATTTAGCACAACAACCGAACAACAATTTATTTGTTGTCATATAGACAACTTAATACATACAGGTATTAATAGAAAACGAACCGAACATCCCCTAAATAGACCAAAACAACATACATTTTGAACTAAAAACACAAAATTCTATAAATTGTACTCAAATACACTACACAAAAAAATCAAGGTCATACCATGTGCAAAAGAAGGTGTACATCGATAACTCCATAAATCATAACAGATTTATTTCTCATTTCGAACAACAAAATACTTCAAAATTTTAATTTTCTTGAATCAAAAACCGCAATTTCGACGGATTCAATCAAATATCAGAAATACCCTTTGATCCATTCTTCAATTCATCATTCACAAGATCATCATCCATACCCTTTCTTCCAAAATGCCCCTTGTCTCCGCCGTTAAATCTAACGGCGTTATTGCCAGACTTGACGGCGGAAAATTCAGCCTTCAAGTTATCCATGGCTTTCCGTAACGCCCCGTTTTCAGCTTGTATGATCTCCAGCTGTTTCTTGACACCCAAATAAGCATCTGCCACGTCACTGGCTCCTGGACCCACCTTGCTTGATGTTCGGCAATCCTCACGCGCCACGTGTTCGATCCCGATCTTGTTGATGATCAAAACCGGAAGCGTCTGGAAAGAAATCCCAGCCGTTGATTTGTTGTTCTTCTTCATCAGCACCATCGCCGTTTCCTCCGTCGCCGGTAGCTTAAATCCCCAACGGAAATTCAAATTAGCGTGTTTCCTCAGGGGGACGGTGGTGGTGGCGGTCATTTCGACGTCGGACAAAACGCCTTTCACCACGCCGGCGGCCGGAGATTCCATCGGCGAATTGGAAAATTTCTTGCCGTTTTCAAACAAATCGACAATCACCGGAGAATCTTCATCTGGAACACCACCGCCGGCGTGAATTTGCTTCTTAAACACCGACGATTGAGATTTTTTGACGGTGAAATCGCCGAATTGAGGCTTGAAGTGAACAAAAAAGCTAGGGTTTTGACCGCCTCCAATCGGATTAAATTCAGCGCTCATGTTGAATGAGCTAGAAATCGGAGAACCGAAATGGCCGATTCCGGTCTTGAATACGAGACTGAACGGATTAATTGAATCATTTGGACGATAAGCGATCTTCACAGACGGACCAGATTCGAAGAAAGTGCTGAGATTCAACGAGAGCTCTTTCGATTCACCGGCTACAACGCCTGATTGAAACGGAAATCCGAGAATATTGAGAGGCACTTTTGCTCGAAACAGAGGTTTTTGTTCCTCCCTAAACTTCATCGAAGCTTTCATGGCGACTCTTTGTGTGTGTATGTGTGTTGTCGGCGGCGAGGGTTTAAGAAAGAGAGGAGAAGGTGTTTTTAGTGAGTTTTCCGGCGAAGATTTCGCTCAATATAAAGATGTGGAATTGTATATTTTTTAATTTAGACAAATCGTTTTGTCATTATTCTAAATGCGTATTGTCCAAAATACCCTTCTATTATTACTGTTTTTGAATAAAATTGTATGATTCTTTGGGTATGTATGTAAATTTGGTTTAGGTGCCTACTGAATATTTGAAATTAAGAAAATTTCAAAATTATAAAAAATATTAAATAAATAGATGTCCGAAATTACGATTACGAGCCTATATTCAAATTTCAAATATTTTCTTTTAAGGAATTTCGGAATTCAAATATCTATACTATATAATGAAAATTCTAAAACGGTTATACGGTTATTGTACAATTTTTTGTACAATAACATTTATCACCCTTAATCTTTTGTACAATAATATTTACTACACTTACAATGTTACATTTACCACCCTTATAATTACTTATTTAATTTACTTTATATTCTTTACTTTTTCATTTTACACCGTTATCATATTAACACAAATAATCGTATATGAACAAAAATGCAATGAAAAAATATGTTCATTTTTTTACAAATTATACCATTATAATCGTCTCGTCAAAACCTTCAAAACGAGCCTAATATTGAATATTTTTTAATTTAACCGTACTATTAATCTATACCATATAATGAAAAACTAAAACGATTATTGTACAAACTTTTGTACAATTACATTTACCACCCTTACAATGTTACATTTATCATCCTTATAATTACTTATTTAATTTACTTTATATCTCTTATTTTTTCAATTTTCATTTTACACCATTATCATATTAACACAAATAATCATATATTAACAAAAATGGAATGAAAAAATACGTTCATTTTTCTACAAATTATATCATTATAAGTGTCTACTCAATATCTTCAAAACGAGCCCAATATTGAATATTTTTTAATTTAACCGTACTATTAAATATCATGAATATCTACGAAATAATTTGTTTTTCTATCCATACGTTTTTTTCCACCGTTAACACGTTAAAAATACATAATCGTAAAATACGTTTCATTTTTATTATAAATA
The DNA here is from genome assembly GCA_023525745.1 of Arctium lappa. NCBI lineage: Eukaryota > Viridiplantae > Streptophyta > Magnoliopsida > Asterales > Asteraceae > Arctium > Arctium lappa. The sequence continues at coordinate 37,553,083 of CM042063.1, read as the reverse complement.
ATATCATTATAATTTTTGTCGTCAATAACTGTAATATAAACTAATTATTGAATATCTTTATGGGTTTATGTTTCATAAGTTGTGATTCTTAGGTCATAGTTGATTATTGATGAAATGTATATAAAGAAATATCATTAATTGTTCGTGTCTTACTTACATTCCGCTGCATCGCGCGAGTATATGTCTAGTAAAAAAGTGAATGAACGGCGCCAAAAACTTGATGGCAAAAATGCACACGTGTAAAATGTGGCACAATAATGGCGCAAGTATACACCACGTATTGCGTTCGCTTCTCAAGTAATATAATGGTAAGGACCAAATATCGTATCCACAGGGATTGGACTTAACTAAGAATCAGAGATTTCTACGAACTTCCGGTGCAAAGTTAGATTTATAAAGTTGATGGGTTGATTTTTAGCGAAAAATTAAATATCAAATAAACAAAATAATAAAAAGCGGGTACGGGTGTAAGTTTTCCCCGAGAGTAATTTAATAACTTAAATGGTTAACAAAACCGGTCGCAATGGACCCCACACGATTTCCTCCTCTCGAAGCGACGTCGTGTCGGTTGCGATAACGATTTTATTATAAAATTACCACACTTGCTATCTTTCGGTTTACCAATCTTACTAAGTAGATCTCGAAGATCTTAGCCCCGCCAGTATGGAGAGATGCACATATCTCTATGACACACCAACTCGACCGACATCTGGACCTTAGTTTGATTATGCAAAAATCCATATCTCTATCGATTATTAAAGATTCTCTCAAATCTTCTTGCATCACCCAAGCCGTATTCGGATCCGCCCCTCTCGAGGTCTAAGATCTAATATTAACACACACAAGTGATCGGCTTGTCCGCGTTGAGATGAAGCTTCAACTTGGATGACTAAACCGAGAAGTTAGCCGAATGCGGTAACACCCAAGTGTTACATTTTAACCTCTCGGGTTAGCTTACACCCGCACCCAAAGGGGGGTTTAGTTACTCATAATATTAAAAGACATAATAAATAAAAAGAAGAAGTGCATAAACTTAAATTTCAATAAACGTAAACGTACCACTGTGGCCACAATGTCACCACAGTGGTGAACATAAAATAAAGAAAGCTAAGGAAAGTTACTACTAGAGATACAATGAAAAACTTATACTACTAACAATTTGCTGGGAGATGAATCAATGGCTGGTGAATGAATGTCTTCAAGGCTAAGAACCCTTTGAATTTATAGTGGAGAAGAAGAAAGGGACATGAGAGGGTGAAAGAGACCTCTCATGGGTGTCCTCTTCCTTCCTTTGGCACCATTATGTTTGTCTTCTTCTTGAGTCTTCTTTCATGAAAGGGTCAGCCTTGACTTCAACAAGCCTTCCTCCAACTTGCACCAAAATGGCTTCAAAAATCTGCAGAAAATCGCAGGTGCAGTACTCGCCACAGTGGCGTACGAAAATTTCACGAAAAATCGCCGTTTTTGATCTCATTAGTTATTTAGAAAATCTTGGAACATTTTAGACCAAAGAAATGAGAAAAGCTCAAATGGGTACGAAAAAGGTTATCAAATGGGTTAAAATGAGTGACGAATAACTCTAAAAATTGAGGGATATCACGAGTATATGCCTAGTAAAAAAGTGAATGAACAGGACCCGTTATATTTATAATTATATATATATGGATGGAGCCGAGTCTAACTGATTTTCATTTGATCTTGACCGTTTAAATTCATCTGAAATGCAATCTGGACCGTTTAAATTCCTAATTTCACGCCCTATTCTATCTCCAGCATACTCCTTTTAATCACCACCCAACCCACTTCCCTTCTCTCCACGTCGCCTTCAACCTCCACACTCTCCCCTCACACCTTCCAGCCCAATCGGCCACTCCTCCCCTTCAATCGGAATTCCCTCACACCTCCACAACTGCACTCCCGCCTTCAATGGAGTTTCAACTCCTCCAGATTACATCTATAAATTGGCGATTGGGTTTCAGGCGGCGACTCACAGGAACCATGGATCTGGCTCTCCACCCAAATATCATTTTCGATCTGATTATGAGAGCAGACTCATTCGGAAATCGATATATTACCTTTCGCATCAGCAATTAGACATTCATCTCCTCCAATAGAAGCCGATTCATCAATTTCATAAAGGTGTTCATCAACCTCCATTGACGATTTGTAGCTAAGCATCTCCAGTTTCTTTCTATTTTTGTTCTTCTTCTTCATTATAGGTTTCTCACAATTCTCGCATTCATCCCTCATTCGCTCTTCCCCTCAGCATGTCTCTGGTTCTCTCTCCCACCGCCTAAATTGCCTCCTTTCTTTCTATCGACCCTAATTATCTTCTCCGATACAATTTCTGATTGATTTCTCTACAATCCCACTACTTGCTCAACATCAGTATTTCGATTTTTTGTTTGTGTCTCCACCGAATCGGTATTCATATATTTGTGTGGATTTTATGCTAATTAAAAATTTAGGTTTCCTTTTTGTAAGTGGTTTGACTCATTACCCATTTCAATGAAGCTTTTCTTACCCCAATTTGATCAATCAAAGTTTATTACCTACCCATAATTTGCTAAGGTCCTAAGAATCCCAATGAGATTACTTATATTTATGTATTCTTGATCTAAACTTTCTCTGATTCATTTTTCTACCCTGTTAATGGAAATTTGATTAGGTTTTGGAGCAATTAAGTGGCCAATCGCCTGTTTTTTCCAAAGGTAAGATATGTTTTACAACCTTTTCTACTTCCATTTTTTTCTTAATTAGATTTTTTTCTTGCTAAATTTCAATTAAGAAATGGATATATTATCTGCTAAGGTTCACATTGATCCCACCTTAACTGGTTTGGATGGAATGTGTATTTTGGAATCTGAATCAGGAACTAAAGTACCACTATGTCTTTCGTGGATAGAGCTCACGTTGAGCTGATGAGTTCACTTTTTTAAGACAAATCTTAATTTTACATGAGGATCTTAAGAGATATTGATGCATTTCCGTTAAGTTTGGAGAATTACTATACAAGTCACAACCTCAAAGTTTGTAGCTTTTGAGGAAGTGATTTCACATCAGTTTATTAAAATGACCAACCTGATAGATTAACTCTACAGTCCCGTAAATTCAAAGTGTTAAACATTAAACCATATTTGTTGAGGATTGTGATTTTATGTTTAACCGGCTACAATTCATCTCAACCTTTCATGGGACAAGGAGTTATTAATATTTTGATGTGTTATCTTTTGTGGACTACATATTTTGTTCAGATTATTTCGAGATATGTACCATCGTGATTAAATTATTTCTTTATACAACATTATTCTAGGAGTTTAGCATAGACTATCACATAGACATGATTTTGGATATGTATATTACAAGTCCACAAGCACTACATTGATGTTTTTAATGCCTTTTGTGGGTATTGGTTCAGCAAGGTACACCGTGCGGTCATTTGGAATTAGGCGTAATGAGAAGATTGCATGCTATGTTAAGTAATCAAATTTCCATTCACGCCAACAAAGGTATACTTTGTAATCCCACTAATTATAGCGTTTTGTGCCGGGATGCAAATATAAGTAAAAAGTATTCGCAATTACACTCCACTCAAGATCTATCAACTGCAAACACTTTTTCTTCTGATATTAGCTTTTTGTTGTGATATTTCTTTGTAGTCATTTACAGTCGTTCGTTCTTGCAAGTGGCAACCACTAAGGAGGCAGTTGCTCCACCTCTAAGAGTTGTTCAGATCGAAGAACTGATATGCTTTCTCTTGCTTTAATTTGTGCGTAATTGCATCGCTATAGAATTTTTTATATACAGTCACAAGGTTTTGTATTTTCTTTGGGTAATAATTGATTCTACGTTTTATTTTAAGCTGTATATTTCTGTTTGTGCGGTGCTGCTTATATCTTTTTGGGGGGTGTTGGTTGTGCTTTGTTAAGGGGAAGTCCATAAATAGGTATTTCTATATGGTATTGTGTGAGTTTTTTTCTTTTGGCGCATCGAAGATCATTTACACACTGCTGCAATTATTAAAGATCAATCTAGAAAGAGCCGGAGAATGAATGAACATGAACCTGTGGTCGAGGTTTGTACTCTAAGGTTTGATCTTCATTCAAGTTTACATTGATCAGTTAGCTTCAAATTTTGATTGTTTTAGATGCTTTGCTGTTTTTAGAAAAATGCATATGACAAAGAACATATAATTATTAAAGTATATGGAATGGAGAACATGAAGACTTCAAGAAATCATGAAGATGAGATTTCGTATCCAAATCTGAATAACTTAACATTTAATAAATGCCATCAAATTGGAAACTACAAATAACTACAAATTTAGAATGAAAACAATTCTCAAGTGTCAGCAAAAGTTGACATTTTAATTAGGCACAAAATGACATGGATGCATATATAATTATATTATATTTACATTATAGTGTATATATGTAATTAAATGTATATTCTTATCATCAAATAAATGCACCAATTTCCTTTTGGTATGTCCTAAAATTAATGCATTATATCCCATTTTGGCGAAGTTTCAATCACAACTTATCTCTTTGTTCATTAGGAACACTACAAAATTTTATTGCATTGGTTTTAACCCACAAGATTCTCCCTATTTTGTCATTACTATGAATTTTAAGGGGTATTTAAGATTTTCTTGAGTAATAGTAAGATATTACTCTTAGCTATTTGCACAGCCACACTTTGCATTTAATTTGGGACATATGGAGTAATTTATATGGATATTTTATGTTAGATAACAAGTATTGTATATGCATATTAGTTATTTACATGTTGTCAATTGGATATTTAGTCAAACCAACTACAACAACATCCAAAATTTTATTAGGTTAGTGTTAGACAAATATGAACTAATATTCAAATTTATTAGATGCATATACCATTTACAGGCCTAAAACATCCTATGCTTTCTGAGTTGTACTTTTCCTGTCATGAAAGTAGTCTATGGGAACCGCAGACGAGCTATTGCTAACCGACTTTGAATAGTTGCAGTTAAGTTGGTTTTTAAGTAGGAGATATCATCTGACTGAACTGTGATTTTCAAAAGTCGCAGAAGTTTGTTTTAATATTATAAAGCAAATGATAAAGAAGATCCATTACTAGATAAAGGATGTTTACCTTTTAATTTTGTAAAATTTAGTAATAGTTGTGAGAGAAAGGAAATGCTGGATGATGAAACATATGGGGACTTGAGTAGTTATTGCCTCATTGATTTGTATAGATTAGTTGTCTCTTTTCTTTTACCTTTTCAGTAACACCTAATATGAATATCTTACTATCGCATTTCATTCCTTCTATTTTATCAACTCTATACATCATTTTTTGTAAAAAAAGATTCTATTTGAAGCCAGTTTTTCATTTCTCTCTTTCAATTCTTGTGTACTTCCATTTTCTTTGCTTGCTTGATTAAACACAACCACACTGCACTGCTTCTCTCCATTTCTTAGTTTATTTATGCTGTTTAGGACGGACTTGGTTCCTGCATATGTGAGGCTACTTCAACCTCCTCCACCTCCTTCCCAACCCCTGGTCTCCCACGATCGATTAAAATAGCCCTAATTTCTCCTTTTCCTTTGCTCAACAAATCCCAAATCAATCGATCCATTTATGTATCCGTAGAGAAAAAAAATCTCTAGTGTTTCAACCACACCTTCGAATTTATTCAATATAACATGGCCGAAACTTTGAGCTTGATTGATAATGGTACTATAGTCACTCAAAAACCCATTGATCGTGAAAACCCATTGATAAATCACCTTTTAGAAGGATTCATTTTCACCTAGCCAGGAAGCCGTTCAATGGGTTCACTAATAGAGGCGACAATGGGAGTTTTGGGTTGAAACGCTCAATCCTACAATGACGAGCTCAAAAACTACAAATGGGAATCAGTAGAGCATGGGTTTGGACACTGTTGATGGTGGGTCTGCGGGGTAAGAAAAGAGATGCGTCGGAGTTGGAAAACGGGTTGGATCCGGAATTCAGTTTTGGGATTACCTTAAGGAGAATTGTAAGTTTCTTCAACCCCTGTTGGAAAGTTATAATATTTTCAATTTCTATTCAATATAAATTGTTTCTTTACATAAACATATAGCAGTTCTTTGGAATTTCAGTTTAATGGATGTTCTGGTCCTGATCAGTTTCGGTTTTTTTGTGCATAAGCCCATAATTATTGATCTTCTCAAGGAAGGATCTTTACAACGAGGAAAAGAACCTGGTTTCTGTATATGCTCATTAGCTCCACCGTCGACTCTACTTCCGTTTTGGCATACCTAGACGCCAACTACTGGTTTCTCCTTTATCAATTCTCAACTTCTACATTACTCCTTTTCTAGATTTAAATTTGAAACATTCTTATTGGTAACTATAGTTGTATGATCAAGTATTTTTTTTTCTTCAAATCAGAAACCACTGTTCTTCTGTTTGTGATTACTTACGGTGCAAAATTGTTTAATGTATCTGTTAATATGATTTTATTGCTACTTCTTTTTTACTTCTTTCAAAGGGAAATGAAGACCTTCCATGTATCTGTTAATTGTTGATTTTAGTATATACTTTTGATGATTGTTGAGTTGTTTATCATCAGGAATGATAGGTTCACTTATGAGGATCATTATGAATGGCTAAAAGATTACTCCCATTTTCGTCATCTCATTCAGCAACATATCACACCCACGTAAGCTTTTGGTAAACGACCCCTTAAAGTCTACTCCCATCTTGTGTCTCTTGATGCAGTCAAGAATTCTAGCACTAAATGCATCTTATTTGTTGAAGACGGGAGGTTATTTTGTTATATGGTTTCTCTTCATCCATCTTTGATTTTGTTGGTTCAAATCTTTGTTCTCAAGTGTAATCTTAAATACTGTTCGGTTGGGCAGGCTATTTTGTTATTTTATATATATATATTTTAGTAGTAATTATATTATAATGGTTTAAATATAATGGTTTTTAAAATTTCATAGTTTTTCATGACTTTGTCCTCAAGAACCTGTTGTTGACATTAATGGAAACAAGCTTTAGAAACACATTTGAACTTGACTGTCTACTATATGCCATGGGTTTTGAACTCTTAAACTTTCTTCAATAAAATGACAGTCATACTTTATGGCTTTCTGCTTATCTTATAATTAACATTTTACTTGTCATGATAATTTTATTACCCTCGCAAATGTATATCATTTGCTTAATCCATGGTAGTACTATCTCATGATGTTAAATTAAAAAAGTTTTCTTTCTGTTCTGCAGGGACCGTTGTTCACAAGAATTACTTTTATGGATCAATTACATTTGTCCCAGTTACCTATGCTTTTGCTGTATGTATATCTATGCAGGGTTTGATCTGAAATAAACATTATATATGATTGCTTTTTCGTGATGATTGTATCACATACAAATGTTGATCCTTAAGATGCAATAAATCCATTTTGAGATGTTGTGTGTATTATGTTATTCATTAACTTTTAATCAGATTTAGTTTACTGCAAGACTCAATCTTTTCAATATTTGCTACAAAGATTAACCTTTTTTTCTTTCTATAATTTGTTTAGGTTTGCCTTTGCTAAATTTACCCTTCTTCTATAATTCGGTGGCAAAGATGGGATGATATTGCTGTGGGATTTGGCCGAGGATAAGAGATTACTCTCTTGAGTCGGCTTTGATCATTCATGCCCACTGTTTCAGCCCGAATAGGTACCGGTTGTGTGAGGCCATAGAAAGCAACATTAAGATCTGGGATTTGGAGAGCAAGAGCATTGTTGTTGATCTTAAGGTTAATATGAAGCAGGAGTTTGAAATGGCAGCCGAAGGCACAACTACTCAAACTAATGATAGAAAAACTAAGGTCTCTTTCTTTTTATGCTGCTTTATTTATGCTTTTTGTATAACATGCAATCTCTCTAACCCATAAAAAATGTTAGGTTTGATTTTTGCACATAGGTTAGGCAAAATAAAATGAGATGGTTAAGCAAGATTGAGAGAACTTATAGACCCTCATCAATTATCAGCTAGGAATCTATATAGATTTGGGGGTTTTAATTTTGTTGTAATTCTTCCTAATTTGCAGTTAATTTTGCCCATTAGAAGATGTTGTGAACTCATCACAAACAGTCTTGTGTGAGCAACTTCCATTCCTCAATCTCAATTTTCTCATGACATTTAATTAAATGTTTAATTTGTGAAAGTTAGGGGTTTTTGTTCAACTTTTTTTGATGTTTGGTTATGGATTCAACTTGATTCTTGGATATGCATATCCAACTTTTTGAATGTTTTAAAACCATTGAGAAACATGGCGCAGGAAATGCAGAATTATAAGAACGAAAGGATGGAGGTGTCATCAGAAGCGACGAAGAAAAGAAGACGAAGAAGTTACCAAACATCCTCATAGATTGATTCCAACTTCCCACAATCTTCATCGGTGACTGTGGTAAATACCTATAGTTCACAACGTAGCAACATGTCCTCTTTAGATTATTTTCTTTTGTTACTCAATTTGCGTTGATGCGCAGCAAGTCCTGAAGGATAATGGTGTAGGAGACCATTTTATGTTGCTGGTGATTTGCTTAGATTTTGAACTCCCAATCATGATCATTAGCAAAGTAAGCCATGTTTAATTATTTATTGCTGGTAGGTTATGCAAATGTTTCACTCTGTATACATTTTTTTAATCATAAACGATTGTTTTTCTCCACCATTTGATCTTTTTTTTTTGTTTTGGGTGTAATTATTTTCTTGTACTTTCATGTTACCATAACAATAAAATCCTTGAAGAATTTAGTGCATCAAATCAATCATTTACAATTCAGTTCATGAAAAACAATTATGGTGCATTTTTTGATAAAACATGCGCAGGTATTACTGGTCCAGTGCAACTTAAGAGATTAAAGAACGGGTCAACTGTTGACGTTTCATCTCAGCGGTGGACATATATTGGGTTATTTAATTACATGACCTCCTAATAAGACGCATTTTTTTGGTGTTAAGCAGTGACATTTTCAAAACCTGTAAGGTCATTTAACCAGAGATGCGGTATGATTATTTTGGATTTTCGATCATATCTTCTAATGTATTGACATCTATGGGTACATGGCAGGCTGGACTAAAAGAAAAAGCACTAGGCCCGCACACGGGAGGTTCTTGACTTTCGACGTTGGGGTCTTTTGTTCCTAAAAGTCAATCTTTGATATGGTACAAGGTAATATTGAAGTTTTTGTAGAACCAGAAAGTATGATAAAAACAGACCAATTTCGATATGTTGAACCATAAAGTATGTTAAAACAAACGAATTTTGATGCCCCTACCGGTGATAATCCAATCGCCATAGACTTCATTGGGATAGGGAAAAGTGAGACATGGGTAAATGGTGAAAGCATTGGGCATTATTGGCCATCTTACAGCGTCCCAAATAGCTATTGTGCAGACTCTTGTAGTTACAAAGGCCATATGGTTGGCAAAATGCCTCGAGAATTGCAGGAAACCGTCACACAAGCGCTTACCGAACAAGTTGTTGCGTACGATGCGTTTTAATGGACTAAAATCTTACCCGGTAAGTTAAGGTAAAAGTGTTGACTCTTACCGGGCAAGCATTTGGGTGAACGACCCTTAATTTATGTCAATTATATATATATGGATGGAGACGAGTCTAACTGTTTTTAATTTGATCTTGGCTGTTTAAAATCATTCAACTTTCAAGTATATATTTTTATACTTTAGACTCATGTTCATTTACATTTTTGGCATTCTAAATGAAGATTGTATATACATGGGTAAAATACTTGGGGATTTTCTCAGATTATTCAAATGAGGTAAAAATTACTATTATGTTTCACCTACACATAATGGTAATTATTGAAATGTTTTGTTATATATTTTGTCATGCATGAATATTGAAGATGGGAGAGTCTAAAATGTTAATAAATGCTCAAAGATGGGGGAGTCTAAAATGAGTTTTTGGGGTACTATTTTTGTTCTGTACAACTAATTGGTAAAACTATGGGAGAAGTGGCAGCTAATTGATGAAACAATAGGAGAAGCGAATGCCCAGAGGAAAGCAAAGAAGGCTAAGAATTTAGATGTTTATAGCAGAGATGGCTAAGCATTCAAATGTTTTTAATGCCTTGCAAGGTACTTCATTTGATCATGATATGGCTTCCAATTCTGATTACTACAGTACTATTTCCATCTTTCCAAAATGACTTAACCAAATAGGTTTTCTTCAACCTGTTGTTTTTATACCATCATATGATTTAGGAACATTTCCTTTATTACATGTTTTTTGTATCATTCATGATCTTGGCTCCCATAAAAACAAAAAATATGCTCTCATCCCCATCATATCACTTTGTTAACAGGTTAGTGGATGTAATTTCCAAGTGGAATCTACAAAAAACAGCAGTCTTGAGACATATGTCCTCTGTGTTCAACCGCTTCTGGAGAAAGGAATATTCGATCACTCTATCTTACACATGACACTTGTCCAGTACTTTACGATTGCCGGCAAGTTGTTTTTACTCTTCAACATTTGATCTATTTCATTAAAAGAAGCTTTTCATTTCTTTTTCTTTATTTTCTTTGGTTCATTTTATTTCTAAATCAAGGGTTTTTGATACAGTCCTCTGCTGCATATGTTATTCAACATTTGGTGGGTGCACTTATTGTGTGAACACAAAAACGACTTTCTGTTTTGGATTTTGTTTTTCATATATTTTTTATTGTATGATGATTTGAATAATTTATTATACATAAGACTATGATGTCATTGATGTGCGTGAATCTACATAAAAGGATAATTGGAAGAAAAATAATTGTTGATTTGTTATTCAAGTTCTCCATGATATATAATCTATGTAACACATGCTGACATCTTTAACATAATCTCAGGGGACACAATGATTGGCTCACTAAATGGTGCACATACATAATTTAGAGGATGGCTACAAAACTCAAGACCTTGGAGGCAGAAGATTTGAGTGTTGTCTTTGGTTTAAGACATGTATTATGCATGATTGTTTACATTTATTTCAATTTTACATCTTGATATGAAAGTTTAACTACAGTTCCATCCTAGCATATAATCAGAAAACTCGAGGCAACCAATGACAAAACATAATACGATGAATTAGTTGAGTAAAAAACTGTAAAAACTCTAATAACTTTGTAAATGGTCACCGAAGATTCCATATGACATGGCAAGGCAACATGGAGCCTCATTCCAAGATTTCTTAGATGAAACGATTGTTGTAGAAGATAACTTACTCCATATGGATGTTTTGGGCAATATCTCAATGGATCTCTTACAAATGATTTTATTTTCCAGTTTTTTCTATGCATAAATTACAAATTTTATTTAACCATGCTTACATTCCAATCATGCATTTGATTTAAAGGAAAATCCAAAATTAAAATCTCCAAATTTCAATGAAATCCTACAAACATTGGATTTTAAAATATCATGGGGTAGCTGATATTAATAGTGTTTTAAATTATCAGAGAAGTATGCATTGTTGTTAGCTATCTCTTCTACACTAGCATCTTGTAGTATTGTTTTTGTTTGATACTTGATCTTTTTCTATGCATATTTGTATGGAGTATGGCTAGGCTTAGTAAGGTGGATACTAGAGGTCCTTTGGTGGAATTCGTAACATAGAACTCTTTTCGTTTAAAAGAAAAGGCAAAGTTTTGCACACAACTGCCTGCTATATTGCAACGGGTACATAACTAGAATACAATAAATAAACATAACTTTTGAAATGGTAATATCAAATAACTTAATCCCATTAAAATCATGTGGTGTACCCGACCAAAGGACGGGTATAACACTAGTTATTTATTGTGGGTTACGATCATCTTCGGGTATAAAGTAAAGCAAAATAGTTGGTATAAGAAGCGTTAACACAAAGGAGCGACGTTGCAAACATTGATCGTACGATTGTATTTAAATATATAATCATGTAAGGTTATGCTCGGCGAAGGATCGTGTGAGGAGTTGAGATAACGGCGAGAATTGTGAGAAGTGGATCAAAACCGTTGATCTCATTTAATCTCAATCTCTCTCATGAATTGCGGCTTAAAAGAGCATTGATCTGGTGCACCTCAGTGCATCTTATCTCGATGCTCTCATCCTAATGTGCGTTCATTTGTCATCTAATGGTCGATAACAACTTCTCACACTTCTCACCATTAACTCAACTTCACACCGGAACTCAACCCGGTTATGCTCTTTGTAGCATAATTGCATCTCCAACAAATTCTTTAAAATGGAGATTTTAGACAATTTTTTGTTTTTACAGATTTTCAAAACTTTCTCCAAAATCAAGGATGCATGAGAGAGTATGAAATTCTCGAAATAATGAGAATTCTCATAAAATGATTACAATGAGAGAGAAACAATTTTTTAGAGAAATAAATAATATTTTATTACATGTCTGCAATATTTTAATAATGTAATCAATGTTGTAAGGGGCGTTTGGTTCGTTTAAATGAATGAAAATGATAATGATAATGAAAGTAGGGTATGATAGAAATGATTAATTTCATTATATTATATTACATTCTACTACATCGTTGGTTATTGGAGGAAAAAAAAACTATCAAATGAGCTTCATATTTCGATACGTTGGCTAGGGTTCACCACCCATGAGAGAGCATCTCCAAGACAAAAAGAACCAGTTCAATGATGGTGATGCAATGGAAATCAAAAAACCAAAATCAAACATAGCATCTCCAACACCAAAATTGCTTCTTTCCTTACCACTTTTAACAAAATTTGCTTCTTTCCTTCCCTCAAAAATCGGTGTTTCAATGGAAATCAGAAAACCAAAAGCGAACAAAGCATCTCCAACACAAATTGCTTCTTTCCTTTTCTTGAAAATCGATTAAAATCAAACAAAACTTAAATAAAAAACCCAACAGAAGCCCAACATCGTTTGGATGGAGATAGAGATACTACAAAATCGAATTGGGATTTCTAGGGTTACTAACCAAAATCGAGATTTCTAGTGTTACTACCCAAAATTGAAAACCCCCAAAATCAGAGATAAAGAGGAGATATTCCAAAAATCGAAGAGTAAATACATTGTTCGATAACTATAAGATGGTCGATTTCATCAACATATTGAAAGAACATAATGAGAGGAGAAGATGGAGTATCAGAAACGATACTATCTGCTACTGCTGTTGGTGATGATATATTAATTTGGTTCATTCCATCCAATTTGAAGTGGAATTAGGCATGGAAATGGCCCTCGACCCATCGGGGAACCCGGTCCACCCGTCCCGATCGGAGATGGGGATTCCCCGCTAAACCGGGGATGGGGATGGGGACGGGGATCCCCGTTTGTCTCAAACCGGGGATGGTGACGGGGACGGGTATCGCACTCCCCGCCCCGCCCCGTCCCGTCCCCGTTATATATTTTAATTAATATTTAATATATACTATTTATTTAAACTAAATCGGTAATTCATAATTTCCTATTTCCTAACTAGGTTTATAATATAAAATTGTTATTTTTTGGACGTTAGTATGTATTTTGGATGTCAATCAAAATACAATTACTCGATATCTTTTGGTACGTGTGAAGTTAAGTTTTTTTCCCCCGAATTCGATTGAATTTCTTTTGGTTTTAAGTTATTAATTATTATATGATGTTGTGATTTTTTTATACTAAATTAAATTTCTTTCGATTTTAGGTTTATTGGAAATATGTGATATTTAAACATGTGCGATGTCTCATATATTTGATTTAAATAGCTTACATAAACGGAAAAGAAAATCCCCGTTTCCCCGTTGGGGATCCCCATTCCCCGTTGGGGATGGGGATGTGATCATATTCCCCGGCGGGGACAGGGACGGGGACGGGGATGAAGATGAGGGATTGGGGATGGGGATTGAGGTCCCCGCCTCATTTCCATCTCTAAGTGGAATGGATATTGAACCTTTCTGTTATAATGATTGATTGCATTACTTGCAACCAAACAACATCAATCGATCATTTCATTTTCATTCCTCTTTTGAACCAAACAAATACAATTAATATCATTCCCATTAATTACTATCTAATATCTTCAGCCAAACACCCCCTAATTTTCAAAATGGAGAATGTTGGAATTTGATGAAAATTTCTATAGAGATTTTGAGTGTTGATAATCCATTTTAGAGAATTTTTGAAAAACCTGTTGGAGATTCTCTAATGATACTTATTGCATATTTGCATTTAAGACATCGTTTCTATTTATTTGTTAATTTATATAATTTTAAAATAATAAATATAGAAAAATCAAACATTTATTTTTTTAAACAACATTTGTTCATTACATAATATTGTTACTTTTTTGTATAACAAATAGTTAAAATTTTATTCATATAAATTGTACGTCTTAAAAACCAAATCAACATAAGAAGTTGTTTTACAAATATCATGAACCAAAAATCTAACGTTCTATTGAAAACCGTAAATAGATAAAGAGAATAAGCGAATAAATCATCGTACTCTATCCAATTCAAAATTGTATATTTCGTATGTAAGAATTTTATAATTAAAATGATAATGAAGATTATGGAAAACTAGATATAAACAAAAGAGTTACTTTTATTGCATTTTTTTTCTTTACGATAAAAATAAAATTACCTCCCCAAAAAAAATTAAAAATTTTTAATTAAACAAAATTATATTAAAAACAATGTTTGTTTAATTTGATGTCCACATTATTATATTGAGGGAGGATAAAACAATAATATGGTCAAAATAAGAAAACACGAAAATGACCATATGTGATTAAGGAGCACAGTCAACGCAAAGGTGAGTTGATGACTTGGCCCACAACCTCAAGTCACAACCACGCATGAATTACTTGTGATTACATAAGATTTTAGTGTAAAATCACATATGATTCGGTCGTTATCGTGTTCTCTTATTTGATCATTGTTTTCGTATGAACTCGACTCTCTCTCTCTCTCTATATAATCGAATCACTAAAATCTGGATCATGATTCATGTGTATATTTACAAATGAACATATGTTACATGTGAGTATGAATTACTATTAATAATATACACAATACATGGTATATTCATGTGTGAACATGTATTACATGTGCATGTGATTGAGTATATGATGTGGTTGAAGAGACTAGCTAATTTGAAAATCCAGTTAAAAAAATGGGATGTAGTTTGTATATTTTATTTGGCTTTAATTTTGATTATATTTTAAATTAAAATCAAGGAAGTAATCTATTTTAGTTTTAAAAAAATTAAATTTTATTAAGTTAAAAATTTTAAAATTAAAATTGTGACATTCTTCATGTACTTTTAGACGATTAATCTCATCCATTAGATCAACTTATATTAATAGTCTAAATATATTCTTACGTTTTTTTTCTAGAGACCCACAAAATAGATAGGGACCGATGCCCAACCCAAACCCGGTCCTACTAAGCCCAAGCCTCGAACAATGCCATGTCAAAAAGTTTGATGATGCCAATTTTTTTATTTAAGACCCGGGTAAAATTTTGACCAAACAATTTCGGATAAAACCCCGAAAACTCGTTAATAGTTGGGCTTGGTTCAAGGTCCGAAAAAACCCGGTCAAACAAATCAAAAGGGCCAAAAACCCAGTAATTGTAGCTTGCAACAAAGCGGTCTAGTTTTTTTTTTTAAACGTTTTTCCTATGAAAATGATTTACCCTTAATACTAGCCGTTATAAAAAAAAAGAAAAAACACACACTATCAACTAGAGAATTGGAAGAAGAATAGGACACATTCACAACTCTAAACACCATGGATGACTAGTTAGAAAAACTTTTGGAAGATGAAGAAGATGAAACCCAAAAATCATTAAGAATGGAGAAGCAATGAGTTGAAACTTTTAAAAAGAGAAATTAAATATGATTCAAAGCTCCTTCAAACAAATAAAAAGCGAAGAAGATTTCAGAACCCAACTAAGGTGTCGTTTGTTTTTTAAGAGGTCTGAAGTCTTATTTTACTTTTGATTAATAAGAGGTGGTGCTGATGTCTGAATTAACAAGACTGTATGTTTCTGTAACGTATGGAGGTTCTGAAAACTAAGGTGTTGTTTGTTTTCAAACGTATTTATGAGGTTCTGAAAACTGAAAAAAAAAACAGTCTAAGGGGCTGTTTGACAGTTGCCGAATGGTTTGGTGCAGAATAATTAAGTGGTCGGAATGATTAACAGACTCTTATGATATAGTGCAAAATGAAATATGATTGGTTGGTAATTGTTTAGATTGAAATCAGGGTGCTGAATGGTTAAGAGAGACTCAGGATACAAAATCATTCAGAGGGTTTTAGAACCATTAAGAGACAAACTATTTTTTTTGCCAAACAAGATCCACCTCTTAACGACTCAGAGGTTGCCTCTTAATTGAACTATTAAGAGGTAAACAAACAACCCCTAAATATAAAAATGTTTGAATGATTCAGATTTAAGAGCCATTAAGATTTTTTTTTTTTAAAACAAACAACCCCTAACTAATACTATTAAAGATTTGTCAATAAGGTTGTAGCCCAGTGGCCGGAAACATCCTGGGAGGGTAAGGGGTGAAAGTCTTACTACCTGGGTTCGAGTCCCGTGGTGATCAACTTGAGACATCCGATTCAGGCGGGTCCTTTGGACCGGGTCTGGATCGAGGGGGGGATTAGTGGGTGGCACCCTTTAGTGGGAGCCTGATACCTCCTGAAAGCGTAGCCCAGTGGGTAGAAACTTTCGAAAACTGTCTTTCAAAAAAAAATACTATTAAAAATTCAAATTTTCAAAAGCTCGATATAATATTTTAGATATAATTTTATGTTTTCATAACTTAAAAGTTGTAATGGTATTAATTAACTTCAAGTAATATAATTAGTGAAGATGTTTTATTTTTTAAAGAACTTTTAACTTTGTTAGAGTTAAGGCGTTCGGGGTTGTTCTTAATACCTCTGAATTCTAAATCGGTCGGACGTTTTTACGTTTAGAGCGTTTTTTTTAGACTTCAGAGGCTCTTAAGTTTGAAATACATCTAAATTAGTAGAGGTAACCTAATGTCTTATAACCTCTTAAAACACCGCCTCTTATTAATCAGAAGTGAAATAAGACTTCAAACTTCGGACCTCTTATAAAACAAACGTCACCTTAGAGAATTTGTTCTTGCTAAGTCGCAGTCAAAGCTTGGATAGTCCAATATGGGCCCTAAAACCTGAATTGGGCCATATTTCACACCTAAAGCCCGACATAGAATATAACGGCATTTTCCTTTTTTATTCTTTAACGAACTATTATTGGAAAACCCGAGATTAGTTTTAAGCCCGAAAGCATGGATCATGTGCATCTCTAATGTTTACTTTCACACGCCAACAAACACAGTTTAAAACACAATCTTTTGGTGATAATAATATTATACGATTTGCATAATAAGTGACTAAATGTATGTAAGTTTACATTGTAAACTATTTGTAGATTTTGCACATGCAATTTTCAGTAGTCATTTTATATAAAAACAGCAAAATGATTTTTAGTAGGTGTAAATATTTGTAAGAAAACAAGAAACGAGAGATTGTTGTTTATGCAATAAAATCAATTTTTATTTTGTAGAAACTCAAAATATGATTTTATAAATGTAAGCATCCAATTGTCTCCATCAAGAGACTTGTGGACATTTGCAAAGTGTGTAGCATAGCAAAATTTTCTGAGTACAAAGTAGTTGTTTTGTCTAACATTTCATTATTTCTTGGTCAACCATTTTCCTATAATATCAAAGCAAAATATACTTTTAAGTGTTTATTTTATATAAGAGATTAGTTTTTCTCACTCATAAAAACAAATAAGAACTCATATTGTAAATCAAGCATGTAATATGGTTTTGAGTTTGCCACAAATGATCTATTATAGTTGATCATGTGTCTTGAGGGGGTTCAAGAAAGGTGGTCTAAGTACGGTTGATCGAACCAATCTAAATTCGATATCTATTTTTTTTTTCCTCATATTCGTTTTTTCTAGAGTTCAACACGACTTTTCAAATTTAGTGTAAGGTTTTTATTGTTATTAAAAATGTATTTTAATTGGGCGCACGGAATTTATAATAATTACATCAATGATTGATATTAGTTGGGCTATTGATATTCAAAACCTTAACATATTCGTAAAGAGGATGTTCAAACAAGACCACATATATTTTGACAACAGGATAATCAAACATAGTTGTCCAAACATTTTGATCAGAGTGAAATTCAACCCTAATATTTATCTCCTTGTCACTTTAACCATTGGGTTATTACTTTCACGACTTTGCATTACTAGTCCCTCATATTACACACATTACAATTGCTTTGTGCGCTATCAAAAATTTAGTCCTCAAAATTTGCATTTGGCTTGAACAAGTGAGATCTTCTCTCAATTCTGCTTCAATGTTAACAATTGTTCAAGCACATTTTGGCCATAAATTTTCACCAAACTTCATTTTATTTACATAGGAACGATACCGATGTTCATTCATCACATTTCATCTATATGTGATGATTACATAGCAATTGGACCACTAATTGAGCCTATTTTTACTTATTATGCATAAATATGCAAAAGTCACATACTTAATCATTTTGAAGGTTTTTTATGTCCTTGTTGATCTTGGATTGTAATGACTTACACAGGATGTGCTTGTAGAAGGGAGGAGGTTGAATACAAACACAACAAATTTTCACTTTTAATTCTATTTGTTTTATTAAAACATAAAGAATAATAGATTTGTTGCAAAAGTTAAAAAAGTAAGACCTGATCCTAAACATTCTGACTGGTGACAAATTTGCTAACATTGAAGGAATGAAGGAATAAAGTACTCTTTCAAATTTGAAGTTAGATAGTCCTTTAGATAGTCCTTCAGATGGTGATGCCGATTTTACCTAAGAAACTATCACTTAGAAGTTCTTTCAAAACCGGTGAGTAACAACAAATGACAAGAGTGTCCTTCTATAGCCATTATTGCATTAAATGTTACTATCCAACTTTAACATGTGTCTTTATCTGATTTACTAATTTATGCATGCTTGTACTCTTCATTTCAACCTTTGAAGTTGATATAGACACTTGTTAACCCATTCCTTTCTTTTGTATGGAGATGGAACAGTAAAAAAAAGTATAACACTAATAAAATAATGATTTGGAACTTACTTTGGCTTACATGTTGGGCATGTTCCCATGCTAGGATGAACGTTGGGAGAATTGGTGAGCCAAACCTTGCTGGACAAGTTTGCACTCCGAAATTCGGCTTGCTAGTATTAATATTTGTCATACTACTATTTGAATTTATCGAGTATTGATCTTCTTTCGGCTATACGACAAACCAATCCACTTTGGTGATTATTTTGATCTCACTTCAACTAGTCTTCAATTTAGTTGAAGGCTTTTCATTCTTGGATCAATATAGATAGTTATAGAATTTTTATAATGTAAAATCCTATCTTTTCTATTCCGAAATATAATCTATAGATCGGATTCCAGCTATAGACTAATTATGAAGTAGGAACATAGGGTGTTAAGAATAACTTAGAATAATTTGTGGGTTCTTGAGAATTAAGACTAAATGATGAGTTAATAAGATTCTTTAAATCAGATGGAGACTTTATCAAATCCCGGATTTTATTCCAACAAACTATCTAAGTTATAAATTCGTTCGTGACTTAAGATCCGAAACTTTAAACCAATAAATTCTTTTGTTTTGCAAGGTTCGGATGTTAAAACTCTTTGTGTCAAATCCGATAAATGTTGCATATCAGATATGAACATCACAAGGTAAGTATAAAGATTTTTTTCTAAGTGTTGAATTGGATGCTATTTGTATTATTTACAAATCCGATGGTTGATACCAACAATCTCCCTATATTTGTTAATTATACAAATAGATAATTGTAATAGAGACACTTAGAAAAAAAATGGTACTGAAACTCATAAGCGAAAATAACTAAATCCAAACGCATAAATTCAGTGATCTATTCTGGATTCTTTTTGCCTATTTTTTTTTTATCCTTTTTTAAAGGTTGTTTTATAATTACAAAACAATTAAGAAAGTACTTGCAAATAAATAATGTAGACAAAGTTTTCATTTTATCTATAAGATATAATCAAAAGATGATTACATAAAATCATGCATATCATTGAATTTTGGTGGTTACAGATGAAGATGATCATCCTTTGATTATTCTGAATAGTATCTTTTCTAGCTTTCATTTTAGGTATTTCATCTTCATAAGTCATTTTTCTTTTTCCTTTGTCTAAAAAATTTAGACAAGGAGTTGGATGCTGAAATTTCTTTTGCTCCCCCTTACTTGTTGGTCGGATTTGCTCTCCCTCAATAGCTGGTTTTATTGCTTTCTCTATGTTCCTGGAATGATTGAACCTTGATTTCTCCTCCTCAGCAGCACCTGAGGAAGCAAAAATGTCGTCAATTTTAGCGATCAATATCTACAAAGAAGAGTCGATGGTCTTTTGACAGTTTTCATTCCCAATCATGCAAGTCCTATCCTCAAGAGTGAAGGACATCGAATCAGAAGCCTTGGTGGAATGATCTTTGACTAATGCTTGAACTATTAAGTTTTGATCATTTACTTTGGAATGAAGTTGTTCCAAAGATGTGACAAAGCATTGAATTAGGCTGGAGGCCACCTCTTCCTAAAGCCTCCCAAATACGTGACAAAGAACTGTGACATTCATAACCAAGGCCCAAAAAGATGCCTATCCACTATCCTTATGAAACAATTTCAAGGCACATGAAATATAAACTCCTAAGATATTCCACTATCTCAAGGTACACTAATCCCACAGTGCAAATCCAACCACATATCTATACTATATTATAAAGCACGGATAAAAAACTCTTAAATACAAATTACTAGGCACAAGGTACCATCATTTTATGCAAGATTTTAAATTTTTTTTAATTTACAAGTATCAAAGCACAAGATACATATTACCATGCAGACTTCTTGTAACACCCCGAATTTCGTTGTTTTACGAAGATGTTGGAGGAAAATGAGGTTTCTGTTTCAATCTACAGTGCGCACAGGTCGTGCGCCCTCCTTCAGAGAAAACGCACGGGTCGTGCGCATGAATCAGTGTGCGAGGCAGTGACTTTCGCACGGGCCGTGCGCCATCCCCCTTTGAAAACGCACGGGCCGTGCGCTGTGTTGGGAAGTGTGAGATGCCTTGCCTAAATATCTCATTTTGTTGGTTTACTGAGTTTTACCTCAAAACTCAGATTTCTCTCTCTCTCTCTTTCCTCCTTTTCTCTTTTTTTCTCTTTCGATCTTCAAAGGCTAGTTTAGTTGCTAGTTTTCGGTGTTTCAAGCAAGGGGTCGGTGTTTTAAGTTTCACCTCTACGTCGTGATCGTTATCTGGTTTTCCGGGTATTATTCTGAAAACCTACCGGTGAGTTCCTACTACCATTTTACAAACTTTATACATGTCAAAACTCTTATTTGCGAAATCCGAAGTATTTCTACGGTATGATTTCATGTTCTCTACATTTTGATATAAATGAAGTTTTTGGTGATTCTCGGGGTTCCCGATCAGTTTTGACCAAAATGACGGGTTCCGCCTTATTGAAGTAAAATGATACTTTACTTGCACATTATGTGGATATGTAAAAAGAATGCTTAAGGACTCATTTTAATGATTTTCATTCTTACCAGAAGTTGAACTGGAAATGGCATTTTGTTTATAAAATGTGTTAATACCATATGTTTATTTATGGTTGGTCACATATGTTGTTGTGACGAGTCTGTACCATTACTAGTGGATCCCTAGGTTTTGAGTCGACTGTATTATTGGGAGGTCATATTCCCCATTTTGTAACTATGGATGCATATGTTCCTAGAGGGCAACTTGGTACGGTTATGTGAGGCCGGATACTAGCCATGGTTCATAGTGATCCTAGTGAAGAAGTACACATTGGTTTTGCTTGGGGCTAGATCTCACATTTTAGCACGGACTTATGTGTTCGTATCCTCGGATTCCAATTGTTTAGCTCGTAACTCGGATTTTGGCCTACTTAGTGTTACACCACCATCCTTGTTAAAATGGTCCTTTTATCATCGTTTAACGAGTTTTGGACCGAAAAGGCCCGGTTGTGGCGAAATGTTATCTTTATAAATTAAACCTTTATGAAAAGATTTCCTTATGATACTGATGTTTATATCTTTTGAGCTTTATAACTGTATGTTCTTACCAGGCTTTAAGTCTGACACTTTTTCTCAAATGATGTGTATAACAGGTTTCCCTTAGCGGTGGGTTGCCGGGGTTTTGAGAGACGGGTTGGTCTCGAGGCATTTTGAGATGACTAGCATTGTTTCAGGGCATTTGTTAAGTCCCATTCTTTTGGTACATTTTGGGTTGTCAACGGATGTAATCTTGATATAGGTGTCTAGATTAGTTTGTTGACAAACTCTATATTGATACAGGTTTTTGTAAAGTCTTAAGGACTGATCCCCTTATTGGGAGTTTATTATCAATACGAATGTCATGTTGCCAAGTTTTTCAGGTTTTAATTTACTCTGATTTTTAGGGTGTTACTGTTGGGTCATCTGAAGATTTGAAGATGACCTCCTGATCTTCCATCTTATATCATCCTACTTAGAATATGTTTAAGGTTCTTTTAGCAGCTTGGTTTCTATACAAATGTTCGGTGAAGTCGAAGATCAGCCGAAGAAGACAAAGAAGGAGTACATCTCTCAAAGCGGATTGAAGATAGTCTCCTCAGCCTAAAGCCAAGCATGCCCAAGTGATCAACACCATCAGCCAGGATGGTGTCAATCACATGTCTCTCAGGAGTATGAAGGTGTCCTCACATCTTCAGGAGTGGAAGACCTCTCAGGTCTTCGGCAGCCGATGATCTCATCTCTCCTTAGAGTATGAAGATGTTCTCACATCTTCAAGGAGCAGCCGAAGATTTCTCAAGTCTTCGGTAGCCAATCATCTCTCCTTAGAGTATGAAGGTGTTCTCACATCTTCAAGGAGCAGCCGAAGATTTCTCAAGTCTTCGGTAGCCAATGATCTCTCCTTAGAGTATGAAGGTGTTCTCACATCTTCAGGAGCCGAAGATCTTTCAAGTCTTCGGCAGTCTATGCTTAAGGATTTCTTTCAAACACATTATACTTTTCTGACAATGTATATTGTGATATCTTGCATTGACGTGGACCTCATCTGGAGATCAGATCAAGTAAGTTTTGTCTACTACACAATTTTAAGGAAAGGTCTCTACCATCCTTCTGCAGGTCAACACCTCAAGCCAAAACACCTCAAGACAAAAGGTACACCCTGTACCTTGCTGAAGACCTGTGTCCATCCTTTGCTCAACAGGTGTCCCATGCATTTAATGCATGGGGCACTATAAATATGAAGGATGGTTCATCATGCAAGATCACCAGCTCTCAAGCATTCAAGCTCTCTAAATGCACTGGCATTCTCTCTAAGAAGTTCTTATTGTTTTCTAAGTGTTTTACAATTGTTCTTCATTTCTCTTAGTGTAAGATTGTTTGAATAGATTTCATCTATTCTCTTCTGCAACAATCAAACGTTTTCTATGTGTAATTCTTGATTTAAAATCAATAAGAGTTAAAGTAAGTAAAAATCTGTGTGTATTGTATTCAACCCCCCCTTCTACAATACTTTTCTTCTTTACTATCTGCTATTTGGGACCAACAAGTGGTATCAAAGCGGTTTAGTTTAACTCAATAAACTAGATCCGTGATGGCAGCCTCTTCTTCTTCTTCTTTAAAAATGATTCTTCTCAAAACTTCAATGCTGTTTCATACGACAATGGCTCTATAGCCAAACCACCAAGGTTTAACCCCAATAACTTTTTCTTGTGGAAAAGTCGTATGATACTCTTCCTAGAAGGAGTTGACAACAGATATCCAACTATTTTACGTGAAGGTCCCTTTATGCCTAGAGTTTGGGACCGATATAATGCAGACAAGGGAAAAGCTGATGAGGACTCTTCTGAAGAAGAAAGGACTCCAACTACTGGGAGATACATTCTAAAGGACCCCAGTAAATACAATGATGAAGACAGACGTCTTATAGCTCTTGATACTAAAGTCAGAGCCATCATTGCCCTCTCTCTGCCTGATGAGGTCTATCATTCTCTCGTTAATCTTTCTACTGCAAAAGAAATGTGGTCCACTCTGTGTGTTCTTTATGAAGGTACGTCTGAGGTGAAAAAGAGCAAAAAGATTGCCCTTGTAAGAAAGTATGAACTCTTCTCTCATGAGAAGGGTGAGTCTCTCTCAGACTACTACAATCGCTTTAACAGTCTTCTCAATGATCTTAAACCTGTGGGTCGCATATATGACAATGAGGAAGTCTTGTGCAAGTTCATGGACTGTCTTCCTGAGTTTTGGGAAAACATCTGTACTTGTATCAAGTCTACCAAGGATCTTGACTCTATGCCTCTCACTGCCTTGTATGGCACCCTCTTCAACTATGAGCAGTCTAAACTGCTTAGGAAGTCATTCACAAAAGACATCAAAGGCTCTTCTCTAGCCCTTGTCGGTGAATCTTCCAAAAGTACTGTGTGTGTCCCTAGGATCACCTATCCTTCTGACTCTGACAACGATAGTCAAGAGGACCCCAATGACCCTTCAGAAGCCTACCTCAGTGAGGCTGATGATGAAGGAGAGGAGACCTCTGTGACTCAGCTGTCAGATGGTGTTGCCATGCTGGCTGGCTTTTCTAAAGACAAACCTCACTTCCCTTCTAGAAAACCCAGGTTTTCTAGAAAACCCTCCTCTACCTTTTCAAAAAATGTTTCCTCTGACAAATCAAATGAGGAATGTTACAGGTGTGGGAGGAAGGGACACTTTGCTTCTGAATGCAGAAGCAGGTCCTCTGATAAGTCTAGACTGCCCTCCTCCAACCGTACATCCTCTAGGTTTGTCAGAACCAAGTCTGATTCTCTTCAACCCTTTTTTCAAAAATCAAAAACTTCTGCTCCTTCAAACTCTGACCGTGCTGAAAAGTACAAGGCCAAATACAAGAGAGAGAAGGAAAGGAATGCTCTTCTAGCCAACAAAGGAAAAGGTCTTCTTGCCGAATCTCATGATTGGGCAGATGAACCAACTTCCGAAAGTGATAAGGAAATGGCCAATCTCTGCTTTATGGCTAAAATAGATGATGCTGATGATGGTGAAACTTCTTCCACCTCCATGGCTCTTGTGTCTGCTGAGTGCTCTACCTCATCCACTCAGGTACATCCATTTTTCTCTCTCTCTGATGCTGAGAAAATTGAAGCCTTTGACTCTTTGACCATTGACTTCTATGAAGCCAAGGACGCAAAGAAAAAGGCAAATGCTCAGATAAAATCTCTTTTTTCTCAACTGCAAATCTGTCTTTCTCAACTAAAACACTTTGATAAAATCAAGGCTGAGCTTGAAGATTTGAAAACTATAAATTTTACTCTTGCTAAAGAGAAAAATAAACTTCTTAAAAAGTTTAAAAAGGAGCAAGAAACTGTGAAAAAGTGGACAAGCTCGTCCAAAAATTTAGAAAGGATTTTTCAGGATCAAATATCCTGTGATGACAAGTCTGGACTAGGCTTCGGGAAATATGACCTTGAACCTCCTTCTGACACTCATGCTCCTTTCTCTCTTCCCTCATTCTATGAATCCTCTGAAGAGAACTATGACAACTCTGAACCTTTGAACTCTTCTGATCCCTCTAAAGATCTCAAATTTGGAATGTTCATCAAAGCTAAGAGCATTGATTCACCCAATGAGAGTGAGGAAACCCAAGACTCAAATGACCCCTCTAAACCAATTATTGAGTCTATGTGTTCCTTAAAAATAAACGAGTCTTCCTCTTCTGAACCCAAACCTTCCTTTCCTAAGCCTTCTTCAAACAAAATCCCTTTCTCCAAAAAGGGAAAAAATCTGTTGCCAATCTTCCTCCCCAAAAGAAACTTCCCAAGAAAAACTCAAAGAAACCATCTTCTCTTCCAATCCCCAGAGCTGTGATGTTAAATAAGCTAAACTCCAAGACACCCTCTTCTATTCCTTCAAATGACTCTGGCAAAGGTATCTTGGGTCCTAAGCCTCTTGACTATCCTCTAACCTCTAAGGCCATGAAAGTCAATGTGACCAGTCATCACAAGGAATCTGGTCAAAGCTCCAAAAAGGTTTTTACATATAGAAAATGTTATAACTGTGGTAATACCTCTCACCTTGCTAAGAATTGTCCTCTGGAGAGAATTGATAAAAATGTTTCCAAGGATACTTCTTCTCCTTCTAACTCAAAAGGACCCATCTCCAAATGGGTACCAAAGAACTGATTTTCTTGTGATTGCAGGGTCTAGGGCACCAACAAATCTGGTATCTCGACAGCGGGTGCTCAAGACATATGACCGACAACAAATCTCTCCTTGTTGACTTCGTGCCTACCAAAGGTCCTTCTGTCACCTTTGGTGATAACTCTAAAGGAAGGACTAAAGGTTATGGAACACTCTCAAATGGTTCCATCACCTTTAATAAAATAGCCTATGTTGAAGGCTTGATGCACAATCTCCTAAGCATAAGCCAACTGTGTGATCTGGGGTACAAGGTGATGTTTGAATTATCTTCATGCATCATTTTCAACGAAAAGATGGAAACTGTACTCTCTGGCTACCGGAAAGAAAATGTCTATGTCATAGACATGGGACATAGCTCATCCTTCGGAACAAACATCTGTTTTGTCTCTGAAAACTCTGCCAAAAGATGTTGGCTTTGGCACAAGCGTCTCTCTCACCTCAACTTCAAGACTTTGAATGTCCTTTCAAACCAGGAGCTCGTTACGGGCATGCCAAAGTTATCCTTTGTGAAAGAAAAGCTGTGTGCTGCATGTGAGAAAGGGAAACTCACAAAATCTTCCTTCAAGTCCAAGCAATGCTTCTCCATCACTCAGCCTCTTCAGATGCTCCACATGGATCTGTGTGGACCAGTCAGTACTCCAAGCCTTGGTGGTAGAAGGTACATTCTGGTTATTATTGATGAATTCACTCGTTACACTTGGGTATTTTTTCTCAGGTATAAAAGTGACACTACTGAAGAAATCATAAAGTTCATCAAAAAGTCTGAAGTGTTGAATGGGAAGCTGGTAAGATCTGTAAGAAGTGACAACGGAACAGAATTCAAGAACAGTATGTTGGATGACTTTTTCAATGAAAAAGGCATCTCTCAGAACTTCTCTGCCGTCAGAACTCCACAACAGAACGATGTAGTGGAGAGAAAGAACAGAACGCTATGTGAAGCTGCCCGATCCATGTTGAGTGAATCTCACCTCCCTACCTACTTTTGGGCCGAAGCAATCAACACTGCTTGCTTTACCCAAAATAGGTCTATCATTGTAAAAAGACATAATAAGACTCCTTATGAAGTCTTTTATGGTAGAAAACCCAACATTGGTTTTCTTCATGTCTTTGGGTGTGTCTGCTACATTCTCAATGATAGAGAAAATTTGGGAAAATTTGATCCCAAAGCTGACGAAGGAATCTTCGTGGGATATTCTCTCACTTCCAAAGCTTTCAGAGTCTACAACCTTCGACGGAAGTGCATTGATGAATCCATCCATGTCAAGTTTGATGACCTCAAGATATCATCACTATCTTGTGATGATGAAGAATTGAACAAATGGATGTCCTCCTGTGTTGATGATGGTCCTCTTCCAACATCATCAGACATTCCCTACACAGTTCCCACTTCTCTCTACCAAAACAATGAACCCTCTACATCTCACAACCCCTCTTCTCATCAAGAGGATGATCCTCAGCCTACCCAACCTCAACATACACTCCAAATCATCCCAGTCTCTCCATCTGACATCCACTCCTCACCTATACAAGCAGATCTTCCATCCACTCCTTACCCTTCCAACTCTCCTCTACAAATCTCTTACCCTCCTCCTTTATCTCCTGCCCTCAAGTGGACAAAAGATCACCCCATTGATCAAATCATTGGTGATCAACAAGCTGGTGTACAGACTCGAAGAGGTGTCGGTAACATTTGTCTCTATGTGAACTTCCTTTCTCTCTTTGAACCAAAGAAAGTTGACAAAGCTCTAGCTGATCCATGTTGGATCACTGCCATGCAAGAAGAACTTTCTCAATTCGAAAGAAACAAAGTCTGGAGATTGGTTCCTCGTCCTTCCAGAAAAACCATCATAGGAACCAAGTGGGTCTTTCGAAACAAAATGGATGAAGAAGGCACGGTGATCAGAAACAAGGCCCGACTGGTTGCACAAGGATATAGGCAAGAGGAAGGAATTGACTATGATGAAACATTTGCTCCAGTTGCCAGACTTGAAGCCATCAGAATCTTCCTTGCTCATGCTGCCTACAAGAACTTCAGAGTCTTCCAGATGGATGTCAAGAGTGCCTTTCTGAATGGGGAGCTAGCTGAAGAAGTCTATGTGAAACAGCCCCCTGGCTTTGAAGATACAGTCCATCCTGACTATGTGTACAGGTTAGACAAAGCTCTCTATGGTCTAAAGCAGGCTCCCCGTGCCTGGTATGACACTCTTGCTGACTTTCTCCTGAAGAACAAGTATACAAGAGGTAAAATTGACAACACTTTGTTCATCAAGCAAACCTCAAGTAATCTTATTCTTGTTCAAATCTATGTGGATGATATCATTTTTGGTGCCACTGATGAGTCACTGTGTGATGAGTTTGCCTCTCTCATGAAAAGCTAATATGAGATGAGTATGATGGGGGAGCTTACCTTTTTCTTAGGACTTCAAGTTAAACAATCTTCAGATGGAATCTTTATAAATCAAAGTAAATATATTCGTGACCTTCTAAAGAAGTTCAATTTTGAAAACTCCTCCCCCATGAAAACTCCCATGGCACCACCTTTGAAACTCCATGCTGATCCGGATGGTGTATCTGTGGATATCACCAGCTACCGAGGCATGATCGGCTCTCTTCTTTATCTTACTGCGAGTAGACCAGACATTATGTTTGCTACTTGCCTGTGTGCGCGTTACCAAGCCAATCCGAAGGAATCTCACTTGGCTGCGGTTAAACGCATTTTTCGGTATCTGAAAGGTACCATGAATCTGGGTCTTTGGTATCCCAAAGACTCAGGTTTTGATCTAATGGGGTATTCAGATTCTGACTTTGTAGGCTCTAAGATTGACAGGAAAAGCACCACTGGCAGCTGTCAACTCCTTGGTGGCAAGCTTGTTAGTTGGTCTAGCAAGAAGCAGAACTCAGTCTCAACCTCTACCGCTGAGGCTGAGTACGTAGCTGCTGGAAGTTGCTGTGCTCAAATCCTTTAGATGAAGAACCAGCTGAGAGACTACAATCAACTGTACTCTCATATCCCGATTTTGTGTGACAACTCAAGTGCGATCGCAATCGCAAACAATCCAGTGCTGCACTCTCGTTCCAAGCACATCGACATCCGGTATCATTTCATCTGGGATCACATCTCCAAAGGTGATGTCGAACTCCATTTCATCCCTACCGACCTCCAACTGGCGGATCTCTTCACCAAGCCTCTTGACGAAGCTAGGTTCAAGTTCCTCATCGGAGAACTCGGTATGTTAAATGCCGATTTTTAATTCAAAAAAAAAATGAGAAATAGAAAAGAAATCAAAAAAAAAAAAATCAGTATTTGTTTCCTATCTCTATCTCTCCCACACACATCTCTCTCTCTCTCCACCCCCTAGCCGAACTCTCTCTCTTTTTCGGCCTCTCCTCTCTCTTCGGCTAGCCCTCAACCGAAACCCCACCTCCCTCCCTCTCCCACTTCGGCTCTCTCTCTCCCTTAGCCGAACCCCCCCCACCTCCCTCCCTCTCCCACTTCGGTTCTCTCTCTCTTTCTCTCTCCCTTCGGCTCTCTCCCTCCTCCCTCCCCTCTCCCTAGCCGAACCCCCCCTCTCCCCCTCCCTCTCCCTCTTCGGCCCTCCCTCTCCCTAGCCGAACCCCATCCCCCCTCCCTCTCCCTCTTCGGCCCTCCCTCTCTCTAGCCGAACCCCCCCTCTCCCCCCTCCCTCTCCCTCTTCGGCCCTCCCTCTCCCTAGCCGAACCCCATCCCCCCCTCCCTCTCCCTCTTCGGCCCTCCCTCTTCCTAGCCGAACCCCATCCCCCCTCCCTCTCCCTCTTCGGCCCTCCCTCTCCCTAGCCGAAACCCCTTTCCCCCCTCCCTCTCCCTCTTCGGCCCCCTCTACCTTCGGCTCTCTCTCTCTCACCCTCCCCTTCGGCTATCTCTCTCTATCTCTCACCTTCTTTCGGCTCTCTCTCTATCTCCCTACTCCTCTCTTTCTCACGGCCTCCCCTCCCCTTAGCCAACACACCCCTTAGTCGACACCCCCCTTAGCCGAAGCCACGACCACCCTCTATCCCTCTCCTTCGGTGGAGACCTTCCCCCGAAACTCACCCCACATCCACACCCTCTTCTTACTTCCCCTATTTTTCTCTCGGCCCCACCCGACACCCAACAGCTCCTAGCCGAAATTTACCCATCCCCACCCACCTTACACTACAAACCGAACGCCACCTCCCTTACCAAACACTCCCTTCGGCCGAACCTCTTCCCCCCCTCCTCTTCCTCTACCCGAAACCTCCCCTCCCTCATTTTTTTCGGCTAACACCCCTCCTCTCCCTCTAGCCGACAACCCCCCCTCCCTCATTTTTTTTCGGCTAACACCCTCCCCCCCTCTCTCTCTAGCCGAAAACACCCCTCCCTCCTTTTTTTTTTCGGCTCCAAAACCCTCCCCCTCCCCTAATCCTCTAACCGAAATCCAATCAACCCTCTCTCTTTTTTTTCTCTCGGCTACCCCCCCCCCACTCACACCCAACTTTATTGTTGACCGAATTCAAACCTTCCCCCATCCCTTGTTTTTTTTTCTCTTCTCCTTTCCCTCTACACAAACCGAAATCCCCCCCCTTTTTTTTCACCATTCGGTCGATGCCACCACCCCCTCCCCATTTTTTTTTCTTTCCCTTTTCCTTTCCCAAGACTCACCTACCCATCCCATCCCTCCTTTTCTTACACCTCCTACTTCACTTCCCATCCTACCATCCTACCTTTCACCTTCTTCCTTCCATATCTCCCTTTTCTTACAATCCTCTCCTTTCCCCATACATATCCTCCTACTCTATATTACCTTTCCCATCCTTACCTTACTTACACAACCCTCCCTATTCTCTCCTACCTATCTAGCCTACCCATTTCAAATCCCTTTCTTTTCTTTTTCCCTCCCATTTCCACTATAAATAACACCCCTCCCCTTTCATTTTCCACCATCCCTTCCTTCATTCATTCTTCTCTTCCACCTTCATTACTTTTCTCTCCTTCATGGCTTCCTCCTCTTCCCCCAACCTTGTTAAGAAAAATGTGTTCACCTCCCCCACCTCTCATTCCGATCTCATTTTCAACCCATGCAATCACGTTGCACGGTTGGAAAGTGATCCCAAGCATAGTGAGTTTGACCCGATTGCTTCCTTCCTCAGGAAGTCTCCCCTTCACTATGCCTTGACATACAATCCACCAAAAATAAGCAAATTGCTCATTGGCAATTTTTGGCTTACTTGTGTCTATGGCGCTTCATCCGACAAAGTGTCCGCTTCCATCCTCTCCGACCCCGCTTCGCCAGATCTCACTTTCGGGGTTGAAGATGTTCGTTCGACACTTCATCTTCCTATCTACTCTCCCTATGAGAAATTCCCTCTTGGAAATGAGCATGAGGAAGTTGTCGCGGCTCTGAACTACATCCGCGGTGAACATGACAGAAGTCCGGGCACACTGCTTCGCAAAAACATGGGAGGTATCTGGCATTTCTTCTTCTCTCATGTTATTTTATGTCTTAGCAAGAAAACTACTGGACATGATCAATCTCCTTCTTCCATCACCCACCTGGCACATGCTCTTATCTTTCAAAGAAAGATTGATTTTGCCCGGTATTTCTTTCGTGAATTAGTCAGTGTCTTCACCCCTCACAAGCGGCCCCATGTCGCTTTTCCTCGGTTTATATGGCTCATCATTTATCATAAATTTGCTACTGCCATTGATGCCTCTCATAGCATCACTTTTGACTACAAGGCGCCGATTATGACCAAACCCCTTCTTCATAAGGGGCCTTTGGCAACTGACAACCCTCTGCTCCCAGGTATGGTCTCTTTCCTTACTTCTCCCAATCTACAGTGGGGAGATGCCAAGGACACTTCAGTGTCCAAAGGTCCCTCCTCTGTAGTGGACCCTTCCCCCTCACCTCTTGTGATGTCGGCTAGCACTATCTCATCATCAGCTACCGACACCGCCGCACCTGCCCAAAGGGCCATACCACTGAAAGGACCTTCGGTGGTTACCCAGGCCTCACCCACCACCTCAAAGCGGCGGCACTCTACCTCTTCCCCTCCCTCTTCTCCCAAAAGAACGAGGAAGGTTTCTAGGGCCATCCCACATACTCCATCCTCTGATTCTTGACAATCGATGGATGTTGATATTTTCCCATCCGGGCCCGGGGATTTTGACATACCCACTGCCACCACCTTTGTATCCTCACAAAAGGATGCAACTGTAATATTTGGGGACCCTCAACTTCCCTCTTCCACTCTCTCCTTGGTGGATGAGGATGACTTGGTCTTCTCCCCGGACCAAGGATCTGCTTTCTCACTGCACGGCCTCTCACCCGACCAATTTTTGGTCGATGCTTATGCACCGCCCGGTGAAACACGGGTCTTACCAAAGGCCAGTGTGGAGGGTATTTCACAATTTTTGGCTTATTTGCAACAGGGAAACGAGCAGGTGTGACCTTCCCCACTTCCTTCTATTGTGCGGGACACTCCTACCCCTGCTCCCATCATTCCCCCAGAGGTTCTGGCCGATATTCAGGAAGCCAACCGACAGCACCGCCTCATTGGTGCTCAGTTTCGTGAACATCAGACCATTCTGGGCTCTCTTGTCAAAGTCACTTGTGACAAACTGTTATCTCTTGAGACCTCCAATCAGCACCTCACTACCTTGGTCACTGCTCTTCAAGCAGCCTCTAGTGCTCGTGATGAGGAGGTTCGTCGGCTTCAAGCGGCTTCGGAGTCTCATCGGGCCATCACTACTCAAATTCTTGAGTCCTTGCAGGCTCTTCATCAAAAGGTTGATTGTGTTTTGGTTGCTCCCCCGTCAGCCGCTGAGGGGGAGAAAGAGACGGTTCCCATTCCTTCAGACAGCGACTGTCAGGGTCCCACTCCCATCACCAATGCTCCAACTGAGGGGGAGCATTCTAGACAAAGCAGAGACAAATGAAAGAGCAAGCTATCTCCAGATGAAGAGGCCCTTTTATCTCAGCAACAAAAGTCTGCTTCTCTAAAGGCTTTTGTTTCTGAAGCTGATAGGCTCAAACTTCAACCATCAAACAAAGTCACCTCTGACTTTGGCCTTTCTAAAGCTAAGCTTGATTCTCATGACATCCCTTGGTACCGAAAGACTTTAATGGAAAGAAAGTTGAAATCTAAAATTGTTGAAATAAAGCTTGGCACCACCAAATGCTCAGATGAGGTTCGGATGTTAATCATTAGAGAAGACAAAAGTCATCACTCCACCAAATTCAGCGATCTTGAAGACTATGGACTCTCTGAATGGTATGAACTCTCTGAACTCTTATCTAAATCTCTTAGTAGGCACAAAGTTTTGGCCAAGAAGACCATCAATTGTCTTCTTGAAAAAATGAAAGACATTGCAAAAGATTATAAGCATTCTCCTGAAGAAGAAGCTCAAGTTCAATGTCTCAAAAAAATGTGTCTCTCCTCCTCTCCACAACTCTCCTCTTCTGTCACACAAAACCTCTTCAAGGACATGGTTGTCAAGGGAATGGTTCCTGATATAAAGAATCTAAATCTGAAGACTCCAGGTGGTCCGTGTCCGACCGGTATTTCAGGCACTACTGGTACTGTAGTGTTTAGGCCAACCAAAGGAGTCTTTTTCCTTAATGAAAAGGAAACTCCCATGTTCTTCAGACATAAGGAGATCCCCATTGCTGACACCAAATTTCTGGTTGCTATCCTATCCCTTATCCCCTTAAGTTCTGAAGGTTCTCTCTTCCGTCGGGATATTCTTGCTGAGCTCCACAAAAGACAGAAGAAAGAATGAGGTTCTTCTCTAAATCTTTTTATCTTTCTAATGTACTTGTAACCGTTGTTTTGCTAAGTGTTATTTAATACAAGTGCATTTCTTTTTTTTTTTAGTTTGTACAAATATACTTCATTCTTTTATTCTTTTGTAAATGTCGGATATTCTTATAAATCCTTATACAAAAAAAAATAATCTATGTGAAAAGAACCCAAAAAAAGAGTAAATACGGGTCAAAATGAATTTATTCAGTACACTCTTTGTTCTATTCTTCAGTATGGATGTCATCCTCAAATAGGGGGAGATTGTTGGGTCATCTGAAGATTTGAAGATGACCTCCTGATCTTCCATCTTATACCATCCTACTTAGAATATGTTTAAGGTTCTTTTAGCAGCTTGGTTTCTATACAAATGTTCGGTGAAGTCGAAGATCAGCCGAAGAAGACAAAGAAGGAGTACATCTCTCAAAGCGGATTGAAGATAGTCTCCTCAGCCTAAAGCCAAGCATGCCCAAGTGATCAACACCATCAGCCAGGATGGTGTCAATCACATGTCTCTCAGGAGTATGAAGGTGTCCTCACATCTTCAGGAGTGGAAGACCTCTCAGGTCTTCGACAGCCGATGATCTCATCTCTCCTTAGAGTATGAAGATGTTCTCACATCTTCAAGGAGCAACCGAAGATTTCTCAAGTCTTCGGTAGCCAATCATCTCTCCTTAGAGTATGAAGGTGTTCTCACATCTTCAAGGAGCAGCCGAAGATTTCTCAAGTCTTCGGTAGCCAATCATCTCTCCTTAGAGTATGAAGGTGTTCTCACATCTTCAAGGAGCAGCCGAAGATTTCTCAAGTCTTCGGTAGCCAATGATCTCTCCTTAGAGTATGAAGGTGTTCTCACATCTTCAGGAGCCGAAGATCTTTCAAGTCTTCGGCAGTCTATGCTTAAGGATTTCTTTCAAACACATTATACTTTTCTGACAATGTATATTGTGATATCTTGCATTGACGTGGACCTCATCTGGAGATCAGATCAAGTAAGTTTTGTCTACTACACAATTTTAAGGAAAGGTCTCTACCATCCTTCTGCAGGTCAACACCTCAAGCCAAAACACCTCAAGACAAAAGGTACACCCTGTACCTTGCTGAAGACCTGTGTCCATCCTTTGCTCAACAGGTGTCCCATGCATTTAATGCATGGGGCACTATAAATATGAAGGATGGTTCATCATGCAAGATCACCAGCTCTCAAGCATTCAAGCTCTCTAAGTGCACTGGCATTCTCTCTAAGAAGTTCTTATTGTTTTCTAAGTGTTTTACAATTGTTCTTCATTTCTCTTAGTGTAAGATTGTTTGAATAGATTTCATCTATTCTCTTCCGCAACAATTAAACGTTTTCTATGTGTAATTCTTGATTTAAAATCAATAAGAATTAAAGTAAGTAAAAATCTGTGTGTATTGTATTCAACCCCCCCTTCTACAATACTTTTCTTCTTTACTATCTGCTATTTGGGACCAACAGTTACACTTCTAACACCCACCAATTTAGTATGTGCAAAACCTTCTTTTTATGCAGACATTTCCATGTATCACTATTAATTAATATATTATATTACTATAATTTTGTTTTAATTATATTATTAAATATGTAACTGGTTATTTTTTCTAGATGTCATTAAAATATATAAGATAATCATTGAATTCTAACAAAGTACTTAATTTTTTTTATATAAAAAACATTATATTATTAAGCCTAAATTAAACAAATTTATTAAAAAAAACATTATCACTTTCTCAAAACCATCCAAAATCGTACTGTAAATCGACAAAAAAATAATATGAAACATTAAAATCGTGATGTATCTCGCTGCATTGCGCGAGTACACTTCTAGTCTATAATAAAATCACATGTGAGAAACGATATAACAAAAAATAATCATTTAAGATACCAAGTCATAAAACCATTATCAATGCTTATAAACCATTTGAAAATGATCCCACATTTAGATAAAGGGTCAAGGGAACTGACCTGGTGCTCAACACATTACCACAAGTTGCTCAACACATCACCACAAGTCCTAACGATTAAATTTGTCCAAACTAAACACCTGAATTAACCGACTTAGGAAAGGTGTTAAACCACCTTAATTATCTTAAAAAACCACCTTTTATGATCCTTAAAGCAACCCTCTAAAACAATACCTCAAACCTACCCCTAGTCGAGAAACAAACAACACAAAACAGCAGCAGAACAGTGCCTAATGTGACTTTGGCTGCAACCAAAGTCGCTTACAAAGTTGTTTTGGCTTCTGTTTTGTGTTATTCGAACGCATAACCCAAAATCCAACCAGAAACTCTTATCCAAGCTTTCCCAAATCGATTTAAAGATCCAAAAAACATAAGAATCTAATCCCAAACCTTCCAAAACGATTATTCCATAGACAATAGACCAATGTAACCAAATCTTGCCAATAATCAATTATCAAACCCCAAATATGAATCATCATCTCCAAGCTGCAAAACCTATGAGTTTTTATGATGAGATTACTCCATGGATTTCAAAATTAGGTAATAGAGTTACAACCCCAAAACCTCCATTGACGAAAAATTGCAACACACTACTTCCATGGAAATCACTCATACCCATATGGATTTAAATCGAACAAAAGCTCAACCTAGGAGATGAACTCCATTAATGGAAGATAATCATAAGAGAAGTGAGAGTCTTACCTTAAAATGAAGATTTCTTCATTCCAACTCCTCAATTTCATTACCATAAAGCAAGAGAGACACAATCCCTTCAAAATCCCCTTTCTCTCTATTTCTCCAAACCGTTGGCCAACAATGAGAAAGAAAACAGGGTTTACCCTATTTATCCTTTTATTTACCAAACCAATCCTTGAAAAACAAGGGAATTACATCGTACAATTAGACATTCATAAATTTGCCAAGTAAAGAAGTGAAAGCTATTACATAGGTGAATTTATGGGAGGTGGAGTCCTCCTACGTCTTTTGACTTTCATTTGGTCAAAGCACATTTCAAACCCTCGTCTTTCTCTCATTAGTACTTTAAGCCTTGGATCATTTTGTAATAACCTAATTTCTTAATTGGGATAAATATATTGAACTTGAAGGATGTATTTAAAAAGTGACCTTATCTGCAGGGACTAGGGTGTAAATATGAGATAAAGAGGGGCGGGTCTCCAACCCTTCTCATTCGGGGAAAATGGCTAAAAATATTAGGTGTGTATGTGTGTGATCGATTGAGAAGAAAAATGATGACGAAGAGAAATTGTGAGGATTGAAGAAGGCAAGGTGTAGATCCCAGTGCAGTGCAATCACAAGTAAATATGAACAATGATGAACAGATTATAAGCCACAACAACTAGTCATATGATTGATAATACTTCAAAGGGTTAAGATTTACAAAGAGTATTTCTGATAAGGGTATGTAAACCTAATGACTAGAAAACTGAATAATGAATTTCTAACTTGACAAATGAAATAGAAATAACTTTAAATACGTAGGCTCGCAGGCGTAGTATTGAAATAACTTGAAATAGAAATAACTTTAAAGTACCATCACAAAATCTGGCAATCTGGTCAAAACGGATAAAGCGTAGAACCCTTTTGTTGTTCACGTATGACATACCAAACTCTGGAATCTTTATAACTGTGAATGCAGGTAC
This sequence comes from Arctium lappa, assembly GCA_023525745.1. Taxonomy (NCBI): domain Eukaryota; kingdom Viridiplantae; phylum Streptophyta; class Magnoliopsida; order Asterales; family Asteraceae; genus Arctium; species Arctium lappa. The sequence continues at coordinate 37,515,312 of CM042063.1, read as the reverse complement.
ATTTAGAGCATCAGACGGAACACTCAGATCAGGCTTGAGCAGATTAATCTTCGATTGATCGCTTTCTAACCCAATCTGAAAATCTTCCACCGAAGCATGTTTCATTGCGCACTTCATGTATCTTTTCACGGTTTCTAGTGCATCAATGACTTCTCCGGGTCTGACGGTTCTGGTCTTTAAGTCACGTAGGATGAACAGCAGATCTTGTGGCTCCAGACATGGAAAATCAGCATCAGAAAAAAATACCTTTGACCATCTTCTCTTGTAACCATGAAGTCCGTATACTTAACTTTCTTGAAGTAGGCAGGTATAATCTTATCAACTGATACAATCCTGAGCTTCGTCTTGGAGTACTTGTGCTGGAACTTTCTATACACGAACACAAGTTCACGCCGTTTTTCTTTGTTTTTCACTGACTGTAGACCATGGAGAATGACTTCATCATACTTTCTGATCCAGTGGGCAAAGATATTTTTCTGACTTTCTTCGAGGAAAGGAACTTTTATTCGGACTCTTTCCCACTTGGATGGACGAATTGGAGTAGTATGTATTGATTCTCTAACTGGTGAAGCTGGAGGAGATCTCTCGGGAAAAACAGTAGAAGAGAAATCAGGGTGATTAACTGGATAGGTCAATAAAGGAATCACGGCAGAAGACTGATCATCTGGATGCAGTATTTCATCAATTTCTTCTTGCATAACCACCAGAGCTCTTTCAGTATTGGCACATTCTTCTATCGTGTCTGCCACTTCATACGGATCTAGTATTATTGCCCAATCTTCAGGAACTATCGAAGAACCATCTTCAAACTCCTCAGGCTTTTCAACCGTCGGATAATCGTATAGTACCAAGTCTGTCACCGGTTCCCGTTCCTGTTCCTGTCTCTGTCCCTATGTTCTTGTACCGGAACCCGTACCCTGTTCAACCTGTTCTGATTCCACCACATGTGTCTCCGGCTCAGATAGGCGTTGGCGCTTCTCCCCCTCATGGTGATCAGGATCATCCTGATCATCATGTCGGTGCTTGAGCCGTTCTGCCTGACTACGGCAGGTATCCTCCACTGCTGATAGGCGTTCAGTCAAAACAGCTACGGTTTGCTGAAGTGACTAAAGCATGGCTTGTTGGATCTGGAAGGCTTCAGTAGAGACAATAGGTTGGGGGGTTGGTGGGGTAGGTGTGGATGCTTGAGAACGAAGCAGTGATAGCAAATCGACATCCTGGGTGGGTTCGGTTAGAGACTGGGCTAGTAGTTTGGCAAGAAGAATGGATTTAAGCTCAGGTATAGACAGATCCGTGGCAGGTAGGGAAGGTGGAATAGGTGTGGTCTCAGGCTCAGTCGCAGGGCCTTTGCCTTTGATCATACATTTGATATTGTCCATCTCTTCCCTCATCATAGATTGGACAGCCTTTAGGGCGCCGTCCATGTATTCCCTTGAGACAAACTCAGTTGGGGTAACTCCGGGGTCACTTAGACTTCCCGTTGTAGCTACGACTGTAGAAGTCGAGCCGCCTACGTTCACGGTTGGCGTGATGATAGCCGTGGTAGGACTTCCACCCAATCCTCGTAAACTACCCGAAGGCGGAGTTACTATGGGTGTTCCGGCCGGGCCACTTAGGCTACCGACGATAGCCGAAAAAGGAATCTGTGCCTAGGAATGGCATGTATAACAAATGGCTCTAGACTCCGTGCATGCAAAGATGTCGAGAACGGGGGCAACTGTTCTCTTGCTTCAATATCGGCACCCTCCAAGTGAGATCCCGATAGCGGATGTGCTAAATCCCCGTGAGAATGTGAAACCACCATCTGTTGAGAGATGGTGGAGTGGCTTGGTGGGCTGTGCAAATGCGCCGCTAGGTCCACGGCGGCTTCTTCAATACCCTGTCCCAACACATGAGACTGGGTAGCAGATGTGACTGCCTGGCTAGACGTGGCTAGGGGGGATACAACCGATGAAGGTTGTCCCGTCACTCGTGTACTCTCGGTATGTATTTTACTCCGCCTTTCCCTCATACGGCTCACTTCTCGATTTTCAACTGAGACTCCCTCCGCTCTCCTTATCTCTCCGGATGGGGGCTGATCATCGTCACCATCTGAGTCAGAAGACTCAGGTGATGCCGATGCTGCAATTTGGGTTTCTTCCGAGTTGGAATGCGCTGTCGTGTCTTCAGTAGCAGCGACAGAAGGGGACTGAACATGAAAAGCTTCAGAAACGGTTGCCTCTTCTGCCATTTGAGTCTCGGTTGGCGTCGGCGAAGATGGTTGTCTAGAAGAACTAGCCTGGCTCGGTCCAATGGCACTGCCCACGCCTGTTCCCCTCACTATTATTTCTCTCGACACACCCTGTCAGGAAGCCCTAGCTATCCGGACGCTCCCGCCTCTCGTTCGTGGACGCGGACCCTCTCGTCGCTCAGGTCGCGCTCCCTGGGCAGGTCCTGCCGGTCCTGGCCGGACCATAGGAGCTGGAATGTTGTGTGTGTGCCTATAAGCTATCACACTCAGTGCCGTTGGACGAGCATAGTCTAGTAACCCGACTGGGATTTGTCGGGCGACAACACCTTCTAGATCAGCGCGGGAAGGCATCTTGCGTGTCGGATGATGTGGGCATGTTGGGTGCGTAGAACGGCGCTGTATCTCAGGATACACGTTCATGTAGTTCCGGATGATAATCTGTAAGAACCTCATGAATGGAATGAAGTTTGATCGGCGAGATGCAGTGGACCGGACTCTCTGAACGAGTTCAAACCAAAGGAAATCGGCAAAATCTACGTGGCGATTGAAGGCCACCGCGTGAAATAAGCGAAGTATCGGGGCGCTCGTCTGATCAATGCCCTTCGTTATAGATGAAAGGCACCGATTGATGTAGGTGAACATCGTGTACCAGATCGTCGATAGGTATTTGCAGTTGAAGGTTGATGGAATGCGAAGTTCTGCGCCGTAACCTAAAGAGAGAAGGTCGGTGCACAGTGTAGCATCAGTGACCATCGGGTCGAAGCTTTCTCGGCCTGGAACGGATCTGGCGGTCGGTAACCGAAGGAATTGTTGGAAGAGATCACATGTGAGAAGCACTGGTGTGTGATCTATCCGACCTTCAAGATGGAATTCACCATCGACCTCTAACGCGCGGAGAGAGCGCCAAAACTGCTGTAAGTATATGATTGGTACGGTTGCAGTTTTCGTTAGAGCATACGAGATTGGATGGGCCATGAGTATCTCGATGATGACCTGATATTGAATAGCAGGTTGGGTTACATAGAGATGGTAGTTATTGGCTGTAAGAGGGAGGAACTGATCCTCGGGAATCAGTTCCGCATCGGCGATTGGATCAATCGCTGGTGGCTGGTGTTGTGCCATTGTACCTGTGAAAAAATAATCGGTTAGTACGCAGGTTTGGGAAAAAATAGCGGTTGGAGTTATACAATCATGATTTAAATCACAACGGATAGTAACTCCAAAAATTGGAAGAACAAAACCCTATTCGTGAATTAGGGTCAGTCACCAAGGCGCAGAGAACCACCAAAAACACCTCATAGACAAGATATTTAAAAGATATAACAATAAGCACATTAGAACCATAAAGGATGATTCGACCGGATAAGAGTTCGACCGGTTATGGTATTTGACCGGAGGTTACTTAAGATCGGATAAAAGTCGAGTGGATTAGCCAAATGACCGGAAGTCATTCGACCGGTGTTCTCCAAAGACCGGATGTGGTTTTCGACCGGGATCTCCTAAGACCGGAGGTCATTCGACCGGAGGTCTCCTAAGACCGGATAAAGTCTTTGACCGGGGGATAAGAAAGACCCATTCGACCGGGGCATTTATTCGACCGGTGGCTAAACCACCGGATAATGTTCGACCGGAGGAAAGCATTTGACCGGGGGTGCGTTCGACCGGGGCGTAACCCTAGATCGGAGTAAACCCCCGGAGAAGACAAATCGACAACAGATCAACCCTCGGGGAACATCCAGAGCAGGAAACAACTTAATATCGATCGATTACAATCGATCGATGCAAACTGAAAACAACGTATACTCGATTCACCTACCTGATCAATTGAAGATGAACCACGACGGTGGTGTTCGGTCGAATTGGGGTTCGATCGAATAGGGTTCCGGGCGAGAGAGAGAGATAGACGATGAAGAGAAAAAAAGAAGGGATCGATCGAATGAATGGATGAGAAAGGTTCGACCGGGGTTTTTAAACCCCGAACCTGGGCTTGGGCCGGGGAATAGTGGGCCGGGGAAACAAAAAACAAAGTAAACAAACAAAACAACCAAAAAACAATTTTTTTTTTGTATTTTTCTGTGATATAAAAAAAACTTAAAAAAAAAACTAAGGGGAAAAAAATAAGAAACCTATGGAAAAAAAAAATAAAAACGAAGACACGAGACTTAACTCCCCCTCGAATGCTTACCAAGAGGAGGTCCAAATACAGAACCCTCTTACCTGCTCCCCCTCGAATGGAGGACTCGTGAGACTTACCAACCTTCTGACGCTAGTGCTCCCCCTGAACACATTACCGGCTTGTAGATCCACCACAATCAACTTGCACTTTTCAGAGAACAAGAATTGAACTGCACACAAAATCACGAAAAACACCACGAAAACAAAAAAAAACAAGAACACAAGAAAAACGAGAAATACACGAAATCTACTTTGTTGATACAGAAGTTTGTAACTGTCACAGAACTTGTACGAGTAAAATGCAATAACCAAGGAGTGTGGAGAATAGCAACCAGAGACAAGTCACTGGTGCAGTTGTCACAGTCATTCGTTATTGAATGAAACTCGTAGAGAGTTGCGAACGGATCAAACTTTCAGATTTAGCATACCTAGCTTGGACACAAGGTAATTAAATTGTTTTTCGTCCAAGGCTTTGGTAAATAGGTCTGCTAACTGATGCTCTGAATTAACAAAATAGAGTTCGATTGTGCCTTTTTCCACGTGATCTTTTATAAAGTGATAGCGCACATCAATGTGCTTCGTCTTCGTGTGCTGGACGGGATTGCTTGATATGGCTATAGAGCTCTTCGAGTCGCAGTAGATGGGAATCCTGGAGTAATTAAATCCATAATCTTTGAGCTGAGTGCGCATCCAGATGACCTGTGAGCAGCAACTGGCGGCTGCTACATACTCCGCCTCGGCGGTAGAGGTGGACACGCAGTTTTGCTTCTTGGAAGCCCAGCTGACAAGACGATCGCCCAAGAACTGAACATGACCCGACGTGCTTTTCCGGTCCAACATGTTTCCAGCATGGTCAGCGTCCGAGTAGGCTGTCAATTCAAAACCTGTCTCTTTTGGGTACCACAAACCAAGATCAGCAGTACCTTTTAAATATCGAAAAATTCGCTTAACCGCAGCTAAGTGAGACTCTTTAGGTTTCGACTGAAATCTTGCACACAAGAATGTCGAGAACATAATGTCAGGCCGACTAGCCGTCAAGTACATTAGAGAGCCAATCATACCTCTATAAATAGCAGCATTCACATCCTTACCGTCAGGATCGGAGTGAAGCTTTAGAGTAGTGGACATGGGGGTTTTCATAGGTGAAGATTTTTCCATCTGGTATTTCCGAAGAATATCCGAGATGTACTTAGATTGATTAATGAAAATTCCTGTTTGTAATTGTTTAACTTGAAGACCCAGGAAAAAATTCATTTGCCCCATCATGCTCATTGGAAAATGTTTACTCATTAAGGCAGAAAAGTTCTGACAATACTTGGGGTTCGTGGAGCCTAAGAATGGCAACGGGCCGGGTTCGGGCCGGTTATTGGTATCCCCGTCCCCGAAACCGATAACCAAAACCGTCCCCGAAACGGGATCTTATCGGGGATCCCCGTTGGGTCCCCGCGGTTTCCCCGATCCCCGTTGGGGAACCCGTTAAGGTTAAAAATTGTATTTCCCCATTGGGTTTTCCCGTTCACCGTTGGTTATACCCGAACCCGAAACCGGCCCGGATTTTTTTTTACAAAATGTTAATTGTCACAACTAAAAATAAATTACAATTTTTATGAACATAAGTCTAAATGCCTAAAAAATGTCTTAAATTACGATATAAAAGTAAATAAAATTCATATATCATCCAACTAACATTACGGTTTCACGATTAAACAAATAAAATAAACTTTTTCGGGAGGCTTGTTTGGGAGTTGAGATAAAATGGATTAAAAGATTTTAAATTTTAATATAATGTTTGTAATTTTCTTTTAATGATATTATATATATATATATATAATTTAACATATATATATATGTGTAAATACATTAATATTTATATATATACACATATCGGGCCGGGCCGGGCCGGTGATCACCGTCCCCGCCCCCGATAAAATCCCCGAATATATCCCCGATCCCCGCCCCGTCCCCGATAAGAAGTCCCCGAACCCGGCCCAAAAATTTCGGTTTTCGGTTTTCACCATCGGTTTCGGTTATTTTTGTCATCCCTAGTGGAGCCAAAGATTATATCATCAACATAGATTTGTACAAGAATGATATCGTTCTTCTCTCTTTTAATAAATAAAGTAGTGTCAATTTTACCTTTAGAGAAGCCAGACTTGACTAAGAAAGATGAGAGTGCATCATACCAGGCTCGTGGCGCTTGCTTAAGACCGTATAGGGCCTTGTCAAGAAAATAGACGTAATTTGGATTTTCAGAACTCACGAAGCCTTCGGGTTGCGAGACATACACTTCCTCCTTGAGAAGGCCGTTGAGGAATGCGGATTTCACGTCCATTTGAAAGACTATGAAATTCTTGTGAGCGGCGTAGGCGAGGAACATGCGTATCGCTTCAATGCGGGCAACCGGTGCGAACGTCTCATCGTAATCAATTCCTTCTTGCTGGCGATATCCTTTAGCCACTAGACGTGCTTTGTTCCGAACAATGATGTCGTTTTCGTCCTTCTTGTTTTTAAAAATCCATTTAGTCCCTATCACCGTCTTGTGCTTAGGTCGGGGAACTAGGCGCCATACTTTGAGGCTCTCAAATTGGTTGAGTTCCTCTTGCATAGCGATTACCCAGTCCGGATCATTCAACGCTTCAGAGACGGTGGAAGGTTCGATACGGCTGAGGAACGATGAAAATAAGCAGTCGTTCGCGGTGGTGGATCGAGTCTGAACTGGTGTGGAGGGATCACCGATGATCTGATGAAGGGGGTGTGCTCGAGTCCACTTGGTGGTGTGTGGATGAGGTTGATATGTCTGGTGAGAAGTGTCAGCATCCACATACCTACCGGGGGGTAAATCCTGAACTGCCTCGAGAGATGACGGCCTGTGAGGTGGAAGCTCCTTAGTGGGAGTCGAACAAGGAGAAGAGGACGACTCAGCTGGTGATGAAACGTTAAGAGGTTCCGGGATTGCCGGAGAGGTAGCTTCGGGAGCACCTTCAACAGGAGTCGGTTCAGGGAGTAAAACCGAACCATGAGTCGGTTCAGGAGCACCGTCATCAGGAACTTGAGCAAGAGGATGTCTATGACTTGAGCTCGGGGAAGCTTGATCATTGGCAGTAGAAGAAGGAGCACCAGGCGAGGATGGACCACCGGAGACGGTTGGACCAGTGACATGTGTCACTTCTCGTGCTTGAGCAGTATTCCTGTCACAAGACATAGTATTAGACTTAACATTAAATAAGTCATCATAAAAGAATTCGAACAGCAAATCCAAATCAGAAAGATGTGCTCTTGACGTAGACACATGATTTGGATCTTCTGGAGATTGTGTAGCCTCTGAACGGAATTGTCCAGAAGCTAACACACCAGTAAGCGCGGGTTCTGAACTGAGATGTTCAGAAGCCATATCAGTGGCCTCGTCAAAAGTCACGTTTACGCTCTCAACGACGGTCTTCGTCCGTTTGTTGTAGACACGGTATGCTTTGGCGTGCTGGGAGTAGCCGATAAACACTCCTTCATCCGCTTTGGGACTGAATTTTCCAAGATCATCCTTATCATTTAAGACAAAGCAGGTGCATCCGAAAGCATGAAAGTAGTTGATGTTCGGGACGCGCTTGTTGATGATCTCGTACGGTGTCTTGTTGAACCGCTTGTTGATGATAGACCGATTTTGAATGTTGCAAGCGGTAGCAACGGCTTCTGCCCAAAGAAATAGTGGTAGCTTGTAATGAGATAACATAGTGCGCGCTGCTTCAACAAGAGTTCTGTTTCGACGCTCTACCACCCCATTCTGCTGAGGAGTACGAGCCGCTGAGAACGTATGCGAGATACCCACTGAAGTGAGATAACATGTGACTATTTGATTCTTGAACTCAGTGCCGTTGTCCGTCCTGATGGTCTGAACTACTTGGTTGAGACTGACTTGAATGCTCTTCAGTAATGAAATGATCAACTCGGGAGTTTCGTCCTTTGAACGGAGAAATCGAACCCAAGTGTAACGAGAAAAATCGTCAACCAACACGAGGACATACTTCTTGTGATTAATGCTTTGAACGCGCATCAGTCCACATAAGTCCATGTGGATTAGCTCAAGGGACCGAGAAGTACTAGGAACGGCTTTAGGTTTGTGGGGCGCCTTCTTCATTTTGCCCTTTTCGCAGGCAGCGCACAGATGCTCTTTTGCAAACTTTAGATCTGTCATACCCTTGACATGGCCACCGAGCACCAACTTGTTGATATTCTTGAAGTTCAAGTGCGAGAGACAACGGTTCCATAGCCAGCTTTGTTCAGCAGATGCTTTGGACAACAAACAGACTTCCTTGTCAGGTTTCAAGGACGAGAGGTCAATCGTATAGAGGTTGGTGCGACGCGTTCCAGCAAGTATCTCTTTACCATCCTCAATCCGAACGCTGCACCTTTTAGCCTTGAAAGTAACCTCGAGATTCTTGTCGCAGAATTGACCGATACTGAAGAGATTGTGGCCGAGACCTTCGACATAGAAGACTTTCTTGATCGTGATGTTATCTTTGACAATATCCCCATAACCCCTGATGGGAGAGTAGTGATCATTTCCGAAACGCACATTCCCACAAAACCTCTCGGTGAAGTTTGTGAGAAGCTCCCTTCTTCCAGTCATGTGCTTGGAGTAACCTGAATCTAGATACCACACATGACCGTCCTGCAAAACAGGTTATTTCTTTTTAGGTACCCATTCGTAAATGGGTCTTTTGGGGTTAGATTTAACACCCGACTTAGAGACCCGTTTAGATTTAGGTCTTTTTCTATCACGGGAAACATCACTATAATAATGATTATGAGCAATATGATATGAGCCAAACCAATCAGATACAAAACGACTATCAACAAAATCATTTGATCCACAATTAGAGCAACACAGACAATCATGAGACTGTTGAAGTAATTGCGGAATTGAATAAACTTTTAAAGGAAGAGTTCCATTACATTCAACTAAAGGTTTAGAAATAAAAACATCATGATTGTTATTGTTCTTTCTAGACTTTAAGACAGGATCAACTAGTTCTGATGTTGCCGAGCTCTCTTTTGACTTCTTAGCTACCCAAGCATATTTCACTTCTTTCCGCCGACCATACGTATCTGAAATGCCGTTAAACCCATAGTCAGAGGATTTGAAAATTGAAGATTGTGACCTTTGATAGCGACCGATCTTTTTCTTCTTCTGTGAACGCCTTTTAGATTTAGACTTGGAAGTTTTTGAAGAATTGTTCACAGAAGGTTTTTGCGGGGCAGATGTGGAACATTCACCCTTATAAAATTTAACCGGAGGCTCACATGACTCATTTAAAAATTCAACATGGCTAGGTAGAGAAGGATTAAAATCAAATTGGCTCAAATCACTATCTAAACACACCTCAGAATTCAAGAATGCGGAAAATTCTAGTTCCTCATCAGAAAGGACCTTATCGCTTGAGGAGTTCAGGACAGCATAAGAGTTTGTTAAGAATGGATCATTTGCGGAAGCATTTTTACAATCAGAACACTGATCCATTTCAAAAACATGAGGCTCTTTTCCCTTATTTGAAATGATTGGTGACAAGTCACCCATAAAAGCTTTGCAGGAAGATGTATCGGAGGCAGGATAAGAATTTTCAAACAGATGAGTATTCTCACTTTGGAGATTTGAAGGCTTAGCTAGAGGTTCAGCCTTGTGAAGTTGCTCTTTCAGGCGATCTGCTGCCAAAGCAGCCAGTTGTGAATTTAACCTCTTTATTTCTGTCTGAAAGTATTCTTTCTCCTTAACTTACACATTTTCCTCTTTAGTGGAATAGAGGCACTCAATTTGGGATAAAAGTTCTTGTTTTTCCTTTTGAAATATATCTCTTTCTTGTTCAAGCGACTCTTCTAGCTGAACAATTTTCCTTTCTAGAATCAGAGGTGGAACATAGACTTTATGGTCTGGTTGTTCCTCCTCATTTTGAACGGTTTTAGTATCTAGTTCAGCTTGAGTATAGCTTCTAAAGTAGTCATTTGATAGAAAAACAGGTTTTTCCTCGTTGTAAGATGCATTTAAAGAATCATAAACAAAAGGAAGTTTCATTTTTGTAGAGGTCTCCCTTCTTAACTCATCTTCTTCCCAATCCTCATCCTCAATTGGTTTGGTCCAATTGATTTTGTATTCTGGATAGGTCTTATCTAATCCAAGAAATTCGGATGCGTACATCGTAGGAACTTGGGATAAGGCCCTTTTCAAATAATATGGGTTATCGTAACCGATACCCCTATTCGCATACTTAGGTTCTTTTGGTGTAATTAGATGTAACGTTTGTTGAGATTGCCCAAGTTTATAAAGCTTCTTTTCCATCTCCTTTAACTGATTAGATAACCTGATGTTCTCATTTTTGTAAGCCACGTTTTGATTTAACAAATCAATTTTCTCGGTCTCAGACGTACGTAGCTCATCGGTCAGGTCATCTACTTTGGTCATTAGCTTTTGTGACTCTGTTGAACAACTCACATTCTCTTTTCTTAAATTAGAAATCGTGCACATGTAGCTAGAAATTTCTAAGCTTTGTTTTTCCATAAATTCAGACTGTTTAGTGACACGGTTTTCTAAAGATGAGAGAAGTTGTTATTTTTTTTTAAGAGTAGCTTGTAAGAATCAAGTTTGTGCATTGAGAGTTGCATTTGATCAAGTAAAGCTTCATGAAAAGGGGCACATACCTGGCAAGGAGCATTGCGATCTTCTTCATCAGTGTCGGATGGTGAAGAATGGTTGCCCATGAAACACAAATGAGCTTCAGCATCCTCAGGTTCTTCATCTGACACTTGCAACCAGTAATCGTCTTCAGCCATTAGAGCTTTACCGGCTTCCTTTTCTTTGGCAAGAAGCAGCTTGGCTCGGTAGTAGTCGGCGTTGCGCACAATTGGTTTGCGACAATCTTTGGCGAAATGACCTAACCGACCACAGTTGTAGCATTTGATCGGCTCGTCTTTCGGCTTTTCTTCATATCTCTTGTCAGACTTCTTACCAACTTCAAAGCGACTATTACCTTCAGACTTTTCTCGATGATCACGTCGAGTAGAGACTCTTTGCTTGTTGGAGGACTTGTTAAAAAACTTCCTCTTTTGAAATGCTTGGGTGAGAAACACCAGTGCTTCTTTCATCTTGGCAAGTTATGGATCCGAGTCGCTATCGGGATCTTCAGGTTCAGAATCACTCAGCACGGGCTCTTTTCCAGATGATCGGCTGACGGACTTGCCTCTTCTCTCAGATACGAGTGCTAATTGATCAACTGCTGGCTTTTCCTCTGCTTTCTGATTCCCAATAAGCTCCATCACTTCCTCTTCGTCCTGGAGCAGCATTTCATAGAGTTCGTGAAGGTACAACTTCTCCAGGGTCTGAGTGTGGCGTATATGGGAGACGAACGATTTCTACTCAGGCTGTAAGTTGTTCATGAACTTTATGTTGTTTTCCGTGTTCGTCTTTGTGATCTTATTCTTCTGAAGATCATTCAGAAGCATATTAAACCTCTCGTAGGTTTCCGTCAGCGTTTCACCTTTTCTTGCTTTAAACCCATCATATCTGGTGATACAGTTGGTCACCTTTAGCTGGTTATTGATGTGGCTTCCCATCATCATCTTCTCTATTTGGTCCCACATCTTTTTCGATGAATCCTTGAAGCTATCTATACAAGCATAGATGTCATTCGGTAGACTTTGAAGAAGGTACGATTTTGCTAGCTTTTCTGCCTCGTACATTTCCTTTTACTCCTTAGTAAAATCACCAATAGATTTCCGAATCTGTCGCTCTGGCCTTCCTTCAGCTGGGTTTCCCGGTACCACTTTCATTGGCCAATCTTGTGGACCCTCAGTCAGGCATTTGTATATTTCTTCATAGTTGGATTTTGCTTCTATGAAGTTCATAAATCGGTCATGCCACTGAGGGTACTCTCCCCGAAAGAGCACCGGGGGCTTTTGGTCAGAACCGATGGCTAGAGCATCCCTTGAGTTCATCTTTACTTCTTAACTTAAGAGCACTGTAATGATCGTTAGGCAAGCAGGATAATCCAAATATAATAAAAATAGAAGAAACACATAAACACTTGGTCTAACAGAATATCAGGTCAAACGAAAAGACCGGAGTATGCAAGATACCTGTCGAAGGAAAGACCGGAGTAAGCAGGTATCCGGTCGAATGACAAGACTGGGGATACACGTATCCGGTCGAAGGTGTAAGACCGGGGATACAAGTATCCGGTCGAAGGTGTAAGACTGGAGATACACGTATCCGGTCGAAGGTGTAAGACCGGGTATACAAGTATCCGGTCGAAGGGCCCAGGTCGAAAGACAATTAAAACGATAAAGTGATAAGATCAATTAACCAAAAACGACCGAAGAACACGAAGAATCGACCGAAGAACCCGAAGAATTTCTAGGATTCGACCGAAACCAAACCCAGATCCTTCGATCCTTCGATCGAAAGAAACACAGAAAAATCAAACAAGAATCGATTCAACCGATCAACAATCAACAGTAACCATTAGACCCAATACACATAGACCGATAAGCATCAATAATAATCGACCGAAAAAAAAATTCCAGAAAATTAATCGACCGAAAAAAAAACTTTACTGTTTTTCCACAAAAAAATCGATCGAATAAAACCAGATACAACTTAAGAAATCAGATATCGATCAAACAGATAACACAGAATGTAACCACTAACAATCAATTAATGCAATTAAAGCAATTAACACAAGTAATTGATCTTAGGGTTTCAGACAAACCTTTTTACTGGATCTTAGGGTTTCAGACAAACCTTTTTACTGGATCAAACCTTTTTGCCTATCAGCTCTGATACCAATTGTAGATCCCAGTGCAGTGCAATCACAAGTAAATATGAACAATGATGAACAGATTATAAGCCACAACAACTAGTCATATGATTGATAATACTTCAAAGGGTTAAGATTTACAGAGAGTATTTCTGATAAGGGTATGTAAACCTAATGACTAGAAAACTGAATAATGAATTTCTAACTTGACAAATGAAATAGAAATAACTTTAAATACGCAGGCTCGCAGGCCTAATGGGCTTATGGGCTTTTAGGCCCAACAAGCTTACAAGATTGAATAAATGACATTTTATACCCTGAACTTCTATTTAACAAACAAAATAGCCCTAACACAAGGGATTCGAAGCTCCACTTCAGGTACGATCATTATTTATCTATGTTCCATCTTTCCTTCATGGAAATACCATTGGCCTTTAAGGTTATAAAGCTTGGGTGAATGGATGGAAAAATCGACCTTTTGGTATGCATCACGTGTGGAGGTCGATTTCTGCTAATAACTTTGTTAGATAATCTATTTCCTTGGTGTATTGAGTGTGTTCAATCAAGAACCGTAGAGATTTAACCCTAATGCTCAAGTTTGATGTGGCAATCAAATTTTGTTGTTAAGGTTGAGCTAGAATTGATTGGGAAATGATTCAACCTTAATTTATGATGGATTTGAGTCCCTAGATGCTGAAAATACCTATTGGGATTGAATTGGTGTTGCAGGAATCGAATAGGACTGCGAAGGGGGAAACAGTAGTTCCCACGGGTATCCCCGCGACATAGGTTGCGTGCTAAGTTGCATAAGCTACTGTTTCCCATTTTTTGTGTGAGGGGTATTTTGGGGCAATAACTTGGACAATTACCTGAGGGGTTTATTTGTGGTTCAATTTGGGGTTAGTTTGGAGTCTTAACTTGTCGTTTAGAAATCCTAATTCAGGCGTTCAGTTGGTAAATTCCTAGCCTAAAATGGTGTGTATACGCTTGGACTTCAGGTGAGTTTCCTCTTACTCTTTTGTGCTAAATGTTTACATATTATTACTCATTGAAATTGAATAGTATGTTGATCAAATTGTTGTGTGCTCATTTACTTGAATATTGCATAATTAAGTGTATGGCCTTAGAGTGTGTTTGAGTATGTAATGGTAATTTGATCAATGGGAGGTGTGTACCAAAATCAGAGCTCATGAATTTGTTTTATGATGCTCATCACAAGGGCATGTGTGTAGCCCATATATATTTTGATCACATGTGTGCGTGATCATAAGTGTGAATAATCGTTGCTAAAAGCGTGTAAGTGTAGATTGTCAATTTTGTGTGAATTTTCATTGTTAACAAATCATAAGCATAAGTTGTTGTTTTTCCATTGTGGTTCAGCGTGTTAGAAAGAATTCACTAAATCTTTGGTATAATCCACCCTCGTTTTTATAAAACTGAAAACCTTTTCAGGGAAGTATCACGTAGAGAGCTCTAACAAGGGCAAAAGAAAAGTGTGACTGGTTTGGCATGAAGAGTGTGGGCGTTTTCGACTTAGTTAGATAATTGCTTTAGACTTTATTTTAAATTCCGTAATAATCTCAACAATATAATTTATCTTTCCGCTGCAACTTTGAAAATTTTGAATTGTAGACTTTTACTCACGGCAAGATTTGCCGCTTGAGCATCTATGCTATTTTTAGTCCATTTTTAGTTTATAGCTGTTACACATTTATTCCAAAACATGGCATTATTAACCCCTCATAACACACATTTTTAATATTGGCCCCATTTTGGGGGTGTTATACCGTAGGAGATGGGGTAGTTGATTTCAAGAAGACGAAGAATAGAGAGGCTTATGAGAAAAAAAACAAAACAAATGGGTGGTGGGTTACAAGAAAAGGAAGGTGACAGATGATGGTTAGGAGAAGATGAAGAAGAGGGAGAGAGAGTGACAGATGTTCAAATTACATCTTTATCCTTATTTTATGAATTTAAAAATCCACTTAACTGTAAAATTAGTAATATATTGAAGGGTTAAGATTGGTTTTTGAAATTTTGAAATGCCTATAATTTTATTTTCAAGATGACCCTACTTGTATAATATGCATAAAAGTCTTTATTTATTCCTTTAAGGGTTATTTCATTTTTGAAATTAAAAACATGACAAAAAAGGCAAAAACTTTTGACCAAGTAATATATTTATTAAAACTTTTGTTGTGAATAATATATAATACATTAGGTAGTATTAAATATATGTTTTAGGGTAATATATTAAACATGAATAATACATTAAGCATTTTGATTTATTAAATTCTTATACCAAAAACACATTTCACTTAAATGAGGTAACAAAAGTTGAAGTAAACTTCATGCTTATAAAAGGAGTCAAAAAATTTGGTTTCATTTAAGGGTATCTAAGAGAAGTTTGTTCTAATAGTTATACTAAGTTCTCCTTTAAAATAGAGAAAAAAAGATATTGAGAATGAAGAAATCTCTAAAAAAAATTTAAAAAAAGAGAAAATATTACAAACTTGTTGAAAATGTTTTAAGAATTAGGCCATGGCTAATTATTATTAACAAATAAAGAGATCTATTAGTAGAAAAATGTCCTATTTATAAGTTGTCCAAAAAGTAGAAACTATACACATTCTCAAATTTTTATTAAACGCAATGCAACGAGATACATCACGATTTTAATGTTTCATTTTATTTTTTGTTTTTTTTATCGATTTACACTACGATTTTGGATGATTTTGAGAAAATGATAATGTTTTTTTTATAAATTTGTTTAATTTAGGCTTAATAATATAATGTTTTTTATATAAAAAAATTAAGTATTTTTTTAGAATTCAATGATTATTTTATATATTTTAATGACATCTAGAAAAAAAATAACCAATTACATATTTAATAATATAATTAAAACAAATTTATAGTAATATAATATATTAATTAAATGGTGATACATGGAAAGGTCTGCATAAAAGGAATGTCCTGTACATACCAAATTGGGTGTTAGAAGCCTGCAATAGTAATATGTATCTTATGCTTTGATACTTGTAAATTAAGAGATTTTTAAAATTTTGCATAAAATGATGGTACCTTGTGCCTAATAATTTATATTTAAGAGTTTTTTATCTGTGCTTTATAATATAGTATAGATTATTAAAATGTCAAACATTTAAAAGTATAGGAGAGGCCGAGAGGGTACATTTCAAAAGGCAAACTTTCAATATGTTCAACAATTATGTTATAATTTTTTTTAGATAGAGTATATAAAATTCCAAATTAAAAGAAAAAGTTTCATCCAACTTCGACAACTACTTTATTTTAACAGTTTTATTATACTTATATTATTAAAATATCTTACTATAATTTAATCATCCCAATATATTTAAAAAAATTATAAAAAAATATTACATATTCAACCTCGAAGGCGGAAAATTAAATAATAATCCTAAATATTAAATTTTAGAGATTTCTTTAAATTTGGAGATTTTTTAAAATTAAAGATTTCTACTTTATCTCTATTTTAACAAACACTTTAGCATAATTGTTTTTTTTTTGAAAAGCAAAACCATCAATTAAAAACCACAATCCACCAACACAGAGGACAAGAGCAATCCAAACAAACCACCCAGCAAGGGCCCAAACGAGCACCAAAAACTATACCAAAATCACAGCAAAAAAAAAACAACAACCACCACCCTGGTTTGCCAGAGATAAACCAAAGCACAAAAACGAGAACACCACGACCACAAACCCGACCCAGCAAGCATCGACCAGAAGAAGACCAGCACCGAGACACAACAACGGACGGACAGACGGACAGAAGGAGAGAGGTCAACAGCTAAGCCGCTGTACAGCCCCGAATACGCCCAGCCACCGATGCCAAGACACCACCTTACAACCTATGACCAACGAACCATCTTCCCAAAAAGTGCAGCCACCCGAGCCGACTCCGGCAGGCCCGATCCCAAAATGCAACAGTCTACGAAAACAATTATGCAAAAATCCATGAGACTCAATCGATTTTACATTTTCGATCTCTACACGCGAACCCCTCGAAACCTCTCCGACAACTTCAACATAACATAATTGTTTTTGTTTGACTAAAAATAGTTTTTAAATCTCTACATTAACATAACTGTTAAGATATTATAAATCTAAAAGAAAATTAGGTCTACTCACATTTTTGGCTTGAAACAGTCATGATAAAATACACTTTAAGTATTTGATTTTTTTAAATAAATGTTGGAAAAAGTTAGTAAAATATATGGTTTTTTTACTAACTTTGGACACATTTAAATACATTTATATGTATTATAGATAATGAACTCTTAGTGGGTTTATGTTCTCCTATATGATAGCTTCGAAAGGATATATCATGTATCCAAAACGAAGTGTGTGAATTAGATATCGATACTCAAAGTTGAGTATTTGGAATGAACTTAGTAAAAAATCAAGTGGGTTTGGAAGTGTCCCACATAGGAAGTAGGAGTAAAAAGTTTTATGGTTTATAACCATGAAAGTGTGAGGGGCTTACAAGCTCCTTTGATTGGTTTTACTCCAACACCTACCCACGCACAGGGGGTGCTGATTGAGATTTTCGTAAGCTAAATCTGCGAACTTGTGCATGGGCACGACCTGCGGACACGAATGCAGCTTCGAAATCTCGGGCTCGCGCAGCTTGGTTAACTTGCACGGTTACCCGCGTCGTGCACTGGAATGTGGACGAAACAGTGGCTCTCGCGGGTTAACTTGCGCCACACACTGTTCGTTTTCTGTAACTCCCAAATTCAATATATTGAAAGCAAATGATTAATATGTTTAATACGAATTAATCTTGTCGTATTTAGAGATTAATTCTTTTATTACTCGTTAATTACATACTAATGATGTCGGTTTCAATTTTCAATATAAAAGGGAGGGATTGGTTGCATTCCAAAAGACAACGAAATAGAACACACATCTCTCTCTGAAATTCTCTACTGCTTACAATCATTCCGGCGAATTTTTCAGGCAAGTGGTCATCTCCGGCAGTACTACTGCTTTTGTTGTTGTACCATGGGAACATACGACGAATCTATTTAAGGGAATCGTGTGTAACGCGAGCCTCAACATCCTTTCGATTCTCTTCTTTATTCTTTGTACTTGAATTTTAAACCATTTGTTGATTTATTTTGTAATTTTATATGTATGCTTAAAATACATCGGAAACTAACAGTAAACAATGTAAGTTAAAACTTTACATGGTTATGCATCACATGAGTGCCATTACAATTGTTTAAAAAGGTTAAAAGTATATATCTATCTATCTATCTATCTATATATATATATATATATATATATATATATTTTGTAATAACCGGGTTAAAATGTAAAGGAATTAAAGAATTCGGATAAGAAAGTGGAAAAGCCTTAGTAGAGGGGTCTAAAGTGAAAAGTGGGGAAATGAGGGTTTTAACCCAAGATTTTAGTGCTTTTGTTGTTGGCGACCGATAATTTTGAAGAAGGGAGAGGGAGAGTTTGAAGCTAATCGATCAAAGAAGAGGAGAAGGGAGGCAGAGTTAGGTGTTCATCAAATCTTCAAAGGTAAACACTAATTCCATTCTCTTTATGGTTGAGTAAGGGCCGATTCTTTGTTCTTCTCATGTCTGTTAGTTGGGGTTTTGCTCTCTATCGTCTGCTCCCCTGATATTTTTCTGGTTAAGCCTTTGAGGTTGTTGTAGATTTAGTTTTTGGTTATGGGGTTCTTGGTTAGTCGAGTTCTGTATCTGATTAAGGGAGTTTGGGCTGGATTGTTTTTGATTTTTGGGATTAATCTGAGATTCGTGATATCTGTATATCGAGCCTTCGAGAGTTTTCGTTCGAAAAGTTTGGATGTCGATCGTTTGTGGCCCCGGTCACCGGGTTAGTTGGGATCGGTCGAAGCCCCGGTCGAAACCGGGGAGGTGACTCCGGTCACCGAATGGTGTTGGGTCCGAACGAGAAAGGGGGAGGTGGTACCCCGGTCACGACACCACACCGGTCACCCTATGGTCCCTGTCACGATGTCACCCCGGTCGGCCCTATGGCCCCGGTCTTGAAGGTATGGCACCGGTTGGCCTTTTGGCCCCGGTCCATGGAGATTGCAGTATGGGCCGAAGCCCAATTAGATGTAAGACTACCAGCTTAAATTGTTGGATTTTATTAGAGTTGGGCTTAATGTCTTGGATTGGGCCATTTTTCTTTGTTGGGTATAATAGAATGTTTTAATTATAGTGTTAGTAAGTGGGGTTTTCTTATTTAATAGGAGACCGTTGAGAGTTTTGGGATTAGGGCCAACTTGGTTAAAATTATATGTATCGATGATTCATCGGGCAATGCCTTGTTTTATAGGTTTCGGTTCAGATTATAAAAGTAGACGTAAAGCTGTAAGCTAACGACGCCAGGTGAGTTTTTCTAAACTAAATTCTTCTGCTAACGAAAGTATGCGAAAGATTTATTTTAAACTTTGATTTATATATGATGGCATGAGTATTATGAAAATTATATGCAAGCTTTGAAATGATGTTGCTTTAGTATTTACTTGCGAGCTTATTTAAATGTTAAAAGATGATTTTCGTATTGTTGACAAAGTGGAAATGTATGCATACATGGTCCTAAGCGTGTAGGCTCAAAGTGGGGGGGGGGGGGGTGGCCCGCCTCTGCTCTTACCGGGGTGTGTGTTCCGTTTATGCCGTTGGGGGGGGGGGGTGTCCCAACAAAGGCAGTGTGAGTCACAGACACGCTGTCACCTTAGGGTGGCGGACTGGCGGTAGTGTGAGCGAAGAAGTTGCTGAAAGTTAAAGGTTTTTTTGAAGCTGAAAATGGTTTATTTTATGATAAATCCTTGATTGTTTGTTTGATGAGTTAAAACTGTTATAAGAGGGGACTTACTAGACCTTTCGGTCTAACCCTCGCTCTTTTCAAATCTAAAACTCTTTTCAGGTAAAGAGTGGCAATAGAAGGAGCGGTTACGTTTTTAGAGAAGATGCGAGCTGGAGCTGTTTTAGAGGACCTCCATTGTAGAATCTTGTCAGTGTATTCCCAGTTGTGTACTAGCCTACTAGGTTGTCTTTCCGCAAACCTTGTAATTATTTTTGGATGTGATATTGGGTCGTTTGGCTTTATTTTTTAATAAAGTGGTCCTGTATCTTGTCGTGAGTATTGGGTTGTTACACACACACACACACACACACACACACATATATATATATATATATATACTAGAAGCGTACTCGCGCAATGCAGTGAGATAAATCACGATTTTAATGTTTCATTTTATTTTTTTGTCGATTTACAGTACGATTTTGGATGGTTTTAAGAAAGTGATAATGTTTTTTTTATAAATTTTTGCTTAATTTAGGCTTAATAATATATTGTTTTTATATAAAAAAATTAAGTATTTTGTTAGAATTCAATTATTATCTTATATATTTTAATGACATTTAGAAAAAATGAACACTTACATATTTAATAATATAATTAAAACAAAATTATAGTAATATAATATATTAATTAATAATGATACATAGAAATGTTGCATAAAAAGAAGGTTTTGCACATACCAAATTGGTGGGTGTTAGAAGTCTGCAGTACTAATATGTATCTTGTGCTTTGATACATGTAAATTAAGATATTTTTAAAATCTTGCATAAAATAATGATACATTGTGCCTAATAATTTGTATTTAAGAGTTTTTATCCGTGCTTTATAATATAGTATATATATATATATATATATATATATATATATATATATAAATTAATTTTTAATATTATTTATTTAGGAACTAATTTTTGCAAAGGTAAGAATATCTATAATCTATACTATATTATAAAGCACGGATAAAAAACTTTTAAATACAAATTATTAGGCACAATGTACCATCATTTTATGCAAGCTTTTAAAAATCTATTAATTTACAAGTATCAAAGCATAATATACATATTACTACTGCAGGCTTCTAACACCTACCAATTTGGTATGCGCAGGACATTTCTTTTATGCATATCTTTCCATTTATCACTATTAATTAATATATTATATTATTATAATTTTGTTTTAATTATATTATTAAATATGTAATTGGTTATTTTTTCTAGATGTCATTAAAATATATAAGATAATCATTGAATTCTAACAAAATACTTATTTTTTTATACAAAAAAAATTATATTATTAAGCCTAAATTAAACAAATTTATAAAAAAAAACATTATCACTTTCTCAAACCATCCAAAATCGTACTGTAAATCGACAAAAAAAATAAAATAAAACATTAAAATCATGATATATTTCGTTGCATAGCACAAGTACATTTCTAATAGGTTATTTAAAATGATGAAAATCGAGATTTTGGTTGGTGTGTTTTTTTGCTCCAGCAGATTTTACAAAATGAATAAAGTAGGAGAGAGAATGTAAAATTATTCAAATTTAGAGAACAATACAAAAATGATTTCAAAAAGAAAGAAATATAATTTAATATATTTTCGTCAATAGAGAACTTTGATATTAAATTTCTTAAAGAGAGAAATAATATTTTATTAGATAAATGAATATTTAAATAATACATAAATATCGTAACATTTAAAATGAATAATTTACTAAAATTAAATATAATTTTATTTTAGAGATTTTAAAATATTTTTATCTATTTTAAAGTAATTTTAAAGAACACTGTTAAAAATCAGCCACCGTGAAGTAGCGGGTTTCATGACCTTTTCAAATTCTATTTGCAGCAAGCATAAAGTTGGCATTGTAGACCAACCCACTTTTTTTTTTTTTTTTTTTTTTTCTTAATTATATAATATTGTTTTATTAAATTAGTTTAATAAATATTTGTCTACATTATTTTATTGGTTTCTTAATTATTTTATGTATTTAAATTTTTTTAACTGATGATAAATTAAAAAAAGAAAAGTATTAAATTAGTAATTTAACAATTATATTTTGACTATTAATATATATTTGAGTTAAATGCAAATTTAGCCTATGTGGTAATATAAATTATGAAAATAATTATTAACGAGAGACGTTCTTATAGTTCATTTTATAACACTAGTCATATACTCGTGCACGATACGACGTGAAAAATCGTGAAATCAAAGTAACAATTAACAAATATATGTATCCGCTTGCGAAACATCTCGAAATCAAAATGACAGCAACGTTTCATTTTAAATTTGTATTATTCGTCTTTATCAATACTTTAGTCTATGAAAACACGGTGTTTAAGTCGTTTGGTGCACTTATATGTGAATCATGCATTGACTCTGAAGTACTTTGTTATGCATTTTCAATCATATTTTATTTTTGTTTTATTTTTGTCCATATTGATGTTAGTTGTATACCTTTATAATTTACCTGATTATAAACTTTTAATTAATTGATGTTAGTTGTATACCTTTAATTTACCTCGTTTTTTTTACAATAACAATTACAAATATTTATCGGTATGCTATCTTATATATATATATATATATATAGTAAAATTGATACGTATTTATTCTATTTTGTAATAGTACTAAATCAATAAATATTTAAAAATAAACTTAATTTGAAAATATTGACGAACAAATAATAGTGGTGTAATTTATAAAAAAAAATGGATCGCGTTTTTAAAAATATTTTAGTGGGTCTATGATTATGAGTTTTTAATATGTTAAAAATGTAAAAATAAAAATAAAGCGTATGGATAGAAAACAAATTAATTCGTAGATATTCATGATATTTAATAGTACGGTTGAATTAAAAAGTATTCAACATTGGACTCGTTTTGAAGGTATTAACGATACGATTATAATGGTATAATTTGTAAAAAAAAACGTATTTTTTCATTGCATTTTTATTCATATACGATTATTTGTGTTAACATGATAAGAGTGTAAAATGAAAAACGAAAACACAAGGGATATAAAGTAAATTAAATAATCTATACTATATTATAAAGACGGAATAAAAAACTCTCAATTACTACTTATAAAACATAAGGTACTACCATTTTATGCATACATTTCAAAAATCTCTTAATTTACAACTTAGTATGCATAAGGTACAACTCATTTGAAAAAAAATTCAAACTTTACTTTTTCACTACCTTCCATATTCAAGTTTTTTCTCTTCCGTTTAGGGTTTCTCTAAAAGAAGAAAAGTTATTTACTTGCTCAAATTAACATATTTCTTTAATTATGATAGTACATGTATTTTCTTTATGTATACAAGTTTTTAAAGCCTTTTGAATTCTATAAAACTAACTAATAATGAACCTATATATACGTTTAGATACAAAATAATATTATCCAACATTATATTTGTTATTTTTACCTATTCTATATTTCAGTATTTTGAAAAAATATTATAATTCGTTAGATATCACTGATTAATACATGTTTTTAAAAGTCAAATATACATTTAACGATTACTTTAATATAATTTTTTAATGTTTCATTATTAAAAAAACTCAAGTTATGCGTTTATCACTACTAATGTTACATAAATTATAAATATATGATTTACTCCATATATTTTTTTTTCTTTTTTTTTCTTGATAAACTATTACATTAATTTTTTATTTCCATTTACATTTGCTCACCCCGATGCATTGCACGGGTACACTGCTAGTTAATTATAAAGGTGGTAAATGTAACATTGAATTTTAACGTAATTGAATAGGAGTGGAACGTGGGAGGAAAAATAGGCTTTCCAAAAACTAGTTGGACTTTCCAAAAACTACCCAACCGTTTAAGAACTTAATAATATAGTATAGATATATGGTCCCTCCTACTAACTACTTTAGTTAAGTTTTCGTTAGTGAGTGGTAATTTTGTCCATTCACCCTCCTTTCCATCAACTTTCATTTTCAATAACATATTTGGTCATTCAAACTAGGGGTGTAAATGAGACGAGACAACTCGCGAGGTACTCGAGATCGACTCGGTCAACAATCGACTCGAATAGGCTCGACTCGATATACTAACGAGTCGAGTCGAGCAACCTCATACTCGACTCGATAAGCTCGTGAGATACTCGATATATAAGCAAAATAATAATAATAATAATTAGTAATATTATTTTAATTTAATTGATGATGATGATGATGATGATGATAAAAACAAACTCAAGTTAAAAAAAATGGAAAATGATAGTGTAAAATAGGGTGTGCAGAAATTCAACCGATCCAATAGGAACAGACCGATCCAATTAGAACCAACCGACCATAATTGGATATCCAATTGTAATTGGATCGGATCGGATTGAAAATCTCAACATCCAATTTGGATCCGTCGGTTCTTGGATGGCAGTCCAGAACCGACCAAAACCGACCGAACCGAACCGACCAACATCTAATTACCCATCCAATTAACCATCCAGTTTTCCATCCAACTATCATCCAATTATTTTTTTTGCAATTTGCTTAAATCTAAATTTGTTTTATGTTGGTTTTTGAATTTTTAGTCTCACTTACGTTGGTTTTAACACAAACTAAAAGTAATTAATTAGAACATTGCATTAAATTAACACGTTGGATGGATCCGATTTGATCATCCATTGGATGTCGGATGGATCCAATCCGATCCAATGGATATCCAATACGAATATCCAATGGATATCCAATATGATCCAATGGATATCCAATAAGAACATCCAATGGATGGAACCGAACCGATCTAATCATCCATTGGATTGGAAAAATCCAACATCCAATGGATGATTGGATCGGTTCGGTTGGGAAAATCCAACATCCAATGGATGATTGGATCGGTTCGGTTCCCCTCACATCCATTGGATGTCAACCGATGAACACCCCTATGTAAAAGATATAGGGTGTGTTTCTAATCCATCCCACATTGGTGGAATATAGAACCCAAAACTTAGAATTCCACTATATATTGACCTTTCCCTCCTTTGCTTTTACATTTCTTTGTTTTTGCTAAATGGTTTAAGCCTAAGGGCTTGAGCCTATGTGTTTTTTTAATAGGAGTACCCTTTAAAAGTGGGTTCACCTTAAGTTTTTTTAAGCTATTTGTTCACCTTGAATTCTTTGTTAGGACTGAAAGTCCTAGTGCGTGGAAAGTTATATAAAGTATTTTTATAGTTTAATTGTTAATTACTTATCGAGTTGTAAAAGCCTTATTTTAATATTGGGCTTGTTTGGTTTGTTGGGCTTTGAGCCTGTAGGATTTTAGCCTGAGTATTTAAAGTTTGTTTTCTAATCATTAGGGTTAGAAGTTGAGAGAAACTATATTGTGCGCTTATCAGGTTTAGAGAGAGAGTTTGGTTTTCAATCCTATGTTTGTAACTCTCTCAATCATTCAATACAATTAATCGTTTTATTATTCATTGTTACTTGAGCAATCTGGGATTCACAATTGGTATCAGAACAAAGAGACGAAGATTTGATTCGAAAAAAAATAATTTTTTTCTCTTCTCTTAGTCGATCGACTTCTCTGATTGATTTTTGGGCGTGTTGATTTTTGCAAAATCTTTGAGTCTAGTTGCTCCAAATTTCTTTAGTTTAGTTAGATTAAGTGATTGGTAAAGTTTCTTCTTCTGATTCGGAGTATTATTCTCGAATTTTGGGTTTTTATAGATCTAAAGTTTTTAGTCTGGGTTCTTGATTTTTTGGTTGAAAATACGTGTTTTGGTTGAAAATCAAGTGAAAAGAGTGTTAGATTTCTGAATTTAATCGATAATCATTGCTAAAGTTTATTGGTTTTGGATTAATTTTTTTTTTTGGTTTTGGTGTCGACTTATTAAGAGCGCCGCGAAACCCAGGTTGACCTACCCGGGTCTCGTCGTCCCCAGGTTGTCCCAAGCCCTTTCCTCCCAAGCCCTTTCCTCCCAAGCCCTCTCTTCTCGCGAAGCCCTGTTCTCGCGAATCCCTCTTCTCGCGAATCCCTGTTCTCGCGAAGCCCTCCCCACTCAAACCTGGCTCCCACCCAGACTGTTTTCTGTTTTATTTTTAAATCCTTTTTTTTTCTTTAATAGAGGTTATTTGTCCTTATCTTAAAGTGTCGTCTTAGAGTGTTATTCGTTCCTCTACTCCTTTCTTGAATCAAATCGCGATCGTCTTACGGTCATTTTGTTCAAGTAACAATGTCTTATTCTGATTATCAACAAGAAATTTCTGATCTCAAATCCAAGATTATAGTTCTTGAAGCCAGATTGGAAAACAATTACAACGTGCTTGTGCAAGTTAATAGTGAAAATGTTGATAATCTTAGTTGGACATAAAGTTTAAAAAGAGAAAAAGAAAAACTTGTTGAAGAAAATGATGTTTTGAATAAGCAATTTTCAGAACTCTCGAAAAAGTTTGAAAAATCAGAGAATTTTGAAGCCCAAGAAGAGAAGACTCTGGAACTTGAAGAGAAACTGAAAGTTGTGGAGAGTGAAAATCTTGATCTCAAGAATAGGCTTTCTATTTTTGAACAAGAAAAAGTAGAATTTTCAAATGAAAAGAAAATTTTTGAAAGAAAGATTATCGAGCTTTCAAGGAAAGTTTTCGATGAAAGAAAGGTTTTTGAGCTTCAAAATACAAAACTTTCAAAACAGATTTTTGATTTTGAAAATGTTTTGATAATTGAGAGAGATAATTTTGCAAAAGAGCGAAAAGGTTTTGAAACGGCAAAGAAAGTGCCTAAAAAGAAAAATGTCGTGGTTTTCAAAGAAATATCTGATAAACGCAACAATATCGAAAAAGACATTGAAAGTGAAAGGACGATATTTGAAACAGAAATTCATAAGCTTTCACAAAAATTATCTGGATTAGCAACAGAGGTTTCGAAAGAGCAGAAGATAAAATCTGATTTACAAAAACAATTTGATTCAATTTTATCGGATGGGCCGGACGGATTCACAATCGGGTTTATTAAAAAATTTTGGGATGTAATAAAGGGGGACTTAATGGCAGTGCTGGACGAGTTTTGGGAGAAGGGGAAGATTCATAACGGATGCAATAATTCGTTCTTAACTCTAATTCCAAAGAACAAAAACCCAATCGGGCTAGATAAGTTTCGCCCGATTAGCTTAATTGGGATCTTGTATAAAATAATCTCCAAAATCTTTGCAGAAAGGATGAAGATGGTCATTGGTAAAATTATCAGTGTGGAGCAAAGTGCCTTTATCAAAGGTCGATCAATCTTGGACGAAATTCTAATTGCAAACGAATTGGTGAGCCATCTGAAGAGGTCGAAAAGGAAGGGATTAATCTTTAAAGTGGATTTTGAGAAGGCCTATGATTCGGTTGATTGGACGTTTCTCCTCGACAGATTGAAGGTTTTGGGGTTCGGGTTAAAATGGAGGGGGTGGATCGAATCATGTTTAAAGTCAGCAAGGATATCGGTTTTAGTTAATGGATCACCAACGGAGCAATTCCATATGAAGAAGGGGTTAAGACAAGGGGACCCTCTCGCACCATTCTTGTTCCTAGTCGTCGCTGAAAGCCTTCATAATATGATGGAGGAAGCAGTGGAAAGAGTGGTTTTTGAAGGAATTTAAGTTGGGAGGGAGGGGATTAAGATTACCCATCTGCAATTCGCGGACGACGTAATTTTTTTTCGGGGAGTGGAAATTGGCCAATTTAAAGAATCTCATGATGATTCTACGTTGCTTTCACGTGATATCTGGACTTAAACTAAACTTAATGAAGAACAAATTGTTGGGTGTGGGTGTTGCTGAAGAGGAAATTCAAGATTGGGCTAATGGTGCAGGGTGTGGTTGGGGTACTCTTCCATTTATATACCTCGGCCTACCGGTGGGGTTGTCGATGAAAAGAATTAACCATTGGTCGACGGTAATAGATAAAATGAAATCAAAGCTAGCATCTTGGAAAGCGAGGATGATGTCCTTTGGAGGACGGTGGACTTTGGTTAGGTCGGTCCTGGGAAGTGTTTCGTTATATTTTTTCTCGATGTTTCGTAGCCTGATAGGTGTGGTAAAACTCCTTGAAAATATGAGAAGTAAATTTTTTTGGGGTAGGGAGGGCTTGGGGGAAGGAGAGTGAAAGAAAATGTCGTCATTGGATTAAATGGGATACGGTAGTGGGTTCTTTTGAGAGGGGGGGGTTGAATGTTGGGGGGCTTCGTGACATGAATCGGGGGCTAATTGGGAAATGGTGGTGGAGATTCTTTAAGGAGAAGGATTCGTTGTGGGTCAAAGTTATTAAAAGCATTTATGGATGGGATGGGGGGCTAGTGGAGGAAAATAATAGGCAAGGGTCGGGGGGAGGTGTTTCGGTGTGGCAAAATATTATTAAGGTAGGGAAGGAAATCGATGGGGAGGGGCTGGAATTTTCGGCCTCTTTTGGTAAATTAATTGGGAATGGGGTAAACACTAGGTTTTGGGATGAGAGGTGGACAAATAGAGGCATTCTCAAGGTTGTATTTAGGAGACTTTATAATCTTGAGACTGATAAAGGGGTTTCGGTTGCGGGAAGATGGGGTAAATGTGGGGAGAAAGGAGCGTGGGAGTGGGGGTGGAGAAGAGAGCCGAGAGGGAGAAAGTTAGGGGAATTGGAAGAGCTAAGAAGAGTGTTGGATGATTCCACTCCTAGTATCGAGGTGAATGATAGGAATACATGGGAGTTGGATATACAAGAAGGGTTTTCGGTAAAAAAGTTGAGATTGTTGTTAGAAGAAAATAGAGTTTTGAGAGGAACAACTGATGTGGTCACAAGGTGGAGTAGAGTGATTCCGAAAAAAATAAACGTATTCTTGTGGAGAGCCACGCGAGGGAGAATTCCGGTAAGATCGGTGTTGGATAATATGGGCATTGACCTTGATTCAATTCTTTGCCCACGTTGCAACAACGAAGTCAAGACTGTTGATCATGCGCTGGTTAATTGTGTGGAGGTGAAAAAACTTTGGGAACAACTTGGAAAATGGTGGAATATAGAGATGGCTTCAAGGAATAGCTTGGGTGCAATATTGACGAATGTTGACGTAACAAGTTTATCTTCAAAAGGGATTCGAAGATGGCAAGGGGTGGTGGATTGCTTCTTATATTTAATTTGGGGAAATCGTAACAGGTTAGTGTTTGATAAGGTAAGCGGCTCGGTGGACGACATTTTTTACGATTTTCAAATGAAGACATTTGAATGGGTGACGAAACGAGATAAAGATCTTGCGATGGATTGGGGATTGTGGTTGTCGTGCCCCAATTTGAGTTGAGGTAAGGCGGCTATCTTCAACTGCATCGTGGGGCAAAGAATCGTAACAAAATGGTTTTTGAAAAGGATCGTGGCAAGATTCAGATCGGTTGCTGGAATTACAACTAAAGACGTTCAAGTGGATCTCAAAGAGGGATGGCGAGTTGGTTATCGACTGGGTAAATTGGTTGTCGAACCCCGGGTTAAGGTAGGAATGCACTTTTCAGAGGTGGACTGCATATGGGGTTTTATGCTGCTGTGAAACAGCAGACTGCTGCAGCTGCGTATCAGCAGCCTGCAACAGCTTCGACTTCAACAGCCAGCCTCCTTACGGTGGGGAATAGATTAGTTGAGGCAGTGATAGGCTTTTGTTTCTAGTTTGCTTCTCGCAAACGGGGTTTCGTTGCTCTTGGTTTGTTGTTTGTGTTAAGTGTTTGGGGTTGTGTTCGTTGTTTTTCCGTATGGTTTCTTGTTTTGTTGTACTGCTTGTTTCTTTGTTGGGATGGTAATAAAGGTTCTTTTTTGCCGTTCAAATTTTTTTTTTGATTCAATTCTCGAAGAAAGAAATGTTTTAGCTGTAAAAGTCAAGAAACTTGAAGAACTAAATTTCAAAGCCGATTTATCTGAACAAACCAGTCTCGATACTGTTGTTCAGTCTCCTTATTCTTCAAGTTCAACTTCCATAACTATTTCTTCGAAGAGTTGTGTCAAATCAAATGAGTTTTCAAAAAATTGGATTCGCCCTTCAAATCTTTTCCATAATTCTCTTGTTGATAATACAGATAATTAAGTGCTTCGAAAAGTGAAAATGGTTTGGAAAAAGAAATCAACTACATAAGACATTGATGGAAACACGTCATACAAATCTCCTGTAGTTGATCCAAAGTCACCGACTCATGTCTATTCCACAACTAAGTTGATCAGTCTAAACCGATCAAATATATGTTGCACTTATTGTGGAAATAGTGACTTTGTGGATTCCAAGTATGTCAATAGTTGGTATGGTACTTATAGTATCCCCAACCCCCATTTTCATATCTTCAAAGCTAAGACATCTAACCGTCAAGGATCCATCAAAGCATGGATACCAAAACCAACATCTGTCTAATCTGTTTTGCAGGAATGTCATGTAGGATTTAATTCAGATTATTCACGTCACATGACTACAATAAAGGGTTATGCCATCTTTTGAGGGGGAGTACCATGTTTCTCTTAAAATTTTTGTTTTCGACTTCTGAACACTTCAGTTCAGGACTCGTTCTTAAATGTTTTTTGACTTCTGATTATCTCTAATCAGAAATTTTACTTCATTGTTCTATCTTGGTGAGTTAAAGGAGTGTTAGGGCTTATAATGTTTCTATGGTCAATCCAGGACCAGAAGGACCTACCCAAGAAACACATCATTTTCATAGATATCAGTGAGGAGTCTAGATTGATAGATGACTTCGGAGTGAAAACAATATGGTGAGAGTGTGACAGGACTTAAAAGAATTATTGGTCCTTACCAAACCGAGTTAGTTATCCGGGTTACCACATAATCTATTCATTCTCGTTCTTTGGAGATGAATATTGAAATAGACATGGACCCAGTGTCGATAACTTGTGTCACCCCACCTAGCCACTCAAGTATTTCACAAAAGATGCCTGTTTCAAAAATGCACGGAGAATTAACACATAATCTATCTATTCCTCACTCGGAGGTCTTGGATATTGAAAAAGGAAGACATCAGCTTCGGTCTCCGAACTTCATATTCATCTCACCGTGTCTATTAATTCCAAACCTGCATCCCAGGTTGAATCAATTTTTGATCCTAACAGGTACATATTTATATTTCTTTCACACACACACAAATCTTTGCGATTCCAATCGCATATCTTTGTGATATTGCCGAAACAGTTTGAGAAGTAGATTCTTAAAATCTTACTTCAGTGATAACTGGAAGTCCTATCAGAGATACCTCCTTGCCAACTCTGAAAATAGGCCACACAATTATTCTTAATTGTTGTGATAACAGTTACTAATGTGTTTCTGTGTTAGTTGATTACCCCATCTTGGTTACTAAATGTTTTATATTATCTTTTGCTACTCAGTCGGTTAGTCTTTGAACATACATGATGCTCAGGATTCTCCTAATCATCATGAGGGGGAGAATGCAATAACAACGACACAAGTTTTAAAGACAAATTACCATGTTGAGGGGGAGTTAGCAAAAGCGGAGGGGAGCACCATATCCTATTTTTCTTAAATATGAGGTTGAAAAGCCATGGATTTCAAGATTGCATTGGTTCTTCTATCCTTTATCAAGTGGTGTTTGCTACAAGTTAATTCCTCTTACGAGCATATTGGTTCTACAAGTTATTAAGCAGAAAGTAAATTCAACTCGCAGTTCAGAGACAGATTCTTTGTGTTTAAACTGAAGATGCACTATGGAATGTCACGTAACTCGCACATTATCTTTCTTGTGTGCTAATCCGATGTGTTGAGTTTCTACAATTGAAAGTTGCTCACTTGTGCATTCAGTCGAGACTATGGTATATTGAATCTGGTTACAAAGTTGAATCTATGAAGACCAAGAGCTTTATTCAAGGGGGATCTCAGAAAGACATGAAGACAAGCAACACCAAAGTTTTTCAGAGATTCAAGAAGGAGAGAAGATCAAGAAGTGAAGATTTCAAAGAGATAAATCCTTTATACAACTTTAGGGGGATTCAGTCCTAGTGCGTGGAAAGTTATATAAAGCATTTATATAGTTTAATTGTTAATTATTTATCGAGTTGTAAAAGCCTTATTTTAATATTGGACTTGTTTGGTTTGTTGGGATTTGGGCCTGTAGGGTTTTAGCCTGAGTATTTAAAGTTTGTTTTATAATCATTAAGGTTAGAAGTTGAGATAAACTGTATTGTGCGCTTATCAGGTTTAGAGAGAGGGTTTGTTTTTCAATCCTATGTTTGTAACTCTCTCAATCATTCAATACAATTAATCGTTTTATTATTCATTGTTACTTGAGCAATCTGGGATTCACATTCTTTTATGTATTAAACGAGTTCGAGCTTGATCTGAGTTCGAGCTTGATTCAAGTTTTCGTGCTTAATTCAAGTTTTCGAGCTTAAGTTTGTGTTGCGATTCGAGCTTGAAACGAGCTCGAGTTCGAGTTTGGAAACTGGTTATCGAGTTCGAGTCGAGTTTGTATTTTCACTACTCGCGAGTTTTCTAGTTGAGTTCGAGCTTGATAATCGAGTTTCGAGTTCGAGTCGAGTATAATGATACTCGAACTCGACTCACATCATTTACACCCTTAATTCAAACTATTTTTCATTTTATAACATATTTGGTCTATCAAACTACTTTTCATTATTTTAACATATTTGGTCCCTCCGACTTTCATTTTTAGAATTTAATGCATCCCTTTAGTTAATAAAAATTTGTGGCACAAACATATATCTGCTAAATATAATGAGCAAAATAATTAAATCCGTTTTGAAGCTTAGATTTTTTTCATTAAATATTTTTGATAGATTATTTGTGTGTGTTAGTTGAAAATTAAAAAAAAGTTTAAAACTAAATACCTAACATCATATTAGATAATAAAATATAAAAGTATTAGGTTTAAATAATTTACTAAAACTAGTTAATATATAAAAAAAATATTATAATTAAATTATATATAAAAACAGAAATTTAACTAATTTACTTAAATAAATTAATGTACGTTAAAAATGGTATTAAATTATAATTAAGAAGTATATAGGTGCGAATTATTTGCAAACCAAGCAATTCATACAAATTTTGCAAAAGAATCTTACACGTTCATTACTCGTTCATCAAGTGTAATAAATATCTGATATTATTATGTTTCCTAATCTAAAGTCATGATCATAATGAATGAATCTTATCATCTTTCATATATATCACAATCATTATTAATGAATCATAATAATTATCCATTAATATATATCTATTGTTTCCTAATATATTGGTTTGCAAAATTTGTACGAATTGCTTGGTTTGCAAATGAAACGCACCTTATATAAATATATAGTATATATAAAAATGTTATAATTTAGCATTAACCGGTTGAAGATTATTAGTCAATACTAAAACTAGTTAATATATATAGAGGTGGTTTCATACGAGAATGAAGGCTATTTAAAATAATAAAGGAATAACTCTCAGCCAATCATTTTTTATAATAATTCCGAAAATAATGCTTTCCAAAATTTAGATTAAAAGGGTATTAAGGTCATATCATATATGATATGATTAATTTAGGATAGTATTGACTTCCTAAAAAATAAGGGATAACAATAAATCATTTAAATCAAAATCGTATTTATCATTTTTCTTTATTCAAGCAAACCGGTTAATCCATTTCGGTAATTGATCTGATTTTGTTTGTTTCTTTAAGCAAATCCTGAATATGCAACCCAAAATCACAGATGATTATATGATAAATACGTTGGACAACTTGTTTAGATATAATATGCAACACAAAATCACATATGATTATATTGTAAAAAATTGGAAATGTTGTTTAAGTGTAATATGCATCACTAAATCACATGTTATTATACTTTATACTAATTAGACATATTTTTATATTTGATATATTTCACAAAATCATATGTGATTTTATGATAAATAGTTTGGATAAACTGATGTTATTAGTTTGTAACCCTAAATCACATGTGATTAGAGTACAAATGAATTAAACAAAATGCTTATCTATTATACTTAACGCCAAAATCATATGTGATTTTATGAATTAACACCAAAATCTGTATTAGGGTTTCAAAAAAATCAAGAGTGGGTTTTAAAGAATTGGGGATTGTCTAATTTATTTGATTGAGATTGAATGAGAATTAAAGGGAATTTGGTAAGATTCTAAAAATAATCAATAACATATTTTTGACATATTTGTCCTTTTTACCTTATATTTGGATATTATTATTTTTGGAATTATTCTTAACAATGATTGGTTGAGAGCTATTTCTTTTATTCTTTTAAACAGTCGTTATTCTCGTATGATCCTCCCTATATATATAATATTATAGTTAAATTAGATATAAAAACATAAATTTAATTAATTTACTTAAACTAATGAATGTACATTAAAAATGGTTAGAGTTAAATTATAATTAAGAAATATATAAAAATACTATAATTTAACGTTAATAGTTGACTAATAATCTTCAACCGGTTAATGTTAAATTATAATATTTTTATATATTTATTAATTATAACTATTTTTAGTGTATATAAATAAATTAGTTAAATTTATATTTTTATATCCTATGTGACTATAATGTTTTTTCATACATTAATTAGTTTTAGTAAATTACTTAAACTAGAACTTTTATATCTTATTATTTAATATCTTGTCGGATATTTAGTTTTTAAACTCTTTATTTTTTTAATTTTTAACTAATTAAAACAAAACATTTATCGCAATTATGTTTTATTTGAGCTAAATGATTTTATGAAAGTAATGTTTTTGAAAAATAATAAAATATTTAATGGCAAAATCTAAGCTTCAAATTTTATTTAATTATTTTACTCATTATATTTGGAATATATATGTTTATGCCACCAAATTTTATTGATTAAATCGATGAACCAAATCCAAGAAATGAAAGTTACGGGAAAGACCAAATATGTTATAAAATTGAAAAGCAATTTGAGGGACCAAACCTGTTATAATAATGAAAAGTGTAGAACTCGAGAAGTTAGCTTGACGCAACCAGGGGCGGAGGATAAGCAGGGCTACCAGGGGTCCTGGCCCCTGTGGTCTAAAAACTTGAGGTAATGAAAATTTATGTAGTGAAATTTTTTTTATTTGCCCCCCCTCCCCTGTCAGTCCAGTCCAAATTATAGGTTATGAGAAAGTCCAGTCCAGAAGGAAGTCCATCTACGTTCCAAAATCGATTCAAACTCAGGTACTTCGATTCATTGAACTGCAACTAGGACTTAGTCCATCGATTTATCAGCCGACGACGGGCGACCACTCAGGCATTCAACCGCCGACAGTCGGCAACCACTCAGACACTCAACCAGTCCCCAACAGCCGACTCCCCTACTTCTCTTTTTATCTCTCGGTAGTCGCCAGCGGTCATCGGTAAGCAGTACTCCATTTTTTTCTATAAAAACCCTCTTGAGTCTTGAAATCATCACATTTTTTCTGTGCAAATCCATTGATTTCTTTCTTGGAAAAGATTCATGATCTTGTCAAGATAAAACCACTGTTCTAAAAAACTCGCCGCACAGCCGCCATGGCGCGCCATGGCACCAAGGCTTGTGTGTCACGCCACGTTAAGCCATGGCACGCCATGGCCTAATGCGCAGTTATCGTAATGAGATATTTGATTTTTCTTTACGTTTTTAATGTCATATTTGCAAGTTTTAAATATATAACCTAATTTAATTTGCTTATTACTATTGACTTATTGAGTAACACTACAAAACATACGTTTTTTATATATAATATTATATATGAATTAGAAATTTGACGTCATAAGTCACGCTTTGAAAACGCCATGGCTTCGTCGTGGCTCCTATGGCTTGAGGCTTGGCCTCGCCGCCACGCCACGCCTCACGCCATTTAGAACCTTGGATAAAACTGTAGTAAACTTGCTCCCCCCCCCCCCCAATATAGGTTTCAAGGATTTTAACAACATTTTCAGGTAAATGGAGACTTGAGTTTCTTGATAAATTCATCTTGATCACATAATTTGGTGTTGAAATTAGTTGTTTGAATGTTTTTCATTGATGGGTTTCTTGAAATTGTAATTGTAAATGATTTACTTGATTTGTTTCACTAACTAACAGTGTTACAGTAAGACTCTAACTCTAACTCTGTTATTGTAGATTTGCAATTGCAGTATTCAATGGAAGATGAACCAAATCAGGGGCAAAATCCTCCCAATCCAAATGAAATTCCAAGTTTTTAACTTCATCTTCATCAAACAATTTTCCAACAACCCCTAAATCACAGGTTTTTTCCATTTTATTCAAGTTTTAATTTTAAAGTGTCATTGCTATTTGCTCATAATCTCATTACTTGTTTAATTTTATTTGAAATTATTTGATTAGCTATGTTTAAATTTATTTGAAATTGTTTGAAATTCTTTAGGTTGTTCACTTGTTTGAATTGTTGATAGAACATAGACATTAAACAATTAGAAATTAGAAGTAGATTTTTTGGCAATGAACTTCACTTGTTTTATTGAATTTGTTCACATTTGTTTTACATGTAGATGAAGATGAAAACTCAATCTACTATTTATAGGTTTTTTAAAAGAAAGCATGTTAGTTCTTCATCTCAATCTCAAAATCCCAAAGAAACAACAAATGTAGATAATACCCCTACATCTAGTGTTCCAACCACTAAAAAATCTTGCAAAAAAACTCAAATGGGAAGTAATGATATCGATCTTCGTACACTAGAATGAGACCCTGGTTTGCGCCCTCAAGTTTATGATTATCCTATCAATCAACAATATACAATTCGACGAGCTTATACGAATCTTGGTCCTCTTCAACCTACACTTTCTATGTTTCCAAAATCTGGATCGAAAACTCATAAACGTAGTTTTCAGGCTTCTTGGTTTAAATTATTGTAACACACATAATTTCCTAAAGAACAGTTAATGATCGGCCAATGAAACGATCAGCGGTTGGCCGAGAGAAACGGTCGGGGAACGGTTTATCACAAGATACGAGAAGACAACAGGCGACACACGGCTAGGATAGGCCCGCGTATGTCATTGAGTTTTGCAACTAAAGGACACGTGCGGCTTGGCCCGCGACTTGAGGTCGCGGCCAAGGCCGTCGGAACAGTCTGAGCGATTTAATCCCCATTTTTAGGGTTTTCTCTCATTCTTGCTTCCATCTCATTTCTCTCCTCTCTTTGGTGCGATTTGGGGAACTGAAGAAGTGATTTTGAAACACTTTGGTATGAATCTACCATAGGAGGATCAAGGTTTTGGTGGCTTGAGGCTTGGATATGTTAAGGATGGAGGATTTCTTTAGAATGGTAGATTGGAAGGCTTTAAGCTTCGATTGAGGTAAATCTCTTGTGTAATCCAAACTTTGGTGTAAGGATCCTTGTAAATCTAAGGGTTTTACTTGTTGGTGGTTCATTTCTTTTAGATTTGGGGAAATGGGTTATTTGGAAACCCTAGCTTATTGTTGGTGATGACTTGAAAGTGGAAGGATCTACACTAGTGGAGGCTAATGGTTGGATTTGGAACCTAGGTTTAACTTAACCTAACAAGGTGAGTTCAAGTTGATTTGTGAAAACGTTGTACATGCCAAAATGTTTATTTTAAAGTGATTATGTGTTTAACATGAAATTATCATTTGTAGAGTTATTTGATGGGTTTAGATTATTTGAGAAGTTTGGCTTTATGAACTTTGTAAAATACCCATATTTGGGATTTTGGGTATTTTAATAAATGAGTCATAAATGGACGTGTTTTGGTGATTTGTTGCATAAATGAGATTATTTGGTTAAAAGGCATTTTTAGTGTTTGTTTTGGAGAAATGCTTAATTTTGTGTTATGGGTCGTCTTGAAGAAGTAATGGTATAAAATCATTTGGAAAGTAATTTGTCCCAATTGAAACTGTATTGGAGTCTGCACACATATTTTGGAGTGTGTTTGCATGACGTGAGTCGATTGCGTTATGTATTTGAGGATTGTTAATCCTTGGTCAAAAAGAGTTTTGAGCATTTTTGCTCGGTGTTGACTTAAAACAGTCTTGAGGACACTTGCCCGGTTTTGATGGCTCAATGTAAAGTCGGTTATGGTTTACACGATAGTGCACCGTGTTGCATATTGATGTTTATTAGATGTTCGAGTGCGTTGGTCATTCTTGTGAAGTCATGTAATGTTAGATTGTGTTGCATTGGATCCATAGGCACGTAAGTCAGTCTGTTTTGGATGGTCAATTGGGTATTGCGGGGTTGAACCCCGGTACCCATGTTTTACGACCTGAAACTTACAAGTAGGCAGTGGAGGGTTGAGTCTGGAGGTGCTACCTGAGAGGTAGGCACTAGGATCTCCGCCGCTTGAAGTAATGCCTGAGAGGTAGTCTTTAAGTGTGTCGGGCCTTCGGGATGGAGTTCGTTGTAATGTTCATCAAGGTCAACTGTCTCTTATGGTGTAACTTGTTAAGAAGTCGCAGGGACACCTGGGCTGGTATGTCGTGAGGTGACATGTGATTAACGTTGCAAGAGTGGCATACTTTTGTGTTCCTCCACTCTCAAAGGATATGGGTCTCCCCCGTCGTCGGCCGTTTTACTTTTTATCTTTGGTCTTATGTGGTCGACGATAAATGAGGACCTTAATATTGGATCTTCCTCCACGTATATTAAGGTTTGAATGAAGTATGTCATCCCCATGTTTTGATATTTGGTTTCCTTTCGTTATGGTCGCGTGAGTATTGGGCCTAATGTCCATGTTTTCGGACGTATTATATATGTGGATTTTGACAATGATTTATGGGTTGTGTAGTTTGCCCCACCCGTGCTTGGGTGTTTTAGGATGCAACGTTTTATCTAGGTTTCTTAAATGTGAGTCAATTCAGATTATCGTTTCGAGTAAGTTTGAGTTGCATCAATTTATAAAGAATGTTTGTAATGAGGTGTCTATTTTTGAAAGTGCATGATATTGGAAAAGAGTCGTTTCCACGTTTTGAAGTACATCAATCGAAAGGTCATGATTTAAGTGAAGTTCATTCTTTCAAGATATATTTACTCATGTAAAACTCTTGAACTCACTAGGCGTTAGCCTAACCTTTTTATTTGTCGGCATGTGCAACAGGCTTCGTTGGAGAATAGTTCTAGTGCCTCTATGAAGAGAGAAGTGCTAGTTGTGTGCTCGTGAGGTTAGTAGCTTGGTGAAGTCTTTCGCGTTAGCTTATGAAGAGCAACTTGTATTGGGGTTATGTAGCATCCGACTTCTGTTTAGTCCTTGTTTCTTATTGAAGTTTATATTTGCCGAGGTTGACGATAGAACTTTATATTGAGGTGTATTGAGTTTGATTAGTAAGAGGAAGTCTTGTCCCTCATTTGATGTTATATTGAAATTTTAAATTAGTTGCTCTTACCAAATTCGAGGGTGTTACAAGTTGGTATAAGAGGTTAAGTTTGAGAGATTTAGGTGTCGATTTTGGATACCTGGACTCAAACTTGTGTTCTTTTAAGTGATCGAGAAAGAGATATTCACCAATAGGCACCTTAATATTGGATGTTTTGAGAATAATGGAGTCACTAGGAACGGGAATCACGACAAGGGTGACAAGGATGATCTTGTACCGTACGTTCGTAATTGCACCTGGCCAATGTTATTGTGAATCTATGAGTACATGTGTATACTTGGACTACTTTGATGTGACGACTGTTGGAGTAGTGAAGAAGTTCCTAAGTGGGTAACCGTTAGAAGAGACTGATTGTAACAACCTAAACATTTATTTACATAATAAAATAACATAAATTACCAAAAACTGCCCCAAGCTTACAATGTCTTTACTACCAACTATTACACAACTGAGTTTCTCAAAAAGATAGCTATGGCAGGAAGTCTTCTATCTCCTGCTTAAAGCTCACACCTTCTCTTTACCTTTATCTGCTACCTTTCGATAACCTAAAACAGGGTTAAAATTTCGAAATAGCGAGGGTTAGACCAAAGGTCTAGTGAGTCCCCTCCAATCACTACTACACAGTTCAAATATTAATTAAAACATTTAAACATAACTGCATATATCTCAATACATGCCTACTCTTTAAATCACTTTAAAACAATTATGCTTTACATCCACAAATCAATCTACTGGCTATCACTGACCACTTTCTACGCTCGCAAGCGTACTTTAAACTACTGACCAACATTTCCGTCAAAGACGGTATGTCTGTCTCGCACTGCCTTTCTTTAGGGACACACCCTAATGGCATAAACGGGCCACACTCCCCGGTACGAGCAGGCGGGTCACACTTCCCGACTTAGGTCAACTTTCTGACTCAAATGTATACATACATTTGGTCCTGCCAGTATATAAAACAAGTTTATATACCCTGAGCATAAACATGCCCCAAACTAATTAAATCAAATCATTTGAAATAATTCTACTAACTTTCATATTATAAATGCGCAGTATATCAAAACTCACATTTATAAAATAACTGCTCAAATCATAAAAGATTTAGTTGAAAGACTCACCTTTAATTCTTCTGAATTAACTCTGACTTCTTACCGATTAACACCACCTACGATGGTATTAAAACAAAGGTAAGCTAACTTGCAACTAACTCTCTTTCTTTCAAAAGACTCATCAATTGAAATCTACTGTTTTTAACATGATCAAAACCAATCTGATTAAAACCTCTTAGACCGATAAAACACACTACTGGTCTAACACACTCCCGGTCGAACCACACTTCCGGTCGAACACTGCTACCGGTCGAATCATACCACCGGTCGAATCATACCATCGGTCGAACAGACCTTCGGTCGAGCAGACCTCCGGTCGAAGGCATCAATCGGTCTTTCATAACATCGGTCGAATGTCTCAACCGGTCTTATACTATATCGGTCTAATACTACATCGGTCTTAAGCATATGACCGATGCATCATCTTCCGGTCTTATTCAAGAACAGAGTCGGTTTACACAGTTCTAAATCCAGAAGCTATTTTGATCGATTAAATCGATCAAATACACGGTTAAAAGCTCGATTAACACGTCTATTTACCGACTATAACATGCAGATAGAAGTATGAAGCTAAAAACATACCTCTATTTGACAAACCGGACGATTCCTTCACAAATCTCTTCTTCTTTTTCTCTTCTTTCTCTCTGCCTTTTTTTTTCTTTCACTCTTTTAGAAACTATCAGTATGAGATCAAATATCTCAAAGCTGATATTTAAGGTTTATAAAACCATTGTTTCAATAAACCCCCTGAACTTTGATTCTCTTTACACTTTTTCCCCCAACTTCCAAAATTAACAAAATTTCGAAACTGGTTATTACAATCTTCCCCCCTTAAGAGAATTCCGTCCCCGGAATTCTATCACTAAACAACTGGGGACACTGATCTCTCATATCCGCTTCTACTTCCCTCGTAGACTCTTGCCCTTGGTGAAATTTCCACTGAACTTTCACTAAGCGAATCTCTTTGTTCCTCAATTTCTTTATCTTGAGGTCTGTAATTGCTACAGGCTCCTCAATATAACTTAGTTTCTCATCTATCTGAATATCTTCTAAAGAAACAACTATATCTGCTTCTGCCAAACACTTCTTCAGGTTTGACACATGAAACGTAGGATGAATCCCACTCAAACTTGCTGGTAGATCAAGTTTGTAGGCCACTTCACCAACACGATCAGTGATGATAAATGGTCCAACAAACCTTGGTCTTAACTTTCCTTTCTTTCCAAATCTGATCACCCCTTTCCAAGGTGAAACTTTCAACATTACTTTATCTCCTATATGAAACTCTATCGGTTTCCTTCGTCTGTCAGCATACACTTTCTGACGATCTCGAGCAATCTTCAATCTTGCCCGAATCTGATCAACCTTATCAGCTGTCAACTGTACAATTTCTGGTCCTGCTAACTGACGTTCACCCACCTCATTCCAACGTAGAGGTGTTCTACACTTACGACCATACAAAGCTTCAAAAGGAGCTGCTTGTATGCTAGCATGATAACTATTGTTGTAGGAAAATTCAATCAACGGCAAATGAATCTCCCACGAACCTTTAAAATCTATAACACATGCACGTAGCATATCTTCCAACGTCTGTATAGTTCTCTCACTCTGACCATCTGTTTGCGGATGATAGGCCGTACTCAGTTTCAGTTGAGAGCCTAATTCCCTTTGCAAACTTCTCCAGAACGCTGACGTAAATCGAGCATCCCTGTCTGATACAATGGACGACGGTACTCCATGTCTTGTCACTATTTCGTCGATATACAATCGAGCCAACTTTTCTAATGAGTACGTCTCCTTGATCGGTAAGAAATGAGCTGACTTTGTGAGTCTATCCACGATCACCCAAATAGTATCATGCCCCTTTGGTGATCGTGGTAACCCAGTAACAAGATCCATCGTAATCTCGTCCCACTTCCACACTGGAATTTCTAACGGCTGAAGCTCCCCATAGGGTCTCTGATGCTCAGCTTTAACCTTTAAACATGTAAGACATCATTCAACAAAATGAGCAATATCTTTCTTTAACCCTGGCCACCAATAACTCTACTTCACATCTCTATACATCTTATTAGTTCCAGGATGAACTGAATATCGAGATCTATGAGCTTCTTCCAACACTTTCTGCCTCAGATCTCCTGCTCTTGGAATCCAAACCCGCTTATTAAAACACTTTACTCCTCGATTGTCAACTACTAACGAGTTAACAATCCCAACTATCCTTTCACTTTTCAAATTTTCTGCTGACACTGCTTCTTTTTGAAACTTTATAACTTCTTCCAAGAAATTGGAAACAACATCGACTCTAAACGCTACAACCTCTGCTATTTCTCCATGCTCTTTACGACTTAGAGCATCTGCTACCACATTGGCCTTTCCTGGATGGTACAAAATTTCTCAGTCATAATCCCTTAATAACTCCATCCATCTACGCTGCCTCATATTAAGCTCTTTCTGATTAAACAGATACTGAAGACTCTTGTGATCTGTGTAAATCTGACACTTGATCCCATACAAGTAATGTCTCCAAATTTTCAAAGCAAATACTACAGCTGCTAACTCTAAATCATGCGTCGGATAATTCTTTTCATGCTCTTTTAACTGACGAGATGCATAGGCAATCACCTTGCCTTCTTGCATTAACACACATCCCAAACCTAACTTTGAAGCATCGCTATAAATAACAAATCCTTCCGACCCGTTGGGTAGAGACAAAACAGGAGCACTACTTAAACTTTCTTTCAACTTACTGAACGCTTCTTTCTGAGCCTCTACCCAAACAAACTTAACATTCTTTC
Organism: Arctium lappa; assembly: GCA_023525745.1. Taxonomy (NCBI): domain Eukaryota; kingdom Viridiplantae; phylum Streptophyta; class Magnoliopsida; order Asterales; family Asteraceae; genus Arctium; species Arctium lappa. Next base: position 37,471,954 of record CM042063.1, on the reverse strand, counting down.
TGGTTAACGCTGTTAATGGCGTAGCTATTCTGGAAAAGTCCTGAATGAACTTTCTATAATAACCAGCCAATCCCAGAAAACTTCTTACTTCAGATGGCGATTTCGGTGCTTCCTACCCTTTTATGGCTTCAATCTTAGCTGGATCAACCTGAATCCCATCTTTCGACACCACGTGCCCTAAAAACTGCACTTCTTTCAACCAAAATTCACACTTTGAAAACTTGGCATACAACTTTTCACGCTCCAGCAATTCCAAAATTGCTCTTAAATGAGTTTCATGATCTTCTTTAGAACGTGAATAGATCAATATATCATCTATAAAAACAATGACATATTTATCTAAAAACGGACTACACACTATATTCATAAGATCCATGAAAGTTGCTGGCGCATTAGTCAAACCAAAAGGCATAACTAAAAACTCATAATGTCCGTACCTCGTACGAAAAGCAGTCTTAGACACATCCTCCTCCCTCACCTTTAACTGATGATACCCAGAGCGCAGATCTATCTTCGAAAAGTAACTCGCTCCTTGCAATTGATCAAAAAGATCGTCAATCCTGGGAAGCGGATACTTATTCTTAACAGCCAACTTATTGAGCTCACGGTAATCTATGCACATTCTCATAGACCCGTCTTTCTTTTTAACAAACAATACTGGCGCTCCCCAAGGTGAAGTACTAGGGCGAATAAACCCCTTGTCTAACAACTCCTGCAACTGAGTCATCATTTCTTTCATCTCTGCCGGTGCCAGTCTGTACGGTGCTCTTGCAATCGACGCTGCTCCGGGAACTAAATCAATCCGAAACTCCACTTGCCGATCAGGAGGCAAAGTGGTTAAATCTTCCGGAAATACTTCTGGAAACTCACTGACTACCGGAACTGACTCCAATTCTTTCTTTTCCTTCTTAGCATCTATCACATAAGCTAAGAATCCCACACACCCTTTCACTAAACATTTCTTAGCCTTTATCATAGAAATCAAACATGAATTTCTATCCCTTCGATCTCCAAATACTACTATCTCTTCCTTTCCTGGTTGCGCTATACGAATCAATTTCTTATTACATACTATGTAAGCATCATTAGACGCCAACCAGTCCATTCCCACAATAACATCAAATTCTCCCATACCCATTGGGTACAGTCGAAGTGGAAATGATTGTCCCTCAATGACAATACTACACCCATCAAACACTTCTTCTACCAAAATTTGACTATTATCAGCCACTTCTACTTTCAATTCACGCTTAAGTTTCTTAGGTTTCACATTCAATTTATGCACAAAATTAGGAGACACAAAAGAACGATTTGCTCCTGAATCAAACAACACTTTTGCATAATTTGAATCTATAAAGAAAGTACCTGTAACTACATCAGGTATCTCCGCCGCTTCTTCTGCTGACATGTTGAACACTCTAGCTCTGGCTTTATCTGGCTCTCCCTTTTTCTCACTTCCTTTTTCTATACTTCCTCCAACTGTTCCCTTTTTCAACTGTGGACAATTGGGTCTGATATGATCAGGAGATCCACACTGATAACAAGACCTCAAATTCTGACAGTCCCGAGCCAAATGTCCAACCTTCCCACACTTATAACAGCCCTCTTGATTTATCTTGCATTCTCCCTTATGCATTTTATTACACTTACTACAGGGCTTATTTTCAAACTTACTAACAGGACGTTGATCAAACTTAACAGACTTAACTGGCTTGAAATCACGAACTGTTCCTTCCCACTTTCTCTTATCTCCACTTCGCTCAGTGGCTTGCCTGTTCTTTTCCTTCTCTCTCATCTCCGCTGCATTAACAACCATCTGAAAAGTCAACGGTTCTTTATTCGAGACAAATTCCCAAATATCACTTCTTAATCCAAAGACGAAACGTTCTACTCGTCTTTCTTCATTCGGAACATAAATCCCTGCAAATCTAGACTTTTCAATAAACTTGGTCGTATATTCTCTAACCGACATTCCTTTCTGTTCTAAGCCTGGAAATTCTTCTTCCAGCTTTTTAACTGCCGCTAGAGGACAGAACTGTGCTTTGAATACTTTTACAAAGTCATTCTAAACCATTTCTTTAGCTATCGCTGAACCTTGACCTCCAGATTCTACATCCCACCACATTACTGCTTCATCCTTCAACATTGACAGAGCGTATACTACTTTATCATCTTCCGCACATTTACTCGTGTCAAAAGCTAACTCCATACCTTTTATCCATCTTAATGCTACTACGGGATCACATTCCCCTTTATATGAAGGAGGCTTGCAAGCAGCAAACTCCTTAAAACTACATCCTTTTCCGGCTAAAGCTTTAACTGACATAATGGGTCCTGACTGAGGATGACTTCCCATTCCAGTTACTGGTGATTCTGCTACTTCAGTCCCTACCTTATCTTCACTCTTTTCTTTACTTACTGAAACTTCATTAACACGATGAGCTAACAAAGCATTCAAAGTTTCTTGTAACTTTCCCATTTCTGCTGTAAAGGTTTCTTGTGTAACAAAACCTTGCGTTCTACCTCTACCACGGTTTCTCGTCTGCTTTCGACCCCTCACAGAAGCCGAACTTTCTTGATGAGAAGTCTCTTGCTCATCTCTTATCTCTACACTTTCATTCTGACGAATACCACGACTCGTCTTCCCACCTCGAGTTCCCACATTGGAAACTCCTATCTGAGTAGCTGTTTTCTGAACTGCTTTACCTTTAGGTCGACCTCGACTCTTTCCTTGGATAGCAGTCGGGTTGACATTAGCTATTTGCTCTCCGGCAATGACTTCATTCTCTGGATCCATTTCTGGATTTACTATAGATCTACTCCTGGTCACTCGCTCAGACATACTTCTGCTAAGAATAAACATAAGATATTCAATCTAACACGCTACACATTACGACAGTTTAAGCACAAGCATGCACTTGTAAATTCACAATTACACTGGCCAGATGGAATTCCAAATTTACTTTACATGCTAGTCCTTACTACCTTAATGTCATATTCTTATGGTCTTCCTACTACTCAGTTGTGCTTCTACTATCTCAGTTTAAGTCTAGGCCCATCTGGTCACCTAGATCCCTTAAACTAGTGCTCTGATACCAATTGTAACAACCTAAACATTTATTTACATAATAAAATAACATAAATTACCAAAAACTGCCCCAAGCTTACAATGTCTTTACTACCAACTATTACACAACTGAGTTTCTCAAAAAGATAGCTATGGCAGGAAGTCTTCGATCTCCTGCTTAAAGCTCACACCTTCTCTTTACCTTTATCTGCTACCTTTCGATAACCTGAAACAGGGTTAAAATTTCGAAATAGCGAGGGTTAGACCAAAGGTCTAGTGAGCCCCCTCCAATCACTACTACACAGTTCAAATATTAATTAAAACATTTAAACATAACTGCATATATCTCAATACATGCCTACTCTTTAAATCACTTTAAAACAATTATGCTTTACATCTATAAATCAATCTACTGGTTATCACTGACCACTTTCTACGCTCGCAAGCGTACTTTAAACTACTGACCAACATTTCCGTTAAAGACGGTATGTCTGTCTCGCACTGCCTTTCTTTAGGGACACACCCTAATGGCATAAACGGGCTACACTCCCCGGTACGAGCAGGCGGGTCACACTTCCCGACTTAGGTCAAATTTCTGACTCAAATGTATACATACATTTGGTCCTGCCAGTATATAAAACAAGTTTATATACCCTGAGCATAAACATGCCCCAAACTAATTAAATCAAATCATTTGAAATAATTCTACTAACTTTCATATTATAAATGCGCAGTATATCAAAACTCACATTTATAAAATAACTGCTCAAATCATAAAAGATTTAGTTGAAAGACTCACCTTTAATTCTTCCGAATTAACTCTGACTTCTTACCGATTAACACCACCTACGATGGTATTAAAACAAAGGTAAGCTAACTTGCAACTAACTCTCTTTCTTTCAAAAGACTCATCAATTGAAATCTACTGTTTTTAACACGATCAAAACCAATCTGATTAAAACCTCTTAGACCGATAAAACACACTACTGGTCTAACACACTCCCGGTCGAACCACACTTCCAGTCGAACACTGCTACCGGTCGAATCATACCATCGGTCGAACAGACCTTCGGTCGAGCAGACCTCCGGTCGAACAGACCTCCGGTCGAAGGCATCAATCGGTCTTTCATAACACCGGTCGAATGTCTCAACCGGTCTTATACTACATCGGTCTAATACTACATCGGTCTTAAGCATATGACCGATGCATCATCTTCCGGTCTTATTCAAGAACAGAGTCGGTTTACACAGTTCTAAATCCAGAAGCTATTTTGATCGATTAAATCGATCAAATACACGGTTAAAAGCTCGATTAACACGTCTATTTACCGACTATAACATGCAGATAGAAGTATGAAGCTAAAAACATACCTCTATTTGACAAACCGGACGATTCCTTCACGAATCTCTTCTTCTTTCTCTCTTCTTTCTCTCTGCCTTTTTTTTTCTTTCACTCTTTCTCCTTTTCACTCTTTCAAAAACTATCAGTATGAGATCAAATATCTCAAAGCTGATATTTAAGGTTTATAAAACCAATGTTTCAATAAACCCCCTGAACTTTGATTCTCTTTACACTTTTTCCCCCAACTTCCAAAATTAACAAAATTTCGAAATTGGTTATTACACTGATGATTTTAGCATTTGTCACTTGGAGTGACAGTAAGCATGGCGATTGAATTAAGTGGGTCGTTTCGGATCAGGATGATGGGTTGGAATAGAACCATAGACTTTGAAATCGTCATAATTCGAGGAGAAATTGTAAGGGAACCCATGAACACCTTGGTTATTATCCTAAGATGTTTGAGTATCCGGATGACGATAGTGTGACTACGAAATCGAGGAGCGTGGTTTCGAGATGTTAAGTGCCGATCAAATTCATGCACGAAATTTATTTCTAAAATGAATTGCACCAATTTTTTCTCATGTTTCCGAATCATCATATGGAATTGCATTACGAAATTTTGGAGAGATGTTTAGCACACACAGGGTTTTAAACCATGATTTTAAATATGCATAAAACTACTTGATTGCAAGAGGTTGCAAACTTTGTTGAGACTTTCTTTGTTCTCATTGTTGTCTAATGCTATTTTCGGATATTGAGATGTTCGTATTTTGACGTTGTGTAGAGTATTGGACAAGTAACTACGACTTATGACCTTAACATTGGATCTCCTCCACATATGTTAAGGCATTGGACAAAGAGTTGTCTTCAACTATTTAGTGTTTGAGTTTTCTTGGGAATTATATTCTGTGTGAGTTTTGTTAAGTTGTATGGAGTATTGTTTTACGACGTTTGCGACGCATGGGTGAACCTTGAAATGCGTAGACTAAGTTCTTTGTGTGCGTTGTTTTATGGGTTATTGAGAAATTTACTTCATGAGAATTTTGTTGGTGGATGTCACCCCATATGCTATTTTGGTAGTTTCAATGTCGCGTGGGTTCACTTTTGAGTTTTATACAAGTATAGATCGTTGTACACAACTTAGTGGGTGAGTTGATTTAAACTTTTAGTATGAGTAAACTTATGAAAAACCTAGAATGGTTCGTGTTGAACTGAGGCATTGAGCATTCTTTGATTGTCGGATTTACCATTGTTGTTTCACGCAATCTATTATATTGATTTACTCGTATGCATGGCATGATTGCCACCATTTTGGGTCATAGAGCGTTTCGTCCGTGCGGCTAAAATTTGAAGTCGATTTAAATTATTTTATGTTTGACCAAATCACAAGCATTTATCGTTTTACTAAGTTTGAGAAATAAATTAGTGTATGTGGGTCGTGTGGGAAATCTGACTCCATGTCATTTTACGGGCTAAAAGAATGAATTTTGGGGGTTGAAATAATGAAGTTCCTTTTCCAGAGTTTGTGCAACTATTTGTCACACATTGTTTAGTACATAAAACTATTTTACGTACACAACATGATCTGATGAATACTAGTATCGTAGTGGTCTATCTGAAAATTTTGTTGCACATCTCCTATTATCGCCATTATTAGCGTGAGTAGTGATCAAATATTTTCGAAATGTTTTCTTATCTGTGTGACGTTGTGACCCCCTTTGTACACCTACCGAGTAAACGGTAGTGGATTTTTATGTAACACCCTCCAAACCGAAAATAGCAACTAATTTAAAATTTTCTAAATACATCAATGAATGATTCATATATAAGCACAAATTAAGATTCAACCTCAATACACACATTCATTCTACACAAACAGTCTATAATAAAGACGGGTGTTACTAAAACCCCATAATAGTCACTATCTCCAACTGCGGAAGACTTCACCAAACTACTTACTCTCGTGTAAGTCTAATGCTCAACTCCTCAAAGCACTGCAAGAACCAAACCCCAACTGGAACCTGATGCACATGCCGACAAATAAAAAGATTAGGCTTAACGCCTAGTGAGCTCAAGAGTTTTCATTAGAGATATATAAAGCAATAACTTTGGGAATGTTATACAAAAATCATGATGTCCAAAATGCAATACATTTAATTTGAAAACAACCAAAAATGAAATACTTTAAATCCTAAAACAATCTCCTTTCATCATCCACCCTTTTCGTGATTAAAATCATAAAACACACACCTCTTTAAATAAAGCCAAAAACACAACGTGCACGTAAAACATAAATGACAATATAATGATCAAACACTGAAAACATAGATAACTCAAACTTCCAAAACATCCCAATAACTCGAATGAGTTTCAATATCCAAAACCTCAAAACATAAGTAAATACCCATACTTAAACGTCTCCGAAAACATGGATTATAAAGCTCCATAACCAAAACCACACCTATTGGTGGCGGGGAAGACCCGATTACATTGTACGTGACGGAACACAAAGTAAGTCACATAGTTATGTAGTAAATCAAAACATGTGGGTTACATATAAAACACCCACCGAGCTCAACTCCTCTGAGTCTATCACTCGAAAGCATCAAGTCAACTCCTCTGAGTCTATTCCTGAAAGTTCCAAAACAGGGGAACTTATGCACAAGGGAATTACACCTTACTGCCCATGAGACGCTGCTCGACCGTATAGGTCTACACCTTACTTATCATGGTGACCCAATGCCTATTCTGTGCCAAATGGTGAACCAAATGCCCAAAGCGGGGACATAGGAACACCGTGCCTATGGATCCATTGCACTAACTAAAACCTTACATGACTCAAAACGAATGGACTAATGCATTCAAAACATGTAATTCTCAAATAAGATGCAATAATGCAAATCATAACCAAACACTCTACCATGAGCTATTAAAACGAACAAGTGTCCTCAAAACCCAACAAAATCCAAACGGAGCCATAAGCTCAACAAACCCAAAGACCCAACATTGAAAATCATAAAGTGAAACCAAATGTAAACAACCCGCATGTATGTAAACCCACACTCCAATTTGTATAAATGACTCCAACGTAATGTAGATTGGGATAAATCGTTTTCCAAGTAAGTTTATAACATTTACCTTTCAAAATGTCCCATAACACAAAACCATGCATTTCTCCAAAACACAAAATGAACTACATTTATACTCAAAATCTACTTCCATAAAATAAATCCTTAAGATACCAAAATATATGATTTATTTATCATAATGCCCAAAATCCTAGAGATGTGTGCTATGTAAGTTTATAAAGTTAAACACTTTCAAAATAATCAAACTTATCAGCAGTTAAAAAATTTCATGTAAGACACAAAACACTTTAAAATAAACATTTTGGCATGTACACCGTTTTCACAAATCAACTTGAACTCACCTTGCTAGATTTAGGCTAAATCTAGATTTCACCCAACGAGCTCTTTTGAAGGCCGCTTGAATCCTCAAGCCGAGAACTTCCAAAACCTAGATCCATACATACCGAACCATAAATATCCATAAACAACCACATAGAAACATTCCCCAACATTATATACCAAAATCCCTAAATTATATCAAAACCCTAGTTTCTCCAAAACTAACAAATCCGAGATTTGATAAACCAAACACTAGGGAAACACCCAAAGAACATATATAACCTTAAATCAAAGAAGCTTACCATTAAAGATGATGAGACTTTCCGAGAACACCCAATCCAACACTTCAACCCGAGCTCCCAACCGTTGAACTTGATGAGGAAGATGAAGATGGAGGTTTTGTGACTCAAGCTCCCAACTAGCTAGATGGTGAGTAATCATGTGGTTTGGGGAGGAAAAAAAACTCCAAAATGGTTAGGGTTCGGTTTTGGGGTTTGGGAGAGAAAAGGGAACAAGATAGAAGTGAAAAATGAGAGAAATGATGAGAAATTCGGGCATTTAGGGAACCAGTGGCCGCGGGCGATTATGGTACGCGATAGTGACATTGTCACTATCGCGAGGGCACTCTCGCGGGAAATGTACCGCGGGTGGTAAACCCCCGGCGATTGTGCCACGCGATAGTGACACATGTCACAATCGCGAGTCACAATCGCGCCACATGTATCGAGCCCCGAAAAGGTCGAAACTCGAGATTCTCGCATGGGTCGACTTAAGGTTCGAAAGTACAACATTTTCCATTCAAAAGATAAACGAAAGGCGGAGAGATAACCAATGAAGGACGGAGCTTGTCTTACGAAAAATCGGGTGTTACATTTTACTCGTATGATTAACGGTTATAAAGCTTATGAATTTGAAAGTTATATAAAATGTTAAATTGGCATACTAGTTTGAAAAACCTTGAACTCAATCGAAGCTATAAGGTTAGACCGTTCTGTAGAGCGAGTTGTAGTTAAGGACTAGAGGAGTCCTTGGGAACTGAAGCTTCGAATGACTAACTGGTGGTTAGTTTTGAATTTTTGGATTTCAGTTTTGTGAATCGGTCCACGCATAGATAATTAAGGTGTTAGATTTAGGAATTCTCCTAGTTAATTACGTGTTAATCTTTCGATTTCGGTAGAACTGCGAGTTAAAGCCTTGGGTGGTTAATTGCTTATGGTTAGAGATGAATCATTGGGTTGAATTTCGACATCATGTATGGATTGGATGTGTGCCATCCAGTTAAGTCTTCAGGGATAAAGAAAATATGGCGATTCGTTTGTTGGATATATAAGATCTAGATTTTATGCCATGGTAGGTGTCAACTTAAACTCGTCGATGCAAGTCTGGAATAGACTATATGAGGGTGCACCTACTTTTGCAATTTAGTCATTTTGGAGATAGGTGTCGACATTCGATTCGAGGAACAAAATGGTCGTTATGTTGAATCGGACCAAATTAGTGTTAAGAATTTCGTCAAGGAAAAGACGATAAATCTTTCATGGCATTATTTTTTGGAAGAATTGGTGTGAACATCAAGATGGACCTTGAGTATAAATTGATTGCTGCGGAAACCTTGACTTGTCGAATTCAGAAGTATTTAAGGGTAAGGTTCACTTCGGGTATCCTAGAGGGAAATAGTTGGTCAAGGTCGTAAGTTACTTTTGAGGTAATATGTTCAATCTAAGGTTGGGAGGCAACCGAAATTTTATGATAGGAAAATGATTTGATAAGAACTCAATGTTCATTCCGTCATCGGTAAGGTACTTTGAGCCTTGGAAATTAAGTTTGTGACGAATCGTTATTAGAGATTCAGTGACAAGCTCATATGGGAGGTAATCGGTTTTGTATATGAGGCAAGTTATCGTGAGGGCATCCCTTTTGGATTGAGAACTATCTGGTCTATCTAAATATGAAATTTAGGTGTTTGGTCGATGCCATATTTCGAGGACGAAATCCCTTTTAAGTTTGGGAGGATTGTAACACCCGTAATTTCCTATAAACAGTTAATGATCGGCCAATGAAACGATCAACGGTCGGCTGAGAGAAACGGTCGGGGAATGGTTTATCACAAGATACGAGAAGACAACAGGCGACATGCGCGGCTTGGCCTGCGGCCTTAAGCCGCGGCTAGTCCCGCATATGTCACTGAGTTTTGCAACTAAAGGACACTCACGGCTTGGCCCGCGACTTGAGGTCGCGGCCAAGGCCGCGAGAACAGTCTGAGCGATTTAATCCCCATTTTTAGGGTTTTCTCTCATTCTTGCTTCCATCTCATTTCTCTCCTCTCTTTGGTGCGATTTGGGGAACTGAAGAAGTGATTTTGAAACACTTTGGTATGAATCTACCATAAGAGGATCAAGGTTTTGGTGGCTTGAGGCTTGGCTATGTTAAGGATGGAGGATTTCTTTAGAATGGTGGATTGGAAGGCTTTAAGCTTCGATTGAGGTAAATCTCTTGTGTAATCCAAACTTTGGTGTAAGGATCCTTGTAAATCTAAGGGTTTTACTTGTTGGTGGTTCATTTCTTTTAGATTTGGAGAAATGAGTTATTTGGAAACCCTAGCTTATTGTTGGTGATGACTTGAAAGTGGAAGGATCTACACTAGTGGAGGCTAATGGTTGGATTTGGAACCTAGGTTTAACTTAACCTAGCAAGGTGAGTTCAAGTTGATTTGTGAAAACGTTGTACATGCCAAAATATTTATTTTTAAAGTGATTATGTGTTTAACATGAAATTATCATTTGTAGAGTTATTTGATGGGTTTTGATTATTTGAGAAGTTTGGCTTTATGAACTTTGCAAAATACCCATATTTGGGATTTTGGGCATCTTGATAAATGAGTCGTAAATGGATATGTTTAGGTGATTGTTGCATAAATGAGATTATTTGGTTAAAATGCATTTTTAGTGTTTGTTTTGGAGAAATGCTTAATTTTGTGTTATGGGCCGTCTTGAAGAAGTAAATGGTATAAAATCATTTGGAAAGTAATTTGTCCCAATTTAAACTGTATTGGAGTCTGCACATGTATTTTGGAGTGTGTTTGCATGACGTGAGTCAATTGCGTTATTTATTTGGGGATTGTTAATCGTTGGTCAAACAGAGTTTTGAGCATTTTGGCTCGGTGTTGACTTAAAAGAGTCTTGAGGACACTTGTCCGGTTTTGATGGCTCAATGTAAAGTCGATTATGGTTTACACTATAGTGCACCGTGTTGCATATTGATGTTTATTAGATGTTCGAGTGCGTTGGTCATTCTTGTGAAGTCATGTAATGTTAGACTGTGTTGCATTGGATCCATAGGCACGTAAGTCAGTCTGTTTTGTATGGTCAATTGGGATTGCGGGGTTGAACCCCGGTACCCATGTTTTACGACCTAAAACTTACAAGTAGACAGTGGAGGGTTGAGTCTGGAGGTGCTACCTGAGAGGTAGGCACTAGTGTCCATGTTTTCAGACGTATTGTATATGTGGATTTTGACAATGATTTATGGGTTGTGTATTTTGCCCCACCCACGCTTGGGTGTTTTGGGGTGCAACGTTTTATCTACGTTTCTTAAATGAGAGTCAATTCAGATTATCGTTTCGAGTAAGTTTAAGTTGCATCAATTTATAAAGAATGTTTGTAATGAGGTGTCTATCTTTGAAAGTGCATGATATTGGAAAAGAGTCGTTTCCTCGTTTTAAAGTACATCAATCGAAAGATCATGATTTAAGTGAAGTTCATTCTTTTAAAGATATATATACTCATATAAAACTCTTGAACTCACTAGGCGTTAGCCTAACCTTTTTATTTGTCGGCATGTTTTTTTTGGAAGGCATAGCGGCATCGAACCAACGAACGACTACCACGAACATGCACACACACACACATGCACGCACACCTCCCCGACGGTATCGGGTATCTACGGGCAACCCACTCGGCATGTGCAACAGGCTTCGCTGGAGAATAGTTCTAGTGCCTCTATGAAGAGAGAAGTGCTAGTTGTGTGCTCGTGAGGTGAGTAGCTTGGTGAAGTCTTCTGCGTTAGCTTATGAAGAGCAACTTGTATTGGGGTTATGTAGCACCCGACTTCTGTTTAGTCCTTGTATCTTATTGGAGTTTATATTTGTCGAGGTTAACGATAGAATTTTATATTGAGGTGTATTGAGTTTGATTAGTAAGAGGAAGTCTAGTCCCTCATTTGATGTTGTATTGAAATTTTAAATTAGTTGCTCTTACCAAATTCGAGGGTGTTACAATTATATCCTTGGCTCGAATATTCAAAGACTTTGGATGCAACATTTTGTTTCCCATGTTTTCTATTTAACAAACCAACTATACTTGGATACTGCGGTCAACAAGCATTTACCATAGATGGGTTTCGTAATTGGAAAAAAGTGGGTGGGAAGAAATGTGTCTTATTGATGCATATGGGAACTGACTGTACCTCTTTCCATAATGTTGCACAAAAGGGATGGGATGATTTGTTGAATGAAGCGCAAGATATATGAAATGTGTATGAGAAGTTTACAACTGAAGAGCGGGAGAAAAACATATTAAGATTGACAGCTTCTATTTATTGCGTTCATTGGTGTGCCCTTCAAGCAGTTGCATTTAGAGGCCATAGCGAAAAAGTAGATTCCATTAACAGGGGGAATTTTCTTGAAATGTTGGAGGCACTTGGTGAGTTTATCACCGAGCTTAAAGAGTTATTTTGTCATGCTCTCAAATATGCATCATATACATCACCGGTGATTCAAAAGGAAATATTGAATCTTATATCAAGTAAGGTGCGACGAATGATTTGTGAGGAGAATGGTGGGCGAAAGTTTTGTTTACTTGTTGACGAAGCACGGGACGAGTCTCATAAAGAGCAAATGTTTATTGTTTTGAGATTTGTTAATAAAGAGGGCTTCATTATAGAGCGTTTCTTTGGACTTGTTCATGTACGTTACAACGAGCCGGAGATACTAGATGGAGTTCTCATCTCAAATCAGTTTCTAGCCTAATTAAGATGTTCAGTCCAACTTGTGAGGTTTTGCTCAAAATTGTTGAGGAAAGAACTTGTTCAATCAAAGTAGATGCAGATTCATCATATGAGGCTATGACGACATTTGAGTTCGTATTTGTCTTGCATCTCGAAAAAGAAATAATGGAGATCACTGATTTACTTTGTCATGCTTTACAAATACAAAATCAAGATATTTTTAACGTATTGAGGTTAGTTGCATCTACCAAAGTGTTGTTGCAAAAAATGAAAGATGAAAGTTGGGATGATTTATATTGCCTTGTTAAGTCATTTTGTCAGGTACGTAACATAGTTATCCTACACTCATACATCATTATCAAGTAAATCTTCCTAACTTGTCTTCTTTCGACTTGTTTTCTTGTTAGGTACACAACATATTCCTGACTTGTCTTCTTCCTACTACAATAGAGGGGCTCGGGCTCGTAATGAGCATAGTGATCATACACTTGAGCATCATTACCGAGTGGATATATTTTATGAAGCGATTAATTGTCAATTAATGGAACTAGATCATCGTTTCAGTGATAGTTCCATAGAGATTCTTTGTCTTGCTTCAACTCTGGATCCTAAAAATGTGTATGAGACTTTTAGAAGTGTTGATGTATGTCAACTAGTAGAGCAATTCTATCCTGGAGATTTCAGTGATCATGATAAAACAATTCTAAAGATGCAACTTCCGTATTATGTTATTGATGTCGTTCAACATGAAGATTATAAGCAATTGACATCTATTGTGGAATTGTGTCAGTGGTTGGTAAGGACTAGAAGAGAAACTACTTTTGATCTTATTTATCGATTACTCAGTCTACTACTTACTCTCCCAGTTTCTACCGCGACGACCGAGAGATCATTTTCAGCTATGAATACTGTGAAAACAAGAATACAAAATAAAATGGACGATGAGTTTCTAAATGACTCGTTGATTTTGTTTATCGAAAGGGAAATTGCTGAAAAGATTAGCTTGGAGGAAATTGTGGAAGACTTCAAGGCCGCGAAAGATCGACGGGTTCCACTTTGATGAACGATGTTTAACATTTTCATATTTAATGGCTAGTTTTAAAGTTTTTAATACGTTATAACTTTGGATAATGTATTTTTTTGTAGTTTGGAAAATATATAATATATTAGGCTCGGCCCCTGCTGTTTTAAAGCTTGTGTTCCGCCCCTGGATGCAACTCGAGACTTACGACAAGTACACTTGTCGTATAAGGTGACTTGCAATAACCGTACTTAGCCAAAAACAAACAAATCAGAGATCCTTGCGTCAAGTCCAGATGAACTTGCGACAACTTGAAGAACTTGCGACAACCTCAGATCTTGCGTCAAGTCGATGGAAAAACACAAATTCGGCCATAGATTCTTTAATTCTTCGAAATTCAATCTGAAATTTTGAAGGGTTTTCCACGAACTGAATCTAAACAAGTTCCTAGTTGGTGAAAACAACTAAAAGTCCATGGATTACACCTTTCGATCAAGAGACAGTTCTTGAAAACTTTCGAACAAAAAACTTACAAAAATCCAAAATTCAAAACAGTTGTGAATTGAACCAAATGATCTATACAAGAACTGATCTAGGACATAATTCGAGTACAATCCAATGAAAATCAGATTCAAATTACACCAAAATAGCAATAACTCGAATGAAACAGTAAACTTTCTACTTTTGGTTGCGATAACTTCAAGAATTTGCAAATCTTGCCAAAATTTGAACAATTTCTTCAATCAAACACCATTCTGAATTCTTCGTTTGCTCTGATACCAAATGTAGAACCCTGATTTAAGCACAAACAATATGATCAAACACAAAATATAGAGAGAATCTAGAGAGAGAACGCTTATGTCATATATCTCTTGGTGTCAAATTACAAGTACAAAATGCTTCAAAGTTACAAGATTAACAAAGACAAGAACTATTTATATGGTCAAGGACAAACCCCTTGGACCATTTACAATGCATAGAAATGACTAACAAAGTGTTGACAATTGAGTTGACATTGACTTCCAATTTAATGCACTAACAAAAAGTATTTTGATGGACGAAATATGTTATAAAATGAAAGTAATTCGAAGGACCAAAGCCCGTTATTGAAAACGAAAGTTAATGGATAGGGGGGTGAATAGACAAAATTCTCCCTTATTACCTGAAACTTAACTGAAAGAGTTAATAGGAGAGACCATATCCATTATAAATATGAAATTATAGAGATGTCTCGCGGTAATTTATATAAACCATAGGGACCAGATTTGTATTTAACTCATATGTATTTAAATAATAACTTTATATATTAATTATAAAAATGTTACACTATAGTTCATTAAATAAATCTTAATATTTTAAAAATAACAAACTTGTATAAATATTTCACTGTTATTGGAATATACTACAAAGACTCGAAAAACATAGTATATCTCATTTGAGAGTTGGGGCGTATCAGCGTATGATTGTATGAGAATGTGATGCGTGTTAATCAAATATTTTTAATTAATTTTAAGAGACATAAATCTAAACAATAAGTTTAATTATATAAAAAAAATAAAATTTATTATTAAATTGGCGTAAAATAATAATAATTATTATATTTGCCATATTTTTATTAAGTTATAAAAGAATAAAATACATATTCTGATAATTGACGGTATGGTTAAAATTTCTTTCCATTTTTTTTTTCACATCAACTAATTTCAACATATATCCCATTGTTAGTAAAGTGTTACGGCGGAGTGAGGTTTAGGGGCCGTTTACTAAACGTTTAACCGGATAAGCGCTTACTAATAAAATTTAACACTATCACTTACTTAGCGGGTAAGATTTTAATCCCACAAAACGGCATCGTATGCAACAATTTTCCCGATAAGCGCTTACCGGTAAAATTTAACACTATCACTTACTTATCGGGTAAGATTTTAGTCCACCAAAACGGAATCGTATGCAACAATTATCCCGGGGTAAGATTCTTGGTTCTTGCCTTAGCTCTTACCAGGTAAGATTTTTGGTCATTGTCATCTTCATTCATAAGGTAATATGACTTGGTAAGCACATACCTGAATAAGCGTTTGGTAAACGACCCCTTAAATTCAAAACATGTGATTTTGAGTTTTTTTTTTCCTCTAGATTACAAATCAAACTGGGAATGCCACAACCTGTAATTACCACACAACAAAATTGTGGTTCATGCGGTTCACATCTAAATACTAATTTATCAAATTAAAAAGAAAAAAACTTTAATTTAACTAATATTTATTAGCGGTTTATACGGTTAATACCTAACTTTATAAGTCAAAAAAGTGAAAAACCTAATGGACTATTGATTACAAAAGTTGCCTACTTGCGTCGTAGTTTGGCTAACATTTATTAGTAACTGAAATATTACTCATCCGTCCCAAAATAAGTGTCAATATTATTATTTTAGTTTATTCCAAAATAAATTTTCGTTTTTAAAAGTAAAATGTCTATTTTCTTATTTTATTCTTATTGTAAATTATGTTTTTATGTCCCCGTGGTTTGTTAAAAAATGTGGATTTCGTCCCTGTGATTTTGAAATATCGTTTTTCGCTGATATGGTTTGCAATTTATTTCTATTTTCACCTCTGAAACCAAAATACTACTTTAAAGTATGAATGACTAAAGTAGAAATGAATTGTAAACCATAGGAATGAAAAAAACAATAAAATTTAAATCATAAAGATGAAAAAGATAATGAATTATAAACCATAGAAATGAAAATCGTAATTTCAAAACCACAAGGATAAAAATAGAAATTTTCAACAAATCATAAGGACTAAAAACGTAATTTACTCATTCTTAAAAGTGAATTACACTTGTGGTCCCTGTGGTATGTTTAAATTTTGGTTCGGTCCCCAAAACGAACTATCTACATTGATAGTCCATAACTTATCAATTTTATAATACTCAAGGTTCTTGGAGTTAACGTCGTTAGTTAGCAGTCTTTGGGAAAACTAAAGAGACCAAAAGTGTAACTCATTCTAAAATTAATTGTGATTTACAATATTTTTATTAAAAATTCTTTTAAGTACAGTTAACCTGAGATACTTATATATTAAAACTTGTTCGTTAGAGTAAATAATTTTTTTTGTTATGAAAAAGAAATATGTTTTTAAAGTTAAAATATATCGAAACGTTATTAAACTGAATTATTAAATAATTGTGAATAAGGTACAATAATTAAAATAATATAATAATCAATTTTTTTTGTTAATTGTACTTAAAAATATTTCTAATAAAAATTTAAAAATATGAGAAACACAATTAATTTTAGAGTGAATTATATTTTTGGTTCCTATAATTTGTCCAAAGATTGATTTGTCTCTTTTAGCGATTGCTAATTGACAGTGTTTAACTCTAGAGACATTGAGTATTATAAAATTGAAAAATTAGGAATCGTCAGTTTAGATAGTTTGGTTTAAGGACCAAATTTAAAATTTGAACATACCACAGTATAATCCACTATATTCTTAATTATGAGATGGAAAAAAATTCTCTTTATGATTAAGGGTAAAATTATGTTAGTTAAAAGGTATGATAATAACACATTTATAAAATTGTGTATCTTTTTCAATATGGATATTTATTATGGACGGAGGGAATAGTAATTTAATCAATCATAAATATTTTTTTATTAATTCAAACATAATATATAATTATGCATATAGAAAAGTGTTAGAAATTCAGACACTGCCCAAACCCTTGTGGCCATGGAGGTTCACCTGCGATGACTCCAAATTGTTCATGGTCGGTCGATGATTAGTCAGTGCATGTAAGCTGACATGAAAACCAATGATTAGAAAAAAAACAAAAAAGAAATCAATATGCAGTATCGTGCAATTTTAACCATAATTTAATAATTTAAAATTCTTAACCAAATCATAATATCATATAATACGAGATAAAAATACGTAATGCAAACCATACCATAAAATTTCAAAATGCACGATTTGAAGGTATTTTGAACACCTATACATTTCCACCCTTTATTTGTGGGTGGCGCCACATTCAGTTGATATCATTTTTATTCTTTTTCTTATAAATTAGTAATATATTTAAATAAAATTATTATTATATATATATATATATTTATATTAAATATTATAATTAATTCAGGTGGATATTTATGTTAGGGAAATTAATTAAAATAACCGTATTTGAACATTGTATTATCGAAATGCCCCAAATCTCGTCGACTTTGCCGAAATACCCTTTAAGTCCGGGAAACGTGGTCGGGATGAGCATCGATCCCGGGGTTGTTGTGTTTTGTCCGGGAATCCCGGGGTTATGTCCGGGAATCCCGGGGTTATCTACACACATGTACACTTGTTTTTGTAAAACTTCACTCAATTAATAATGTATAAACTCAATTAATAACACGATCCCGGCCCCCAACCCTGGGTTTCCCGGACATAACCCCGGGATCGAGTCCTTTCCCGGCCGAAACACAACAACCCCGGGATCGATGCTCATCCCGGCCACGTTTCCCTGACTTAAAGGGTATTTCGGCAAAGTCGACGAGATTTAGGGCATTTCGGTAATACGATGTTCAAATACGGTTATTTTAATTAATTTCCCTTTATGTTACATTAAATATATTAATACTATTAGAAATAATTGTTTCTTATAATAAAGAAAACTAAAATAAACGAAACATATTTATCTATACTATATTATAAAGCACAAATAAAAAACACTTGTATACAAATTATTAGGCACAAATTACCATCATTTTATGTAATATTTTAAAATTTTCTTACTTTACAAGTTTCAAAGCACGAAATACATATTACTACTGCAGACTTCTAACACCCATCAATTTGGTATGTACATGACCTTCATTTTATGCAGACCTTTCTATGTATCACTATTAATTAATATATTATATTACTATAAATTTGTTTTAATTATATTATTAAATATGTAATTAGTTATTTTTACTAGATGTCATTAAAATATATAAGATAATCATTAAATTCTAACAAAACACTTAATTTTTTTTACATAAAAAACATCATATTCTTAAGCTTGAATTAAACAAATTTATAAAAAAAAAAACATTATCACTTTCTCAAAACAATCCAAGATCGTACTGTAAATCAACAAAAAAAAATAAAAAAAATGAAACATTAAAATCGTGATGTATCTCGCTGCATTACACGAGTACGATTCTAAATTTTTATAATATAGAAAACTAAAATAAACGAAACATATTTAATATGTATCAAACAATAATTTATAATATTGGAAAATACAATATTATAATTTATACTTATATTAAAATTTGTTTCAATAATTAATAAATTAAAATAAATAACATATACAAAAGAAAAAAGTTTTTTTTTAAGAAATATCGCAGAGCATTATCATTTGAAAAACCTACTTCAAAGGGTTTGCATTTTCTTTTTTTACTTTATCATTCACAGGCGTAATATAATACAATAATTAAATCTATTGATAATAATAAATAACCGATAATTAAAACATTTGTAATTTTGTGTAAAATGATAAAATAATTATAAAATATAAGAGGATTTAAATCAAGGTTATAAATGGCGTGATGTGTGACGTAGCGGCGAGGCCAAACCTCAAGCCTTAGGAGCCATGATGAATCCATGACGTTTTCAAGGCGTGACTTATAGCGTCATTTTTCTAATTTATATATAAAAACATATGTATTGTAGTGTTACTCAATGAGTCAATAGTAATAAACAAGTTAAATTATGGTATATATTAAAAATCTGCATATAAGACGTTTTTATTGCATTACGAAATTGTGAATTAGGTCATGGCGTGCCACAGACTTAACGTGAGTACGTGACATGAGAAACAAGCCTTGATGCCATGGTGGTTGTGTAACGAGTTTTTTAGAACAATGATTTAAATATAGGACATTCTTTAAAAAACTTTCTAATTCGCGAGATTCAATTTATACAACAAAAATTAATTAAAAATTATAATTAAATTTTAAAAACTCTCTTACATCTCTATCTCTTTTCTTATATTTCCTCTCTTTATAACATACACGCACAAGCACACACAATTAAATGTGTACATAAGGAAAATACATTGTGAATATTTTTTTAGAAATATTATTATAATTTGTGAACACACTCTAAATCTACGAGCTCTGGTATATAACTTGTGAACATATATTGTGAACACTAATTAAAACAACAAAGCTAAATCTAAATTAATTATCACTTGTGAACACATTGTGAATACTCTAGTACAAAATTTTATTAAGGTTGTTTTCATTGTATTTATAATGTTAACATATTTAACTGTGTACATATATGTAGGGGTGTTCATCGGTTGACATCCAATGGATGTGAGGGAAACCGAACCGATCCAATCATCCATTGGATATTGGAATTTTCCAATCCAATGGATGATTGGATCAGTTCGTGTAACACCCGTAAATGGGAGTTTTCCTTTAGTGACAATTCGGGAGTCGTTTGACTATTAGAACGAAAAGGTGCCAAGAAACCAGGTGAGTTTTACTATGGAACCATCGAGGATCGAATCAGGCGCGAAGACGCGAGAAAACGGAGTTTTGGGCTGCCGCGAGTTGTGGCGCGACTTGGAGTCGCGACACAAGCCGCGTAACTCACTGGAAGTGAGGTATGGGGAAATGGGCGACTTATGCCGCGACTTAAGGTCGCGGCATAACCCGCGTGGCACACTGTCGAGCTAAAAGCCGATTTTTCAGCCATTAGCCTCATTTATCAAACTCCCAAACCCTAAATCTTCTTCCCTTTTCTCTCCCAAACCGGCCCCCAAACCCCCAAAGTCGAACCTAACCTATTTTGAGGGTTTTTCTCCCTTGAACCATATGATCCTTCATCATCTAACTAGTGGGATCTTGAACCACAAAATCTCCATCTTCATCTTCCTCTTCCTCATCAAGTTCAAAGTGTGGGAGCTCGGTTTGAAGAGTTGGATTGGGTGTCCTCGGAAAGTCTCGTCATCTTTAATGGTAGGTTTCCTTGATTTAAGGTTATAAATGTTCTTTGGATGTTTTCCTAGTGTTTGGATTATCAGATCTCGGATTTGTTAGTTTTGGAGAAACTAGGGTTTTGATCTCGTTTAGGGATTTTGGTTTATAATGTTGGGGAATATTTCTATGTGGTTGATTATGGTTATGTATGGTTTGGAATGTTTGGATCTAGGTTTTGGAAGTTCTCGGCTTGAGGATTCAAGCGACCTTCAAAAGAGCTCGTTGGGTGAAACCTAGATTTAGCCTAAATCTAGCAAGGTGAGTTCAAGTTGATTTGTGAAAATGGTGTACATGCCAAAATGGTTATTTTAAAGTGTTTTACATGAAAGGGTTAACTGCTGATAAGTTTTGAGTATTTTGAAGTAAAAATGTATTTCACTTGGTATTTGTCAAAGTGTGAGTATTTTAAGGAGTTTTCATATTTGATAAACTTGACTTATTTTAGTTTCATAAAATGCTCACATTTGGGATTTGGACATCTTGATAAGGAATAGCATGATTTATGCATTTTGGGGATTTTGTGCAAATAGAGTCCATATCATGACCTATGCATCGTGATTTTGGTACAAATGAAGTCTATTTCATGTTATATGCATTTTGGTGTATTTTGCATTCATAAACCCTTTGGAAAACCTTTGGTCCCATTATGCGTTGAGTTTTGGGTTAATCTCGTCTTTGAGGTATGTGTCTTCGTAAACATTGTTTAAAGACATTTTATTACTCGGGGACCGATAATTATTGGTCAAATGGATTTTGAGTATTTTAGCTCGGTGTTGGCTTAAAAGAGTCTTGTGGACATTTGTCCAGGTTTAATGGTTCGATGTAGAGTCCCATTTCATGGTTTACATCTTAATGCATTTTATTGCATATTTATAATCATTACAGGCTCGAGTGTTGTTGTCATTCATGTGTAGTCGTGTAATTTTAGACCGTGTTGCATTGGATCCATAGGCACATGAGTCAGTCTTAGTTGATGGTTAATTGGGTGGTACGGGGTTGGATTCCGGGACTCACGTTTTATGACCAAACTTGACAAGTAGCACTAGGAGGAGGTAGTCTTGGGCGACACCGTATGGGTGGGTGCCTAGATCTCCGCCGTAGGGGAATTTCCTCAGTTGTAGTCCTCGGACGTGCCGGGCCTTTCGGGTGTCCTTTGTGGCATCAAGGTATCTCGTCTCTTGGGTGGAACTTGTCAAGGATTCGTAGGGACACTTTGGCTTTCATGCCGTTAGGTGTCATGCGATGAACGTTGGTTGAGTGACATACTTTTGTGTTCCTCCGCTCTCCACGGATACGAGTATCCCCCGTTTGTCGGCCTGATGTATTTTGGATATTTAATTGTCTATGTTTTGATACTTGGATTTCATCCCATTTTATGGTCGCGTGAGTATTAAACTTCAGTTCCATGTTTTAATGGTGTATCATATTTATATGGATTGTTTTATGTTATTTAAGGGTCGAGTATTATGTCCCACCCGAGTTTGGGTGTTTTGGGGCTATGAAGTATTATTTACATTTTAGCACATTTGAGTATCGAACTATGACCCCGTTATGGGTGAGTTACGGGTTGCATCGTTTTATAAGAAATGTGTGTTTGGGAGCATTGTCTTTAAAAGTGTATATTATGGGGAAATGTGTCGTTTCCGTTTTGAAGTATAATATTTCGAAGGATCTTGCTTTAAACTGAATTCCTTTCTTTTAAAGATATATTCATTCATGTTAAAACTCTTGAGCTCACTAGGCGTTAAGTCTAACATTTTTATTTGTCGGCATGTGCATCAGGTTCCTTTCGGGGGTTCGATTCTAGCAGTGCTTTGAAGAGTTGAGCCTTAGCCTTACAAGAGTGAGTAGTCGGTGAAGTCTTCCGCAGGTTGGAGTTAGTAACTGTTATTGGGTTTAGTAACACCCGTCCTTTTCATAGAGTGTATGTATAGGATGAACGTGAGAGTTGAAGTTAATTCTCAATTTATGTTGTAGTTCGAAGTATTTGTTGATGTATTTTGAAAATTTTTATAAGTTGCTATCTTCAGATCTAAGGGTGTTACAGTTCGGTTCCATCCATTGGATGTTCTTATTGGATATCCATTGGATCAGACTGGATATCCATTGGATCGGATTGGATCCATCTGACATCCAATGGATAATCAGATCAGATCCATCCAACGTGTTAATTTAATGAAGTGTTCTAACTAATTACTTTTAGTTTGTGTTAAAACCAACATAAGTGAGTCTAAGAATTCAAAAACCAACACAAAACAAATTTAGATTTAAGCAAATTGCAAAAAAAATAATTGGATGATAGTTGGATGGAAAACTGGATGGTAATCGGATGGTTAATTGGATGGGTAATTGGATGTTGGTCGGTTCGGTTCGGTCGGTTCTGGACTGCCATCAAAGAACCGACCGATCCAAATTGGATTTTGAGATTTTCAATCTGATCTGATCTAATTACAATTGGATATCCAATTATGGTCGGTCGGTTCTAATTGGATCGGTTGAATTTCTGCACACCCCTACATATATGTGTATAAGTTATAGGAGAGATGGTAAGAGATGAGATGAAAGATATATATATATATATATATATATATATATATATATATATATATATATATATATATATATATATGGAATTTGAATTTTTCTTAAAAATACATTAATTATCTCATTAGTTACAATATTTATTATTTTAAATTGACCTTATGGATCTCATAAATTATGACGTTCTCAAATAATAACCCTAACATATCGTTATTTTATAGGAAAAAAAAAAGTGTTTAAATGAAAACAAACTTAAAATACTTTGATGTTGAATGTACTTGACATTATTTCAATAAATTTGATGCCATATTTAAGAGCCATCTAGGTTATTGAAAAAATCATTTTTGAAGCCATAAAGTAGTTTTGGAAAATTCACTTTATACTGTGTAGTTTATCAACTATTACTACATTTTTACCAAAAATAACTATTTTTCAAGACCATATTCAAACTCAAGATTTATAATTTGTTCAAGAAAGTAACAAATATCTAAACAAATGAAAAACACTGAAAATAAATAAATAAAAATTTTCATCATTCATACTCCTTTCACATGTTTTGTATTTGCAATCGGATATTTTATATCTTGATAGTATAGTAATTTTATTTCGTTTTTATTTTCGATATTAAAGACGATAACTTTAATAAACAACAGGTTTTACAGTTATTATGACTATTTAAAATAAACAACTCCTTTCGCGTACTGTATTTATAACAATAAAATCGTAACTATTAAATATAATAATCACACTAGATGGTCACTTCGGCCTTCAAATATGTTTTAAAACAGATATTTCCTTCTAAATAGATTAAAAATAAAAATTGTTTTTGAATTTTAGAAATGAATCATATAATATTTAAAACTTATTAGGTATTAAATTAAAAATGGGGGTTGGCAGAAAAAGAAAAAAGGGGAAGATGAGGAGGGTAAAATGGTAATTACAAGTCAAGGTTAACACATTACGATTTTATTCATAAAACCGGTGCCTTGTTATATAATCTAAGCCGAGCCGATGGCTGTAGAGGAAATAAACAGAGAGAAGAAAACAGAGAGGAACCCTTCTTCCATGGCCAAATCGGACCACGAGAGAGAACCGGAGGATGCCAAAAACTCACCGCCGGCGACGGCGGCGTGGGGGACATGGGAGGAGCTTCTCCTCGCCTACGCCGTGAATCGTTACGGTACCAAAAACTGGGACTCGATATCCTCCGAGTTACGAAAACGGAGCTCCGCCCCGATCCATCTCACTCCGCATCATTGTGAAGAGAAATACGGTGAACTGAAACGCCGGTTCAACCAATCGGACGACGACGATGTCGATATGGATGACGGCAGTGAGAATACAACCACTGCTATTCCTTGGCTCGAGGAATTGAGAAAACTCCGAGTCCTAGAACTGCAGCGAGAACTCGAAAATTACGATCTATACATCTCGTAATAATCAAATCTAAAATTACATGTAGATCTAAAATAAATCTACTGTTTCTGTCCGTTTAGTTTCGTTAAAGGAACATACGAGAGAGACTTGATGGTTTCCGATGTGTTTTTTTGGTGCCAGGTCTTTGCAATTGAAGGTGAAGAAATTGACGGAAGAGAGTGAAAAAAACGGTGGAGATACGAAGAAAAAGTCCGATTTAGGGCAACGAAACGAGGAGATTGAATTAAAAAAGGCGGAAGAAGCGAAGAACGAGACGCCGGAGCCGGTGGTTTCCGGCGACGACGATTCCGACAGAGACAACCAGTCGGTGAACGGATCGAACGGAAACCTAGATACCGGTGTGGAGAAATCGGAAAACGAAAACGAAGCGAGTCCGGTTGGTACCGGCGACGAGAAGCCTGAATCGGCGGCTCTTTCACCCGTTCGTGAGGAGGATTCGTGTAACGGTAGACCGGAAGGTAAAGAACCGGTGAAAACCGAACCGGATGGTGAAGCGAGCGAGGCGCCCGAGTCAATAGCCGAGTCGAAAAGTGAGGGAACAATGAAAGAGAATTCAGATGTGCAAAGCTCGGCTAGCAAGTCGAGGAAGGAGAGAATTGATAGGGTGCGACGTGGGACCAGCAAAGGGGATGAACGTGAGAACGAGGATCAATCCACGGATAGTATTCCTGTTAGATCCTTGCCGTTGGTTGATTTCTTGCACAAACTTCAGAAGCTCGGCTCGCCGATCTTCGAGCGCCGGCTCGATAGACAGGTGAATATTACTTTTTCATATTTAAATAAATACTCATATATTTTTAAATTTTACTTGATAGTTGATACTATACTACTATCAAAAAACAAAAAAAAAGGTTTAATCGAACATTATAAATAATTTAGATTTAATTTTCAAGATACTATGGGTCATAATATTATTTATTTATATGAAATTATAATATTTTTTAAATCTAATATAAAATAATACCTTTAATTATTGTGAAGAAACTTTGATTTTTTTTTTTAAAGTTCAAATAATAATATATTATTTTTAGATCTTGAAAACTATGCGCTAATTGAGTTAAAATTTTGTAGTATGACATGTAGATAAATATGTGGTAGTTCCTATCTAATATAAGTTTCGTTTCTTTGTATAAATCTTTCAAATTTCATGATTATGTGTATGCCTATAAACAACCTCACGTGTCCTTTTGGGTTTTGTTGACATACGATTTACACACGTATTGTATACAAAGTGTGGGAAATTCGTTTACAAATTTTACAACTCAAGAACAATTTTTTTTTAAAATATTTATGATGAGTAACGTGATAAAATATTATATAGATGTTGTGACAAATATTTATAAATACCTATAAAATAGGTTGTTGTCTAGTTTTTAAAATATTTAAGGTTCGTAAATGAACCTTCAGGAAAAATGAAAACAAATTTAACCATTTAATAACTTTTTTGTTAAGCTATTATTTAAGGTGACATTATTGTTTATGCTAGTGTCGTGTTTTTCATATAGAAAATGCATGATTATATTTTATGTTTCATATATATATATATATATAAGGAGATTCAAATAAGAACGCTAACTATTTAAGAAAACAACAAAAAAATGGCAGATCGTGTACAAAATCGTATGTGATTTTACACTATCTGAAAAAATCGGACGTGAATCATATATGATTTTATATGTACTTGGCTGTTTTCGTGTTTTATTAAATAGATGTCGTATGAGCCCACATCTTCTCTCTCTCTATATATACTCACATGGAAAAATGGTTCTCACGTTTCTCAACATTTTCTTGGTTTTCGTTTAATTCCCCCCATCTCTCTCACACATACAAACACACATTATAATATTATATATATATATATATATATAGAGAGAGAGAGAGAGAGGGGGAGAGAGAGAGGGGGGGGGGGGTTGGGTGAAAATGAAAGTTATCATAAGATAGCACATTAAGATGAGATGTACCGAGATTTACTGGATTAATTCTTGTATCAAGCAGGATTTAAAAGTGATAAAGTGTCTAGATCTCTTTTTACCTTCTTAGCTTAACTATTTTTCTCACACCTTATATATAGTGATATAAACACCTTTTTGACCATTATTTTCAGAGGGTATACGACCACGGATCTATCTGGTCATATCCCACAACCGAAATTTGCATAGGCAAGGTTCATGAAATAAAACGATGCTATTTCCAAATCATCAAAAGCGATATTTTCCATTTATTTGTAAAATATTCTCGAGTAATTGAGGAAATGAAAAAAACTTTCAAATGCCAAAACATGTGACTATGATGTTTTCCTTGTCAAATAAATAATTCTTTTTAAATTTTAAACAAAAAATAAAAAGTTGGACGCCGTATTTTTTGGTTTACATTTTCGTATTTGTTATGGAAAGTGTTCGTTTGAAGAAACGGGCCTATTACCCGTTGTACATTTCAAATTTAGACTTGATAGGGTTTTTTTTTCTTTCTCTTTTATAGTTCTTTTAAATATATAGAGCAAGATTTATTTAGGAATTTTAAATATTTTAAAATCTATGAATTATATTTTTTTATAAATATTCATGATAAATAACCTAATAAAATATTCATGATAAACAATATTTATTATGAATACTTACGAAAGAGGTGGTTCTTAACGTTTTTAATAGTTCTTATATGAATATGTCCCTAACATTGTAATAATTAATTTCCTCTTTTAATCTAAACGTTGTATATATAATTGATCTGTGTTAAATACGAAATTAACCATAGCTATTCTCGTCATTGAATTTCCATTTATATTTTGTTGATAAATATAGGCCATGTTTGATTGCGACTATTGATATTTTCATACCAAAATCTGAAGGTTTTTATGAACTTTGCAGGAAAAACTAAGGTACAAGAACTTGATTAGGCAACACATTGATTACGAGATACTTCAAACAAGGCTTAAAGAAGGCTGGTATTCCGATGGCAACGACAAATTCTTTCGAGATCTTCTGCTTCTCATCAACAACACCCGCATATTCTTCCCCAAAGAATCCCCAGAATCCGCTTCTGCAATCGACCTTCGACAACTTATCCTAAAGGAGATGATGTCCAAGAAAAAACAAAAAACCGATGCAAAATTAACCGAGAAACAAACTTCGTCCAAATCCACAAACTTGCCTCCAAAACGAGCCGCTGAACCACCCGATTCCTTGCTCCTAAAACCCAAATTATCCGGCCCTATTATTGTTTGTCGAAAAAGAAGCTCAATAACTGCTAAAGCAGCAGGATCGTCCTCTGGGGCTGATCGGAGAAAGGAGCAGCAAACAGAGTTGAAAAACTCCGAGAAGGTAATCGAGGAGACCCGAGACACACCAAAGAGATCTAGAGACGGGTTTCCTTTGATTTCGAAGAAAAAGGGGAAGAACATTCGTGGGAATACTTCGGAAGTGAACTCGAATCAAGATCAGGTGAAAACTCCTGCCAACGATGCTTCGGACTCCAAAAACGATAAAAAGAAGAAGCTAACGGAAGCAGAGGAGAAGAAGCAAAGTGCAGCCAAGTTTTTGAACCGAATGAAACGAACCTCATCAGCCTCCAACAATGAGCCGTTGCTTAACACATTGAAAAGCACAGCGGTCGGTGGTGGTGGTAGTTCGGAGAACGACGGCAAAGGAGGTGGAGAGCAGAAGAGAGGTGGTGGCGTGAAGGGCGGCAGTGACGGGAAGAAAGATCAAGCAGCTAAGAAAGGGTCCGGCGGTCGGCAGGTTAAAGAACAAGGCAGTCCTGCAAAGAGGAGTGTCGGGCGGCCACCAAAGAGAGCGGCGGCACCACCTCCGATGGCGGCGGCTTTGGGCAAACGGAACAGGGATTCCGGCGAGTCAGAGACGTTGGGTTCGAAACAGACCAAGAAAAGATCAAAGAGGTAATGGGTGTTTTTAGTAAGATGTGTTTTAGAGTCTAACCAACCCGGTGGTTTATTTTGCCGACTGTTCTACATTTGACATGTTTTGGTAGTAATTGATATTTAAGAAAATTTAGCACCTTCTGTTTCTAAAATTTGTACCCATTTTGGGTAGGTCATCAATCATTTCTCAACATAAATGATACTTTAAAAAAAAAAATACTCATTTTGAGCTACAATTTTCATGTTTCTCCTTGGTGATCATAAATTATTTTATCTTGTTTTCATATTTATTTATATGGAAATGTGTTATATTATATTGTAAATGAGAATATGAGACATGTCCCCATTCAACATGAATAAATATCTCATAAATGTCATCCTTGGACATGTGGTACACTCGAAAGTAAGGTTCGAAACCAAACCTGCCCCATATTTCACCCGCTTATTGATATGTAGTCTAGTACATGATGCATTTTGATTCACTTTTAATTGTACTTAAACCTATTACAATTTGTCGATAAATGAATATTTTTAGCACCTCTAAAAACGAGGTTTCGTTTATACATTATATCTATTAATTATATAATGATAACATTAACAAAATGTTTTTTTTATTGTTAGTTGTCAAAACTAAGAAAACTTATGAATTACAGTTAATATATAATGAATTTCTAGTAATAGTTGTCAATGGGGATATTAGTACAAACACATTTGCACCAATAAGAAATTATTATTAATCTTTGTTAATTAACAAGTTGGAATCGATTATTAAAGGTAATTTAAGTTTTTAATTAATGAATTTTATAGGGTGTTATAAAAAAGAGTTGCATGATTTTAGGGATGATAATTATATTATCTTTTTCAAGTTTTTCAATGAACAAATTTACATAGTGAGAAAGACACAATTTGAATAAGTTCAAAAGTGAAACCAGTGAATAAGTTTCACTTATGATTATAATACAGTTATGATAAACGTTCACCTATAAACAGGGGCGGATGTACTATGAAATGAGTGAGGGGATGGGCCCCCATTAAATGGGAAAAAGAGAGAAATTTTATAGGTAAAAATATGTTTTTTTTTTTAATTTTATACCTATAGTCCCCCCAATAATTTTTTGTTCGGGACCCATTAACCAAAAAAATGCATCGAAACCAACCAAAAAACACTCTCGAAATCAACCAAAAAACACTCCCTCAAAATCAACAAAAAAGCTTAAAAATCCCTTGAAATCAACAAAAAGACATTAAATATCTATCGAAACAATGGATTTAGGTTAAAATGCACATAACAACTTTACGGACATTTAATCTACCTTAAAAAGTGCCCCCACCAGGAAAAAATCCTGGATCCGCCACTGCCTATAAACAAAGCACAAATCAATATCATGAACATATTTTTATAGTATGAATGTGTTCATGATCAGTTGTGAACACATGGACACTAATTTTTTATGTCTTAGTTCACTTATGAACAAAGTTCACTTACTAACACAATTCATTATGAACAATTTTTTATGGCTTTCCATCTTTTCCCCTTGTAAATTTGTTCATTAAGGGGTTGATTGTTTAAAAAAAAAACTCTTAAGTCTGAATCATTCAGATCTTTTTATACACCACCTCTTATTAATCATAACTAAAATAAGACTTCATACTTTAGACCTCTCTTAAAAAACAAACGACACCTAAGAAATTTGAGAAACTTGAAAGAGAGAATATAATTATCATCTCTATAATCATGCAATTCTTTTATGTAACATCCTATTAAATTCATTAATTAAAAAATAACTAAAAATTATGTTTGATCTTTTCCAAAATTAACCTTATTCATTGTTGTTCACATACATCAATTTTAATCTTACTACAAAAGAACCATTTATCAATTTCTTTTGTAGATTAGATGAATCAAAGGCTAATATTGGTTCACATAGTTAACACCAGTTATCGAGGTAACAATATATATAACTATAAAAAAAAAGTATTTCAAACAAAAATCGTCATAACAATAAGAAACACGTTGTCTTTGTTTTTTTTGTGACGAAAATAGCATTTAATAATTTGTGATGGTAGAACAACTTGCAAAAAGAGCAAAGTCAAGGAAGACGCGTAGAAAGCCAAAAATGAAAAATAAATATCAAGTCTAACGTTTGATTGATCAAAACATAATATTTTCCTTATATAATATTGGTAAAATAGCATATAAAGATCCATCATTAAATTTAACTTTGATTATATCTATTCATTTGAAATGTTGTTATAATTAATCCTGAAATATTTGATAACTTCAAATATAGTATGATTAGTCCTTAAACGCTAAAACAAAACCAATTTTACAGCAACCCGTGATGGAACCTTGTAAACCACGACTAATTTATTTTTTGAGCAACAAATAAATATACCTTTATAACCAAAAAGAGGCATAAGCCTCAAACCAAAGAACAGTAGCCAACATGCACCAACCATACAACACCCTTATACCATAGAGACAGTAGCCATCAGTGGCACAAAACACAAACAGTAAAGAAAAAAAAAAACAGACGAACAACACACAAACATTTATCAACAGTATCTAAGGAGCATCGTTTGCGAGAGACAAACGGAGGAACTCAGCCCTTAGTATGCTCCCTCCACGCCGAAAAAACAATAGCAGTCTTGAACCCGCCACTTTCCTACAGCCCCGACTTTGCCAATCGCGATTCTATGACCTCTCCGGCATAAGCACCCGCTTCTGGACTTATCCGCCCTACCTTATACCGGGATTCGACAGCCAGCTTGCCCCATCAATTGCCAACTCCCCTTCCCTTCTTATTATCCAATCGAACGTCTTTATTTGGATCTCAAATAATTTGTCTGATATCTTGCCTCGTTCAATTTCGAAAATCAATTTGTTACGATGTGCCCAAATGACATATAGAATGCACCAAGCAACCGCTTCCCATCTCCGTACACCTTTCGGGTTGTCCCCCATTTGCCAACTAATCTAAACAAATCACTAAGGGAACCCATCGAATCAAAATTAAGATTCCACCATCTCCCAATTGATTGCCACAGTTTTTTCACGTCTTCGCATGTAATAAGAGCATAATCTACCGTTTCTACATCATTTCCACACCTCGGACATAGCATAGTATCTAACTCTATTTACATACTATCTAGAATCGATCGCGTAGGAATTCTCCCTAACCTTGCTCTCCACACAAAAATGGCAATTCTTTTTTTTGGAATATCTTTTTTCCAGATTGTAGCCTCTCCAAACGACCCTTCTCTAACTCTTCTTTCCTCAAGAATTTGCCTTAATTTCTTAACTGTGAACCCTCCATTCTCATCTAAGCTCCATGATACTCGGTCTTTAAACTCCCTTTTTGGTATGACACTTCGAGTTAAGTTGTCCAAAATTTTCAGCTCACCTAATTCCCTTCCCCTTGGTTCCCTCCTCCATCCCCACTTCCATACCCATTCCTCGCCTCTCCACTCCCGTCTCTCTAAGACCGTCACATTTTTGGAAGTTTCTAGGCGGTAAAGCCGATGAAACTCATCCTTTAGGCATCAAATTGATATTCATCTATCCTCCCAAAAACGAGTCTCTGACCCATCCCCAATTCTTTTACCAAAGGATCCCAAGAAAGGTACTCCCTCTTTGTTCAACTCCTCCCCCACTTTTAAGATATTACTCCAAACCGTATTCCCGCCCAAACTCTTTAGTGGTTTCTCTACCAATCCCCCATCCCTCCCGTAAAGACTCCTAATCACTTTTACCCACAATGACTCACTCTCGATATAGAACCTCCACCACCACTTACCAAGTAACCTCCAAATGGCATCCTTCAAACTCCCAATATTTAGCCCACCTCTTTTGAATCCCCCCATTACCTTTTCCCATTTGACCCAAGCTAAACCATTCTTTTTTTTTTCCATAGTCTCTCTCCCCCCTCCCCCCACCCCCCAAAAAAAGCGGCTTCTCACGGACTCAAGAATTTTTAACACTTCTTGTGGGGCACGGAATAGCGAAAAAAAGTATAATGAGATACTACTAAGAACCGATCTTACCAATGTCCCTCTTCCTCCAATTGAAATCATTCTTGATTTCCAAGATGTTAGTTTATTTTTCACCTTTTTGATAACCGTCTTCCATTGATCAAGTCTCCTCATCGACGCTCCGACCGGTAAGCCTAGATATACAAAAGGAAGAGTACCACTTCCACATCCCAATCCTCTCGCCCAAGCTTGAACTTCATCTTCCGAGACTCCTACTCCAAAAATCTTACTTTTGCTCATGTTGATTTTTAGACCCGACATTATATGGAAGCAATTCAACACCTTCAATAAATTCTTTGCATTAGATAATTTCCACTCTCCAAAGAAAATGACATCGTCCGCATATTGAAGACGAGATATCGAAATCCCATCACTTCCCACTTTTATTCCTTCAAAAAGACCTTTCTCCACCGCTTTTTTCATCAACAAGTGAAGGCTTTCGGCTACCACCAAGAATAAAAACGGAGCGAGCGTATCCCCTTACCTCAAGCCTTTCTTCATTTGGAACTCATTAGATGGTGCCCCATTAACCAATACGGAAATCTTTGATGAATTTAGGCAAGCCTTTATCCATCCTCTCTACTTTTTGCCGAAACCCATCTCCTTCATCATATCCAATAGGAAGTACCTTTCTATCGTATCATATGCCTTCTCGATTTCATTATGGTTTTAGAAATATATGAACTCAACAAATTGTTATTGGAGATAATTGTATAATTTCATTCTTGGTTATGGGCATGGGACCAAGATATTTACTCGGCTTAAAATAAACACTTCAAATACTTTTACACAATGTACAACATAAAACAAACAGATTAAAGGTTGTGCATCTTGTGAAATATATAGACTTTTCGGTCAAATATCGTGCTTTCTCTTTTTTGAAATAAGCAAAAATAATTTATATTCCAGAAATAATCCAACACATTGTATGATGGTATAAAGTATACAAGATAGCGTCTAGAAAAACAAAATTAAAGAAATATATCTAAGCCTAAGATTTTACTCTAACAACTTGTTATATCTTGTATTAAGTAATTCACAACATCTTGCGATGAAAAATAAATATAGAAACATACAAACTATTGGATCAATGTGTCAAAAATATCGTTTGGTCACCCCTCGACCCATGTCATGCTATTCGACATTTATGGTAAGTTTTTGTTTAAGAGCATCTCCAATTAGTTTTTCCATAATTTTCTTCAAAAAAAAATTATTTTAAATATTTCAACATTAATTATATTAATAAAATATTTACCATATTTACTATTCAAACGAACATATAACATTTAATTGGTAAAAATAATAAATAATTATTTTCCTTTTCTACCTAACATTCAATTATGGAGATTTTTGGTTTGGAGAAATCTATAATCTCCAAAATAAGAAACTTTTGGGGGTTCTAATGGAGCAGAAAAAACACAAAAAAATCATTTTTTCGAGTTGGAAGAATCTATTATATATGCTCTAAAAGATTAATTTAATATACAGTAGATTTAATTACTATAATAGAATTCTTGAATTTATAATTATTATTGTCTAACTAGAATTCATTGATGATTATATGTTCTCATTTGCATGTACACAATCTTGTTATAACACACATATCAAACAAAATTAATAGAGGGTAGAACTACATTATAGGGATAATTAGACTATATTAAAGGGATTGATATATTGTAGAGATTATAGGACTACATTAAAGAGATTGTTATCTTGTAATTATTACATTTCCTTATTATTTTCAACCTTGTACTTGTATAAATAGATGCGACAATATACTTTTCATTTCACGGTGAATTACCTTTATGGTATCAGAGTTACTCTCCCTTCTACATATCTTTTTATTTCTGTCTCTTTAACTCGCAATCATCTTGTCGTCGGCAACCTCGGAATCAAGCGCCACCGACACCACCACCACTGAGATCCAACATCCTCCCTATCATCCTGCTTTAACAGTCTCAAATATCTCTGATCCCTATTGTCTTGGAAATCGAGAAGGATCAATATACGTCGTGGTCCGAACTTTTTAAGATCCATGCCCGTGCTTACCTTGTTATCGATCATATCATCCCACCTAAGGATACTTCCGTTGAGGCTTCTCTTTGGTCTCGTCTTGATTCCATTGTCCTCCAATGGATATATGACACGATATCAAATGACCTTCTCCACATCATCATCGAACAAGATTTTACCGCGCAACTTGCATGGAACCGTCTACAACAGATTTTTCGAGACAACAAATCCTCCCGAGTCGTCTATCTCGAGCAACATTTCTTGAAGACCCACCAAGAAGACTTCTCATCTGTCTCGGCTTATTGTCAATCCCTCAAAATGATCGCTGACCAATTGACGAATGTAAGGCGCTCCGGTGTCTGAAAGTAGACTTGTCTCCCAATTGGTCCCAGGCCTTACCTCCGCTTATGATGGCGTTGCCACCATCATTCAACAAACAAATCCATTGCCTCTATTCTATCTATCCCGAAGCATACTATCGTTGGAATAAGCTCGGAAAAACAAACAAGTGGAAGCAAATGCCTTTATCCCCACCGCCCTCCTTACCTCCACCATGCCGCCACAACAACAACCCACTTTCGATGTCATTATTAAGACCGACGAAAGCAACGCCACCAGCAGCAGCTCCTATCGCGGGTCTAGTCGAGGCTGCTGTGGCTGATAGCAACATGGCAGACGAGGTCGGGGTGGTCGCTCTAACCGCGACGGCTATTCCTGGCAGCAACATGGTCCGTATCAATGTCCACAACAATGGCAGTGGGCCCCACCACCATGCCCTTACCCAACGACCGGTTGGGCACCTCGAGGTCCAGTTTCTCCAAGGCCCAACTTGCAGGGAATTTTGGGCCTAAGACCCCAACAAGCTTACTATTCTCATGCTCCGTCTTCATATGCTCTGACTGAAATTGATGCCGCTTTCAATACAATGTCGCTTAATACCTTGGAAGATCAGTGGTATATGGATACCGGGGCAACATCACACATGACATCAAACCAAGGTACACTTTCAAATCCTTTTAATTTATGTACTCCTCATCAAATTATTGTGGGTAATGGGTCTTCCATTCCTATCAAAGCCTATGGTCAAACAAAACTTTCCCCACCTTCCCTACCTTTTTCGCTAAACAATGTTTGTCTCGTTCCTAACATCATAAAAAATCTTATTTCGGTTCGTCGTTTTACAAAAGACAACCCCGTTTCCATAGAATTTGATCCTTATGGTTTTTGCGTGAAGGATTTATGGACGGGGATCAACCTAATGCGATGCAATAGTGATGGAGACTTGTACCCACTTCCAATTTCCATCAAGTCCAAAGTTCCTATCGAGTCTACGTTTCTTTCCGTTACTAGTACTATTTGGCATGCACGCCTTGGTCATCCGGGCGACAATATCTTAAATAAATTGCGTAGTGATAGGTTAATTACTTGTTCCAGTTGTTCTAGTTCTTGCGTATGTAAGTCTTGCCAACTTGGAAAACAAGACAAATTACCGTTTTTCAATTCTATGTCAAATTCTATTGAACCTTTTGATATAATTCATAGTAATGTTTGGACTTCTCCAGTTATGAGTACAAGTGGTCATAAATATTATATCTTGTTTGTTGATGATTTCACTAATTATGTTTGGACATTTTCGATGACACATAAATCTCAAACATTCTCTTATTTTATTCTTTTGTGTAATTATATCACCAATCAATTTGGTCGAGATATAAAATCTTCCCAATGTGATAATGGAAAAGAACTTAATAATCACTCTTTCCATCAATTGTGTCAACAAAACGACATTCATTTACGTTTCTCTTGTCCGTATACGTCCTCCCAAAATGGGAAGGCCGAACGCAAATTCCATACACTAAACAATATCTCCCGAACTCTTCTCTTCCATGCCAATGTTCCAACATATTTTTGGCCATATTCTCTCCACATGGCTATGTATCTACATAATATTCTCCCTTCCAAGGTCATAAATTATTCCTCTCCAACCACTCATCTTTATCATAAGATCCCATCCTATGAACATCTAAAAATTTTCGGTTGTCTTTGTTTTCCACATGCCTCTTCTCCTCAACATAAACTTCTTCTAAAATCCTCTCTGTGTGTTTTTCTTGGATATCCATCGCACTATCGTGGCTATTTGTGTTACGATCTCACCAAAAATCGTTTCATTATCTCACACTACGTTATTTTTGACGAAAATACTTTTCCCTTTGCCTCTAAAAAACCGACAACTCCTTCCCCACCTCACCAAAACGAAACAAACAACACACAAACAGCCCCACCATCGCTGTTCCAACTGTTTCCGAACCTTATGGCAACCCCTCCTACATGTCGCCAACCCTCCAACTTCACGCCTACTCCCGAACAACCCCAAAATCATTCACCAAAACAGCCCACTGCCCTTCCAAACTCGGCCCTTTATCTCCAAAACAGCCCACTGCCCTTCCAAACTCACCAAAACTCCGACGTCTTCTTTATCTCCTCATGCGTCCTCCTCCTCTCCTCCTCCGGTTCAAAATCGCATGACTAATCGAAGTCAACATGGGATTCACAAGCCAAACCTAAAATATGCTTGTTTGGCCACTCCGAGTATCTCACCTCTTCCCAAGTCTCATATTGATGCTCTTCGTGACCCAAATTGGACTAAAGCAATGTTGATGAGTATAATGCGTTAATTGAAAATGATACTTGGGAACTTGTTCCTAGGCCTATTGATGTAAATATGATACGTTGCATGTGGATTTGTACTCATAAATTTCATGCTAACGGGTCTCTTGAGAGACACAAAGCTCGTTTAGTGTGTAATGGCAGGTCCCAACAAGTTGGCATAGATTGCACGAACACTTTTAGCCCGGTCGTTAAGCCGACCACCATTCGTCTCGTTCTTAGCATCACCTTATCTAAAAAATGGGATCTTCATCAGTTAGATGTTAAGAACGCGTTTCTACATGGTCATTTACGTGAAACCGTCTTTATTCATCAACCGCCCGGGTTTAAAAGTGACAAATACCCCAACCATGTATGTTGCCTCAAACGATCCCTTTACGGTTTAAAGCAAGCACCAAGGGCGTGGTACCAACGTTTTACGTCTTTTATTGCGTCTGTTAGGTTTGCTCAAAGCAAGTCGGACACAAGCCTTTTTTTTTACAAAAAGGCAACGACACCACTTATTTACTCTTATACGTTGACGATATTATTTTGACCGCATCGTCAACCTCTTTACGCATGACTATTACATCAAAATTGGCCTCCGAATTTGCAATAAAGGACTTGGGCGAACTTCATTATTTTTTGGGTATCTCTGTCTCCAAAAACAAACATGGTCTTTTCTTATCTCAAGAAAAGTATGCTCGGGAAATTCTCGCACGGGACAATATGTACTCCTGCAATTCAACTCTCACACCGGTCGATACCCACTCCAAACTTAGATCCAACTCGGGTCCTCAAGTTTATGATGCCACTCTATCGAAGTCTCGTTGGTGCACTTCAATATTTGACATTTACACGACCAGAGATAACTTATGCAATCTAACAAGTGTGTTTATTCATGCATGATCCCCGGGAGGAACATTTACAAGCTCTTCGACGCATTCTTCGATACATCAAACGTACTTTATCTTTCGGATTATAGTTATGCCCATCACAAAGTAAGTCTCTCATCGCCTATACGAATGCCGATTTGGGGGGGGGGGGTCCGGATACTAGAAGATCCACTAGCGGCTACTGTGTATTTTTTGGAGACAATTTAATCTCCTGATCGTCAAAGAGACAAGCAACCGTATCCCGATCAAGTGCCGAGGCCGAATACCGGGGTATAGCCAATGCGATGTCCGAGACGTGTTGGCTACGGAATTTGTTGATGGAACTTCAAGTACCAATTGCAAAATAAACTTTGGTATATTGTGATAATGTGAGTGCCATTTTTATGTCCGGGAATCTAGTTCAACATCAACGGACAAAACACATTGAGTTAGATATCCACTTTGTTCGTGAAAAGGTGGCACACGGCCTTGTTCGAGTCTTACACGTACCTTCACGGTACCAATATGCGGATATATTCACCAAGGGTCTTCGAAAAGTACTCTTTGATGATTTCTGGGATAGTCTTCACGTTCAATCTTCTACCGTTGCGACTAAGGGGGACTAATAGAGGGTAGGACTACATTATAGGGATAATTAGACTACATTAAAGGGATTGGTATATTGTAGAGATTATAGGGCTACATTAAATGGATTGTTATCTTGTAATTATTGTATTTCCTTATTATTTTCAGCCTTGTACTTGTATAAATAAATGTGGCAATATACTTTTCATTTCATGGTGAATTACCTTTAAAAATCATCTACGCCAGTTAAATTATTCAACGTAACCGAAAAAACAGAATTTAGAACATTGTAAATAAGGATAAATTTCTTTTTATGTTTTGAAATGTACATACTCGGGAAATCGTCGATCGAGATAATAGTTTAATCCCAATATTCCTTCTAAACTTGAAATCAAAATCTCCATCTTGCACATAACGAATACTTCAAATATTTTTGACGTTTTATGTAACATGAAATCAACGTATTGACGTTCATGTATTAAATACATAAAGAAGAGAGTCGTAAGTATATATTCAAAAAAAATACATGAAAGTCAGTTGTTTACATAAAAAAAACATAAAATGTTCACATTTAAAAAAAATTGAACTGTTATACAATGGTATAAAAAGTAATAAGATACTGAGAAAATAAAAACTAAAATAAAGTTTATACTTGTATACATATACAATTTACCATATTTTTGCCCTCAGTAAGTTTGTAGACATCTACAATAAAATATAAATATAAATATAAAGCTTTTAGAGCATCTCCAACAGTTATGATATAAATTTTCTAAAATGTAGTATAAAAAGTTGAAATCTCTAAAAAAAATTACAACAAACTCCAACAGCTACTCTATTTTAGCAATTCTATTAATAAAATATTATTTATTTCTCCTAAACAAACAACTTCAATGTCTCCTATTGCTGAAAAAAAATTAAATATTATTTCTCTCTCTTCAATATGGTGATTTAGAGATTTCTCCAAATTTGGAGATTTTTATCTTCTCTTTCATTTTTTTCTCTATTTTAGCATATGATATAGCATAGTTGTTAGAACAAAAAAATTGCTAAAATCTCACCTTTTTCTATTTTCGCATAGCTGTTGGAGATGCTCTTATACACGCAGTTGAATCTAAATGGTGTCGGAAATGCAATTTGCTCATCCCCCACCCACCCGTTTATATGTATTTCGACACTTGTGACCTTTATTTATGTAAAATGAACGGTAATCTATATCTATACTATATTATAAAGTACGGATAAAAAACTCTTAAATACAAATTATTCGGCATAAGGTACCATTATTTTATGTAAGATTTTAAAAATCTCTTAATTTACAAGTATCAAAGCACAAGATACATATTACTATTGCAAGCTTCTAACACCCACCAATTTGGTATGTGCAGAACTTTCCTTTTATGCAGACATTTCCATGTACCACTATTAATTAATATATTATATTACTATAAATTTGTTTTAATTATATTATTAAATATATAATTGGTTATTTTTTCTAGATGTCAATAAAATATATAAGATAATCATTGAATTCTAACAAAATATTTATTTTTTTATATAAAAAACATTATATTATTAAGCCTAAATTAAACAAATTTATAAAAAAAAATTATCACTTTCTTAAAACCATCCAAAATTGTACTGTAAATCGACAAAAAAAAAACAAAAAATAAAATGAAACATTAAAATCGTGATTTATCTCGCTGCATTGCACGGGTACGTTTCTATTTCTCTAAAAAACCAACAACTTGCCTTTAATCTTGTATTTACGCCCACAACCTTTCAAAATGCCCATATCCCTAATATTAAGTATGATTCGCTACCACATTAACAAGATATCATCTTCTATCATTGAAATTACAGAAAACAACTTTTATATATTTTTAATGTAATTTCCTTTATTATCATTATAAATTTCCCATTTATTAATTTCTATTTATTTTATTTACTTCTTTCGATCCAGTAAACTAAAACGATTATTTTTCCTGTTATAAAAAATATTTTTATCTAGGCTAAATTATAAATCCCATTTTTCTTCATTAATCAGTATATTAGTTGATATAAATATGTTCAATTTACATGGTTTATGTAAAACGCTACATTCATATATGTCAAATAAATGATTTCCCTTCCGAGGGATCGACGTGGTCCACGCTTGGAAAATGTTTCTATTTGGAATCGAACATAAGTTTCCCATTGTACAAAATGTTTTAGTACTTGTACATTTTAACATAATGCAATTGTTTCAATTTCATTTATGTATAATTTCTGTTATAACAAAATACATGTCGACAAACTAGATCACACTCGACATTTATCAACATTTCAGGTAAAATTGTTCTAAAATTTTCAATTAATATTTTATAAAATATTGTGACTAACTTAGAATTTTGAAAGAATACTTTGTTCTTTCTAAATGTAATTCAATAACTGAAAATCACCATGAACTTAGTACCATGCTCGATACAAAAATGTAATCGACCGTGATTGCATGTCACAAAACATCTTCTCCGATCCAAATAAAATTGGTTTTACTGTTTCCTGAAAATAACCTAGTGTAAGTAAGATTAAGGTGTGTGTGGTAGGCATACCAGACTAGACTAGTTTTCTGTTTGGTGTTTGGTATGACTAGGATATGACTTAACTGTTTGTTTGTATAATGTTTGATAAGGTGGATGAGACTAGATATAATAGGCATAAATGACATACATCAACTAGACGGAGATAATTAGTTATAAATATTCA
Organism: Arctium lappa; assembly: GCA_023525745.1. Classification (NCBI taxonomy): domain Eukaryota; kingdom Viridiplantae; phylum Streptophyta; class Magnoliopsida; order Asterales; family Asteraceae; genus Arctium; species Arctium lappa. Next base: position 37,430,341 of record CM042063.1, on the reverse strand, counting down.
TACATTATTTTGATACTAAATTTATAAACACACACATAGAGGGAAGATCATGCGAGAAGCAAACCAATTTGCAAGAAGACGAGAAGGAATATGAGCCACATAATTAAAAAAATATCATAAATAAAAAATAAAAAATAATTCTAGAAATTAGGATAATTATTATTTTGAATTGGATAAATCCTTAAAATTCTCATTATTTATCTTTTAAAATTATTTATTTTTTTATTTCAATTAATTCATAATTCTTTTATTAAGTTTTATATAAAAAAAAAATTCTAGATACACTTTTAGTAAAAAAGAAATTCACAATTTTGATCAAATATCACATGTGATATCCACAATCAATTTATTATCTTTTTCATCATTTTTTCTCTATTTTTTGGATCCACCTTTTGGATTACATGTGATTAACTTTGTTTAACATATGATTTATTATGTATCACATATGATCCACTATGTGAATTTTTGTACATATCACATATGATAATATACTATGAATACAAGTAACACATGTGATAACATTTACATCACAAAAAAATTTATAAATATAAGTATACATAATCATATATGATTAACTAAAATATCTACAATGATCACATGTGATAATATAATATGTGATATGTACAAAAATTTACATGTGATAATTATAGATATTTTAGTTAATCATATATGATTATGTATACTTATATTTATAGATTTTTTTTGTGATGTAAATATTATCACATTTGATTATGCGTCACTTATATTACATATATTATCATATGTGATATGTACAAAAACTCACATAGCAGATCATATGTGATACATAATAAATCATACGTTAAACGAAGTTAATCACATGTGATTCAAAACGGGGATCCAAAGAATAGAGAAAAAAAATGGTGAAAAAGATAATAAATTGATTGTGGATATCACATGTGTTATTTGATGAAAATTATGTTTTTTTTTTATTTTTATCAAAAGTGTATTTAGAATTTTTTTATATAAACTTGATAAAAAAAATCTATGAATTTATTGAAACTAAAATTAAATAAATTTAAAAGATATAATGAGATTTTTAAGAATTTATCTAATTCAAAATGACAATTATCCTAATATCTAAAATTATTTTTTATTTTTTATTTATGGTATTTTTTAATTAATTAATTATATGTCCCATATTTTTTCTCGACTTTTCGCAAATTGACTGTCTTTTCATTTGAACTTACTCCCCACATATATATGTACATATGAGGGAGGATCATGCGAGAAAGCATACGTTTTGTGAGAAGTGGGGAAGTAATTCTGACCAATCACCTACTTTAAATAAAAATTTAATTAAAAAGCATTAATTTTTAATTATGAGGGTATTTATGATTTTTTATGGTGGATTTATATCTAATTATCTTTAACGATTTACATCCCTAACAAAGTGGGATTCGATTTATTTCTTTTTTCCAAATCAAAATTTTAATTCCTATCTAAATCAATATTACTTAATAGGTGATCCTTTCAACTTCTCTTCTTTTCTCGTCATTTTCACATTCCTTTCCCAACCATTTATTAGATTCCCCCCTTAAGTTTTTTTCTTTTTCTTCTTCAATTGAATTATTGTGTATATGCTCTTTTGTTTGAAGATTCTTTTTGATCTGTTCTTGAAGAAATCTTGTAGAATTCAGTGTCTCATTTTTCGTTATCGTTCTTGAAGTATTTTTGCAAAATTCATTATCTCAACTTTTATGGGGTTTCATTCTTTCTGTTCCGATCAATGGATCCAAGTGCAAAGTTGTCTCATTTTGAAGTTCCTTCATACAACTTATCTGATGATGATAATTCATTTCCGATGATGATAATTTCATTGACGTTGAACCCTTGGGGTGTTGCTCTTATCATGGTCTACGTACAATAGTTGCAAATAATGGTGTGTATTACCAACACTAATATGCAAATAATAGTGTGTATTATAAACAAAAACTGAGATGAAGTCTATCATAATAGATTACGAACTCACATATGTATTATCACAAATGATCACTTTTAATCACATATGGTTACTTTATCGGATCACATATCATTAATTTCTATTATCACAAATCATATACGTCATAGATGTATACTTACTGTAATGCATATGTCATCATAAATGATTACTTCATCTTATCACATACCAACATATATGATATCATATACGTCATATTCAAATCATACCTTACCTCTTTACAATCACATATGATTACTTGCTTACTTCATATGTAATCATAGATGATTACCTACTGTAATGCATATGTAATCATAGATGATCACCTCCTATGCAATCATATATGATAACACTAAACAATGGATTATTTGTTACATTCCCTCCTTCAACAACTATTTGGGTAAAAAATCCACGACCACGACGAAGATACATTTAATGCATATTTCGCGCGACTTGTCTTGGATTAAGATAAGGTCCTGTCGACTAAGCATAACTACGACACTCGTCGACACTATTTCGAAGGTCGGTCGAGCATCGTATGACCGTTGCAAGGATTTACTCTCGACCACGATCATACTAACGTACGACTCAACGTTCTTCTCTTGTTCATTTAATACAGGTTTAATACTTATAAATGCCAACGACTATAACCGATTAGAGATATCAAAGCCATTATGAAGAATCGATGTTACAAAGACACATTTATGAAGATCCAAGACTATAAATACCGAAGATATACACACTTCATAGGGACATCTGATATCTGAATTCCAGAATTCATAAGGGATATGAAGAACAATCACAATCTTTCTTTCGCAATACACGACAACAATATTATACACACGACATAAGCGTTTTTAAACACGATCCATATTTGTTTTTAGTTTATACACATTTTTTTAGTATTCATCGTGTAAAACATTGTAATACATAAGGACGTCACCCCTGTTTGGTGATCATAGTGCACGACGACATCTCCCTGTCGTCCGCGGTTTTTTCCTCATTGAGGTTTTTCCGCGTCACCAAATCTCTTGTCTCTTTATTTTGTTTATTATTACGCATATTGTTGTCTGGTTACTTTCTTTAGTTGGATAAAACTCCACACCGACCTTAAATTATACTGTGGGTAATTTTTGGCATTAACAGTTTGGCGCCCACCATGGGCCCCATCTAAAGAAAATCCTCGACAATCCTGCGCCGTACTAACAGTTTCCTCGAGTATTTTTTTTACAGAACAATGTCAGCTCTTCAGGGAACCCAAGAACAAATTATGGCTCAAAGTTGCCCGTTCTCGTATCGATGCTTTGACAAGTCAACATAGGCAAGTAGTGGAAGAAATCGCATCTCTAAGGAATCAGAATGCTAGCAACGCAGTAGGGCCTTCGCATGATCAAGGTGGATTTAGCATTCCTTGGTCAGGACCTCCGTTTCCTAATTATCCAAAACCTCTTTTTCCTGGCACCTCCATTCATCCTACACCAACGATACCACCTCTACCTCCATCGTTCTTTCCCTCGACAACACCGATCCCTTCGATGCCATCCATGGTGTCGGCCCCACCATTCTTCCACTCGACAGCGCCATTTCCCTCGATGCATTCTACAACGTTGATTCCTACAATGCCGATAACCACTTTCCAGTACAATGGATATGCTTCCGACTCGTCGCAACGGAATGGTTTCCAAAATTCAGGACACATTCCAACGGCTACTCAAAGGAATACTCAGGATGATTCTGTCGCACAACGACTAAAGATGTTAGAAGAACAGAACAAATGCATCCTGTTGTTACTTGCCAAGCTTCCAGGAGCAGCAGTACCTGTCGACGTCGAGCCCCGCACAAGATTTCAAGCGTCGCCCTTTGTTGACGAGATCGTGATGGTCGACGTCCCAAAGAAATACAACATCTCGACATTCACACCAAAGTATTCTGGCATCTCGAATCCAACTGAAAATGTCGCTCAGTACAAACAGTTGATATGGACAGTGTCGATCCCACACCAGTATCAAGAGATGTGTATGTGCAAGAGTTTTGGGGCGACCCTCACAGGAACAACCCTCCAATGGTTGATTGGCCTTAAACCAAAGTCCATCGGTTCATTTGCCAATTTGGTGAATCAATTCTCCCAACAATTTGCTAGTAGTTTCAAGATGGAGAAGTAGACTAGTGATTTGTACTATATCGTACAAAAGGTGGGAGAATCCATTCGAAGTTATTTCAACCGCTTCAATGCAGGAATGATTAGTGTTCGAAACTGTGATATCAAGACCGCGATCGAGGCATACAAACGTGGTCTAGACAAAAGTTCAGGTCTATACACCGATCTGAACAAAATACCCCCCCTAGAGAACTTAGAAGACGTACGAGCAAGGACTCTGGCCTATATGAGGGTCGAAGACGATGTTGCCTTTCGACGTAAACACTCTAGCGACAAAAAGTCGTTAAGTGTGAAGAAACTTGTGTTCAAGGCCAAAACAGCAGTTAAAGCAGAGTCGTCGCGACAAATATCGAACGTTAGGTTCGACAAGAAGAAGATATCGACCACGACCAAGTTTCTTCAACACCCTAAGATTTCCTCCTATGGATTCAGAGGGACTTCTAAAGACTTGGTCAAAACATTGATAAATGCACAAACGACTATTTGATGGCCAAAGAAAAGTGACAAAGCTGACGACAAGAAGGACAAGACTAAATGGTGCGACTTCCATGACGACCATGGTCATACAACGGACGACTGCATAGCCCTTAAGAAAGAGCTTGCCTGGCATGTTCCGAAGGGCAACCTCAAGGATATTTTTGATGAACCAGCAACACCCGATAACAACGTTCGACCACCATCTCCTGTCCATGAGAAAGTCGTGAACTATGTTACAGAAGGGTCCGACTTTTGTGGTTTGACATACTCTACAGCGAAATGGCATGCCAGTCAGGGGGAAAATAACCAACCAATCCCTAGATCCTCACGACTAAAGGAAGAGTTGGATCTAGAGTCGATGAAGATAACGTTCGATCAAGAAGACCTGGGTGACATGCATCAAAAACACCACGACGGGTTAATCATTTAGCTCAAAATTGGCAACTGTTTGACCCGAAGAGTGTTGGTCGATGAAGGAAGCTCAACGAATATAATATTTCTCGACAATATCAAGGCTATGGGACTCGACAAGTCAGAGATCGTTTGGCGTTCGACGACCCTGGTTGGTTTCAATGGGGACACGACGAGTACCTTTGGAGAGATCACTCTACCAGTCTACGCCAAAGGAATCAACAAACAGACTAGATTCAACGTCATTGATTGTTCATCGGCATACAATATTATCCTTGGTCGACCCTGGATCCACGACATGAAGGCAGTTCCTTCGATGTATCATCAGACAATAAAGTTTCCATCACCGTGGGGGATCCAGGAGATCAAGAGTGAACCAAAAGTTGCTCGAGACTGTTACAAGACCACGATGAAACCTCGAAAGCAGTCCATCTAGAAATTACAGAACCAGGATGCTCCCGATACTGTCGATGACTATCGTTTGGTGGAAGTTATCCTGGACCAAAGCAAACCGGACCAAGTCGTCTTCGTAGGTTCGTCTCTCGATCCCTTCATTAAAAAAGAGCTAATCTCTTTTTTGTAGGAACATGCTAACTGTTTCTCTTGGACGCACGAAGACATGGTCGACATTGACCCTAATGTTATTTCACACAAATTGAATGTGGATCCATCATTCAAACCAATAAATCAAAAACATCGAAAGTTCACTCTAGAACGTAACAAGGTGATCAACGATGAAGTCGATAACCTTCTCAAGACCGGGAAGATCCGAGAAGTAAAGTACCTCGATTGGTTAGCCAATGTCTGGTCATACAAAAGAAAAACGACAAATGGAGGGTGTGTATAGATTTTACAGATCTGAATAAGGCATGTCCAAATGATCCATTTCCTTTACCACATATTGATGCTCTAGTCGACGCGACTACTGGACATGAACTCTTGACGTTCATGGACGCGCACTCAGGCTACAATCAAATACTTATGCACGTCGATGACCAAGAAAAGACAACCTTCATGATAGATCGAGGTATTTATAGCTATAAAGTTGTGCATTTTGGTTTAAAAAATGCAGGTTCCACATACCAGCGATGTAACACCCGTAATTTGGAGACTTACTTTAGTGATAGTTCAAGAGTCTTTTGGCTTTTGGAACGTAAAGGTGTTGAGAAATCAGATGGGTTTTGCTATGGAATCTTCGAGGATCGAATCAGGTGAGAAGACGCGAGAAAATCGAGAATTGGGCTGCCGTGAGTTGTGGCACGACTTGGGGTCGCGGCACAAGTCGCGTAACTCACTGGAAGTGAGTTCTGGGGAAACGGGAGACTTATGCCGCGACATAACCCGCGTAACGCACTGTGGAGATAAAAGCCGATTTTCAACCATTTATCCTCATTTCTCACAATCCCAAACCCTAAATCCTCTCCCCTTTTCTCTCCCAAATCTCAAAGTCGAACCCTAACCTATTTTGAGGGTTTCTTCTCCTCAAACACCATGATTCTTCATCATCTAGCTAGTTGGGATCTTGAACCACAAAACCCCCATCTTCATCTTCCTCATCAAGTTCAAAGTGTGGGAGCTCGGGTTGAAGAGTTGGATTGGGTGTCCTCGGAAAGTCTCGTCATCTTTAATGGTAAGCTTCTTTGATTTAAGGTTATAAATGTTCTTTGAATGTTTCCCTAGTGTTTGGTTTATCAGATCTCGGATTTGTTAGTTTTGGAGAAACTAGGGTTTTGGTTCTCGTTTAGGGATTTTGGTATATAATGTTGGGGAATGTTTCTATGTGGTTGATTGTGGATATTTATGGTTTGGAGTGTTTGGATCTAGGTTTTGGAAGTTTTCGACTTGAGGATTCAAGCGTCCTTTAAAAGAGCTCGTTGGGTGAAATCTAGATTTAGCCTAAATCTAGCAAGGTGAGTTCAAGTTGATGTGTGAAAATGATGTACATGCCAAAATATTTATTTTAAAGTGTTTTACATAAAATGGTTAACATCTGATAAGTTTTGTATATTTTGAAGTAAAAATATGTCTTACTTGGTTATATGTCAAAGAGTGAGTATTTTAGTAAGTTTTCATATTTAGTAAACTTGGGTTGTGTTAACCTCTTAAAACGCTTATGTTGGGTTTTGAACATTTCGACAACTAAATAGCATGATTTACATAGTCTTGGTGATTTTGTACAAGTAAGATTTATCTTATGATTTATGCATCTTCGAGGATTTTGTACAAATGGAGTCTATTTCATGTTTTATGCATTTTGGTATATTTGCATTCATAAACCCTTTGGAAAACCTTTGGTCCTATTACGCGTTGAGTTTTGGGTTAATCTCGTCTTTGAGGTATGTGTCTTCGTAAACGTTGTTTAAAGACATTTCATTATTTGGGGGACCATTGATTATTGGTCAAATGGATTTTGAGCATTTTAGCTCGGTGTTGGCTTAAAAGAGTCTTGTGGACATTTGTCCGGGTTTAATGGCTCGATGTAGAGTCCCATTTCATGGCTTACATCTTAATGCATTTTATTGCATATTTATAATTACAGGCTCGAGTGCTATTGTCATTCAGGTATAGTCGTGTAATTTTAGACTGTGTTGCATTGGATCCATAGGCACATGAGTTAGTCTTATTGGATGGTCAATTGGGTGGTATGGGGTTGGACTCCGGGACTCATGTTTTATGACCAACTTGACAAGTAGGCACTAGGAGGAGGTAGTCTTGGGCGACACCATGTGGGTGGGTGCCTAGATCTCCGTCGTAGGGGAATTTCCTCCGTTGTCGTCCTCGGACGTGCCGGGCCTTTCGGGTGTCCGTTGTGGCATCATGGTATCTCGTCTCTTGGGTGGAACTTGTCAAGGATTCGTAGGGACACTTTGGCATTTATGTCGTTAGGTGTCATGCGATGAACGATGGTTGAGTGACATACTTTTGTGTTCCTCCGCTCTCCACGGATACAGGAATCCCCCGTTGTCGGCCCGATGTATTTGGATATTTAATTGTCCATGTTTTGATACTTGGATTTCCTTCCATTTTATGGTCGTGTGAGTATTAAGTTTCAGTTCCATGTTTTAATGGCGTATCATATTTATATGGATTGTTTTCCGTTATTTAAGGGTCGAGTATTATGTTCCACCCGAGTTTTGGGTGTTTTGGGCTATGAAGTGTTATCTACATTTTAGTACATTTGAGTATCGAACTATGACCCCATTTTGGGTGAGTTACGAGTTGCATCGTTTTATAAGAAATGCATGGTTGGGAAGCATTGTCTTTAAAAGTGTATATTATGGGAAAATGTGTCATTTCCATTTTGACGTATAATATTTCGAAGGATCTTGCTTTAAAACTGATTTCCTTTCTTTTAAAGATATATTCATTCATGTTAAAACTCTTGAGCTCACTAGGCGTTAGGCCTAACCTTTTTATTTGTCGGCATGTGTATCAGGTTCCAGTTGGGAGTTCGGACTCTAGTAGCCTCATGAAGAGTTGAGCCTTAGCTTTATGTAAGAGTAAGATGTTGATGAAGTCTTCCGCAGGTTGGAGATAGTGATTGTTATTGAGTTTAGTAGCACTCGTCCTTTTCATAGATTGTATGTATAGGATGAATGTGTGAATTGAGGTTAACTCTTAAATTGTGTATGTAGTCAAAGTAATTATTGTTATATTTAGAAAATTTTTAATAAGTTGCTATCTTGAGATTTAAGGGTGTTACAAGTTGGTATCTGATAACTCTCAAATTTTGAGAGTTAAATCCTCTCTTTTTATTTTTATTTTGCCACATTTTCACCCTTTTTGTCTCTCATCTCCTTCAATTGGTCTTAATTGTTCAAACATGATGATGAAGTCTCAAGAATACAAAAATTTCGGTTTCACTAACTTTTGTGCAGAAAGTGGCCACCTTGCTGGCACCTTGTCGCCACATTGAACAATGGCTGAAAATTTGTTGATAAGTTCCAACCATTTTCGGAAAGGTTGACTTCTGAGATTTGAAAGGAGCCTTCTGATCTTTCACTAGAATATTCAAGGAAGAGGAAAATAAATGGAGGTCCAAAGAAAGTTCAACACTCTTCCTTAAAAGCCACTTTTGAGGAATAGTCACATCACCTCTTTTCTCTTCCTTGGGCTATAAATGAGGGCTTGGAGGAACCATTTGGGGAGAACAACTTCCAGGAGCATTGAATACTTCTGGAGCTTAGCATTTAAGTTTTAGTCTCTCTTTAAAGTTTGTAGTTTAATTGCATTTAATTCTTGTAAGTTTTAATTTCCTTGTAAAAGCTGTTGCCAAGTGGCCACCTTGTCACCACCTTGGCAGCAACTCTTTAGTTATTTATGCAAGTTATGTTTATGTTTTCTCCTTCTCCTCCCATGTTTTTTGTTATTATTATGAGCTAAACACCCCCTTGGGTGTGGGTATGAGCCAAAGCTAAGACTAGTAGGCAACACTTGGGTGTTGCTATCGTTGCTAACTCTTAGACTTGGTCACTTGAGTCGGGACTTCAACTCAACGCGGACAAGCCGATCACTTGTTAGTGTTAATATTAGATCTTAGACCTCGAGAGGGACAGATCTGAAATACGGCTTGGGTGATGCAAAGAAGATTTGAGAAAGTCTTTTATAACCACGTAGAGATACGGGTTTTTGCATGACTTTAACTAAGGTTCAAATGTCGGTTGATATGGGTGTCACAAAGAGATTTGGGCGTTCATATCTATACTGGTGGAACTGAAATCCTTAGAGGTTTACTTAGTTAAGTCGGCAAGTCTAGAGTTGGCCAACGTGGTGACAAAGTGGGGACAAGGTGGCCACGTTCCGAGGAAGCTCATTTTCGAGAGAAAAGGGTTTTACGGCTGTCGTGTGTCATTTTGTTTCTAACCAAGTTGTTACTACATCAGTCTTAGTCAATGCTTGTACCCACATCCTATCTTTAATACTGTTAATTCCGTTAATCGTTGTTTAATTCGCTTAAAACCCACAAATATTGATTTTATTCTCAAAACTCAACCAAGCACTAGAAGTTCATGAAAACGTCTCTGATTCTTAGTTGACTAGTCCCTGTGGAAACGATCTCGGTACTCTACCACTTTATTACTTGTAGCGATCATAGTGTCCGGTGTACACTTGCACCGCCACTGTGGCAACATAGTGGCCACTTTGTGGACCTATACGATTTTCCACTATCAGTATCAGAGCTTAAGTTTGAGAGAATTAGGTATTGATTTTTGGATGCCTAGACTCAAACTAGAGTTCTTATAAGTAATTGAAAGTGAAGTTGCACATTAGCTACCCTAAGATAAGATACTTTGAGGATTGATCGAGTCGCTAGAAACGGAAAACTTGCTGAGGGTCGCAAGGATGACTATGTACGGTACGTTCATAATGGCACCTGGCCAGTGTTATGGTGAACCTACGTGCTACATAGGTATGCTTGAACTACCTTGGCATATTGACCGTTGGGGTAGCAAGAAGGTTTCTAAGAGAGTGATCTAAGGAAAGGTTGATGTTAATAGCAATGTTACTTGGGAATGATAGGTAAGTGCGACGAATGCATTAAGTTGGCCATCTTGGGTCAGAATTATTGGTTGAAATAGAAGTATAAGTTGTTGAACCAATTCTATTTCGAGAAGAGATTGTAGGTTAACCGAATTGGTGGGTTTGTTACTCTAAGATGTTCGATACATCCGAATGACAATAGTATGAATTGAGAAGCACAATCCTAAGATGTTGCATGCCGACTAAATCTATGTCCAAGACTTATTTCTAAATAAGTTTGCATAAGTTGTTTTTCATGTTTTCAAAACATAAAGTGAGTTATATGGCGAAGTTTTGGTAAAACATTTAACACTCATCAGATTTTAAACTATGAGCTTAAGCATGCATGAAACCGTTTTGTTGCGCGTGCGTGCAAATTGTTATCAGAATACTCTTCATTCATGCCTCGTGTTTAACGCTATCTCCGGATATTGTAATGTCCATGTTTTAATGTCGTTTGGGTATTGGGCAAGTAACTATGAGATTTTAACCTAGACAATGGATCTTCTCCACGTATGTCAATGGTTTTAAAGGAAAAGTTAATCCCATGTTTTGAGTCAGAATTTCTTGAGATTTTAGTTGTGCGAGTTTTGTTAAATTTCATGGAGTATTGTTTTGCAGGTTCTTTTGACGCGTAAGTAAATTTAGAAGTGCTTGAGTTTTAAATTTTGATTGCGTTTAAAATTGCAATATATACAGCGTCGTGTCTCATGTAAACCTTGTTGAAAAGTGTCATTTTACCTTTCATTGCATTAAAAAGGGGAAACTCTTAGAAGTTTAATGTTTTAGGCACATTTTCGTCTTATACTCTCTATTGAAAAATGAAAATTTTGACATTGCATGATTTTAGTGTTAATGAGTTTTACGAAAAATTCAGTTGGGTTTATGGTGTCTTATCGTACGACTTTTGCGTCGCGTAGATAATTTTGGGATGTGTGTACATGCATCAGTGTGTGCGTTAATTTATGGATTTTGCTAATCGATGTCATCCCACATGTTGTTTTGGGAATTTCATTATCATGCAATTTATCTTTGAGCTCTATACAAATGTCAATCGTTGCATACTTTCTGCATTTGGAATAAATTATGGCTTTGGTGTGAGTAATTATATAAACGATTTACGTTATTTTAAAACAGGACTTTTGTTCTGATCATATTTCAACCATCAACTGTTACTGTTTTAAAACAGGACTTTCTCGATCGAAAAAATCCTAAGAGATTTGAATACTCAAGCTGATGCCTTAGCCAATCTTGGATCGACACTTAGCAAACCATTGTTTGACACGATACCCATGGTACATCTCACGACGTCATCTATTGATCATGATGACGTTGTCCAAATCGATAGTAAAGAAGAAGATTGGTCAAGAGATATAATGAACTATCTAGCACACGAACAACTTCCTGAAGACAAACTGAAGCTCGAAAGATTAGATTCAAAGCATTCAGATATGTCATGATACAAGATAGACTCTATCGACGATTGTCCACCGTACTTAATCTACGATGCATTACTAGTAAAACCTAAGTCCAAAACATCCTACAAGAAATGCACGACGACGAGTGTGGTAATCACTCAGGCGGCCGTAGTCTAGCCAATCGAATATCACGACAAGACTACTATTGGCCAACACTATACAAAGACGCCATCAGGTATGTACAAAACTGTGACGCATGCCAGCGATACTAAAGTACGACGCATAAACCTTCTGAACCTTTACACTCAACGTTAGTTCCCTAGCCTTTCATGAGGTGGGGAATGGATATTGTCGGTAAATTACCACCTGCCCCTGGGCAAAAGGTATTTCTACTTGTCCTTATGGACTATTTCTTTAAATAGATAGAAGCAACCGCTTTTTCCCAAGTTCGGGACAAAGAGGTCATATCCTTTATCCAGACTAACATTATATGCAGGTTTGGAATACCATCCGAAATTATTTGCGACAATGGATCCTAGTTTATTAGTGAAAGAACTCAACAATTTTGTAAGGATCGTGGCATAAAACTCACGATCTCGACACCAAGATATCCTCAGTCGAATGGACTTGCAGAATCAAGCAACAATGCTATTATAAACTCGATCAAGAAACGGTTGAAAGCAGCAAAAGGAAGATGGATTGAAGAACTTCCTGCGGTCATGTGGGCAAATTGTACGACTCCATGAACGTCCACGGGACAAACCCCCTTCTCCTTAGTCTATGGTTGTGAGGCAGTCCTACCCGTCGAAATCCAGTTACCAAAGTCGAGACATAATTCTGTCGACCCTAACTTAGTCGACCTAAGTTATGATCTTGACACCCTTGAGGAAATGAGAGAATCATCTTTGATTCGAATGGCATCCCAAAAGCAATCAGTCGAGCGTTACTTCAACAAAAACGTAAGGACCAAAGTCTTACAAGAAGGCGACCACGTCTTACGTCGAGTATTCCAAAACACCCAAGAGCCGAACACAGGTAAGCTTTCCATCAAATGGGAAGATCCATATCGTATATCTAGAGTCATGGGAAAAGGTTCTTATAGGCTCCAAACTCTCGACGACCAAGATATCCCACGTAGTTGGAATGCAATACATCTCAAGAGGTATTTTTTTTCTAAGTCCCTTGATTTTTTCCTTAGATAATCATTTGTTTCGACCAATACTGACTTAAGCATCAGAGGGTCGTTGGTTAGCCAACGACCAATCTCTGACGTTGTTTTCTCGCAGGATCGCACGACATAAGACAGTAAGTCTTTCACATGACTTGGCCTTGTGAAAAAGAAAAGTGATCTAAGTTCTTAACTCAGAGAAATTTTCGCTATGAATGAGTACCTTGGTCGCAAGATTGTTTGAATTGCCTTAGTCCCAAGTATCCTTAAAATGTATCACATGTTTCTTTGAATTGAATGACTTGAATTGTGCTTCGATTGCTTGGTCGTATGATTCTAAGTATTCTATTTGACCTATGATGTCGTGTATGTTTACTTATAAGTAGCATGATATATAAAACACTCGACAGACGTGATGTGAAAGAAAAACCATTTGTATTAAAAACCAAAAATGGTTACAATAGAAGGCTTGAACACCAACGGTTGACCGCGGAAATACAAAAAAATTGCAAATAAAAAACATAAGAACAAAAGACTTAGGCCGAATGAACATCTTCAGTAGGCTGTGACGTAGAAACCTCCCCAGCTTGGGTCTTGTCCACCTTAGTTTCCCCCGCGTTGACCTCGACTACCTCGATGTCCTTCTCATCTTCGGAATCCAAGCCGTTTTCATTCCTGGCGTCCGCAAGGTAAGTCTTAAGGTTTTCAGCAACATTGGCCAAATGATTCTTCCCCGCTAGGTTGGGTCTCATGATCGCCGCCTTCGTCGTCCAAAGGGTAAAGGCCTCGATAGCCTTTAGTTCTTCCTCCAGCTCCTCGATCCTAGCCTTTTGCTTGGCCTCCCTAGCCCTCATGACCCCAATATCTTTTTCATTCTCGACCAGGGTCACTTAGGCCATCTCCAGCTCCTCCCGGGTCCTCTTTAGGATCTTGCACGACACGCGAAGACGAGGCTGCAGATCATCTTTTTGGCAACCGTAGACCTCCAAGACCTTATGAGCTTCTTCAAGCCTCACGGTCAAGGATTCCACCTTGGACATCGCCTCCTTCTCCCTGGCTAGAGCAACTCTCTCTCTTTCCAGCGCCACTTTCTCTCTTTCGAGAGGAGTAGGCAAGAGACGTCTAATTCTCTCCATCTCCCCGTAAAGGCCGAGAGAGGCTTGAAACGTCTACAAAAACAACACACGATGTTAGTACACGAAATTAAAAGCAACATATACAGAAGAAAAATAGGTAAGTGTCGGCCCTTACCATGAAGGCGACACCGGAGATGTGGGATCCCATGTCGTCGATCATCATCTCCTTGAACTTCCCCTGGAAGTGCGGAAGCAGATACTTCTCCAGATGGGGAAAAATCCTCGCCCGATCGAGGACGTCATCTGCCAAAAAGTCCGACGACAACGTAAAGTTGACCGTCTGGACATCGGCAGGTCCCTTCCTCTTATTGGACAGGGGGCAGAAGCAGAGGCCTCAGTCGCCTGAACTTTATCCGGAGGAGATCTCTAGACGCCAGGTTCCTCCAGAGACTCCGTCATTGGAGGCGCCATATTTATGGGGACCACAGGAATGGGGTCTCCCATCTTCGCCTTCTCAGGACTAGCGACACTCGACGCGTCGCCACCCTTTGATGACGGTTCCCTCGGGATCGCCATCCTTGTACGTTTAGGCAGGCTTGACACAGTAGTCGCAACCGCCTTCCTCTTTTCTTTGCCCTTCCGGGCCAACTCCAACTAGGCCTTCTTCTGGTCGGCCGCAATGGACGTCTTCGTTGGAGAACCGCCTAAAAGACAACGTTCAAATGCACGACAAACAAAGAGAGGGAGGAGAGAATAAAAAATCAACAGAAAAATACGACACCTATCATCTCCTCGTCCTCTTCTCTCTCTCTCTTCCTCCTCGACTTCAAAGGGCCCGACGATGGTCACGTCGTCGTCGTCGCCTGTCGACGGAAGGGGAGAGTACGATCTGTCGACCACACAATAACCCAAAAGATTAAAAACAGTGAAAATCTAGAAATCAAAAGAACAAAAGAAAAAAAAAACGTTAGATGCAAACATATAAAAAATGTACGACAAAGGTTAAAAACAGTGAAAATCTTACTCGACGTATTCCAGAACGTCTCTGGCACGTCGTTGTCGGGATCTAGCGATGCCGAATGTACGAATGCGTGACTAGCCTTCCATCCAAGGTCATTGACCACGGTATTAAGTACCAAGGTGCGATCACCTCGGTACTTAGAAAAGAGACTGTAATGGTGAAAATTGTCAGTCTTCACAACGTACGCCGTGAGAAGGTCGTTTACATCGAACGGAGACCCCCATGTCCCCGTTAGTCGCTCGATGACCGAGACGAATCTCCAGAACTAGGGCATGAGTTACCCCGGGGTAAGGCTGAATGTGTGCATAAACAACCTCGACAGTGGCGAGTAAGGCCACTTGAACCCTATCTTAAAAGGATTCTCGTATACGACGAAGTACCCCTCCGGACACATGTCCGGACGTACTTTCCCAAGAGTGTTGATGTCCACCAAAGAAGGTATCTTCGCTAAGCGCCTAAAGTCGTCAAGATCGTCTTGACTTTGGATGGTGCTAGCCGGTTCACTCGACATAGCTAAACTAGTCAAATTGATTTTTAGCTCACTCAAACCTAAGATATCCCAGTCCTTCCTAGGTTTCCTAGCTAAAGTCTTGAATTGCATAAAATAATAATAGAGATCGTACCTTAAATAGTTGCTCTAAACCCCGATCGAAAGCTAGGTTGGGCAAGGATTCGGTAAGTTTGGAAGGGATTCACTGAAAATCTCTCTCTAATAAACTCTGAAAATGTAAAAGGAAACCTTCCCTAGCTATCCCTGTTTATGCGCAAAAATTCGTATCGAGTACAGTCGCTCGATGATCGACACATGTCGATCAACTCTTCGTGAGCATCGTTAGATCATCGACATCTATCACACACAACTGTCACGCGTGTTCCCCACGCCACCATGACATCACGTGTGTCAGTTAGGCCATCATAGGCCTAGTTGGAAACGAATTGACTGACACGTGGCGACCGCCAAATATTTTGATAAACTCAAAATTTAAAATTCAAAATTGCCGCTTAATTTTAAATTTTGGGGGCAAACTGTTTGGGTCAAAAATCCACGACCACGACGAAGATACATTTAATGCATATTTCACGCGACTTGTCTTGGAATAAGATAAGGTCCTGTCGACCAATCATAACTACGACACTCGTCGACACTATCTCGAAGGTCAGTCGAGCGTCGTACGACCGTCGCAAGGATTTACTCTCGACTACGATCATACTAACGTACGACTCAACGTTCTTCTCTTGTTCATTTTTAATGCAAGTTTAATACTCATAAATGCCAACGACTATAACCGATTAGAGCCATCAAAGCTATTATGAAGAATTGACCGTCACAAAGATACATTTATGAAGATCCAAGACTATAAATGCCGAAGATATACACACTTCATAGGGACATTTGATATATGAATTCCAGAATTCACAAGGGATACGAAGAACAATCACAATCTTTCTTTTGCAATACACGACATCAATACTATACACATAACATAAGTGTTTTCATACACGATCCATATTTGTTTTTAGTTTATACACTTATTTTTAGTATTCATCATGTAAAACATTGTAATACATAAGAACTCATCCCTGCTTGGTGATCATAGTGCATGACGACATCTCCCTGTCGTCCGCGGTTTTTTATTCATTGAGGTTTTTCCGCATCACCAAATCTCTTGTCTCTTTATTTTGTTTATGATTGCGCATATTGTCGTCTGGTTACTTTCTTTAGTTGGATAAAGCTCCACACCAACCTTAAATTATCCTTTGGGTGATTTTTGGCATTAACAACATCTAATCAGAGTTTGTTCGTTCACTGTCAACTCACGTTTTCCTCATCTACATCCAATGGATTATATGCTGCATTTTTTAAATTCCTAAAACTAGCAAGGATATGAACATGAAGATGAGAGAGAACTAACCACAAGGCTTGTGGTGTAGCGGTAATCACCTGGGGATTTCATAGCACTCAACCTGGGTTCGATTCTCTGCATTCGCAACTTTGTGGCCACTGGGTTTAACCTCAGGGTTGCATGCTTTCGTAGTCGGTTTCTTTGCCAAGAGATTAGTCTGGGCCAAAGGCCCAGGATACCCTTTTCCAAAAAAAAAGATGAGAGAGAACCCAAGGGATTTTTTGAGAATCATTATTAATTAGAATATTGATGTCTTTTTAATCTTATAAACTAGCAAGGGTAATACATATCCATAATTAAATTGTTTTTTTCCTTTCCAAATTTGCCATTTTCAACGTGTTTGTGGATTAAATTAGGTAACTATATTACAATTTTGCTATCAATAATTATAGCCTTTGATTTAATTAGGTAGTTGGTCGCAAATTGTATGTCTTCTTATTTGAACTTGCCCCATATACATATAAACATAATCAAATGAAGATCATAAATATTGTGATAACTGGAAGTACCAATCATTATAATTTACATGAAAACTAAGCACTTATTGGGATATTTAATTACAAATTGGTTATTTTAATTACTTATCTTAACTTCCTTAAACATAATTCCTATTTAATGGAATAATTATTTACAAGTAAGTTATTTTAATTAATTACCATAACTTTCTTAAACATTATGCTCATTGTTGATGAATAAGAATTGAACGAAAATCAAGTCTACACCAACGGTTGAATGAAGATCAATATAAAAGTTGTTCACAACATGAATAACGTAATCGAATCAAATATACAATCTATCTATATATATATTAAAGCAAAACCATGGAGAGATGATGTGGCCTACTGAGAAGCTTTGATTCACTATTATCTTTTTTCTCATGTTTTTGAATTATATTTTAATAAAAAATGCTAATAAATTACCAACCTTTCATTTTCTCTTTAATTTTTTTTAATATTTCTAAATATTAAATAATAATACTCTTATTCATTAAGATGTGGCCTCTTGAGAAGCCTTGATTCACTATTATCTTTTTTCTCATGTTTTTGAATTATTTTTTAATAAAAAATGCTAATAAATTATCAACCTTTCATTTTTTTAATTTTTTTAATATTTCTAAATATTAAATAATAATATTCTTATTCATTAATAAAATATTTTATTTATGTTTTTAAATATCTTTAAATATAAAATTAATAACACTCTTATTTATTAATATAATATTTTATTCATATTGAAAAAAGCATATCTTTATATATATTAAAAGAGAAACCAAGCATAATGACTTGGCAACATGGGTTTGAGTATTACTCAAATCTTGAAATGTGGTTGAGTTTCATCATCCCACATTGGTGGGAAGATGATAATTTGGAAGAAGATGATGGGTATATATGAGAGTCATGAATGCCATTGAAATTTAAAACCATGGTTGGAATCAAAACCAACCAAACGGTAAAAATTATAGTGTAAAACACATATTTTAATGAGGTTTGAGTATTCCTCAAATCTTGAAATTTCATCATCCTACATTGGTGGGAAAATAATAGTTTGGAAGAAAATAATGGGTATATAAAAGAGTGATGAATGCTCTTGAAATCTAAAACCATGGTGTGAAACAAAACCAACCAAATGGTAAAATTTATAGTGCAAAACACACAATTAATCGAGGTTTGAGTATTCCGCAAATCTTGAAATAAGGATGAGTTTCGTCATCCCATATTGATGGAAAAATGACAATTTAAAAGAAGATAACGAGTATATAAAATAGTGATGGATGCTTTTGAAATCTAAAACTATGGTTGGAATCAAAACCAATCAAATGGTAAAGATTATAGCACAAAATACACACTTAAATGAGAATTGAGTAGTCTTCAAATTTTGAAATAAGGTTGAGTTTCAACACCCCACATTGGTGGAAAGATGATAACTTGAAAGAAGATGATGGGTATATGTAAGAGTCATAGATGCCATTGAAATCTAAAACCATGGTTGGAATCAAAACCAACCAAAAGGTAAAAATTATAGTGTAAAACACATATTTTAATGAGGTTTGAGTATTCCTCAAATGTTGAAATTTCATCATCCTACATTGGTGGAAAGATGATAGTTTGGAAGAAAATAATAGGTATATAAAAGAGTGATAGATGCTTTTGAAATCTAAAACCATGGTTTTAAGCAAAACCAACCAAATGGTAAAATTTATAGTGCAAAACACACATTTAAACGAGGTTTGAGTATTCCGCAAAGCTTGAATAAGGTTGAGTTTCGTCATCCCATATTGATGGGAAAATGATAACTTAAAAGAAGATAACGAGTATATAAAGGCGTGATAGATGCTTTTGAAATCTAAAACCATGGTTGGAATCAAAACTAATAAAATGGTAAAGATTATAGCACAAAACACATACTTAAATGAGGATTGAGGATTCCTCAAATCTTGAAATAAGGTTGAGTTTCAACATCCCACATTGGTGAAAAGATGATAATTTGGAAGGAGATGATAGGTATATAAAATAGTGATGGATGTTTTGAAAATATATAATCATGGTTGGAATTAAAACCAAACAAATGGTAAAATTATGGTGAAAACACACACAATTAAAATCTTTATATATTAAAGTAAAACCCACAATGAATGAAGTGACATCATAAGGAATGAGTATTCATCATTTCTTCAATTATGGTTGAGTTTTGTATATCCCACGTTGGTAGAGTGATGGAATATTGACAATGAATGATTGGTATACGAAAGGGGTTGAGATGCCTTTGTTGTAACTCATGAAGTTGGCTCATATTGACCGGTCCTCTAAACTCATGAAGTTGGTCGATCCTCTAAATCTATGGGCTGGTTGATTTTGGCTAACACTCTTTTAGCAAACATGTTAACTATACAAAATAATAAAAAATCTTATAAGATTCAAATATTTTAAAATCTTGGAATAGGTGTGATTTCGACTATCCCACATTAATGAGAAATCTTTATTTTGAAAAATGAATGTGAGTATAAAGGGGTAAAATATTCATTTGAAAATTTTATATATATTAAAGTAAAACCCACAAAGAATGAGGTGACATTATAAGGAATGAGTATTCATCATTTCTTCAATTGTGGTTGAGTTTTGTGTATCCCACATTGATGGAGTGATGGAATATTGACAATGAATGATTGGTATATGAAGGGGGTTGAGATGCATTTGTTGTAATCCATGAAGGTGGTCGATCCTCAAAACTTACGGGTTGGTTAATTTTGGCTAACATTCTTTTAGCAAATATGTTAACTACAAAATAATAAAAAATCTTAGAAGATTTAAGTATTTTAAAAATCTTGAAGTAGGTGTGATTTCGGGTATCCCACATTAATGAGAAATCTTTATTTTGAAGAATGAATGTGAGTATAAAAGGGTAAAATATTTCTTCTGAAACGAAAATGTTTGTTGGCTAAATGACTACATTTATTTTGCAAAACAAACCTATTTATATGAAATCTTTATATATATTAAAGAAAAATAAAAGACATATGACGTGACATTATGAGAGTTAAGTAGTTTTAAATCTTGATGCATGGTGTGATCTTAATTATCCCATATTACGGAAAAATATTTAGTTTGAAGAATACATGTGGGTATATGAAATAATGATGTTTTCTTTTTGAAAATGATAAGGATAATAACTACCTTCATTTTGCAAAATAAACTTATTTATATGAAGAGGGGCGTTCAAATGCAACCCATTCACATGATGTAACCCCTCTATCCACCAGTCATATAGAGGGACGTTCAAATGCAACTCATTTACATGATGCAACCCCTCTATCCACTGCTCATTTTATTTTGCATAACAACCCCCCTCTATGAGAGTTAACTATTTTAAAATTTTGATGTAAAATGTGATTTTGGTTATCCCAAACATCTTTAGTTTGAAAAATAGATGTAGCTATATGATAAGATGATGTTTTTCTTTTTGAAAATGATAAGGTTAATAACTACATTTCTTTTGCAAAACAAATGTATTTATATAACATTTTTATGTATATAAAAGAAATATGATGTAGTAACATAAGAGTTAAGTAATTTAAATCTTTATATATTTATTTAAATGGACAATCCAAATATATTACTACCTAAATTACTTATGCTACCGCGTAACGCGCGGTTTCCGCACTAGTTCATATTAAAGCAAAACCATGGAGAGATGATGTGGCATCTTGAGAAACCTTGATTCACTATTATCTTTTTTCTCATTTTTTGAATTATTTTTAATAAAAAATGCTAGTAAATTAGCAACCTTTCATTTTCTCTTTAATTTTTTTTAATATTTCTAAATATTAAATAATAATACTCTTATTCATTAAGATGTGGCCTCTTGAGAAGTCTTGATTCACTATTATTTTCAAAACAGTACAAAGCCCCCCCCCCCCCTGGAATATCAAAGTTTTTACATCTTTCAACTCTTCTTGAATATTTCCCCAATTGCTAAGGAGTTATGTAGGCTCACCTCAAACCGAATACTTTTTAAATATCCATCTCTTCTGGTTAATTAATTGTTTTATTAAACTATTCGATTTATGTGAAAGTTAATGGCTTCAACGTGATAATCACATGGAAGCCAAATATTTATCTCCCAAAAAAATCGAATTGATTTGAAATGATATAAATCCAGACCATTTTTTTTTTTTTTTTACTATTGACAATCTTGGTTAAAGTGATTGAGATCACCAACCAATGATGTTATTTTCTATTTTTGACAAGTCTTGATGTTAAAATAATAAACATGTATAATCAATCCCATTTTATATTTTTGACACTAATGTTGAATGTAAGAATTATTTATAATATTGTCACTTATTCACATGGTTGCTTAAATCAACCATGAATTTGCTATTGGATCCTTCATTCGATTGCTTTATAGGGAGAGTCCGTTGATGTTGTTTTGGAGCATAACGCCTTGATCAACACATTATTCCTAATTCTCAAATTGACATTTGGGAGGGAGCCATGTCATTATAAAAGACTTTATTGATTAGTTAATTGCAGTTTATTTATGCCAACATATATGGTATATATTAATACACATTTTGAGTTTCATTTGTAATGTTGCTTATGATGTTGTTAATATATATTGTCACCTTAGGTAGTCTTAAATTTTTTGTACCAATTTACATGTGGTTGTTTTTTGTGATACTAAAATTAGTTTCACCCGATTGAAGAAACTTTTGGGTTAATCGCTTAAAATAATTTACATCTAAAATGTGCCCAATACAATCATTTTATTAAATTGCATTTAAGTAATTATCATTAACAAAATATGATAATTTTAACTTACATATTTATTAACAAAATATTTTTTGTCACCGTGCAACGTGCGGTGCCACATACTAGTATAATATAATTAAAGGTAGATCTAGTTTGTTTATAATATGAATAACCAAATCTAATCAAATATACTTGATGTTCAGAACATGAATAACCAAATTAAAATAGAATAATATGGTAGTTTATTAGCATGTTAAATCTTAGTTTTTGAATATGACCCCCAATATTTTGGGGTCCAATTCTACTTGCGTTTGGATCCTGAATTTTTATAGCCAAACTTGTGAACCCACCTCAATAAAAACCTATCTAATTTCTTTCAAAATTAAATGTTGCTATTAAGTTTCAGAATTTGTCGATCAAAAACGAAAACGACGTTTTGATATTTTTCTCACTTTGTCATTTTAAACATTTTTGTTGTTTTAATTTGTAAATTTTTTAATATGATATGAAATTTTATGTTTTATTTTGTTTAGTATTCATTTCATACGATCTATAGTTTTAGTACGCATATAATAAAGCCTTAAAAAAATTTGGAACGACTCTGTAGAATATACATATTGTTGACAACATGAACAACCAACTCTAATAATCATTCATCTGTACGATATATGCATATGTGCAGTAGTAGAGCTGTCAGGATCTGATTCTTAACAAGAATAAACACTCAGAAACAATATTAAAGGAGTTTGCGGAATAACACTTTAATATTCAGAATATCAATGAAACAGTGAATCAGAAATCACAAATTGTAAACTTTATTGAATGATTTAAAGCTACAAGATTTCACACACAACCTCAATATTGATGAACAGTCTCACCAATACGAATTCTACTTCTCTAGAATTAGGATTATAAACCTTGAGGTTAATTCTTTCTATAAAAACAAAAACTCAGAATCAAAAATTAATTCTAAACTATTCTGACTAAGTCTATACATATACTAAAGATAAAAGATGATTACAAAATATAAAAGATCCTCAGTATAATCTTCCATAGTTATCTCCAAGCTTTCCATGAATATCTTCAATCAATACAGCTGTCTTCATTGCAATACGAAGTCTTCATCTCATAAGCAGTACTAACCATGTTCAGAAGCATTAACCATGTTCAGCAATATTAATGAAGTTGGCAGTAGTAACCCTTAGCAGTACTAACTACTAGCAGTACTAACTATGCTCAACAGTAGTAACTTCATCAAGCAGTATTAATCTTGTTTAGCAGTATTAATTTGTTTCAGAAGTACTAACCATGTTGTGCTAGCAGCATTAACCATACTTGTGCAAATTCTGAATTCCCAACAAGAGCCCGAGCCACCTTAGAGCCAGAAGGGGTATTAGCTCCCCCTCAAATCTCAAAATTATTATTATTTTTATTTATAATCAAACCTTAATTACCACTTTGAAACTTTATTTATTCATATCAATCTCTTATTTTTCTATCTTTAAGAATGCCAAATTTTCTAAAGATTTTAAAATAGACACTTCTTATTTTATTGAATAGACAAATCTTTTACGATAAATTTCATGTATTTTCAAAGGAATTTTCTTATTTATATGGTTAGCTACACACATCTAGTATTTGTTTGTATAAATATACACATAGTTATGTTATTGAACAACTATTTTTGTTGGACAAACATTTATTAAAAACATGTATTTTGAAAGGGTTTTCTCAATCTTTAAATTATGAATTTTCTTACATAGTTTCTAGGTATTCCTACAATAAATTTTCTGGCTCCGCCTATGCACATGTGTACAAAGTTAATTGAAAATGTTTCTTGCTTTCTATGCACGTGTGCATAAAGTGGAGAACCACAAAAAATGAAAAATTGAGGAATACGTAATACCTATTCATTTCATCATTTGTATGGTATGCACATATGCATAAAAGTAATTGAAAGTGCTTCTCCTTTTATGCACTTGTGCATACAAGACACATTACTTTTATGCATATGTGCATACCGTATAGATGAATGGTTATTAGGGCATTTTTCATTTTCTTAGTGGTTTTTCCATGAGCCCAACTATATATATATATATATATAGAGAGAGAGAGAGAAGTTTAATTAACAACCGATTTTCGGTTGTCAACCGAGGGACAAAGGAAAGTGCGACACGTGTCCCCTGTTGTCCACATTCAGTATGAATGACGAAGGTAAATGCCCATGCACTATTAATGATGAATGATATAACATCCTAATGAATAATACAAGCATTCAGAATGAATATTACAACATTCAGGATGACTAATACACAAATTTATGATCCAAATAGTTATTGAATGTCAATACATGGTTTAAAGTGTTTTAATGCACTATAAAATCGTTCAACCGATGTATGGAAACCAAAATCTTATACCTTGGTCCGCTATTTGTAACACCCCGGTTTTTGGAAGGTATGATTTCAAGTTAGTACAGGAATCGTATTTTAAGAGAAATATAAGAAATAGGATTTTGGGCTTGAATCTTAGAATTTATAGTCTTGTTGGATGAAGGATTCAAATAAAAGTCCAACGGTTCTTTATGAAGCAAAATCGGAGCTAGAACGAAGAAGTTATGGTCAAAACAGTGATCAAGCATGAAAACCGAAGAAATCAAGTGAGCAGTGTCTAATGCGACTTTGGGGCGACTTTCTGAGAAATCCGGTCGACTTTCGTGCGACTTTACCCGCTTGAAACCCGCTTTAGCGCCTGTCAGCTCAAAAAAGTCCGATTTTTCTTGGATCATCTTCATTTTCTCATAACTTCTTCATCTCAACTCCGATTTCAGTGATTCTTTTTGCTATGAACTCGTTTTTAAGAGCTTTTCAAGATTAGAACAAGATAATGGAAGTCTTTTGGAAGATCCAAGATTATTTTGTGGTGGTAAGCTCCCCATCCCTCTCGATTTTAAGCTAGGGTTTGATGTGTTCTTCATTTTCTCTCCTCTTCTTTCCATTTTGTCTTAGGTTTTGGATCTTTGGAGGTGAATGAAACACTTTTCAAGTGTTGGATCTAAAATTTAGGAGGTGTTGCTTGTGGATTCAAGTTTTCACCAAGAAAACTCAAGTTTGGGGTAAAAACCTAGATTTAGCCTAAATCTAGTAAGGTGAGTTCAAGTTGCTTTGTGAAAACTATGTACATGCCAAAATGTGTATTTTGAAATAATAATGTGTTTACTTGGTATTTATCAATGTGTTGAGTATTTGACAAAGTTTTCATATTTGATAAATTTGGGTTGATAAATCGTATGAAATGCTTATATTTGGATTTTTGGATATTCTGACGAGTAAATCTCATAAATGTATTCCTTTGGTGATTTATTGTACAAATGGAGTCTATTTGACGATTTATGAATTTTTGGTGTATTTGTTTTTATAAACCATTTGGAAAATGCACGTTATCGTGTTATGAGGCGTTTTGGAAATATAAGGGTATGAGTTCATTTGGAAAATGGTATGTCTCAATAAATGATGAGTTTTTTTTGGGTTAATCATATATTTGAGGTATGTATTTTCATAAGTTCCGGTAAAATGCGTTTTATTGGTGAGGACCTTTATTTAATGGTCAATTGAGTTTTGAGCATTTTGGCTCGGTATTGACTTATATGAGTCTTGGGGACATTTGTCCGGTTTAATAGCTTAATATAGTGATTTGGTTATGATTTGCATTTATTGCATCTTATTTGGGAATTACATGTTTTGAGTGCGTTAGTCATTTATTGGAGTCATGTATTTTAGACTGTAATGCATTGGATCCATAAGCATAGGAGTCAGTTTGTTGGTTTGGAAATGGGATCATTATCCTTGTTTATATCTTGGCGTTCATATGAGTAATAGATCTAGACTGGTTGAGCTTGACGCACGAGCGATAGACCTGGAGTGCTTGAGCTTGGTTGTGCCGGTATTGCGGAGAGGAATCTTGTGGGTTGGACTCCAGGACCGTGGTCGGTATTTCGGAAATGAACTCTTATGAGTCAGGCTCCGAGACCGTGGGTATTACGGAGGTGATCTCTTGTTGAGTCGGAGCCCGCGACCCTTGTTTTGAGGCTTTGGGCCAAATAGAGCTAACACTAGGATCGGGGTATTGCGGAGATGAACTCGTATGGGTCGGGATCCGAGACCTTAGGTATTGCGGTAGAAACTTGAGAGTAGTTAGACACCGGGACCATGATCTTAGGGTGTTTCTTGATAACGTTGAATCGTGGCTTACTTTGTGTTTCGCCATAGTCGACGGAAGCGGGTCTCCCCCGTCACCGAAAGGTGTTGTTTCGGGTATTGAGTTTTATCCATGTTTTCGATGACGTTTTGAGTATGGATTGACAACCGTGATTTTTAGTTTTTTATTATTGAGTTTTATACATATGTTTGAGTGATTTGGATGATAGAGTTTTATCTATGTTTTCAGGATTTGGATATTTAACTTCATTGTGTCTTAGAGTGAGTGTTGGATTTTGAATCTGTGTTAAAAGGGTGTTTTGATTTAGTGTTTTTCATTATGAAAATAGTGGGTTTGGAAAGATGTTGCTTTTACGATGAATGCATTTCATAATGAGAAGTAATGTTTTAAACAAGTCGTCTTTTAGTTTTACTATTTATATTCATGATGAAAATGCATTAACTCACTAGGCGTTAAGCCTAACCCTTTTTATTTGTCGGCATGTGCATCAGGTCCTTGATGGGGGTATGGTACTAGCGACACCGTGAAGATTTGAGTACCAATTAGAGGCACGAGAATGATATAGCTATTGAGTGACATCTTCCGCACTTTGGAGATGCCGATTGTTAATGGGTTTTAGTAACATCGAACCTCAATCTAGTCTTAACATAAGGCTTAATTTACCTATTGTTGATGTTATAACTAGTTTTGTTAATAGAGTTAATATAAGTATTGATTTACAGAAAGGGATTTACCCGTTATGTGATGTTTTTCAAATTTGAGGCTGTTACAATATTGATGGTCGATTGCAGTTGGAAATCGATTAAAGAGGAAAAATAAATTGGAAAAGCTTCACAATTGGGATTTTAGGATCCTAACACGTGAAATAGGGAATGATTGCCTATAGAACTTATCATGGCTAATCAATCGGGATAAGCAATCGGGCTTGTTTTTTATTTCAATATTACCCTCAAATGTAAGCGTATAGGCTTATACAAGATACCCTCGACAGTCTAGGCATAATCTAGGACACCCTTAAAAAAAAGATACCCTCGACATGCTTTATTTACAAAAGTGCCACTAATATAACGACCATCAGATTTCCTCATTCAATGTCTATATGGTTGTTTCTCGGTTTTCTTTTTTTTTTGCGGTTTTCCTTTGAACCTCTATCTATCTATCTATCTATCTATCTATCCATCCATCCATCCATCCATCCATCCATCTATCTAGTGAAACGTCCCAAAATTTCATAACTTTAATAACAAATTTCTTAAAGTTTACAAAGAAAGGAAAACAAGATGTATCAGAGTGCTAAAAGGGACTATCTAATTCCTCAAAGTAAAGAGCAATTTGGGTGTTACTAAAACATCAAGTCCGCTATCTTTCCCCAAAACTAATGACGTCTCTAAAGCCATCCTACCGGAACTTCTACCAACCTCCAACGCTGCTCAGATCCATCTAAGACCTGATATACATGTCGATAAGAAAAGTGTTAGGCCTAATGCCTAGTGACTTAAAACAGTTTTTATCGTATAAATCATAAAATGATTAAAAACGTACATTTTACTTTAAGTACGACCATCCTTTAAAACATAGGTTATAAGAAGGACTATATTTATAAAGCTTGTATTTTCAAATCCAAAATACTCGTTTTAGATAAATGCCAAATATTCTAACTCACCCATTTCACGCACAAGACGCTACTTCAAAATACCAACTATATGGATAAATCTATATATTCCAAACATCGAAAGGTGGGTAACAAAGTACCTGAAAAAAATACCTTTCAGTGACGAGGGAGATGATGCCATTGAATATGGCGAGGATACAAAGTTAAGCCACTAACAACGTTCTCGAGATTCACCTAGGGTCATGGATCTCCGTATACGGATCCGTTGAGCACCACTGCAAGATTCCCAAATGACCCTAGAGCCTACTCGACCTCTAAATGAGCCTCACCACAAAAGTCACCAATCTCTGTATTTGGCTCCAATGAGCACCACCGCAAGACTTAGCTCCATATATGACTCAACTAAGTATCACCGAAAGTTCGCTACCCATGACTTGGGGACCACTCATTACACTTAACTGTGGACGTCAAAACTCCACACTTAACAAATAATTAGACTCTTATGCTTATGGATCCAATGCATTACAGTCTAAAATTATATGACGCCAATTGAATGACTAATGCACAAAAAAATCATGTAATGTCCAACACTTATGCAATAATTGCATTTTGCGTATAAAGCTCCACATTGAGCCATTAAAGTCAAACAAAGTCCCAAACTCATTTGAGTATAAGTCAATCCATAAGGCCTTATAAAACATTTGACTATTTTAATAAAGTCAATGTAAACTACATAAGCCGAAAAGATATATTTTCCAACATTTAACAAATACATGGCACTTATAACGTGAATTGGTCCATAACCGACGCTTCATCAAAACATAATGGCCATAAGACCCAAAACAATATGGTTTTATTTCTAAAATCTTCACAAAGCTAAAGGATGACCAACCTCAAGAGTTTACACCTTTAAGATAAAAATGATTAAAGTGCCAACAACACAACTCATAAGTTAGATAAAACCCCAAAACAACCATTGACTTTAAATACGGTCAATAAAAACTTTAACGCATTCATCAAATCCATTAAAAACATTTTTAACTCTAATTACCCTTGTTAAGAGTTAAAGCCTTACGTGGCCCAAATCTTCAGATATCCGCAAAATTACATTTAGTTGATCCTTTGATACCTCAAAACACCCAATACCATATTATAAATCGCCTACAAAGATTGGTAACCCAAATATACTCAAAAACACAAATATTCACAAATCTATCAAATATGAAATGAACTTATGGGGTTATGTTCAAAACCCAAAATGAAGATATTTTGACATGTATATAGTTTTGCAAAGCAGCTAGAACTCACATTGCTAGATTTAGACTAAATCTAGGTTTTACCCCCAAAATTTGAGTCTCCTTAGATGAAGATTTGAAACCTTCTAGTGAGTCCTTTTAAATCTTATCTCCAAGATTTCTATAAGGTTCCCTTAACCACAAACATCTCTAAAGTTACTCCAAGTTCCAAAAAGATGGAAGGAAAAAGAGAACAATAAAACCCTAGCTTTTTGGGTGAAGATATGAGATGAAAAATCTTTTACCCTAGCTTCTAAATCCTAGCTTGATGATGAAGGATCACTTTACAATCCTAGAAAATATGCCTTGAATGCTTTAAAAATTGCCATAGATGAAGATGATTTGTTCTTGAGAGAATTTGGAATGAAGTAGGAAAGGTATGAGAAGTGAGAAATTAGAGAAAGCTGAAAAAACACATTTTATCACCATCTGGGCGACATTGTCAAGCTACAATGCCATGGCAATGTTGTGAGTCATTTTCACACAAAACAAACAGAAGGTACCCCCTTCTCTGCTACTTTGCCAAGCTACATTAACATTTGTCATAGTCGCATGCCATTGTAGCTGGACCCGTACCGAGCCCCAAAATCCGACTTTCTCATTCAAAACACTCTCGATTCACTTAAGAAAGCAATAATTTCCTAACACAAAATTCATGATTTAGAAACCACAATCAAATACGGGGTGACTTTTACTTATTGAAAATTTTGGGTGTTACATATAGGGTCAGGGGAAAACTGCAAAAAGAAAAATGAAAAACTGAGGAACACCCTGATAACCGTTCATGTGTACTATATGCACATGTATGCCAACAAGTAATTTTTCCAATGTGCAAATGTGCATAACACACATGCATAAAAACTAGGAAATAACTTCAATTACCTATGTGTATATGTGTATATCGTACATATGAACGGTTATTAAGGTGTTTCTCAGTTTTTTTTATTTTTCTGCGGGTTTTCCGTTGAATCTCACTCATATATATATATATATATATATATATATATATATATATATATATATATATATATATATATATATATATATATATATATATATATATATATATGGAGCTTCTTTTGAGAACTGTACAATTTGTGAGATCCGTGAGATTCAATTTAGGCCACTAAAAATTAGTTGAAAAATAAATTTTAATATAAAGAGTAAATTACAAATTTCGTCCATGTGGTTATATGAAATTTTGGACTAGGTCCCTTAAACGAAATAATTACATCTATGGTCACTATGGTTTTATTTTGGTTATGGATTGGATCCTTTATTTTAACGGTGTTTAAATTCAGTCCGTTAAACACCCCATGTGCTTGTTATGTGAGGGGCCTTTTTGTCATTTTAATCTTTTATTTAATAATTGTTTTATTACACAAGTTTGGATGCATATGGTACAACCGTACAAGTACATAAATCATTTATTAACTGAGAAAAGAAATTCAAAACTCCCTTTCCCTTCGTCTTCCTCATCTTGTCCCACCATCTCCGACTCCACCATCCCTTGGCTTCCTCATCTCATCCCCCTCTTCTCCGGTAACCATGATCTCCGACTTTCGACCTCTTCCACCTTCTACAGATCTAAAAACCCAACCATACTCATTTCGAATCTAGTTAATTCTAAAAACCCATTATGATCTAAAAGCTCTGTTGCACCTGCCTTTCTTTCATACCCACTACCATTTTCTTCTTTTTTTCAACCGGGGATTTCTACGATTTTGATGAAGTTGGCAGTGATATAATATTCATCACATTGACGACCGAGGAACTCCAACCATATGGATTGTCGATGCTCATTGTACATAGCGATGTTGGCGGTTTTGCTTTCATCATCCATTGCTTTCATACCCACCACGATTCTGTAAATCAACAGATACAAGCCTGTAAATGCATGGCTATTAGTGGTGGAATGTTAATGGTATATAACATTATATTAATATGCTTAGTGATTATTAATACAGTGAGTGAGGTTCGAGACTTCAAGGGTCATCTACAAAACCATGGAGATGATGGTGAAATGTTGCACCAATGGACATGGATGCCAACGAAGGAGGTGGCGACCACGTTGTTGAATTGGACAATGAAGGAATGAATTGCTAGAGATGGTGTTGGGGTAGTGAACTAGTGATGGGTAAGGAAGCTGTAGAATTTGGGGTGGGGGAGGGTTTGTAATTTTTTTTTCTAAATTTAATACTTCAAATTTGTATAATGAAACAATTATTAAATAAATGTTAAAATGACAGAAAAACCCCTCATGTGAGAGGCACATGGGTGTCTAACAGAGTAAACTAAAGCGTCGTTAATAATAAGGGACCCAATCCATAACCAAAATAAAACCACAGTGACCATAGATGTAATTATTTTGTTTGAGGGACCTAATCCAAAATTTCATATAACCACAGGGACGAAATTTGTAATTTACTCTAATATAAATTAAAAATCTCTCTCTCATCTCTCCACTTTGTTCTCCTTTCTCTCCTATTTTTTCTCTCCTCTCTCTATAACATACACCTACATACATATTTGAATATATACAATAGTTGAACACATTATGAACACTTTCTTAAAATTATTATAATAATTTTTGAACATATTGTGAACATACTATAAATCTAGATTTGGTATATATAGCTCGTGAACATATTGTGAACACCAACCACATTAATATAATTAAATTTACCACTTGTAAATACCATGTGAACCTTGTAAATACATTATTTATGAACACACTAGTAAAAATATTCTAAAGCTTGTTTATATTGTGTTCACTATGTGTTCACTTTATGTGCATATTTAATTGTACGTTTACGTATGTTATAGAGAGAGGAGGGAGAGAAAGAAAGATATATATATATATATATATATGTATATGAAATTTTAAAAAAATTTATTTTTAATAAGAGTAAATTACATGATTGGTCCATGTGGTTTATGTGTTTTAACACTATGGTCTTTATTTTGAAATATCTATGGATTACATCCCTATGGTTTGCATTTTATAACG
This sequence comes from Arctium lappa, assembly GCA_023525745.1. Lineage (NCBI taxonomy): Eukaryota > Viridiplantae > Streptophyta > Magnoliopsida > Asterales > Asteraceae > Arctium > Arctium lappa. Next base: position 37,397,850 of record CM042063.1, on the reverse strand, counting down.
TATTGGGTCCCTAAATCTAACGTCATCCAAATTTTTTTGTTAACTCAATTAGTTTAGAGGGTATTTTAGTCATTTAGTGTATTTTTTATTTTTACTTTATTTACTCTATTTATTTATTAAACCATAAGGACCAATAATGTAATTTACTCACTCTTCTTCATCTTCTCCGGCCGCTACCACATCTCCAGCCACCATATACTAAATCACACACCAAACACAACAAATCGACCCTCCCCGGTCTCTAAATCTAAAATCCTCAAACCTAAATCTCTAGTGTTATGATGTCTTCCTAAATCGAAATCAAACAAGAAAAGTCCTCAAATCAAATAGGTTTGTGCAAAACTAAGATAGATCGAAACTTGGGTTCTTAAGATCTGTGTGATAGATTGAAAAACCTCACCCTTGGAGGGAAGGTGAGGTTCTGCGGTGGAAGAAGCTACAGATCCCATTTCTATCGACCCAACAGATACAATGGAGGTGGGAGATGCTGACGGTGGGCGGTGGCATGAAGGCCGGAGACGGAGGTTGGGACGATTGAGGGACGACAGAAAGAATTCGGAGGAGAACTCGTCGCAGATGTGAATGGTAGGTCACGATTGCTTGAGACCAGGGGGTTTGCCGGCCAATCGGAGGAGGCGGCAGTCGGAGGAGGTGGCGGTGATCTTCTTTCCCAGAAGGAGGTGCTTCACGATGTATATACATATACATACATATATATCATATATATGATAGAGTAAATTACATAGTTGGACCCTGTGGTTTAAATAAAAAAAGTAGAGTAAATTACATTATTGGTCCTTATGATTTTAATATAAAATAAAAAATAAATTGAATGACTAAAATACCCTTTAAACTAACTGAGTTAACAAAACTTTTTGGGTGACGTTAGATTTAGGGGCCCAATACGTTATAAAGTGCAAACCACAGGGATGTAATCCATAGATATTTTAAAATAGGGACCCAGAGTGTTAAAACACATAAATCACAGGGACCAAAGATGTAATTTACTCTTATGATAATTATCTAATTAATTAATAACAATAATTATCTTAAATTTGTGGTTTAGGATGGATCTCACAAATGTTGGAGTTCTCAAATGATTAACCCATATATATATATATATATATATATAGGGGCCTAATCAAATGAGAATTGTGTGGTTTGTGATAACCGTGATATCCAATTTGAGTAAATCATTTTAGATAACTAATGTTATTTACTAAAATAAAATATAGGGTAGATTGGTAATTGACATTTTTTTGAAAAGTCCTAATTAAAACCCTAATTTTGTGCTAGAGCCTCCCTTGAATATATTCAACGCCTTCTCTTCTGTTTGCACCCCAAAACCAGCGCCTTCCTGAGATGGGTTCCGATGCAAACAAGATGAACGACGCCACAAGCTTCCTACCTTCTGAGTCGGCTCTCCGCGCCAACGACTGCGGTTTCTTTGGCACGACGACGACGATGAATCCTTGTTCCAAGTGCTTCAACGACCTCCGGATCAAGGATCTTCAGCACGACGAATCTTGGTGCTTCAACGACGAATCTCTGCTCCAAGTGCTTCAACGATATTCGGCATGTCGGAGACGATGAATCGGCGGTGGCAGAAGAGAAGGTGAAGGTGTCGAATCGGTGCTTGAGTTGTAACAAAAAAGTTGGGGTGATGTGATTCAAGTGCAAGAGTGGGGAGATTTTCTATGGAAGCCATAGGTATCCAGAAAAGCATGATTGTGAATTCGATTTCAAGAGAACCGAAAGATGGATGTCCTATCGATTTGGTCCTTATGGTTCCACCCTTCTTTGTTTCCTCTACTCTTCTGTGATACCTGTGAGAGGCTATGATTTGAACCTCTCTTGTAACCTTCTCTCGGTGGTATCACAGTGATATAAAGTTTAAATCACAATGGTATCACAGTTTGTATCACACTATAATCACATTCGGTATCACAGTGTGATTCATGGTTGGTTTGTGTCTTACAGTTAAAAAATCTTTTGGTATCACAGTGTGATTCATTGTTGGTTGTGCCTTACAGTTACAAAATCTTTTGGTATCACAATATGATTCATTATTTGTTTGTGCGTTACAGTTAGAATTTTTTTTGGTATCACAATGTGATTCATTGATGATTTATGTTTAATGGTTAAGAATAATTGGGTATCACAATGGTGTATCACGTTTTATTTTGCCAGAATTAGGTTTAGAGAAGAGAGGAAAATTTCAAAATATAACATGCCCTTTAATTAAAATTTTAAATAAAAACTACCAAATTTATATATTTCCTAAATTATTATTTGATTTGTGGTTGAGATTGGATCTCACAGTTACCACAAACAAATGAGTTCTCCCTTGAATGTCCCCATATATATATATATATATATATATATATATATATATATATATATATATATATATATATATATATATATATATATATGGACCTAATCAAATGAGAACCGTGTAATCTGTGATAACCGTGAGATCCAATATGAAGCACTCATTTAAGATAATAATTTTTTTTATTAAATTAATATAAAAGTTTATTTTGGTAATTTGGATATTTTGCAATTAATCAGTTACCTAATATTGTGGAAGAATTGATTTCATTCCTTTTAGGTTACCCTATTATTATGGAATATATTGTTTTGAAATCCACGATCAAATTCGTCGACTTACACCCCTGGTGATAAAGCTCCATCTCCGGTGACAACCGAGATATTATCCGCATCACCAGTCTTCTCGGTATCATACTGTGATATCATATATGTATAATCGTGAAATCACACTGTATCAAAAATTATATCACAGTGTATCACAGTGTGGTTTGTATCACAATATGTATAGTTTGTATGTATTTTTTGAACAGTGTCGATGTTTTTTAGGTATGACAATGTATTTTCGTTGTTTACAAAATGTATCACATTTTGTTTTCGTTGTTTTACGAAGGGTATCACACATTTCTTATTTATTTTCATTATTTTCGTTGTTTACAAAAGGGTATCATAGTGTGCATCATGTGTTCGCCGGAATAATGTTCGCCGAAAAGAGGAGAGAGGAGAGAGAAGATTTATAAACTACCTAAAATACCATTTAATTAATATTTTAATTAAAAATTACCAAAATTATTGATTTCCTAATTTATCCTCTAATTTGTGGTTAAGATTGGATTTCACGGTTATCACAAATAACTGAGTTCTCCCTTGAATGACCTTATATATATATAGAGGGAGGATCATACGAGAATGACAACTGTTTAAAAGAATAGGTCTCAACCAATCATTGTTAAGAATAATTCCAAAAATAATAATATCAAAAAATAAGGTAAAAAGGGTAAATATGTCAAAATATGTTATTGATTATTTTTAGAATCTTACCAAATTCCCTTTAATTCTCATTCAATCTCAATCAAATAAATTAGACAATCCCCATTTTTTTAAACACACTCCTGATTTTTTTGAAACCCTAATACATATTTTGGTGTTAATTTATAAAATCACATATGATTTTGGCGTTAAGTATAATAAATAAGCATTTTGTTTAATTCATTTGTACTCTAATCACATGTAATTTAGGGTTGCAAACTAATAACATCATTTTATCCAAACTATTTATCATAAAATCATATATGGATGGCCCTCTCACTCTGTCCATCCGTCTGAGGGTGATAAGTTATACTCAGATTGAGTTGCGTGCCCAACTCTCTTTGTAGGATCCTCCAAAACGATGACGTGAAACAGCCATCCCGGTCCGACACTATAGCCGACGGTACGAACACAATTTCGTCTATATACAACTTAGCCAACTTCTCTAACGGATACGTCTCCTTAATCGGCTGGAAATGAGCCGATTTCGTGAGTCGATCCACTATCACCCAAATCGCATCGTGACCTTTAGGCGATCGTGGAAGTCCGGTGACAAAATCCATCGCGATTTCATCCCAATTCCATACCGGTATTTCCAACGGTTGCAGTTCCCCATACGGTCTTTGATGCTCTGCCTTCACCTTCAAACACATTAGGCATCGCTCAACGAAGTAAGCTATATCTTTCTTTAAACCCGGCCACCACTAACTTTGCTTCAGGTCTCGATACATTTTGTTGGTTCCTGGCTGAACGGAATAACGAGACTTATGCGCTTCCTCCAGCACTTTCTTCCGAAGATCACCCCGTTTCGGAATCCACACACGGCCACCAAAACATTTCACTCCACGACCGTCCACCGTTAGCGTACTTATATTCCCAACAATTTTTCGCTCTCCAAGTTCTCTTCTAAGAGTGCTTCTTTTTGTAGACTCTTGATTTCCTCCAAGAAAGTAGAAGTTGCCTCCACCCGAAATGCCACTACCTTCGCTGCATCGCCATGCTCTTTCCAAATCTTTAAAGCGAAGACTATTGTTGCCAGCTCCAGATCATGGTTCTGGTAGTTCTTCTCGTGCTCTTTCAACTAGAAAGGCGCGTAGGCGATCACTTTGCCGTCTTGCATTAGTACGCACCTTAGGCTCTCCTTCAATTAGCCGTCTTGCATTAGCGTCGCTATAGAACACAAATCCTTCAGTCCCGTTGGGTAGGGACAAGACAGGTGCACTACTTAGGCTCTCCTTCAATTTAATGAATGCGTTCTCTTGAGCTTCCACACAAATTTAACGTTTTTCTTAGTTAAAGCAGTCAATGGGGTGGCTATCCGCGAGAAGTCCTGAATGAACTTCCGATAGTAGCCTGCCAGCCCAAGAAAACTCCTCACTTCCGACAGCGATTTTGGCACTTCCCAGCCTTTAATTGCCTCGATCTTCGCTGGGTCCACCTTTATTTCCTCTTCTGACACCACATGCCCTAAGAATTGCACATCTCTCAGCCAGAATTCACATTTAGAGAATTTGACGTACAGATTCTCCCGTTTAAGTAGCTCCAACACTGACCGCAGATGTGCTTCATGCTCCCTCATGGATTGCGAGTAAATTAGTATGTCATCAATGGAGACGATCACACACTTGTCCAAGAGTGGACTACACACCCTATTCATCAGATCCATGAATATTGCGGGGGCGTTAGTCAAACCAAAGGGCATGACTAAAAACTCATAGTGTCCATATCTCGTATGAAAAACCGTCTTGGGCACATCCTCCTCTCTCACCCTTAGCTGATGGTAGCCCGATCGTAGGTCTATCTTCGAAAAGTAACTCGCTCCTTGCAATTGATCGAAAAGATCATCAATCTTGGGGAGCGGGTACTTATTCTTGACTGTTACCTTGTTAAACTCGTGGTAGTCTATCCACATTCGCATTGACCCATCCTTCTTCTTAACAAACAACACTAGCGCTCCCCACGGTGAAGTGCTGGGACGAATAAATCCCTTATCGAGCAGTTCTTGCAGTTGAGTCATCATCTCTTTCATTTCGGCCGCCGCCAAACGATAGGGTGCTCTTACGATTAGTGCCGCTTCAGGCACCAAATCTATTCGGAACTCCACTTGCCGATCAGGAGGCAAGGTGGTCAAGTCCTCCGGAAACACCTCTAGGTATTCACTTACTACCGGAACCGACTCCAACCCATTCTTCTCTTTCTTAGCGTCCACTACATACGCTAAGAACCCCACGTACCCTTTCACTAAGCACCTCCTGGCCTTGATCATAGAGATCAAACACGACTTCCTATCCCGACGATCCCCATACACTACTACCTCATCCTTACCCGACAATGCTATGTGGATCAACTTCTTATTGCACTCTATATGAGCATCATTAGACGCCAACCAATCCATCCCCACAATGATATCAAATTCCCCCATACCCATCGGGTACAGTCGCAACGGAAATGAATGACTGTCGATATCAATATTACACCCTTCATATACCTCCCTTACCAAGACTCGACTATCGTCCGCTACTTCTACCTCAAACCCAAGACTAAGCTATATGGGTTTCACACGCAAATTATGAACGAAGTTTGGTGACACAAACGAACGGTTTGCGTCCGAATCAAACAACACTTTAGCATAAGTCGAGTCTATAGGGAAAGTACCTGTCACCATATCCGGTGTCTCCACTGCCTCCTCCGTTGTCATGTTAAACGCCCTTGCTCTTGCTCGGGCGGGTTCCACCTTTCTTTCTCATCCTCTTCCCCCATAACTTCTGACAACCCCCTTCTTCAGTTGAGGACAATCCGTTTTGATGTGGTCTGGAAATCCACATTGATAACAAGTTATTGGTCCCTGGCAATCCCGCGCCATGTGCCCTGTCTTCCCGCACTTGAAACACCCAACTTTGTCTATCAAGCACTCTCCCTTGTGCATCCGGTTACATTTACTGCACGGCTTATACTCAACCCTTGGCGTTGTTCGCTGTTCATGTCTTGCATATTTCGCCTTCTTAACATCACGCACAGATCCTTCCCACTTTCTCTTTTCCGTACTTCTTTCAGACAACTGACGATTCTTGTCCTTTTCCGTCATTTCAGCTGCATTGACGGTCGCTTGGAAGGTAACGGGTTCTATTGCAGCTGCCAGCTCTCTAATGTTGCTCCTTATCCCAAACAAATACCTGTTTATCCACCGTTCTTCATTGGACACATATATCTTAGCAAAACGTGCCTTTTCCAGGAATTTGGTCGTATACTCTCTTACTGTCATTTCCCCCTGCTCCAAATTCAGAAATTCCTCTTCTAACTTTTTCACCGCTACCAATGGACAAAACTGCTGCTTGAACCTGACGATAAAAGTCTCCCAAGCCATACCCTTAGCTGCCTTTGAACCCTTTCCCCCTGTCTCGGCCTCCCACCAAAACATGGCATCATTCCTCAGCATGGACAATGCAAACACTACCTTGTCTTCTTACGTGCACTTACTGGTGTCGAAAGCAAGTTCCATCTCTCTAATCCACTTGATCACTATAACAGGATCACATTCTCCCTTGAAAACAAGAGGTTTGTACGCCGCAAATGACTTGTAATTGCATCGCTTTTCTGAGACTTCCTTAACTTCTACTATCTGAGTGTGGCTACCCACCACGGTCATTGGCGAGTTAGCCATATCAGTCGTCTCCCTCTCCTCGCTCCTTCCCCTGCTTGCTGATGCTTCCTTAGTCTGATATGCTAGAAGTGCCTGCAACGTCTCCTGAAGTTTCCCCATCTCAGTAGCAAAAGTCTCTTGCGTTACAAAAGTTTGGGGTCGACCTCCCCTACGGTTCCTTGCCGGTCCCCTTCCCCTCACAGTAGCTGAACTCTCCTGACGAGAGGATTCTTGTTCAGCCATTACTTCCACACTCTTGGCTCGACGGGCAACCCGCACCGTCCTCTTACCTTGAACCCTTGCTTCTGGCTCTTCCACCTGAGTGTCCGCCTTTCAAGTTGTCTTTCCTTTCCCTTTGGGTCGACCACGACCCTTTCCCCGAGTGGCAACCGGCCGAGGTGGAACTACTGGCCCATCCTCAACAGCTTCATTCACCGGTACAGTCCCCGCTACCGGTACCAATCTACTCCTTGTTACACGCTCCGACATGAATACATATAGCATAAACAGACAACACTCAATACGGTGGATTCAAGGTAACAAGGCAAGTTAAGCACACGCATGTACCTGTAAATTCACAATTACACTGGCTAGATGTAATTCCAAATTTACCTTACATGCTTGTTGCAAGATTTATATAATATAAACCTCTCAGACCTTGCACAAATGGAGAGTAACGCAAGTATACATTTCTCAATCCATTGTCGTCTTTTACAAGTAATAAAACGGTAAAATACCGAGTATCGATCCACAGGGAAAAAGGAGTAAAAGATTTAAATTAAAGTCCAGAAAAAGAAATGATTTCAGATGGCGATTTTGAAGAAATATTGTTGGTTGGGTTGATTACAAACTATTGCGAAAACAATTAATTAAAAAGGAAGCAAGGATGTAGGGATTCGTTAAGATTTCAAAGGAAATTTATCGGATAGAACTTGGTGACAAACAACTAATCATTTTTAACCATCAACTTATATAAGGTACTCTTTCGAGGTTGAGAAAGGCACGCATCCATGGACTAACTTTAATGTTTCCAAAATAAAGTAAAGTCATGACAATGGCACAATCTATCCCTTTTGTAAGTTGTACGGAATGAAACAAGTTTCCTTGGTTCTAAGTAACTCTCTCGAGCCTACCTCCGTATCGTTCAAGTTGATGTGTTCAAGACGACTCATTTCTGAGTTCATCAAACTTTAACATTTCAACAATATAACCTTGAACGAATGGTTGAAACGATTTATTATTAGTCAACAAATTTCTACCATCAAAATAGGCTTTTTATCTTAACTTCACCCCACACCCGAGCTAAGGTTGTCAGCCTATCATTGCTCGGTTTCCTTGCATTTTTTTATTTTTAAGAAAAACGAAAGACATGTATCAAATATTTAAATAACGATGAATTAAAACTTTACAAGAATTAAACTTGTCTTACGATACGAAAGTTAACAAAAACGTGAAAGATCTAAGTTACGAAAGAGAAATACGACAAAGTATCATAAATTAAGATGGCTAAAATTTAAAACGTGAACGAAATTTTACGATAACAAACTTATGCTAGACGGAGTTAATAAAGATGCGACTAAAAATAAAGATTTACGATAACATAAAAGCTTAAACTAAAATTGCATAAAATTTAGATGAAAAGAAGAAAAATACTAAAAGATTGATGCATTAATTATAAAAAGAGATGAAAGTTCTTGGAAGAAACTTCACCTTTTTACAAAGATGATGTAGCAAGAGGTGAATACATGATGGAGAGGTTTCAAATGGTAAAGTGGATGGAGAGAAAGTGTGAAATGAAACTAAGATTGTAGGATTAGATGATGGAATACAAGCACCAACACCCTCCTATTTATAGAGCCTTGGAGGAGAAAAGTAAATCTTTCAAAAATCTTTGTCCAAAGGTCCATAGCAACCCAACTTTAGCAACAAAAATTACTTGGAAGATTTCAAGTAAATCACCAAATCTTTGAAGTTTCCAATAAATCATCATATCTTTGAGATTCCAAGTAAATCACCAAATCTTTGAAGTTTCTCTTTATTCCAAAAGCACAAGTCTTCCTTCATTTCCATCCTATAGTATCACAAAACACACTTTCAATTCAACACTCTAAACTATAAGATTAGCCACAAATTAGCATCAAAAGACAAGTGAATTTGGTCATTGACTCACCTAAACTCCATAAACGCGAAAATCGAAAATATACATAAAAAAGACTCAATCTAAAGACTTTTGACAAATTAAATTAACGAAAAAGAAACTAAAAAAGGTGTAATGCGGCAATTAAGTTGCCGCATATCACAACCCCAAACTAGAATCGTTGCTTGTCCCCAAGCAACACAAAAGACAACTAAAAATGACTCAAAGATGAAATTAGAACTTGTCGTACCATGGATTTGTCATGTATGCATACATTTCTATACAATATATAGCCTTTTATAAACCACTAGACACACATCATCTACAAATGCAAAAATGTTTACCATAAGCTAGCCATGTATCTTAATTGGTTAGACAAATACATTACACATCTAGTCTTAATAGCACATGGGTATTTGTATGCGGTTAATATCAATACCTTCTTTTTTTTTCTTTAATAACATGCATTTTATGCTCTACTATTTTTCCTTTTTCACTTTTTTTTTTCATTTTTTTTCATAGTATGCATTTTATGCTCTACTATTTTTTTTAATACCTCTCGTTTGTACAAGCTCTCTCCCACAACTTAAAATGAACAATGTCCTCATTGTTGGAATATGGATGGCATGAGAAGGGAAGAAAGGAAGTGTATGAGAGGTAAGAATGGGTTTTTCAACTATTTCCCAAACTAAAATTTAATGCAATGTAAACGTCAAAAGAGGACCCAACAAGATATTAGACTAGTTCTAGAAACCAAATGCAAAATGAGAAATGTGTGTAGTGAGTGGATTATTTGGGCTATCTCTCAAGAAAATATAGGCATGCATTAAATCAGTAACTATGTACGATATGACAAGTTCAACAAAAACTACAACCAAATTTAACTAATAAGACGCAAAGATAAAAAAGAAATAAGACTAAAAAAAAAAGAATAAAAAGAAAAGGAAAAATCTACGAAAATGGAGAAAATGAATAAACCTGCCTACTCCCGAGGAGTAGGTACCGACGCGCCCAAATGACGCCCAATGGCAAGAACCTGCGCTTGTCCTTCCAAAACCAATCCATTTAGTTCACAAAGTGCCACAGACAGGTTTTCATTACCTTCCATTCCATCAAAAAATGCTTTGATTCGCTGTTCGTTCACCTTGAAAATACTACCATCTTCTGGGTTTATGAGATCCACGGCTCAAAAAGGGTAGATTTTAGAAATTTTAAATAGACCAGACCATCGACTTTTCAGTTTTCCCGGAAAGAGTTTTAGTCGTGAATTAAACAGTAACAAATTTTGTCCCTCGAAAAATTCTCGTCTGTGAATTCTTTTGTCATGCCGGTTTTTAGTCTTTTCCTTGTAAAGCTTGGCATTTTCATAGCCGAAATTCCTATGCTCATCCAATTCACAAAGTTGAATTTTTCTTTTAATCCCAGCCTCAGAAACATCCATATTTAATTCCTTAATTGCCTAGTATGCTCTGTGTTCCAATTCCATAGGTAAATGACAGGATTTTCCAAAAACGATTTTATATGGAGACATACCAATGGGAGTTTTAAAAGTAGTACGATAAGCCCATAGGGCGTCATCTAATTTGAAATCCCAATCTTTTCTATGCGGCTTTACGACTTTTTCCAAAATTCCCTTGATTTCTCGGTTGGATAATTCTGCCAAACCATTTGTTTGGGGATGATAGGCAGTGGCAACTCTATGCTTGCTATTATATTTTTCCAAAACGCTCTTTAACAAATGATTTATAAAATGGGTACTCTCATCGCTAATTAAAGCACAGGGAGTACCGAACCTTGTAAAAATTTGCTTTTGCAAAAATTTAACAACCGTTTTAGCATCATTTGAGTGACATGCCACTGCCTCGACCCACTTGGACACGTAATCAACTGCAACTAAAATATATTGGCAATTTCCTGAAATTGGGAATGGTCCCATGAAGTCAATCCCCCAAACATCGAACAATTCAACCTCTAAAATTCCATTTAGAGGCATTTCATTCTTTTGGGAGATAGATCCTGTCCGCTGACATTCGTTACATGTTTTGAAAAATTCCTGAGCGTCTTTAAACAATGTCGGCCAATGAAATCCAGACTGTAACACCTTTGCAGTTGTCCTTTGCCCACTAAAATGTCCTCCATAATTAGAAGCATGGCAATTCTGCAATACGGTTGGTACTTCACTTTCAGGAATGCATCTTCTCAACACCTGATCTGCACATGATTTAAACAAAAACGGATCGTCCCACAAATATAACTTAGAATCATGCCTGAGTTTCTGGATTTGTTGCTTATTAAACTCAGGGGGGATGATTCCACAAGCTAGGAAGTTGGCAATATCAGAAACCATGGTGTTTCAAAATGTTTTAACACCAGGAGTTTCTCATTTGGGAATGTTTCTGTTATCTCCTTCTTTTCCAGTCCTTCAACATGTTTTTCAAGTCTAGACAAATGATCCGCAACCTGATTCTCCACTCCCTTTCTATCCACAATTTCAAGATCAAAATCTTGCAACAACAAAATCCATCTTATTAACCTAGGTTTTGCATCTTTCTTTGAAATTAAGTATTTAATGGCAGCATGATCAGTATGAACAATGACTTTTGCTCCCATTAAATAAGATTTGAATTTCTCAGAAGCAAAAACTACAGCTAACAATTCTTTTTCAGTGGGTTTTACTTGCATAATAAACAGAGTGGACCACTTTTTCTTTCCTTTGGCCTAGGACAGCTCCTACGGCCCAATCACTTGCATCGCACATGATCTCGAAAAGTTTTTCCCAGTCAGGAGTAACAATCACAGGTGCAGTAACCAAAGCTTTTTTCAAAGTGATGAATGCATTTCTACAATCCTCACTAAAATCAAATTTTTGATCATGCTGAAGTAACACGCATAAAGGTTTTGGAATTTTTGAAAAATCTTTGATGAATCTTTTGTAAAAACCTGCATGTCCGAGAAAACTTCGTATACCTTTGACAGTGGTTGGTTCAGGCAATTTTTCAATCACCTCAAGTTTTACCTTATCAACCTCAACTCCTCTTTTTGAAATTAAATGACCAAGAACAAGTCCTTCTTTGACCATGAAATGACAATTTTCCCAATTTAAAACCAAATCAGTTGCTTCACATCGTTCAAGACTTTTTTCAAGATTTTTCAAACATAGATTATATGATGTGCCATACACAGAAAAATCATCCATGAAAATTTCCATGGAGTTTTCAACCATATCAGAAAATATGGACATCATACATCTTTGAAAAGTAGCAGGTGCATTACACAGACCAAATGGCATTCGTCTAAAAGCAAAGGTACCATAAGGACAAGTAAAGGTGGTTTTTTCTTGGTCTTCCGGAGCTATTGCAATCTGGTTGTAACCTGAATAGCCGTCTAAGAAACAATAGTACTCCTTTCCTGCAAGTCTATCTAACATCTGATCAATGAACGGTAGCGGGAAATGGTCTTTCTGGGTAGCCTTATTAAGTCTACGGTAGTCCATACAAATCCTCCAACCAGACGCAATTCTAGTGGGAATGAGTTCATTTTTCTCATTTGTGATCACAGTGACACCTCCCTTTTTAGGGACACACTGTACAGGGCTCACCCATGAACTGCTCGCTATTAGGTAGATTATTCCTGCATCCAACCACTTTAAAATCTCCTTTTTTTACAACTTTCTTCATGACAGGATTCAACCTTTTTTGTGGTTCAATGGAAGTGAAACTCTTGTCTTCTAGGATGATTTTGTGTTGGCAAATGGAAGGACTGATACCCTTAAGGTCAGGAATGGTCCATCCTGTAGCCTTAGTATGTAGTTTTAACAAATTTACCAACTTCTCTTCCTAATGTGTTTCTAAGGTGGATGAAATGATGACAGGCAATTTTCCTTCTTCACCTAGAAATGCATACTTCAGGTGTGAGGGGAGTGGTTTTAACTCCAGGTCAGGTGGTGATTCAATAGATGGGAGTTGGGTTTTCGTATCGTCACTTTCCAACAACTCAAAAGCTGTAGTCTCTCTCAAGTCTAAGGTTTCACTTTCCTCTTTCCGTTCTTCTTTCTCATCAACTTCAGTCTCTGTTAAGTTTAACATTTTTTTTAATTCCTTCTTTATGGCACAAAGACTCAATATCACTCAAGGTAAAGCATTATTCTCTATCATCAGGATATTTCATAGAGTTGAACACATTAAAAGTGACATTTTGCTCATTCACTCTCATAGTCAATTCTCCTTTCTGAACATCAATCAAGGTCCTACCGGTTGCTAGGAATGATCTTCCTAGGATGATTGGAATGTCTTTATCGGCCTCAAAATCAAGAATGATGAAATCGGCGGGAAAAATGAATTTTTCCACTTGGACTAATACATCCTCAATTTTCCCTTTTGGGTGAGCTATGGACTTGTCAGCTAATTGAAGGGTGACTATAGTTGGTCTAGCCTCACCTATGCCTAGGGTGTTAAAAGCAGACAAGGGCATAAGGTTTATTCTAACTCCTAGATCACATAATGCCTTTCCAATCTCTTTCCCACCTATTGAACAAGGAATAGTGAAACTCCTAGGATCTTTCAGTTTAGGGGGAATTTTATTTGAAAGGAGGGCACTACAACCTTCTGTTAAGGCAACAATTTCATATTCACTCAACTTCTTCTTTGTGCTCAAGATGTCCTTGAGAAACTTTGCGTAACTTGGCATTTGTTCAATTGCTTCAACCAACGGAATGCTGATATGTAGCTGTTTAAACACGTCAAGGAACTTTTTGAATTGTAACTCCTCTTTTTGATTTCTCAACCTTTGCGGAAAAGGTATATACGGAGGTACAGGAGCTACAATGGCTTTCTCATGAGACTGACCTAAAGGTGTTGGAGTGGCGGTAGGTTTAGAACTTTTGAGTATGTGAGTGGCTGGTGATGTGACAAGATTATCAATCTTAGTGGGAGATGTTGAGGCTTCATCATGAAATGATACCTTCTTTTTACCCTCTTCTGGAAATAATAAAGGGAAATCAGTTTTCTTAGGTAGTGGTCCTATGTCCACTGATTTTCCTTTATCTTTCAAAGTGGGTGTGACAACATCCGGAGTGAGTTGGGATGGTTCAACGGGCTTTTTCAGAGGTTGACTTTATGTTAAGTTGTTTCCACTTCTCAAACTCACTACTTTCACATGTTCTTTCACGGCTGGTCTTAGGATCTCTATATCACTAGGCAGTGTACCAGGAGGCCTATTCCGTAACTCAAGTGCAAGTTGACTAATTTGGGTCTCTAGAGATCTTATGGTTGTGTTTTGATGGTTCATTGTTGAATTGGTTTGGTTTATGAACCCTTTCAAAATTGTTTCTAAAGAAGTGGATGACTCAGCTTGCTGGTTAGGCTTGTTTTGAAAAGACGACTGATGTGGTTGTTGATGAAAAGTCCGATGGTGATGGTTTTGAGGATGACTTTGGTGTTGTGGTTGTTGAGATTGTTGTGGTTGTTGTGGTTGAAGATTTGAATTTCCTGGCTGCTTAGGTGCGGGTGGATTTAAACATGGACTGTGCCAAGAAAAGTTCGAGTGTTGTCTCCAACTGGCATTGTAGTTGTTGGTGTAGGGACCAGGTCTATAGTCTATTATGAACATAGTTTACGGATTCAGTATTTTGTGGACAATGTTCATAAGAGTGTTCCCCACCACAACAGACACATTGCACTGAGAGTACTGTAGAGATAGGCGTAGATACATTTGGCTGCACTCCTTGGCTAGAAGTTAAGTTTTTTAGCATGGTGGCCATGGAAGTGAGTTGTGCAGTTAATGCAGTGTATGCATCTACATCATGAACTCCAACGGTCTTCTTTTGTGGTTGGGCACGAGGATCAACCCAATGTCCGTTGTTTGTTGAAATCTTTTCAAGAATTTCATACCCATCATTGTAGGTATTAGCTGTAAAGGCCCCTCCTGATGTCGCATCGAGCATTTGTTTAGCCATGGGGTTTAGACCATTGTAAAACGTCTCGAGTTGAATACAGTAGGGAATGCCATGGTAAGGGCATTTTCTCAACATATCTTTAAACCTTTCCCACGCATCAGGAATTGCTTCATCATCCAATTGTTTAAACATGCAAATTTCATTTCTGGATTTGGCATTCCTGGTGGGTGGATAATATTTTCGTAAAAACTTTTCAGCCATATTGTTCTATGATGGTACAAAACCAGGTGCCAATGAGTTGAACCATGACTTTGCCCGATCCCTTAGAGAGAATGGAAATAGAGTGAGTCTCAAGGCATCGTTAGATACCCCAGGGATCAGGAAAGCATCAGTGATCTCCATAAAAGATTTTAAATGAGAATGAGGATCCTCCGATGGCATTCCGGCAAATTGTCCATTGGTTTGTAACATGTGGAACATAATAGGTTTTAGCTCAAAATGGAGGGTGGTCATATGGGGTCTTACTATCCCTGAGTTCAATTGCTCAAAATCCGGGATAGCGTAGTCCATAATTTTTCCCTCTTTGGAATTTGCTAGATTAATAATGTTCAGAGCTCCATTCCTTTGTTCATTGTTACCCTGAGATTCTACATCATCATCAACATGGTTATTGTTATGATTGTTCCCTTGATTTGGTGCATTTTGTTTAAAAGGGAATTCAGGTGGATTTCCAAAAATGGGTGGTGCATCGTGGAATATAGGTTGTTGTCTTGGCGGATTTTCTATTCTAGGTACCCTATTTTCAAAACCTGGTGGGGGTGGTTCCATGATGGGAGGATCTAAAGTTACTGAAATTCTTTGCGCTCTCCTTCTAATTCTAAATGTTCTTTCAATGTTCGGGTCAAATTTGAACAACTCCCCACGTGGTATTCTTGGCACATACCAAAAGAAAATTGTGACTCAAACGGTGTTAGAAAAATCAAATCTTTAACTTTACTTAAAAAAAATCTTTTAGCTTGCCTAAATCCCCGGCGACGGCGCCAAAAACTTGTTGCAAGATTTATATAATATAAACCTCTCAGACCCTGCACAAATGGAGAGTAACGCAAGTATACATTTCTCAATCCATTGTCGTCTTTTACAAGTAATAAAACGGTAAAATACCGAGTATCGATCCACAGGGAAAAAGGAGTAAAAGATTTAAATAAAAGTCCAGAAAAAGAAATGATTTCAGATGGCGATTTTGAAGAAATATTGTTGATTGGGTTGATTACAAACTATTTCGAAAACAATTAATTAAAAAGGAAGCAAGAGTGTAGGGATTCGTTAAGATTTCAAAGGAAATTTATCGGATAGAACTTTGTGACAAACAACTCATCTTTCGAGGTTGAGAAAGGCACGCATCCATGGACTAACTTTAATGTTTCCAAAATAAAGTAAAGTCATGACAATGGCACAATCTATCCCTTTTGTAAGTTGTACGGAATGAAACAAGTTTTCTTGGTTCTAAGTAACTTTCTCGAGCCTACCTTCCTATCGTTCAAGTTGATGTGTTCAAGACGACTCATTTCTGAGTTCATCAAACTTTAACATTTCAACAATATAACCTTGAACGAATGGTTTCCTTGCATTTTTTTATTTTTAAGAAAAACGAAAGACATGTATCAAATATTTAAATAACGATGAATTAAAAGTTTACAAGAATTAAACTTGTCTTACGATACGAAAGTTAACAAAAACGTGAAAGATCTAAGGTACGAAAGAGAAATACGACAAAGTAGCATAAATTAAGATGGCTAAAATTTAAAACGTGAACGAAATTTTACGATAACAAACTTATGCTAGACGGAGTTAATAAAGATGCGCCTAAAAATAAATATTTACGATAACATAAAAGCTTAAACTAAAATTGCATAAAATTTAGATGACAAGAAGAAAAATACTAAAAGATTGATGCATTAATTATAAAAAGAGATGAAAGTTCTTGGAAGAAACTTCACCTTTTTACAAAGATGATGTAGCAAGAGGTGAATACATGATGGAGAGGTTTCAAATGGTAAAGTGGATGGAGAGAAAGTGTGAAATGAAACTAAGATTGTAGGATTAGATGATGGAATACAAGCACCAACACCCTCCTATTTATAGAGCCTTGGAGGAGAAAAGTAAATCTTCCAAAAATCTTTGTCCAAAGGTCCATAGCAACCCAACTTTAGCAACAAAAATTACTTGGAAGATTTCAAGTAAATCACCAAATCTTTGAAGTTTCCAATAAATCATCATATCTTTGAGATTCCAAGTAAATCACCAAATCTTTGAAGTTTCTCTTTATTCCAAAAGCACAAGTCTTCCTTCATTTCCATCCTATAGTATCACAAAACACACTTTCAATTCAACACTCTAAACTATAAGATTAGCCACAAATTAGCATCAAAAGACAAGTGAATTTGGTCATTGACTCACCTAAACTCCATAAACGCGAAAATCGAAAATATACATAAAAAAGACTCAATCTAAAGACTTTTGACAAATTAAATTAACGAAAAAGAAACTAAAAAAGGTGTAATGCGGCAATTAAGTTGCCGCATATCACAACCCCAAACTAGAATCGTTGCTTGTCCCCAAGCAACACAAAAGACAACTAAAAATGACTCAAAGATGAAATTAGAACTTGTCGTACCATGGATTTGTCATGTATGCATACATTTCTATACAATATATAGCCTTTTATAAACCACTAGACACACATCATCTACAAATGCAAAAATGTTTACCATAAGCTAGCCATGTATCTTAATTGGTTAGACAAATACATTACACATCTAGTCTTAATAGCACATGGGTATTTGTATGCGGTTAATATCACTACCTTTTTTTTTTCTTTAATAACATGCATTTTATGCTCTACTATTTTTCCTTTTTCACTTTTTTTTTTCATTTTTTTTCATAGTATGCATTTTATGCTCTACTATTTTTTTTTTAATACCTCTCGTTTGTACAAGCTCTCTCCCACAACTTAAAATGAACAATGTCCTCATTGTTGGAATATGGATGGCATGAGAAGGGAAGAAAGGAAGTGTATGAGAGGTAATAATGGGTTTTTCAACTATTTCCCAAACTAAAATTTAATGCAATGTAAACGTCAAAAGAGGACCCAACAAGATATTTAACTCAACAACCATTCAAAGAATTTATCATAAAATAAATCATTTTCAGCTTTAAAGAAGACAATTAAACTTTCAATAAACTTCTTAGCTCACACTACCGCCACCCTAAGGTGACAGCGTGTCTGTGACTCACACTGCCTTATTGGGACACACCCCCAATGGCATAAACGGAACTCACCCCTCGGCATGAGCACAGGCGGGACCCCCCCCCCCCCCCCCGACTTTAAGCATAACACACTTATGACCATGTATGCATACATTTCTACTCAAAGAACAATAACAGAAATATCTTCATCATTTCAAAGTTTGTAGATAAAGCCACATATATAAAACATAACTTCTTCGTCATAAGAGGATTTAGTTCAGAAAAACTCACCTGATGTCCTGATCAAAGCCTCTCACTTGATATTGTCCAGATCACAGATTCCTAAGGCACAAAGGTGTCGTTTGGTAAATCTCACGGTTAATCCCAAAACAAGGGAAATCTATAAATCAAAGCTACTAGAGAAAGGTCGGATTAAATTTGGAAACTCTCAATCCCGAAAACTACCCAGAGGATGACCGGGGTCACCCAGTCGAACACGACCGGGAACGCTCGGGTTCCCCCTGCCCGGGGTCGCCCGGTACCTCAACGCCCGGGACCGACCGGGACTCCTCCTCCCGGGGTCGTCGGAGGTATTCCCTCCCCGGGGTCACCCGGTCCCCCAAATCCCCGGGGTTGCCCGGAGGGAACAAGCCCGGGGGCCCCCGGTCTCTGCGTCAAACCAACGCCGAACTAAGAAATCGTCGATCGCGATTCACGAAACCAAAAACCCAACACCGATTGTGGATTACATTCCAATCCAATAATCAAAACTCTAACCTTCCCTAAGGTGGATTAACAAATAACAGTGATAATAAAATCCCCTACCACAACCGATTTCAATCAAACCCCAAAACTAATACTTCCAGTTAGGGATTTCAAGGATTTCTCAATAACATTAATAACTTTAAATAGCTAGCCAGATTCCATTAACCCAAAACAACATTAGGAGGAATACAAGGGACATACCTTCACGATGATGACAAGGGATTCCTTTCCTCCTTCAAGCTTTTCTCCATACCAAGAACACACACAAACAGACGCTCTCAGGTATTTGCTAATCTTACCCAAAAATGGCAAATGACGGCTAGGGTGAAAAGACTTAACCCTATTTCCCTTATTTTACATCTAGCCCCTCCATAAGGAGACTTTGACACAGAACACCCCACTCTTTTATAAAATTACACGGTCATTACATTCACGGTTCGGTTCGATTAGTAAGAAAAATGTGAACCGAATCGCATGAGACGGATACCTGGTTACCCGAACCAAAATCAAACCATAGGTTGAACCGAACTGCATCGAACCGAACCGAACCGAAATAAGGCGGTTACCCGAAGTTATAAACAATATCATTTACAATAGAAAAATGGTACCGAAATATAACATTTAAAACAATTACACGACAAATAAATAATAATAATCAAAGCGCGACAAATTAAAATAAGTTTAATTATTTAAAAACATCTATTCTTATTCGGTTAATGTCAACTCTTTCACGACTTCATACAGCGTAAAATTTAATCATCCATCGTAATGATTGACAACAAAACTTAAAAAACTTTTACTCGTTTAACATTAGGTTAATAAATAATATAAATTAAACATTATATATACATCATATTCGGTTCGGTCCAGGTACCCGTGGGTACCTAAAATTCAAAACCGGAACCGGCTCGTCAATACCCGGCCTTTTCGGTTTTTGGTTTTTTGATTTTCAAAATTTTCAGTTTACGGTTTTTTGTGGTTTTGGATCAAACAGTTCCACTCGGGTTTCCTGTTTTTTTTAATACCCCTAGACGAATGTAGTTCGTTAATTATACATTTAGTCCATTCTCGTTTTTTGTTCCCCTTATTTTTATAGGACGATCATGTTCCATTTAATGTCACGTCAAACGTGAAGTAATAATTTTATTTTTGTTATATAATGTTTCGTTATGTCTTATGTATCAAACACACCTTTTAAAATCCGAAAATGTAACAACCCTACCCCCGAGCCACGAAAGGTAGCACAACATGCCCGTATCAATCCAGTCTGTTACGTATATGTATTAATGAAAAATGGTGTATTTATACAGTATAATTGTACATGGATGGGATCCAACCATAATCTTTTATTTTTTTAATTATATATTAAAAATACAGCTAAGTGTGTAAGAGACTTCCTCTTCTCATACCATCACCCCAAACATGAATCACGTGACTAGTCACATGCTCTCTCATATTTATATTTCCAAACATATAATATTTTCTTAATAATAATCATTATAAAATACAGATGATAACCTAGAAAACAAATGACAATTTGGTGGAAATTAATGAATTGATTATATTTTTTTTGTGTTATTCTAAATCTATAGCTTTATATAATATATCAAAAATTTTGAATATTTGAATTATTTTTTATAAATTGTGGATTTTATACGATTAAAAATTAAAATTTCTAATAATATTACATTAAACTCCAATTGTTATTATTTTAACATTAATTATATTATTAAAATAATTCATAAATTTATCATTTTAATACACTTTAAAAAATTATAACAAATTTAAATTTATTGGTGGAAACAATTAAAATAATATATATCTCTTATCAATTTTAAGTTTTAGAGATTTCAACATTCTCTTTTATTTTCATTATTTTAACATACATTTTAATATAGCTAGAAAAGAACAACAAAACTCTAAAATCTTAATTTAGCATAGCTTTTAGTGGTATTTTAAAATAACTATTTACAACACCTACTCTAAAATAAAGATTTTAGAGGTTATTTTTCTTCAACAATCACACCTATTTCAAAATCTATTTTTTTTTGTTAAAATAGAGAGAAACTATAAATCTCCAAATTTAAAGAAATATAAAACATACCCCTTATAGGAGGGGATATTAATAGAATTCACCTATTATTATAATATTTAATAAACTTTTTATTCAAATATATTTTAAAATAAAATTTTATAAAAAATAATATTATATTCAACATCATTGGTGAAAACATTTAAAATAATCTCTCTCTTTTTAGGGTATTGCTATTCCTATCCCCTCCTCACTCACAATTACTCACATACCCTACCTATGTCACTCACATACCCCCTATAGGAGGGGGTATGAATAGAATTCACCTAGTTAATGTTGTAATCATGATAAAAGTTATAGATTATTTGTTAAAGATAAGTTAAAATTTTAATTTCAGCTTATTAAAAAAATCTATACTATATTTTAAAATACTTAAGGTAAAGTTTTAAGAACTATTTTCAATGCATTAAGTATCACTTATCAATACATGAAATTCAAGCTTACAGATTGATAAAACATAAGTACAACTTGTTAAAGCATAATGAATAGAGGATAAACACTAGGAAATAAGACATCTATTTTTATTTTTTAATTAAGTTAAATTATTAATTTATTTTTAAATATATTTAAATTTTAAATTAAACAATCGTTGAGTCCTAACAAAATAATCTATTATTATCTATATAAAAAATTCATCATTATCTTTATAAAAATTCATTATTAAAGCTAAAATAAATTATATTTTTATAATAAAAGTCTAAATTAAACCAAAAAACGAGAAATTATAATTTTTAGTCTGAAACCCTTATTGATTTATATTTTCGGATAAGATAATAAACAAGTGATTTCTATCTGTATCTACTATTTAAAATTCAAGTTTACAACTTTTTTTTTTGGAAAAGGGTGTCCTGGGCCTTTGGCCCAGACTAATCCCTTGGCAATGAAACCGACTGTTAAAGCATGCAGCCCTGAGCTTATACCCAGTGGCCACAAAATTGCGAATGCAGGAAATCGAACCCGGGTTGAACGCTATGAACTCCTCAGGTGATTACCGCTACACCACAAGCCTTGTGGTTAAGTTTAGAACTTAATGGTGCATGACTACAATTTATTAAAACTTCATTTTTGAATCCGTATAACTACTAGATAAAAATAGTCAAATACAAAATAAACACTTTATTTTAAATCTAAAATATTTAGTTTAAAACTCAAAGTTTGAATTCATATAACTAACCGATTAACAAACGCAAGATAAACCACCTTATTTTTATTTTTTAATTAAAATACATTATCCATTTTATTTTAAATATAAATATCATTTAACTTAAACGATCCTTGAGCACTAACAAAATACTCGATAATACTATATCACAATTATTATATTTTAAAATAATAACTAAACTAAAACAAATTACAATTTAATTTTAAACCTAAATTATAATAAAACTTTATGTTAAATAAATTAAAGAAAATTAGAATTTTATAAACTTATTTGAAATTCATATTGATATATATTTTACGATAAAATAATAACCAACGGATCTCTGAATCTTTTTAGATCATCGAATAAAATCGAAAAAGATAAATAAAAAAACAAAATATGAATTATGATTGAAACTTTTGAGTCTAAATTTTAAAATATCTTTGTTAGTTCAATTTTTTTTTATTAATTTAAAAAACAGAATATTTGTGCTAGTACGTAGCACACAAGTTGAGAAAACTGGATGCATCTGATACTTGTACCACACGCATTAAGCTGTTGTACATTTTAATGATTGGTCATTTCCTCAGAGCAGAAATAACAATGGTGCAAAAATTATGCTTTAAAAAGTTGTACACTTCATTTTAATGATTGTAAGTTACTTGAAATTAGTGATTTTTGTTCTGGAAATAGTTTGTCAAGAAATGGTATATTGGTATTAGTCAAACAAACGGCACATGATCACCTGGTCCTTGCAAATCCCAACGTCCTTATATTTAAACAAACAAATGACAGATTTGAAAGTATTTACACTTTAGCCCTTTAATATTATGATTTGCCACAAATAGTCCCTGTGGTATTATAACAAACATTTTTTTGCCTATCATTTGGTTCTTGAGATATTTTTCTTTGATTCACCAACTCATCCTATGAAACTATATTCAAATTGATTACAACTCCATGAAATAATAATCAAAATCAGATAATCAATTAATTAAAGTTTATGAAAATTATGTAATTTTGGGCTATATTTTTCAAAATAACATTTTACTTAGTCCTCTAAATTTAAATATCATAACCATAAGCTATTAAAAAATTAAAAGATTATCCCTAATCCAAATTATTCATCTATTTTTTTGTAACCGTGAATTTCTGGTCAGATTACACGCATCGACTAATTCTTCGGGCGATTATGAATGACCTGGAGTCAATGCAGGTGTGCCTTCGTGTCCACATGGCTTTAGTAGCACCTGAATTCGAACCCAGGGAACCAAACTATTTTAGTGCAACCGGTTATGATTAATAGTGAAAGCTACATTTTGCCAAACTAAAATCCCTGATAAAAAGAGGCAATTACATTTAATTCGAATAATTTATTTTTTAATCCGCCCGTAATAAATGTTCCATTATCTTTTTTTAACGATTCTCTTTTCAATCCCTTATGTATGTTTATATAGAGTCTCATTCTTTTACAAACCTAATAATTCGTACAAACTTACAAAACAATATTTATATGTTGTTTCATGTATTAAACGACACCTGTGAAAATGCAATGTTTATATAATGTTGATTGTTGTTTCATATGTAAAACATTCAGAATTCTCTTCAACCTCCCTTTGTATGTTTATATATGTATATGTCTATATATAATTTTTTATGATGCACATGCATGGGATGCTCCCATACCATATGTATGGTCCTATTTATAGATGTATCATGTGTTATTATATTTTTCCCATTTTGAGATCCAAAATTAAACTTCCCTCAAAGAATGATGAAGATCCATTGTATTAGGGTTTTGGCCATCTTTGCTTCTTTACTCCTCTTTCAAATGTATCTTCTGCAATGCAATAAGAGTAGTACCAGAAGCATCAACACCAGTACCAACATCATATATTCAAGAAGGTCACTTTTGTTTCCAAGAAAAGCTTCCAAATCCGTCGCTAAAGATCAAGGCTCGTCGCAAAAGATCGTTGCTAATACTACTTTCAATCAGAGCCTCCGGAAGAAACCACGTAGCGGCCCGAACCCGACTCATAATAAAAAGTAAATTCGATGTTCTCGTAGAATTTTATTTATCTAGTTATAGTTTTTTTTTCCTTTGTATTTTTTATATCAATTTTAGTGTTTGCAGTTAGTTTTTTAGATGCACGAAAATGTGCGAGAACCAAATAAAACTAATTAAACTATAACGTACCAAATATATTTCGATTGGTGCTAAAATTTATGAATGTACAGTGAAATTTTATCCGTCAAAACAAATCTTTGATTATAAGTTGGTAAATGATGTTAATTTTATATGTTTTATTATTGTTGATTTGTCTGTATTGTTTAGATGCTTTTAATAGATCTTTAGTAATGATCTTTTAGACATAAGTTTTCAGTGTCACAACCTCCTAAGCTTTGTTATTCGAAAAACTATGGGATTGTTTGTTTTTTTTAAAAAATCTCTTAATGTTTTATTAAGTCTGAATTGTTCAGATCTTTTTACACACCACCTCTTATTAATCATAACTAAATTAAGAGTTCAGACTTTAGACCTCTTAGAAAACAAACGACACCTATATCATGTTATAGAGAATTGGAGACGAGGAGAGCCGATATTTTATAGACTTGGATCCGCACCTTTGGTCCATTTGTGTTTGGGCTTTCGGCCTTTCTGGTTTGCGATTTAGTCATAAAAATCATAAATCTCGTCTCATTTCTGCAATGATACGACTAAACGTGGTTTCACTTTTTTCAGAGCAACTTTCATGAAAACTTGAGATATTTTCGAGAGCATGACCTCTAATACGAATTTTGTAGGCATAAGACTAGCTAGGGTAGTAAACCACAAGGGTTGTGGTGTACTGGTTAAAGCTCTGGGGGATGTGGTGGAATATCCCATCTGCCCGACGTACACAACAATTATGGTCACTGAGGTTTAATCAGTGCTGATGTCTTACAGTCATAATTTGCCAAGGGATTAGTCTAGGCATAACCTAGAACACCATTCCAAAAAAAAAGACTAGGGTAGTAGAGCGAGTGTAAGAACCTAGACCTAGTACGGATAAGAAGGAAGTTAGAGCATCTTCAACAGATTTTATATAAGAGTATCTTCAACAGCTTCTCCAAAATGGGTATTTTTGGGTTTTTCTTCCAACAACTTCTCCAAAACCTTCTTCAAAATGGAGAAAGTAGGAGAGAGTTGATGAAAACCTCTAAATTTTGAGATATCTCCAAAAATGATTATTTATGAGAGAGAAATAGTTTTGTATTTTTTCTACTAATAAAGTTGCTTTAAATTAAATGATTATGAGAGAAAAATAATATTTTATGAGTTGTATTAAATATTTTAATAATAAAATTAATTATGTAATCTCTAAAATAAATAATTTATTGGAGATGAAGGTGATTTTGTTTTTGACTTTTTACTTCTGCATTTTGGAGAAGCTCTTGGAGATGCTCTAAGGTTTCAAAATTTGTCAATAGCAATGTTTAAAAAACCGGTTTTTTGGTTGACCCGGTGTAGTGACCGGTCCAACCGGTTCAACTGCGTGGTTGACCCGGTTTCAAATTTTTTTATGTATTTTTCATTTTCTTGCATATATATATATATGTATATATAAAACCAAGAATTTGATATTCACAACTTAAAACATTAAAAATACACATAACAAAAAGTTTTATATCAATGCAAAAACATTAAAAAAAATACATAACAACAAGTTTTACATCAATAAAAAAACATAAAAAACACAAATATAAGAAATTGATTTTTTTAACCGGGTCAACCCGGGTTTTAAAACATTGGTCAATAGATGGAGGGTTTTTTTTTTTTTTTTTTTTAAAACCTCTTAAAACCTCTTAAGTCTGAATCGTTTAGACATTTTATATGCCACCTTTTATTAATCATAACTAAAATAAGACTTCATACTTTAGACCTCTTAAAAAACAAACGACACCGGAGTGAGGGTTTTGTGTGTTTCATTAGTTTTTATATGTTTCTTTATGCCTTTTCCGTTTGCAGCCATAACACTTCTTTTATCATTTGGATAGAAGGTCAAGTTTGCATATGTTCTATATATTGAGATCATTGAGTTAGGCTTAACAACGTAAAAAAAAGAAAGAAACGGAAAACCTAAAACAATGTTATAATAAAACGAATTACCTAAAATCAAAGAACCGAGAACAAAAAAAAATTCAAAAAAGAACACTAAAATATCCATAATAAGGTGAATACATTCAAACTATGGCCAGTTGAATATCCATACGCTTTATTGAATAAATTTGCTAAATCATTTTGATGTAAGCAATTGCACACTTAACTAGTGACCAGAACTTTAAAACATTTACAAAGTTTGCTTGTAGACCAGAAATGAAAATTTTAAAGCTGGTTTCATTTTAAAGCAATTTGTGCAAAAATAATACATTGTATTTCGGGGGTTTTAAGGGTCAATCATGAAAAATTCATTCTAACTTTGATATAAAAACCGAACATAGTATTTTTCAGTTATATAAAGTCAACCGAAGCAATTTGTTTCGACTTGTCTTGTGGCCATGCTCATCTTCAACCTCATCCACATCACCATGGTGTTATATAACGGTAGATCTATAATCTTCGATGACTAGGACACAATTATTTATGCTATCTTGAACTCCCATGTAGCGATTCTTGAACTATAGCTTCTTAGTTTTGTTGGAAAAATGGTTTTACGCAACGATGTCCAATTTAGATCAAATAACGGTCGAGTTCAAACACAAATTGAAAAAAATGTTTGAAGTTTGGGGTAGTCTTATGCTAGACTTTCTTTTGATATACCATGTACATGCCTGGAAGTGTCGCAACCGAAGGTTGTCATCATGAGTGCACTGGTGCGAAAGAAAACTGAAAAGGATTAGACCATCAAATTTTTGTACACATATGAATAGTTATAAAAAAAATGTCCGTAACACCCTTCGCTTGGTCTTGATGGAAACGAGGTTGTTACTAAGCTTGGTAGAAACGCTCGTCCATATCTCACTAACTTCAGCAGTTCAGTAGGGGGGCGTTTGGTTTGGTTGAATGGTTTTGAGGGATTTAGAGTGGAAGGATTTGAAATCTTTGGTTTATTTAGTTCGTAGAATTTGAAATGGAATTGAATTCCATTAATTATAAAAAAATCATTATAAAAATAATTAAATTACCCCTGATTATTAGAAAACACATGTTTTATATAAATCCTAAGAAATATCTTGAAATCCTAGCTATCCCTTGGGATTTCAAAATCCTAATATTTGAGGGATTTCAAAGAAATCTTAGGATTTCAAATCCGAGTAATCTTGCAAACCAAACACGGATTTGAAATGGATTTGAATTCCTGACCTATTCAAGAAAAAATGGGTTTATACTCATGACAAGGTCATGGATTTAATTAAAATCTCATTTTTAAGGTTATATATACCTAAAAATCTCAAATTTTAATTAAATGCATGTCCTCCTCGCCTAATCAAGAAAAAATGGGTTTATACTAATGAGAAGGTCATGGATTTAATTAAAATCCCATTTAAGGTTATATACTTCTCCAAATTGTGGCAATACACCGAGAGTTGGGAAAACGATTCTTAGAACGCATGACACTTCGTCCGCCAAACTTAAAAATAGGTAATATTAACTTTGTATAGAACATTGATATCTTGGACGATTTCTTTACCGATATAATATGTTGTTCTCAATCATTGTGTATTTCAATATATCACCCATCACCGCTTTTTGTTCGCTTGACGATAATTGGGATGGATTTGGGTTCATAAAGAAGTCTAAAGAGTTCTCCAATTTACGAACCCAGAACAAATCAGTACCTTAAACTACGGGAGGTCTAATTCGTCAGTCACATTTTTTCCAGAAAGATATATCGGCCTCGAACCTTTCTGGTGTCGATCAGGTGGTCAATTTTCATCTGGAAAAGCCTCTTCAACACATTTCTAAAATACCAACCCAATTTGTAGGCTCGTACCCAGGAACTAGCTCGAGTTCGGGTTATATTCCTAGTAATCGGAACAGCGATTTATTACGCTTGGTACGGGTGATACATAGGTGGAATCGCTTTAGGTGGGAGGTAACTAATTGGTTGATTCTTTTCGGCACTCGATCCATTTCTCCTACTACGTACCAAACGTCTCGACAACAAATAGTCCAAGGGGATTTGGTGAAATTTGCAAAGCAACATCTATAAACATCGATACATCATCGTCATCAAATAACTCGACAATATCACCGTGCCAAGGAAGTTAATTTGTAAGTCAACCTAAAGGCATTATGTGAAGCTGGTAAACCTAGCTTTCTTGCCACATAAGTAAGCAACGTAGAATGTGTTACACGCAACGACAACAATGCGTGAAGCTTCTGAACTTCTAACGACATATACTCTAAAACCTCGTTAACTTTCTTCCACGAACCTCCACTACAAATAAGTATCTTTACTTTCTCAATTTGTGATTTCATCACTGCATGATGACAAAAAAATGTGTTCAAATAAAACATATCAATAGGCTAATGAAGAGGATTTGTGTGAGAACTGAGTTAACATGAGAAGCGTGAGAAGTAGATCTTAACCCTTGATCACTTATAATCTTAAACCCACCTATGAATCGCGCTTCATAAGGAAATTGATCCGAAGCATTTCGGTACATCTAATCAGGGAAGTTCCAATCTTTTTGGAGGCTCTGTTACATCTAAACTTTTCAATTATAAATGTAAAGTACGTGGGATAACGGATATACATATATACGAATTACCGAGGCGATGGTACAACATGTTATTTTTGTTTTCCGGTAGAAAATAGTGAGACACTAAAGTGGGTTGTAGTTTTAGATTCGTTGATTAAAGAATCTAACAACGTAAAATTGAGCCCATAAATTTTGGGGGTCTAGTTCAAAATCACACATTTAACATGCTAAAGAATGACCATGCATCTAATCTTAATGTGTATCGAACGATTAATAACCACTTCTCACGTTTCTCACGTTAACTCAACTTTTCACGAAACTCAACCCAATGAAAATACCGTATGAAAATGTTGGGGATAGTTTCCACTAAATAATGCACACATGTCCTGAACGAGGTTATCAAAATGTGCAAATTAAAGTAACAACCCAACAAACAATATGAAATAATTAGATCCTAAATGTGTTCAAATATACCAATTAGATAAAATGCAATATTAATAACTCGATATCCAACAAATAAATGCAAATGATCGTGTGAGAATATCCAACAAATATCCAACAATATTAATAATACGATTTAACCTAATTGCTAAAAGCAAATGATCGTGTGAGAAGTTGAGTTAACAGTGAGAAGTGTGAGAAGTAGATTTAAACCGTTGGATCTCTTTTAATCTCAAGACCTCCCATAAATTGCAGCTTAGAAGAGAATTGATCCGGTGCACCTCGGTGCATCTTATTTGGGTACATCTCATCCATATGTACGTCAATTTCTCATTCAACGGTTGATAAACACTTCTCACCGTTAACTCAATTTCTCACCGGAACCAAACTCACTGTTAAATGCTTAAATATTAAAAAACATTTTGTTGATTAATATTATTATAACAAAATTATACATCTTCTATTTAGCATTATTTTTAATTAAATTAAAAAAGTTTAATTATTTACATTTTATTTACAATTTAAAAATACAAAATACTAAATTTAAGACAAGAAATTAGTTACTACATGTTAAATAGGGAAACTAATTATTTTACCTCAAATTTAAAATTGAGTTAGAGATATACCCCATCTCTCTCCAATTTAACCAAAATATCCAAAAATCCCGTGAAAACCCCCTTGCCCGCGAACTAAAAAAAACTTCATTTTCACCTCTGGAGTCCGCGATGTTTGTCCGCAAAGTCCCCGAAGCACCCTGAAAATTGTCAAGTTTACAACTCTGGTCCCTAAGTCCGCGGTGTAACCCTAGTTTTTAATGTCGATAACCACCCCACCCACCCCAACCTCGATCGCGGGCTTATAACCCCCCCCCCCCCACCCCCCTCTTGGACCACAAACCCCACCATTTCTCAAACTCTCTCTACTCTCTCAAATATATCGTGTAACCTACACGCTCAGATCTCAACTCGGTTCGTGGGTGCTTTTAGAAGTCGGACATGGCTCGTCAGGTTTGTAAGGTATGTTTTCATAACCCAGTTGTAGTTTTATATTTCTTAAAATACATGTTATATATGTGTTTATTTTAGACTGTGGAAAATATTTTATAGTATTGTGTTTATTCAATAATATTTTAGAGTAGTGTCTTTATTTCGAGTATCTTGTTTATTTTAGAGTATTGCGTATATTTTGAAAATAGTTGAGACTATTGTGTTTATTTCGAGTATTGTGTTAATTTTAAAGTATTGTGTTTATTTCCAGTTGTTAAATATTCAATTGTAAAGATAATTTAGTAAAAAATAAATAATAATCACATAAAAAGATAGTTCAAGTTAGGTACCTATTTCGTCATCAGCAATTCCAGCAAACCGTCTTTCTTGGTGTTCTTCTTCTTCTGGTTGCGTCTCTGGAACAAAATCGGGATAACAATTGTTCATATGATCTGAATAAAATGTTGGGTCGTAGGACGCATGAAATTGAGAATCAGACTCCAGTTGATTACCGTCCTCATTACCTCCGTCATCATCTTTGTCATCACATTCGTCGGACATCAATGGTGTGGCATATAAAAAAGTTCTAGAGGTATTTCTGAATGGGTTGCAACTTGCATAAACAAAGGATTTATAGATCGTTGGTTAGCTCCACCATTGAGCGATCTCACGTCTAGACACCAACTTGCAAGCAGCAGAACCTTCGATTCCACAGCTTCGCATGGCGTAATCAATAAACTTCTTATATGAAACGACTATTGGAATTTTTACACCATGCTTTATGTTGCCAATAAAATCACACTCATTGTTGTTTTGCACCCATTCACCACCGCAACATAAATAGAGTCTAGCTTTTTCAACAGGTGAACTAATTTTTTCAATAGTATCTCAGAAACAAACAATTCAAATGATGAAGAAAGAAAGCAAGAAAGAACAATGGAATGGATGTGATGAACGGAATTGACTTACATCTTACTGCTATTTATAGACGAAATTGGATGGAGAAGATGAATGTGAACCACAAATTCAATGACAATAGTGCAATAATTGTGTAACAATCAGACAAAAGTGTGGAAAAAAAATAGTAAAACCATGTAAAAAATGTGAAAAACTCATAAAACATGAAATCATAAGCCAAAATCGCCAACCCTAAAGGCTTAAAAACAATTGTTAAAGATTATGTTAAAGATTTATGAGTTTTTAAGTAATTAGCATTAAATAATGGTACATTAAGCATGCATAAAAAAAACTCTTAAAAACAATTACTAAAGCTTAATGTTCCGCTATATAATGTTAATTACTTAAAATCTTTTAAAAACAACTATTAAAGTTTTATGTATATCATTTAATGCTATTTATTAACTTTCAATCTTTATCTCTAACCACTTTAACTCCCCTAAAATCACTCCTCACATAAAAATTTAAATATAAAAAATCTAAAATATAATTAAATAAAATCTAACAAATTTCTAAAGCCATATGTTTGAATTCATAATTAACTGATAAACATAATCAAAACAGGATAAACATCTCATTTTAAATATAAATAATTTAAAATATATAATTTAGTAATTGAATTCTAACAAAATACTTATTTTTTTATTAAAAAATATATTATTAAGCCTAAATTAAACAAATTTATAAAAAAATCATTGTCACTCTCTTAAAACCATCCAAAATTGTATTGTAAATCAACAAAAAAGAAATAATAAAATGAAACATTAAAATCATAATGTATCTGGCTGCATTGCGCGAGTACGCTTTTAGTTTTTTCTAAAATAGAGTATTAAAAGCCAAAATCTCTAAAAAATTCATTTCCAACTCCAACAGCTATTCTAATTTTGAGATTATATTATTAAAATAATCAGTACATTAATAAAATATTATTTCTCTCTCTTAAATATTAGACTTCAATACCTCTCATTGGTGGAAAGATTAAAATATTATTTCTCTTTCTTAAAAAGTGGGTTTTAGAGATTTCTTCAAATTTGGAGATTTTTAATTTCTTTCTTCTCTCTTCTCTATTTTAGCATATAAGATAGCATAGTTGTTGGAGTAAAAAATTTCTAAAATCCTTTGTTGGGTCATCAAAGATTTGAAGATGACCTCCCCTTTTCGATTGATAATAGTATATCTGTAATGAGTTGTACACCTTCGTACTTAGAGTATTTTATGGTTCTTTGTAATAGCTTAGTTGTGCTTTAAAAGATCGGTGAATCGAAGACCACCCAAATTCAACATGAAGTGAGTCCACTGATGCGGATCAAGATAAACTTCAAGAGAACTAAGCTACCACTGTCGAAGAAAAGAAACAACTTCGGCAGACACCCTCTCTGCCGATTCTCTCTTTAGTTCGGCAGAAGCAACCTTTGCCGATTTACTTCAATCGGTAACCCTCTACCGAAGTCTCGGCAAAATATCCCATTGCCGAATTATTTCTCTATTCGGTGATACCTTTTATAGCAAATCCTCATGATTTGACTATATATAACACCCTCAATTTTGAAAAGAGCGACTAATTAAAAACTTTTACTAATGCCTTAAAGGATAATAAAATTCCGTACTACCAGTCCATAATTGAAATACATTTCTAGGTTGAACCATCAAGAAATAAATAAAGACTAACTAAAGTCGAGTATTACTTTAACCCAATAACAATCGCTATCTCCAAATATAAATGCGGAAGACTTCATCAAGCTAATCACCTCTTCGAGCATACAACTAGCACTCATCGCTTCACAGCGTTGCTAAAACTAATCCCGAAGTGGAAACTGATGCACATGCCGACAAATAAAAAGGTTAGGCTAAC
Organism: Arctium lappa; assembly: GCA_023525745.1. Lineage (NCBI taxonomy): Eukaryota > Viridiplantae > Streptophyta > Magnoliopsida > Asterales > Asteraceae > Arctium > Arctium lappa. The sequence continues at coordinate 37,364,650 of CM042063.1, read as the reverse complement.
GCCTAGTGAGTTCAAGAGTTTTATATCATGATTATAAAGGAAAACGTAAAATGGAAATATTGCAACTTATAACCATGATCCTTTACAACGATTTACTTTAAAATAACAGAACAACTCATTTACTAATAATATGCATTTTATAGATGGACGCCTTAACGCCAAAACATTCTTTCATGGAATAATGCAATCCAACACTTATTCAAAACGAGAATAATGGTAATGCTCAAATAATGACATTTGAATAAACTCTATAAAAACAAACGACCAAAATATGAGTAAACTCAAATCTCCAAAATTATAGCATAAGGGAGATAACCCAAACTCAAAGCGTCACTGAAAACGAGGATAAAACCAAATTCTTCAAAACAACACCTCTCGGTGACGGGGGAATCCCGAATTCCAAGGCTAGTAGCGGAACACAAAAGTAGGTCACCTTCCAAGTTACTGAGCTCACCATACTAGGACCCGTGGCCACGAGCACGCCGACTCATACTAAGATGTGAGAGACGGCCCCCGAGGATCCTAATCATGCTCATTCGCTAGGATTACATTTACGGCCCATGGCTAGTAACCGGTCCCACATAACCATACGAAGTTGTCCCTGAGGACACAATGTCTTAACTAGCTACAAATGGGAAGTGACTGTCCCATAAAAACAGGCTCATAAATTAACTCGTGGATGCAGGTCCGGTTATTGGACTCCAAGATCCCTCACCGACAAGTCCTCGAAATCCTAAGACTAATTCTGACACCAACATATAAATAATAGCCCATTTTCTTTTTAAATAACTAACATCGACTCATATGCCTATGTATCCACTGCATTACAATCTAAACAGTACATGAATCAAATTGAATGACTAACGCACTCAAAACATGTAAATCTCAAATGATGCGCATTAACCGCCATCATACTTGGTATTTCACAACGGGCTATTAAACCGTACAAATGTCCTCAAGACTCATTCATTTTCAAATATGCATTTCCAAGTTTTAACTGCTAATAAGAATGGGAATCCTAAAATGAGACTATATACATTCTTTCAAGTACCTCACATAAATGTGCAAGTAATACTTCATAAAACATTCCATTTTATGAATGATACATAAAACCCGACAACCATTCAAAAGTGTATTTCTTTGACCAATGATCTATTTATGCAATAAACATCAAAACACATTCATTTGTGACACCTTTATCAAAAAGGCCAAAAATCCCAAATGTGGGTGTTTTACAAAGTTTATAAAGTTAAATACTTCAAATAATCAAAGATTACCAACTAACCCAACATTTGATAATTTCATGAAAAACACATAAACACTTTAAAATGGACATTTTGACATGTACAACGTTTTCACAAATCAACTTGAACTCACCTTGCTAGATTTAGGCTAAATCTAGGTTTTACCCCCAAAACTTGAATCACCATTGATGGAAGCTTAAACCACCAAGAAACCTCCCTAGATCTTAGATCCAACACATCTACAAGATCAATACCACAAAATACTCTTGTATACTCCAATAGACTCCCAATATCTTGCTAAATCCTTGAAGAGATCTCAAAAACGAAACCATGGCAACTTGAATCACCAAAATCGGAGTTGTGATGCAAAAGTTATGAAGAAATGAAGTTCTAGGGCTGAAAATTGGGTTTTATGCTCGACCAGGGGATTCCGCGACTTACCACGCGACCATAAGTCGCGGCATAAGTCGCCCGCTTCCTCTAAGTCACGGTATAAGTCCTAAGTCGCGGCATAAGTCGCGAGATGCAGTGTTCGCCCGGTTTTCTTCTCGTTTACTGATTTGACCATAACTTCTTCGTTGTAGCTCCGATTTTGCTCCGGAAAGAACCGTTGGACTCGTAATTGAATCATTCATCCAAAAAGACTATAAAATCTAGGATTCAAGTACAAAATCCTATATCTTATTTTTCCCTTAAAATTCCCGATTTCTGTATTAACTTGAAATGATACATTTTCGAAATCGGGGTGTTACACTATACTTCTTTATTCCCAACATCCTTCTGACAAAAAAATGGAAACTTCTATTGTACAGAGGATATTCACTCAAGTTTTGATATGATAGAGACTTTTCTTCAAAAAGATCTCAAAAAGATTTGTAACATGTATATTTTATTGGGATATTGTCTTATCATAGTACAAAAGTTCCCATTTGTTTATTGATAAGTCAATTCAAATATCTCATAATTTATTTAAGAAATGTCAAGGATCCACTCATCATGTAGCAAGTGTCATTTGCATTCAATGCATTGGGTTGTGTAAAAGAGTGAATACCTCTTCTATCCAACTCACGCTTTCAGCTCAAGAGATCTCAGTGTACTCAAGAAAAGTTGATAGTTATTTCTCTCCTCATAGCTTTTTAATCTTTGTGCTTTCAAAGTTGTGTTCTAAAAGTTTCTAAGTGTTAGATTGTTAGAATATTTTACTGTTCTTTCCGCAAACAATCTATTGTTTTCTAAGTGTAATTCTTGATATTTTATATTAATAAAAGACTTAAAATTAAGTGAAATATTTGTGTATTGTATTCACCCCCCCCCCCCCCTCTACAATATTGTTTTACTAATTAGGGACCAACATCCTTTCTTTTTCTATTTTAGCATAGCTGTTGGAGATGCTCTAAAACTATTAAAACCCACAACCAAACAAAAAAACCCACAACCAAAAATTGTTTACAAATTAATCCTAGTTTAAGATAAATTAGTGTTAAGGGTAATGAAAATATAAGAATAAAATTAAAATTAAAATCCATCGAAGTACAAAGCTAAGTACAAAAGGGAGAGAAACGAAAACTCTCACCGCAAGGGAAAAGGGTTAATGGCCAAATCCCATGATTGAGCTGATTAACCAACCTCTGACAGCGAAAAGGAGATATCAAACAAGTGTCTCATGGCCAAGCTAGATGACATGGTTGAAATCAAGGATACTGATATGACAATGGCATTAGTCTCCACTGAGTGTTCTTCCTCATCTTCTCAGGTACATCCCTTTCATTCTCTCACCAATGACGAAAAGATCAAATCATATGATTCCTTAACTGTTGAGTACTATAATGTAAAAGATGCTAAGAAAAGGCAAATGCTCTGATCAAATCTCTCTCCTCTCAACTTCAAATCTGTCTATCACAGGTTAAACATTTTGACAAAATCAAAGCTGAGTTAGAAGATCTAAAAACCATCAATTACATCTTGGCCAAATGGAAAAAATAAGATGTTTAAACGTCTCAAAAAGGTACAAGAAATTGTCAGCAAGTGGACTACCTCCTCTAAAAACCTTGAAAGAATTTTTCAAGACCAGGTAACTGGTGACGATAAGTTTGGACTCGATTATGGAAAATAGATGTTGATGGTTCCTCTTCTCAAATTCCTTCTTCTTCTTATAAACGACCTTCTTACTCTCCTAAGTACACTGAATCTGACTCAGAAGATTCTGGTTCTGTTCATTCTATGGATCTTCGTGATTCTAGAAAATTTGGAATTTTTGTCTCTGCTAAACAAACCAAACCTCAACCTGAGGAAGATCAAGATTCAAATGATATTGTGAAACCTATGAATGATCTTTTCAGAACTTTGAATCTTGATGAAGCCTCTTCTTCTAAAAAGCCTTCTTTTCTCAATAAAGGAAAATCAGTTGTCTATGATCTTCCTTTAAAACGAAAGATGTCACCTCTTTCCAAAGGTGAATCTTTTGCCCCCTCAAATAAGTTTATTCCAAGATCTGTCAACCTGAAGAAATCTAAGGGAACTTCAAAATTCTCCATTCCGTCGTCTGAAAATGAATTCTTAGACCCGTGCCTTGTCCTCCCCCAACTTCTTCCTAACCTCTCAAGTCTAAAGGAAAAGGGAAGGAAACTTGTCAAAAACCTAAAAAGACCTTTATTTACAGAAAATGTTACAATTGTGGGGACACTTTTCATCTTGCAAAAGATTGTCCCAAGGAACGGATTGAAAGAGAAATTCTGAAAGTTTGTTCCTCTATTTCTTCTAACCCTAAAGGACCCACTTCAAAATGGGTACCAAAGGACTAATTTCTTTATGATTGCAGGTCATTGAACATCAACATACATGGTATCTAGACAGTGGATGCTCACGACATATGACCGACAATAAATTTCTCTTAATTAACTATGTGACTGAAAAAGGACCTACTGTAACTTTTGGTGATAACTCTCGCGGTTCCACCGAAGGTTACGGAACTCTCTCAAATGGTTCTATCACCTTCAAAAAAGTTGCCTATGTAGAAGGATTAATGCATAATCTTCTTAGCATCAGTCAGCTATGTGATCTGGGTTACTATGTGATCTTTAGAGTTGATGACTGTCTCATTACAGACATAAACTATCACACCATTCTTTCTGGGTCCAGAAAAGAAAATGTATATGTCATCAATATGAATCATAAATCGGCAGAAGAAGAAAGCATATGCTTTGGCATAAACGTCTTTCTCATCTTAACTTCAAGACGTTAAATGCTCTTTCCAATAAAGATCTGGTGGTTGGAATGCCAAAGTTATCTTTTGTTAAAGAAAAGCTATGTGCGGCTTGTGAGGAAGGAAAATTGACAAAATCTTCTTTCAAAACCAAGCAGTGTTTATCTATCACTACTCCTCTCCAGATGTATCATATGGATCAATGTGGACCAGTCAGCACTCCGAGCCTAGGAGGAAAAAGGTATATTCTTGTTATAGTTGATGAATTTACACGTTACACTTAGGTATTTTTTCTAAGGTATAAAAGTGACACATCTGAAGAAAGTATCAACTTTATCAAGAAGTCTGAAGTGCTTAATGGTCAACTTGTACGATCTGTCCAAAGTGACAACGACACAGAATTCAGAAATGATACTTTGGAAGCTTTCTTCAATGCAAAGGAATTTCTCAAAACTTTGCAGTTGTTAGAACACCACAACAAAATGGTGTGGTGGAAAGAAAGAATAGAACACTATGTGAATCTGCTCATTCTATGCTAAGTGAATCCAATCTTCCTTCCTATTTTTGGGCTGAAGCTATTAACACAGCTTGCTTTACCCAAAATTGATCTGTTATTGTCAAAAGGAATAACAAAACTTCTTATGAAGTTTTCTATGGCCGAAAACCAAATATCCAATTTCTCCATGTTTTCGGCTGTGTGTGTTTCATTCTCAATGATTAAGAACACCTTGGGAAGTTTGATCCTAAGGCTGATGAAGGGATTTTCATGGGGCTACTCTCTCACTTCTAAAGTCTACAGAGTCTATAACCTCCGAAGGAAATGTATTGATGAGTCAATACATGTAAAAGTTGATGATCAAAAGTCATCCTCTCTCTCATGTGATGACAATGAATTATATATCAGTGGATTACCTCTTGTGTTGGAGAAGATTCACACAATCAAAATTCGGCAGGACACTCTTCTGTCCCCTTTTCGGCAGATCTCCCTTCTCAAAACAACCAACCTTCTTCTTCATCTCCTGCCGAACCAAACCTTCAGATTGTTGTGTATGAAATCCATGCCGAACCTTTATCCCAAAGTATTCATCATGAACCTACCCACTTCTTCCCTACCGAACCCTCTTCTGCCCACTCTCCTAAACACCTTCCTGCACCTCTTCCTCCAACCACAAAATGACCAAAGATCACCCCCATTGAACAAATCATTGGTGATCAACAAACAGGTGTTCAAACAAGAAGGAGGATTGGAAATATTTGTCTCTATGTGAACTTTATCCCTATCATGGAACCTAAGAAAGTTGAAGAAGCTCTAGCAGATCCATGTTGGATAACTGCTATGCAAGAAGAGCTCTCCCAGTTTGAAAGAAACAAAGTCTGGAGACTTGTTCCTCGTCCCTCAGGAAAAACCATTATTGGCACTAAGTGGTTCTTCAGAAACAAGATGGATGAAGAAGGCACTGTCATCCGGAATAAAGCTAGACTTGTTGCTCAAGGATATCGACAGAAAGAAGGAATTGACTATGATGAAACCTTTGCTCATGTTGCTAGACTTGAAGCAATAAGAATCTTCCTAGCTCATGCTGCTCATAAAAACTTTGGAGTTTTTCAGATGGATGTCAAAAGTACTTTTCTCAATGGAGAGCTTGCTGAAAAAGTCTATGTGAAGCAACCTCCTGGCTTTGAAGATCTAAATCATCCAGACTATGTGTTCAAGTTTGACAAAGCTCTTTATGGTCTCAAACAGGCTCCTCGTGCCTGGTATGACACTTTATCTGACTTTCTTCTCTCCAACAGATATACCCGAGGTAAAATTGACAATATCTCTTCCTCAAGAAGACCAGAGGTAATATTATTCTTGTTCAGATCTATGTAGATGATATCATCTTTGGTGCTACTAACGAGTCTCTCTGTCAGGAGTTTGCCTCTCTCATGAAAAGTAAATATGAGATGATCATGATGGGTGAGCTTACATTCTTTCTTGGTCTTCAAATTAAGCAAACTTCTGAGGGAATTTTTATAAATCAAAGCAAATATATTTGTGACCTCCTCAAGAACTTTAATTTTGAAAATTGCTCTCCCATGAAAACTCCTACGGCACCACCTTTTAAAATTCATTCTGATCCAGCTGGTAAATCAGTTGACATCACTAATTATAGAGGAATGATTTGTTCTCTTCTTTATCTTACTGCTAGCAGACCAGATATTATGTTTGCTACTTGTCTATGTGTGCGTTATCAGTCTAATCCTAAAGAATCTCACTTGGCTGCTGTAAAACGCATCTTACGGTATCTAAAAGGTACCATGAATCTGGGTCTTTGGTATCCCAAAGACTCAGGTTTTGATATAATTAGATATTTAGATTCTGACTTTGCAGGATCTAAAGTCGACAGAAAGAGCACAACTGGAAGTTGCTAGTTATTAGGTCGAAATTTGGTCAGCTGGTCAAGCAAGAAACAACACTCAGTCTCCACTTCTACTGCTGAGGCTGAATATGTTGCTGCCGGAAGCTATTGTGCTCAAATTCTGTGGATGAAAAATCAACTACAAGATTATAATCAGTTCTACACAAGGGTGCCAATTCTGTGTGACAATTCAAGTGCAATAGCCATTGCAAACAACCCGGTGCTTCACTCCAGATCGAAGCACATAAGTATCATATATCACGTTATCAGAGATCACATCTCTAAAGGTGTTATTAAGCTGCACTTCTTCCCCACTGACTTTCAATTAGCAGACCTCTTCACAAAACCTATGGATGAAGCAAGATTCAACTTCCTGATTGGATCTCTAGGTATGTTAAATTTTGAGTAAAAAAAATCTTAGTCTTTGCTACCGAATATCTTCTTTCGATACACATATTTTCTATCGAACCTCTTCCTTCGGCACCCATCTACACCTTACCGATTTCTTCATCTTCGGTAAGATTCTTGAATACCACATCTCTATATTTCGGCAAGTCTACTACTTACCAAAACCTTTTATTGGTAAAGGCCTCTCTCATACCGAATATCCATATTTCGGCAAAACTTCTTTCGGTACCTCTTATCTACTGAAATTCATTACTTACGTGCTTTAACCTCTTAACCCTAATTAGCAAACTCTCTTAACAATTTCGGTAATCCTCCCTTTCCAACACCTCTATTCGGTAAATCCCTCTTAGCTACCGAACTTTTCCATTTTCAGTAGGCTTTCTCCTTACCGGAATCAGATGATGATGTGGTTGATCTTATCCTCTTGCTTTGCCAAACTCTCTTCAGCACCTCTGACCTCACCACTATATTAGTGACACATGTCATGATTTGACACGACTTGTCAGGGACATGGCCTTTCGATCATCCCACGTTCCTAACATGGCCGTTTTCGGCCCCTTCCACTTCCCCACGATCCTATATAGCTATATCATCATTGCCATTTTAAATAAAATTTAATTTCACTAAATGGTTTTTGAAATCCGAATTTTCCCTCCAACCTATATATATACTTACCATACCCTTTCTTCTTCCTTTTACCTTCTCCTAAAAACTTTCAAGAACTCTCTCTCTCTCTCTCTCTCTAAGAACCTGCAACCTCAAAGTTCTTAAAGCATTCATCAATGGCTTCTTCCAAATCGACTAAGGCAAGCAAGACCACTCCACGTACATTAGAATCACTACTCTTTCCTACATGCAACCATATTGCACGACTTAGTGCGGATATCGACCACCTGATTATAACCAGGTTTCCACTTTTCTTCAACGATCGCCTCTTCAGTTTGCTCTTACTACTTCTCCCAAAATGAGCAAAATGCTCCTTAGGAGTTTTTGGCTTACTTATGCATACGACGAATCAAGCCACACCGTCTCCGCCTCAATCCTATCTGATTCTGATCCTGATCTCAAGTTTGGGGTTGAGGATGTTCGCACAGCTCTTCAACTTCCTGTATTCACCCCATATGCTAACTTTCCCACTGGTCATGAGCATGATGAAGTCATTGATGCTCTAAACTCCATTCACGATGTGAAGACCAAGGGCACCGACACTCTTCTTCGCAAGAACATGGGAGGAGTATGGAATTTCTTCTTTTCTCGTCTTATCTATTGCATTTCGCACAACACCTCCGGGTGGGATCAATTCCCTATTCATGTCACAAGATTGTCCCATGCTCTCATGTTTGTGCAACCAATGGATTTTTCTCAGGTCATTTTTGATTCTATTACCACCGTAATCACTCCTACTCGCTCTTCGAATGTGGCTCTTCCCCGTTTCTTGTCACTGATAATCAACCACAAGCTGTAAGTTATTCTCGATGTAGATGCCAAACTGCCGAAGCCGACCATATCGTATGATTTAACTGTCACTCAGGTCGGCAAGCAAGTTCTGAACAAGGGCCCAAATGCTACGGACAAGCCCTTAAACATAGGTATGATTTCTTTCGCTACTACTACCAATCCGATTTGGGGTGCCCTTGTGGAGTTAGATGCCAAGAGGCCCCATCACCCACTGGATCACAACATTCCAGTGGCCCCTATTCCTCCCTCTTCCCGAGCAAAATCGGTAGCCACTAAAAAGAAACAATCTAAGGCTACCGGTTCCCCATACTTGCTTCCATGACACTGCCTTTGAAACAACCTTTAGAGGCTACCCATGTCAAATCCCCTTCTTCTATTAAGCGGCGGAGCTTTACATCCCCACCTAAGTCTCATTTTAAGAGACTTAGGAAATCTCGTGTGGCCAAACCACCTACTCCCCCTACCGATTCTCAAAAATCGGTAGAGGTTGAACTTGTCCCATTCGGGCCAAGGGAATCTGCAACACCCAAAACCACCTCTTCCATTCCCTTTCAAAAGGGTTTGGTTGATCAAATGAGGACCCTTACAAAACCATCATCAACATTTTGATTGTTTGATGAAGATGAGTTGGTCGTTTCCCCAGAGCAACGTATCTTTTCTTCACCGCACGACCTATCACCCGGGATAAGTCCCAATGATGTTGCATGATTCGATGAAGAATCAACCTTTCCAGGGGTCGGCTACAAGGATTCCAATGAATTTCTGGATATGTTGTTTACACACACCACCTCTTATGATGCTACCGAACAACTTACTCCCTCTCCCCCTAAGAACCAAGAATCTACAGCATTCCAGTCTGTCGATCAACCCATGCCGACTCCATCACCAAAACCCTCACGCTCCCCCAAGAAACCCACTCCCTCTACCTCACCGAAAACACCAACTCCTTCCCCAAAATCAACTCCTAAACACTCACCCCAAAACTCCCATAATCGACAGCATTTCGAGTAATTTGGACACCCGTCCCATAATGGATCGTCAGCAGCTTGTAACATGTCATAAAATCCTTGGGCAGAGGATTAGGGGTTTCTTCTTCCCATGTCATGCCATCATGTATCATGTGATCGTTCACCATTTCAACATACCCTTCATTATGATCTACTACCGGAGTAGAAGATTGACCCACGTCTTGATGCCCTTCATTATTGTAATAAGTTTCACCATGTGCCCACCATGTGGTATAATCAGGAATGAAATCGTGCTTTATCAAATGCAGCCTAACGTCAGTCCTTTCTTTATAGCGTAAGTTTTGACACTTCTTACACGAGCATCTAATACTCAGCACATGCATAGTCAAAAAAACTGTCCATTGCAACAATATAGTCGACGCTAAGAAACCCTCGACTGTCGTTATTTCTATACATCCATCCTTTATCTGTCGACATATTCAACCACTACAACAAAGAAAGAAGTAATTAATCGACATAATCAAGATGGAGGTGGTGTAATGGTTTGACTATTGAAAAGTCAAACCGTAGGTTTAGATGAGCTTTGGATGACTTTAAAACTCTAAGTGCAATGGTTTGACTATTGGAAAGTCAAAACCGTAGGTTACAATCAAAGAAATGTGTTTTGGAAAGTTTAAAACCCTACGTGTAATGGTTTGACTATCTAAAAGTCAAACCGTAGGTGTCAACAAAGTTAGAAGTCTATTGAACACTACATGTAATGGTTTGCCTTCTTGAAATTAAACCATAGGTTTAGAAGAATTTTGGATGACTCTAAAACTTTAAGTGTAACGGTTTGACTATTGAAAAGTCAAAACCGTAGGTTACAATCAAAGAAAAGTGTTTTGGAAAGTTTAAAACCCTACATGTAATGGTTTGACTATTTAAAAGTCAAACCGTAGGTGTCAGCGAAGTTAGAAGTCTATTGAACACTACATGTAATGGTTTACATTCTTGAAAGTCAAACCATAGGTTTAGAGAAGTTTTGGATGACTCTAAAACTCTAAGTGTAATGGTTTGACTATTGGAAAGTCAAAACCGTAGGTTACAATCAAAGAAAGGTGTTTTGGAAAGTTTAAAACCCTACGTGTAATGGTTTGACTATTTAAAAGTCAAAACCGTAGGTGTCAATGAAGTTGGAAGGCTATTGAATGACCTAAACACTACATGTAATGGTTTGGAATGAAAGAAATGAGTATAATACGCAAACATATGTTTTTTTAAATTTCGGCGACATAACGACTATAAAATGAATATTTCCGTATATCAACCTAACATTTGTCCAGCAATTGGCAACCCAACTAAAATAAATAAATAAAACCAAGTATAATCAAATCCTAAATCATACCAAATGTTTCCATTTATCAACCTTATATTTGTCCAATAATTGACAATCCAACTAATTAATATCACAAGTTTATCAAACCAAATCATACCAAAACATTTTGACAAAAACCAAATCATAAGCTAAACTCATACAAAAACATTATCACAAGTTTATCAAACCAAAAATGGCGTTTTCATAAGCTAAAAGAACTCATATCAATTTGAATATACAATATGCTCATATAAATTTCAATCTACAATATATACATACATACACTTTGTTCATTTTGACGTGTAGTCGTAGCCCTATAAACACAATAATTGAGTTGGTTACAAGCATGAATGGAAATTACTAAACATAAGATAACCAATAGATAGGAGAATGTGGACAACATGTTTATAGTGTCCAAAGATGCAATTAGTTTGGGATAAATGCTTTGACATTAAAATATAGTGTCCAAAGATGCAAATTAAACAGAGACAATGGTTCTCCATTCAAACAGGAAACATATCTGCTTTATTTAAGTTCCAAATCGTTATTTACCTGAAGAAGTGACTCACGTGTACTTCCGAAATCTGGGTCTCCTTGTTTTAAAAAACTTGATGTGGGAACTCCCTTGAGAATCTTGACAAGCAAAACTTACATGTTAGACTAGTTTGGGATAAATGCATTGACCTCAAATGTGATAAGAAAAAACAGATTAATCAAATCAATGATAAGAAAAAAAACACACACACATATTCGTTAGCACACATGATAACTCTCATTTTTTAGAGTTATTTGTTGCTATTTTTATAGGTTTTTATTCCTCTTTTTACCCACTTTTGCTCATATCCCTTCATTTGGTCCATATTGTTTGCAAAATATGATAACTTAACCAATATGTTCATTCTTGCGAAAATTAATACTGCAGGTCAGTTTGTGGGCACTAGTGGGCCCACTGTGGGCACCCGGGGATATTACCCAGCAGATTTTAGGGTTGGATGTGAGCTGGAAACACAACATTTTTGAAGTGATCTTGGCCATACATTGAAGATGAAATCTTGGCCATTGGATGATCAAGAAACCCTCCTATAAATAGAAGATTTTGTGGAGCATTTAATTCACACATTCACCAATCAACCTCCCATCTTCCATTCTCCATCAACATCCATCATCCATCTCTCTCCTCATTCAAGTCTAAAATACTTTCAAGTATTTAGACTTGAAGTGTAGGATTTAATTCATGTATTTTTATTCTCGTCTTAACTTTACGTCTTTTATTTTCCGCACTTTTATTTCTCGTATTTAAATTTCCGTACTTGCTTTATTTAATTTCCGCACTTTTAAGTAATTAAATTATGTACTTTTCTTTTATAATTGTAGTTCATTTTTATTATGCAAGTAGTTAACAAGTATTTATTTTATTATATTATGTCTTTTATTATTGTTATGAGCTAAGCGCCCTCTTGGGTGCGGATGTAAGTCAACGTGGGTCTAGTAGACACACTTGGGTGTGACCATCGTTACTAACTCTTGACCTTGGTCACTTGAGTCGGGACTTTAACTCAACGCAGATAAGCCGGTCACTTTTATATGTTAATATTAGATCTTGACCTCGAGAGGGGCGGATTCGAAATACGGCTTAAGTGATGCACAAAGATTTGAGAGAGTCTTTGATAACCACGTAGAGATACGGGTTTTGTATGATTTACTAAGGTTCAAACGCCGGTCGAGATTTATATCACAAAGAGATTTGGGTATAAATCTCCATACTGGTAGAACTTGATTATTTTTATCAACTTAGTTAAATCGGCAAGATCAAGAGTCGTTAAAGGTGGAAACTTTATGAACATCTTGTAGGACCGGTCTATAAAAATCCACTTTCGAGAGATCTGTTTTTTTATAGACATTCCGTACTACAAAGAGTTTAACCATATTGTTACTACGTTTTTCCCAAGAAAAGCTTACATCCGTACCCAACTTTTAATTATAAAGTTCTTTCCGAATTTTCTGTCTAATCACCATCAAAAGCAAATATTTTTCCCAACTTCGAAACTTATGCAAGAAGTTCATGAAAATCAGCAATTCTCAGTAGTCCTGTCCCTGTGAGAACGATACTCGGTAGTTGTACCATTATATTACTTGTAGCAATTCTAGTGAAAATATATACTTGTGCTCTCACTAGGTATTACTGTACCCCGCTGTGCAGTACACGATAATTAGCTACCAAGTTTTTGGTGCCGTTGTCGGGGACTGGCACGATTTTACATCCTGAGATACTGATTTTTGTTCGAGCCTGTGTCACTTGTTTCACTTTCAATGCATTTATCGTGTTGTATGCCACGACTACAGCACGGTGAACTTTTGTCTCTCGATCTTGAAATTGAACAAACTTTGAAAAGAAGTAGAAGAGGTAGAGGAAATCAGCAAAATCCAGTTTTAAACCTAACCATGGCGGAAGCTAACCCTCCACCACCTCCGCCTTTGGAAACAACGATTAAAATTGGTGATGATAAAGAAAGGGGAATACGGGACTATGCAACACCCGAATTTGATCAACTCAAGTCGGGTATTTTTAGGCCCAATATTGCTGCGCAAAGTTTTGGATCGAAACTGGTAATGTTTCAAATGATCCAAGCAATGGGTCAATTTGGAGGATTACCTTCGAAAGATCCGCACTCTCATTTAAAATCATTTTTAGAAATGACAGATCATTTTCTCATTCCCGGAGTTTCAACAGAAGCCTTACGGTTGACACTCTTCTCTTATACATTGAGAGACAGAGCCAAAGCCTGGCTAAATTCTTAGCCACCTCATTCAATTGATACTTGGACGAGTTTAGCTGAAAAATTTTTGAAAAAAATATTTTCCTCCCACCAGAAACGTGAAATTCAGAAATGAAATTTTAATGTTTAGACAAGAGGAAGATGAAGCAGTATCGGATGCGTAGGAGAGATTCAAAGATTTAATTCGAAAATGTCCTCATCACGGAATCCCTCACTACATCCAATTAGAAACATTTTATAATGGTCTTTCAAATGTTGCTAAAATCATCCTCGATGCCACGACTGGTGGAGCTTTTACTGCAAAAACATACAATTAGGGGTATGACATTTTGGAAAAAGTTGCCAACAATAACACTGATTGGTCAAACCATCGTGCTATAATTCCTAAAACTGCATCAGGAGTTCGTGAGGTTGATGCCATCACCGCTTTAAATGCACAAATTGTAGTTTTGACTAATCTAGTTAAAAACAATTTGAACATTAATGGAGAAAAAGGTCATGTGCAGGCAATAAATCAATCTTTAATTGAAACGTGTACTTTTTGCGGTGAAAATCATCCTTTCGAAAGTTGTCCTGGTAACCCTGTTTCGGTGAACTATGTCGGAAATCATTCTAGAAATAGCCCGTTTTCCTAAACATATAATCCGAATTAGAGAAACCATCCGAACTTCTCGTGGTCTGGAAATCAAGGACTTCAACCCCCCGGGGCGAGTTAAGTCCAAAACCGACCACCAAATCCCCCGGGATTTCATCAAGGCCCACCTCAGAATTATCAACATGGCCAGTCATCACAATCCCAGAATTACCAACATGGACAATCTTCACAGTCACATGCACCTAGACAGCAGAATGCATTGGACGGTAATGGTTCAATCGAATCGTTGCTTAAAAGTTTTATAAACCAAACCAATGCAACTTTGAGGGGTTTTGAAACCCAACTTGGACAGTTTACTGTCGAGCTTAAGAATAGACCACAAGGGACTTTGCCTAGTGACACGAAAAATCCCAAGGGCATTCACAAGGAACACGTCAAGGCCATAAGTATTAAGGAGATTGAAAACATAAGTGAGTCTAGAAAAGTTGAGAAAACCTCTCCCATACCAGTAGTACAAGAGGACTCACATTTGTTTGATGCCTCGAACTTTCCAGACTTGTTCTCATCCTCTAGTGAAGCCCAAAAACCAGAATATGTGTCCCAAACTACAGGCCCAATTGTCCCAAGTTGTTCAACACGGACTACACCCACTCCAGAACCACTCATCTCATGCACTCCCGACAAGAACAAATCTGTCCCAAATTTAAGAGACTTACCTTTCCCTGAAAGATTAAAAACGAAAAATGTTGATGAACAATTCAAAAAGTTTTTGGACGTTTTCAAACAACTTCACATTAACATTCCTTTGGTAGAGGCTCTCGAGCAAATGCCAAATTATGTTTAATTTTTAAAAGATATTCTCAACAAGAAGCGAAGGCTGGGAGAATTTGAAATTGTCGCCTTGACCAAAGAATGTAGTGCACTTCTTACTTGCAAAATCCCTCCAAAACTAAAAGACCCGGGGAGTTTTACCAGCCCGTGTACTATTGGGGGACAAGAAGTAGGACATGCCCTATGTGATTTGGGAGCAAGTATAAACCTCATGCCTTTGTCGGTTTTAAGAAATTAGGGATTGGTGAAGTCAGACCCACCACAGTCACCTTACAACTTGCAGATAGGTCTTTGGCCTATCCGAAGGGTAAAATTGAAGATATTTTGGTGAAAGTCGATAAATTCATTTTTCCGGCTGATTTTCTAGTGTTGGACTATGAGGCAGATAAGGATGTCTCCATCATTTTAGGGAGACCATTTTTGGCAACCGGTAGAACCTTGATAGATGTGCAAAAGGGTGAGTTGACTGTGAGAGTAAACGACCAACAAATTACTTTCAATCTTTTCAAATCCCTTAAGTTCAACGGTGAAATTGAAGATTGCTCCTACCTAAATGCCTTAGGTGATGATTTTGAGTTAAGTTTGATTGATTGTATAGGGGAAGATATTTCGGAAGAAGATTTAATAGAGGTTATAAATGCATTCGAGCACTTGGACTTTAATGATAGACCAACCCAGGTTCCTTCTATAATCAAAGCTCCCAATCTAGAATTAAAACCACTCCCTAATCACCTTAAATATGCATATCTTATGGAAGAGGAAAAATTGCCTGTAATTATTTCTTCCAATTTAAGTTGTGAACATGAAGTGAAATTGATTGAGTTGTTGAAGAACCACAAGAAGGTCATAGGTTGGACAATAGCTGACATCAAAGGAATCAGTCCATCCCTTTTCCAACATAAGATAATTTTGGAAAAAAATAGAATTGGCAAGGTGCAGCCACAAAGGAGACTTAACCTGATCATGAAAGAAGTCGTTAAGAAAGAAATTTTAAAATGGCTAGATGCGGGTATTATTTACCCCATTTTAAGTAGTGGTTGGGTGAGTCCGGTACAATGTGTACCAAAGAAAGGTGGTACCACGGTAATCACCAATGATAAGAATGAGCTTCTCCCAACAAAGACCGTCACCGGGTGGATAATTTGCATGGATTACAGACAATTGAATCTAGCTACAAAAAAGGACCATTTTCCTTTGCCATTTATAGACCAAATGCTAGATAGATTGGCCGGAAAGGAATTTTATTGCTTTCTGGATGGTTATTCGGGTTATAATCAAATTCACATTGCACCCGAAGATTAAGAGAAGACCACCTTCACTTGTCCCTTTGGAACTTTTGCTTTTCGCCAAATGCCATTTGGTCTTTGCAATGCACCCGCAACGTTTCAACGTTGTATGATGTCTATTTTCTCGGACATGATTGAGGATTCCATGGAAATATTTATGGACGATTTTTCAGTTATTGGCACCTCATTTGATAATTGTCTTGAAAATTTGAAAAAGAGTTTGGAAAGATGTGAAACGCACGATTTAATTTTAAACTGGGAAAAGTGTCATTTTATGGTACAAGAAGGAATCGTCTTGGGTCACATGGTTTCTAAAAAAGGTTTAGAAGTGGATAAAGCAAAGCTTGAAATTATAATGCAATTACCCGAACCAAGTTCGGTTAAAGGCATTAGAAGCTTTTTGGGACATGCGGGGTTTTACAGGCGTTTTATAAAAGATTTTTCAAAAATTGCAAAACCCCTTTGTAATTTATTGCATGCCGACCAAGCTTTCGACTTTACTGCAGAATGCACCAAAGCTTTTGAAACAATCAAGGCCGCCCTTGTTTCGGCACCCATTGTCATAGCCCCAGATTGGACCATGCCTTTTGAGGTAATGTGTGACGCTAGCGATTGGGCTGTGGGTGTTGTTTTGGGACAAAGGCGGAATAAAATTTTCCACCCCATTTACTATGCAAGTAAGACTCTTATCGAAGCTCAAATAAATTACACAATAACTGAGAAAGAGTTACTTGTCGTAGTATTTGCGTTTGACCGTTTTCGATCTTATTTGATTGGCACAAAAGTCATTGTCCACACAGATCACTCAGCTATTAAATATCTCTTTAACAAAACTGATGCAAGGCCACGACTTATTCGGTGGGTCCTTCTTTTGCAAGAATTTGATCTAAAGATAGTTGATATAAAAGGTGTGGATAATCAAGTTGTCGATCATCTTTCTAGGATTGAGACTCATGTGTCAAGTGGTGGAGATCATGAGATAAAGGAAGTTTTCCCGGATGAACAAATACTTGCCATCCAACATCATTTTGAGAATAGTGTCCCAAGGTATGCGGATATCACGAACTATCTTGCAAGCGGAATCAAGCCATACCATATGAAGGGACAACAGTTTAAAAAATTCCTCCACGATTGTAAACATTATTTTTGGGACGATCCATTTTTGTATAAATTAGGTGTAACCCAAATTTTAAGAAAATGCGTCCCAAATTTTGAGATGAAAGGAATTTTGAGTGATTGTCATGCTTCGCCATACGGTGGCCATTTTGGTGGTCAACATACGGCGGCAAAAATTCTTCAAAGTGGTTTCTTTTGGCCCACGTTATTTAAAGATGCATTTGAGTTCGTCAAGGGTTGTGATCAATGCTAAAGGACGGGGAATTTGAACTTTTTGACGTTTGGGGCATCGATTTTATGGGACCATTTCCCATGTCCTTCAATAATCAATATATCTTGGTTGCGGTTGATTACATATCAAAATGGGTAGAAGCCATTGCGTGTCCTATAAACGATGCTAAAACTGTGATTAACTTTTCTTCATAAAAATATTTTTGTACGATTTGGCACCCCCCGAGCTTTAATTAGTGATGAAGGGACACATTTCGTAAACAAAATGTTAAGCACAATCCTTAGCAAATATAATATTCAACACCGAGTGTCTACGGCATACCATCCGCAAACAAATGGTCTTGCCGAACTTTCAAATCGGGAAATAAAATCAGTTTTGGAAAAAGTTGTCAAACCCGATAGAAATGATTGGTCACTCAAGTTGGATGACGCATTATGGGCTTACAGAACATCTTACAAAACCCCATTGGATATGTCACCGTACAGATTGGTTTTTGGGAAAGCATGTCATTTACCTTTGGAATTGGAATACAAAGCCTTTTGGGCAATAAAAGAGTTGAATTTGTGTAAGGATGCCGCGGGGAAAAAGAGGAAACTTCAGTTAAGTGAATTGGAGGAGTTGAGGCACCACGCCTACGAAAATACCATTATTTATAAAGAAAAAACAAAAATGTGGCATGATCGTACGATAAACAACAGAACTTTTGAAAAAGGTCAACAAGTACTCCTCTTTAATTCACGACTGAAATTATTCCCGGGAAAACTTAAGTTGCATTGGTCAGGACCTTTTACCATCGCAGATGTTGGTAATTTTGGCACAGTTGATTTACTGAACCCGCGGGATAATAGCGTTTTCAGGGTAAATGGGCACCGGTTTAAGCACTACATTTCTGATGGAGTGCCCAACCCAACCACCCAGGAACCTTAAGCAAGTAACGTGAGTGTTTTCTGTAAATATTGTACATTTAGGATTTTTATTTTTAGCTGTGATTTTTGCCCACTGTGGGCAAGTTGTGCCCACTGTGGGCACGTTGGTTAGGTGTTTTTATAAAAATTTCAGTTTCTTTTTCAAAAAAGGATCTCTTTAAGGTTTATCTGAGTTAATTAACAGGTAAGGTCCAGCTGGTTTTGGAAAGAAGGTCATCATTGTGTAGTACACCACTTGGCACTATTTTATGGAGTAAAGGACAAAAGGGTACACTTAGGGGTACTATGTAGGGTGTGTTGGCTTCACCCCATCCATTCATTTCCTTAACAAGGACAAAAACCCTCTTTTTGATTTGATTTATTTTTGTCAAAGGTTAAACATAAAAAAAAATTAAATCACTTAGCTTTGGGGTTTTTGATTTTAAAAAAGAAAAAAAGGGGGGTCGGTTTCTTATTGGAGAAACAAGATTACAGAAAGCCAAAAGATTTTTTTTCAAAAAAAGAAACTTGTTCATCTTCTTCTCTGATAATGGCGCGCCCCAAGAGGCTCAACACAAACCCCTATGTTGTACCATCTCGCCGGAGCCAAAGACTTCAAAGGGAAGCCGAGGCCCTAGTCGCTGCTAACATTCTCACCTCCATCGTTGCTAGTAAACCTTTCCTCGCCAGAGCATCCACAGACATCGAAGACATCGCCGCTGCTTCATCGGCGATAAGCACAAACGAGCAATCCTCGTCTCAGGGGAACTTCATCCTCTCCTTCGCCGAGTCCCATCAGGTTCTAACTCGTGTTCTTCGCTCAACCTCTGCACCTACCTCACTCGCCCAAGCCCTAGAACACAACCCCACCACCGTACCTCACCCTTCGCCGAGAAATCCTAACCCATCCCCTTCTACTCTACCTTCTAAACTGAGCACCATTCGTCCCTTTTCCATCACCTTAAACTTCCCCCAACCCTCCCCTTCTCCGGTGCCAACACCACCGACCCCTACCCCCTTAACGGCGCCGGCGATTACGCTAACCCTTCTTTCATTGCACCAACAGACCCAAGCCCTAATACTCCATCTATGGAACACAATCCCCCAACCCACCACCCTTTCGATTTGAACGAGCTGGGGAGTATCGAAGAACACCTAATCTTCGATTTTGAGTCAAAGGCTAGTCATGGGAATACTGATTTATTGGCCCATGGAACGCTATCCCACTCACCTTCTTCCCCTTCTGAAGAGACGAGCGCTGCGGAGGAGGACACTGATTCCTACATTAATCAGTTCCAGACTCCACAGCCTGAGGAGCATGTGTCTGCTATGAACACCAGAAAGACGGAAGTACGTGATGACGACTATTTGCCTAGCGATGAGCCTTCGGATCATGAGGAAAGACTACCCCTACGGCGAGCCACACGACAGTCGACCAAGGCTCAGGCAGAGGCTGAGGCCGAAAGAAAGGGGAAACGCAAGATGGTTACTCGAGCCACTCGCCAAGTTAAGCCGAAGATAACCGTGGCGGACAGCAAAGCCATTTCGAATAAGGTACGAACTTTTGGGTTTTAACAAAATTCTGTTTGAACGCGCGCTTGACCCCGCGTTGGTCGAGGCGTTGGTTCCGATCAAGCATCATCTCGTCTCACTCAAATGGGATACTTTGGTTCCCTTAACATGTGTAGCCAATACGTCATGGGTACGAGAATTCTATGCGGCTGTAGGTATCTAGCGTAAAACCCCAGTCACTATTCGGGGTAAGTCTGTTGATTGGTCCGGAGAAATTATCAACCGGACATTGGGATTGGATACTCCGTTCATCTGTGAGTTTAGCCAAATGGTGTTGGGATCAAAATCCGTGTCACAAGATGAGGTTGCTACTGTCATCTGCAACCCGAGATGTGGTTGGATGCGAGAGCGACGCAATCCTGTCATGCTCACCGGTAGCCTCAATCCAGAGGCTGCTTTGTGGTTTCAGTTTATGCGCCACAACTTAATACCATCCTTGCATGATGGCACGATCCCATAGGAGCGGTGTTGGTTGTTGTTTTGTATTATGCAGGAACTCCCAATAGATATTGGACCTATTATCCACACCGTAATTAAGGCGTCCTCGGACCGTACCAAGAGCGCGCTCGCCTTTCCGGGCCTTGTTACAAAAATAATGCAGGTCCAACAGTTGTTGGGAGCTGATACTATGGAACGTCGTACGAGGGCCATTTCGGCCAAATCTAACCCTGTGCAGGTACAATCTCCGCCGAAAACCAACAAACGGTCAACACCACCTGCCACCACTACGGCCAAAGGCTCATCGCGTGAAGCTCCTCACCACCAGACAGGTGCCACTTGGCCAAACTCTGGCTACGGCAGCGAGACTTGGCTAACACTTTTGTCAGGCCAAAACGAGGAAATTGAGGCCAAGTTAGATACACTTCTAACTAAAGTGACAGCTTTGGACGCGCGTTTAACAGTTGTGGATGCCGATCTGTCCGATTTCAAGAAGCAATCAACAAAGGTTTGGACATACCAGCGCGATTGGAATCGTGGGCTTCGCGATTTTCTGCGCACTGAAAACATCATGCTTGCAGCTCGTATACCGCACTTTCCGTGTGGAATCCTCCCACCCCAAGTGTGAGTTCTAGTTCCCCCAGCCGCTGCTGCTGCTCCACCGCCCGTACCTGACGATGCTGTTCGTATGCCTACTGTAACCACCGGCATGCCCACTGTTATCACTGACGGTTCTAGTTCCCCGACCGCTGGCCCGAGTGGTCAGTCGTCACAGCAGAATTGATTATATTGGTTTATTATCATCTTTTGCAAAGTGTGTCTCTCTTGAACACTCTTCTTTTGGGTAGCTTTGTGTTGCGTAAACTAATCCCGTTTTCTTTTTGGTAATTATTACACAGGTGGTTTTATTTTAATCTTGTGATGTTGATATTTCTTGTGTTTCCTCTAGTTAATTTATCTCTTTCAGGTGCAATTTTTCTTGATTGATTTGGATGGTTTTAACTAAAAGGATGTAGGCCATTTTTGTGCGGCCTAAACACATACCCTTTGTAGCCTAACCTTTTATCACAACTCCCACTGGTTGTACGCCAATGAGGACATTGTCCTATTTCAGTTTAGGGGGGAGGGGACGCTTTGTGATTTGTACGGTGATAATCATAAAATTCTGACCGTACACACACACATAAAAAAAAGAAAAAAGGAAAACAAATAAACAAAAGAAGTCTTCGTAAAATTGGAAGACAATCCTGGAATAAAAAGACTTTTTGAAACCCTACGTACCGAAAACCATACACATATCCTACATATGGGGTTTCAAGAGTTCGAAAACTACACAAATTGGATTCATCGTCGGGAAATGCAAAAATCCTCTTTGTAGAATAATTCAAGTTTGGGGGACGAAAGGGTCGTTTTCAATTCTTTAAGCCACAAACACCAACCCGAATCAAAGCCCTATTGATTAGTTCGGAACCAACCATTTCAACAATGGAGAAAGGCACCAATACTCAAGCTAGAGGAACTATCAACATCGTCCGGGTGGTATATTTTTCTTATTCAAGTTTTCCCCTCTTCGTGTCTTTCTTGTTCGTTTCTATTTTGTCACTTGAGGACAAGTAACACTTCAAGTTTGGGGGGATGATAACTCTCATTTTTTAGAGTTATTTGTTGCTATTTTTATAGGTTTTTATTCCTCTTTTTACCCACTTTTGCTCCTATCCCTTCATTTGGTCCACATTGTTTGCAAAAATATGATAACTTAACCAATATGTTCATTCTTGCGAAAATTAATACTGCAGGTCAGTTTGTGGGCACTGGTGTGCCCACTGTGGGCACCCGAGTATATTACCCAGCAGATTTTAGGGCTGGATGTGAGCTGGAAACACAACATTTCTGAAGTGATCTTGGTCATACATTGAAGATGAAATCTTGGCCATTGGATGATCAAGCCACCCTCCTATAAATAGAAGATTTTGTGGAGCATTTAATTCACACATTCACCACTCAACCTCCCATCTTCCATTCTCCATCAACATCCATCATCCATCTCTATCCTCATTCAAGTCTAAAATACTTTCAAGTATTTAGACTTGAAGTGTAGGATTTAATTCTTGTATTTTTATTCTCGTCTTTACTTTACGTCTTTTATTTTCCGCACTTTTATTTCTCGTATTTAAATTTCCGTACTTGCTTTATTTAATTTCCGCACTTTTAAGTAATTAAATTCCGTACTTTCCTTTTATAATTGTAGTTCATTTTTATTATGCAAGTAGTTAACAAGTATTTATTTTATTATATTATGTCTTTTATTATCGTTATGAGCTAAGCGCCCTCTTGGGTGCGGATGTAAGTCAACGTGGGTCTAGTAGGCACATTTGGGTGTGACCATCGTTACTAACTCTTGACCTTGGTCACTTGAGTTGAGACTTTAACTCAACGCAGATAAGCCGATCACTTTTATGTGTTAATATTAGATCTTGACCTCGAGAGGGGCGGATTCGAAATACGGCTTAAGTGATGCACAAAGATTTGAGAGAGTCTTTGATAACCACGTAGAGATACGGGTTTTGTATGATTTACTAAGGTTCAAACGCCGGTCGAGATTTATATCACAAAGAGATTTGGGTATAAATCTCCATACTGGTAGAACTTGATTATTTTTATCAACTTAGTTAAATCGGCAAGATCAAGAGTCGGTAAAGGTGGAAACTTTATGAACACCTTGTAGGACCGATCTATAAAAATCCACTTTCGAGAGATCAGGTTTTTTGTAGACATTTCGTACTACAAAGAGTTCAACCATATTGTTACTACGTTTTTCCCAAGAAAAGCTTACATCCGTACCCAGCTTTTAATTATAAAGTTCTTTCCGAATTTTCTGTCTAATCGCTATCAAAAGCAAATATTTTTCCCAACTTCGAAACTTGTGCAAGAAGTTCATGAAAATCAGCAATTCTCAGCAGTCCAGTCCCTGTGAGAACGATACTCGGTACTTGTACCATTATATTACTTGTAGCGATTCTAGTGAAAGTATATACTTGTGCTCTCACTAGGTATTACTGTACCCCCGCTGTGCAGTACACGATAATTAGCTACCAACACACATATTCATTTATTTATTCATAAACACACACACACACACACACACACAAATTCGTTAGCACAAACACACACATACAAATTCATTTATTCATTGCCTTGCCAAGATGCGAATCATCTCTAACTTTGATTCTATCCTACTCAAATGCAAACAAACTCAACATCACAGCCTTTTGATCGAAAATAGTTATAAACAATAAACCAACATGGATGAAAATCTTAGTTTACTCTTAAAAAAAAGAGAAGAATAAGATAAGAAATACCTGACTTTTTTAACTGAGTTAGTAAGAGGGACCAAAAGTGTAGCTCTATAGCGATAGTAACAAGATCAACAACAGCAAAGAAACTGTCACGGTGGCCGCCGGTGGCAGGAGTGAGAGTGACGAGAGGCTCTGAGTTGTGGTCGCCGAGAGGGAGATGAGAGGGAGAGAGACGAGAGCACCGACGGATCGTGAGGGAGACGAGAGGTAGTGAGATCATGAGGGAGAGGGAGAGATCGATACAGAGATCGGCGTTCAGAATTAGTGTTAAATCCCGCTATTTTGTTTTAGAAAATTCGGACAATTTCTGACGGATTACCAACGGAAATTATCCATCGGTAATTTTTAAAATTAAATAACTATTTTTAAATTATTAAATAAATTTTCCGACGGATTACCGATGGATTTCCTTATGGTCGTAGGCAATCCGTTGATAATGCAGTATTAAAATTATTAAATAAATTATTATATATTATTTAGTATTAAAATTAATAAATAAACTATATTTAAATTGACTAAAATACCTCTGAAGTAACTGGACTTAACGGAAACAGTTAACGACCGTTATCTTTTCCTGTTAATTCCAGTTAGATCAGGGACCAAACGTGTTATACACACATACATACATTTATACACATACATACATCTATACACATACATACATACATATATACATACATACATACATATATATATATATACCCATGAAGTAACTGAAATTAACGGAAACAGTTAACGGCCGTTGTCTTTTCCCGTTAATTCCAGTTATATCAGGGACCAAATGTGTTATACACACATACATACATACATACATACATACATACGTATATATATACCCATGAAGTAACTGGAATTAACGAAAACTGTTAACGGGCCGTTATCTTTTCCCGTTAATTCCAGTTAGATCAGGGACCAAACATGTTATACACACATAAATACATTTATACACATACATACATACATACATACATACATACATACATACATACATACATACATACATACATACATACATACATACATACATACATACATACATACATACATACATACATACATACATACATATATATAACCCATGAAGTAATTGGAATTAACGAAAACAGTTAACGACCATTATCTTTTCCTGTTAATTCCATTTAGATCAGGGACCAAACGTGTTATACACACATAAATACATCTATACACATACATACATACATACATGCATACATACATGCATGCATGCATACATACATACATACATACATACATATATAACCCATGAAGTAACTGGAATTAACGAAAACAGTTAGCGACCATTATCTTTTCCCGTTAATTCCATTTAGATCAGGGACCAAATGTGTTATACACACATACATACATCTATACACATACATACATATATACATATACATACATATATACATATATATATATATACCCATGAAGTAACTGGAATTAACGGAAACATTTAACGACCGTTATCTTTTCTCGTTAACGGAAACGTGTACATGACATTCAAACATTTATACACATACGACATATACATATACATACAAGCAATACATATGTACATATTACATCTATAGACATACATATATACGACATAGACATGCATGATATAGACGTATATGTGCTATATACATATAAGCAATACATATGTATACAATACATCTATAGACATACATACATACATAGACACATACATATATAAACATGATCTATAGACATACATACTACATACAATACATGATCTAGACATACACATACACACACTCTTATATGCATACGACACGTATATATATACATATATATGTACTATATACATACATACAAGCAATACATGTATACATATATACATATATATACATAACATATATATACACTATATATACATACGTACATGATCATATACACACACATACATACATACATACATACATACATACATACATATATACATACATACATGATGTTGGAAAAAATAAATAAAGTAATTTCCGGCGGATTACCGACGAAATTCTTTACGGCCGTTGGTAATCCGTCGATAATTTGCGACGGATTACCGACGGACATCAGAAAAAAATAATTATTAATTAAATTATTAAATTTACCGACAGATTACTGACGGATTGAAATATTTAAAAAAAAGTAAAAATAAAATAATTTTAAGTCTGTCGGTGATCCGTCGGAAATGTATATATTTACCGACGGATCACCGACAGATTGTGTATCCGTCGCAAATGTTACATATCCGTCGCAAATGTTACATATCCGTCGGTGTTCCGTCGGAAATTACCGACGGATATTGTCCGTCGGAAATTTGTGGTCGGTATAAGCACTTTTCTAGTAGTGTGTACTCAAGCAAAGTTGATAGTTATTTCTCTCTTCATAGCTTTTTAATCTTTGTGTTTTCAAAGTTGTGTTCTAACAGTTTATAAGTGTTAGATTGTTAGAATAGTTTTGTTTTGTAAGTGTAATTCTTGATATTTTATATCAATAAAAGAATTAAAATTTAGTAAAGTATTTATGTATTGTATTCAACCCTCTTAGCTGTTGGACACGCTCTAAAACTATTAAAACCCACAACCAAACAAAAAAACCCACAACCAAAAAGAGTTTACAAATTAATCCTAGTTTAATATAAATCAGTGTCAAGGGTAATGAAAATATAAGAATAAAATTTAAAATAAAATCCATCTAATTAAACCGAGAAGGTTATGAAAAAGTGCTAAAAAATTAAATAGATTTCAAATGAAATGATAATGATAATCTATATATATATATATATATATATATATATATATATATATATATATATATATATATAGTGTTTGGTTCATTTGAGAAATGGTAAATATATGAGAAATAGAGAAGTAATCCTAGCCATTCATATGGTCAAGATCGGATTTGACTAGTCAAATATTACGGCTTTTACCGGTCAAAAATTGCGGCTATCCAAAAAATAGAAGGACAATTTCGTAAATTTTATAAAACACACGGGCTGTGTTCATTTATGAACATGTATAATTCACATATGAACTATATGTTCATATATGAACCAGTGCAATTCACAACTGAACTCTTTTAACTGATTCATATATGAACATTTGTGATTCATATATGAATCTGTATGAATCACAAAGATTCATATATGAATCAGTTGAACTAATTAACAAATTCATATATGAATTTTTGTGATTCATATATGAACTCATCCCGTGTATTTTACGAAATTACCTCTCTACCTTCTATAGATCACACAAGGAATTATCCGGTGCTTCGCGGTCAAAGCCGCAAATGTTGACCAAATGAATGGCTAAGATTACTTCTCTATTTCTCATATATTTATCATTTCTCAAATGAACCTCTGCCTATATATATATATATATATATATATATGAGAAATAGAGAAGTAATCTTAGCCATTCATTTGGTCAACATTTGCGCTTTGACCGCGAAGCACCGGATAATTCCTTGTGTGGTCTATAGAAGGTAGAGAGGTAATTTCATAAAATACACGGGATGAGTTCATATATGAATCTGTATGAATTACAAAGATTCATATATGAATCTGTTAATTAGTTCAACTGATTCATATATGAAACTTTGTGATTAATACATATATGAATCTTTGTGATTCACAAAGGTTCATATATGAATCTTTGTGATTCATACAGATTCATATATGAATCACAAAAGTTCATATATGAATCTGTTAGTTAGTTCAACTGATTCATATATGAATCACAAAGGTTCATATATGAATCAGTTAAAAGAGTTCAGTTATGAATTGCACTGGTTCATATATGAACATATAGTTCATATGTGAATTATACATGTTCATATATGAACACAACCCGTGTGTTTTGTAAAATTTACGAAATTGTCCTTCTATTTTTGGGATAGTCGCAACTTTTTACCAGTCAAGGCTGCAATATTTGACTAGTCAAATCCGATCTTGACCATATGAATGACTATGATTACTTCTCTATTTCTCATATATTTACCATTTCTCAAATGAACCGAACACTATATATATATATATGGGTTGGGTTCACGTGAGACCAACCTGTTTTCGTGAGACCGGTGAGACCAAAAATTTACACTTGAAACTTCACAGCAAAACACTGTGAAGGTAAAAAAAATCCGAACCTTCACAGTGTTTTGTTGTGAAGGTTTTTACCTTCACAACGGTTGATGTGAAGGTTCAAGTGTAAATTATTGGTCTCACCGGTGTAACGAAAACATGTTGGTCTCACGTGATCCCAAGTCATATATATATATATATATATATATATATATATATATATATATATATATATATATATATATATATATATTAAAAGAAAACCCAAGAGTGATGACTTGGCACTCTTAGAGAGTAGGAATGAGGCTTCTAAACTTTCTCAAATTTTTTACTTTAAAAATTGTTTATTATGTTAAAGACTTTTATGTCCCTATATATAAGTTATATTTTCATTATACATACACATTAAAATTTATGTTATTTAACTATTCATTTTTCCTCATTTAAGTTAGATAACTATTCATTTTCCCTTCTCTAAGCTAGATGACTTGGCATTATGAGGTTTAAGTATTCCTCAAATCTTGAAAAGTGGTTGAGTTTTATCATCTCACATTGGTGAGAAAATGAAAGTTTTGAAGTAGGAAATGATTATAAGAAAGGAGGGATGGATGTTTTTGTATCAACTCATGTGGTTGGCTAAATATAGCCTACCCTATTTTTGTATTATCCCATATTATTGAGAAGATGCAATTTTTGAAGTTTAAAGTGAGTATATAAGAAATGAGGGTAAGTGTTTTTGTGTTACTAATGTGGGCGACTCAATTTAGCCTACCCTATTTTAGCAAAAAAAAAAAATTATATATAACAAATAATTAGTATTCCTCAAATCTTGAAATGTGGTTGAGTATCATTATCCTTTTTTTTGGAAGGGTGTCCTAGGCTATGTCTAGACTAATCCCTTGACAAATTATGACTGTAAAACATCAACTCTGATTAAACCTCAGTGGCCACAATTGTTGTGTATGCCTGGATTTGAACCCTGGGCAAATGGGATATTTCACCACATCCCCCAGGACCTTAACCAGTATGCCACAACCCTTGTGGTTAAAATGAGACTAACATGATTCAAACTCGGGTCTAAGGTGGAAGAAACACTTTCATCATCCTTGGTATGAAGTATATGATCTTGTCTTTGAAAAAGCAAGTTTATCACTTGTCAAAAAAGTCTTTTTCAATATTCTCGAAAAATAAGATAGCTTATGGTAGTGGTGCGGACTTAAGATTTTTGTAGAGGAAGTGCACCTTTGAAGTGGATCAAAGACCCACAAAGTCATCCAATGTGTTTTTTTTTTGTTGCCAAAATCCACATTTTCGAGGATTTTTAAGTTTTTTGGCCAATTCCAAGGGACTTTTTCAGTTTTTTTGTTGAGTTCGAGAGATTTTTTTTGTTGATTTCAAGAGACTTTTTTCGTTTTTTGTTTGATTTCGAGGTATATTTTTCGTTTTTTTTGTTGATGTTCCTTGTATTTTCTAAAATATTTTGGAGCCTCAAAATTTAACGAACGCACCTTTCACACCTAAAAATAATCATACTTACGAAAATAAGTTAAATAGTTATACAGGATTCCGCTCGAACGGTTCCGCCCCTCCCTCCCTGGTTGTGAAAGATAGTTAAAACTAAGAAAATATATTATAATATAACAGGCAATTACATGAAGCAACAATAAACCAAATCAGAGAATACTCTGTATATCTTTTACACCAAAGTAGGATTTGAAGAGATAAATTTGTACATAGACATTTTCTCCACTCTGAATGATAAAAGAGACTCTTTTTAAATACCTGAAACTACGATGTTCCAAATTAATGGTGAAACTTCAAAGCATAGTCGGACTTGTGATTCCTCATGGGAATTGAAGGATCTATTTTCTCGGAGATATGCTGCTACTTCGGCCTCCGTATGTAGGAAACGAACAAATCAGTCTCCTTACGAGATACACCACCATCAGCCACCGATCTCCGAATAGTATCGCCCATTTCCACAGCTCTCTTCCGTATCTCCTCCCCTTCTCTGGAATCGATTAGTCTCCGAATAATATCTTTCACCATGATCGCCGTCACCAACTCGTCTCTACGTCCCCAATCCACCACCACCAATCCAATTCTAAGAACCTGCCTGACGAAAAACGCATTTCGTGGCTGATCAGAATGCATCGGCCAAGTGGCCATTGGCACGCCCATTGATATACTCTCCATAGTCGAGTTCCATCCACAATGACTCATAAACCCACCCGTCGCAGAATGTCCCAGAATCGCCATTTGTGGGGCCCATCCCCGTACCACCAATCCCCGCCCTTCCACCCGCTCTTCGAACCCATCTGGCAACTTGATCATCTTAGCCTCATCGACGAACACATCTCCTTTGTCTGCGACTCGAACCACCCACACAAACCTTTGCTGGCTTCTCTCTAGCCCGATTGCCAGCTCTTTAACCTGTTCGTCGCTAAACGTCGTCGTGGTCCCAAAGGACACATAAATGACCGAACCAGGAGGCTGAAGGTCCAGCCATTGCAAACACTCGTGACTGTTTTCAGAAACCGTCACAAGAGTTTGCTGACCGGAGTTAATCGGCCCCACTGCCCATAGCTTCTTTTTATTTTTATCATTCTTCATCTCTTCTTCTTTCTCTAAGTATTCGATATATTCACCTTCAATGGCTCTTGATGAATCGAATAACGTTCCAACGTGAAACCCGTCGTGGCCCAGTTGAAGTTTTACAAATTCTTGAAACTCCGGCGATAGACATCCGTCTTGAGATGGGAGTCCCTTTAATATCTGCAGGTCTGCCGGAAACATTTTGCCGGTTCTCTTCCAGGTTGCACAGAAGGAGTCAAAAGCAGAAAGGGCACTGAAGATGTAAGTTTCAACGTTTGGTATCTGATTAACGTCTTGGACGACGTACGACATCATGAAGTCATGAACAACGGCGACTCTTCCGGTGGAGCTAGAGAGAGAAAGTACCAGGTTGGTGAATGGGTGGCGGAGATGGAGGGTTGATTCGAACGCAGGCTGCAGGTGGGAAGGGAAGCGATTGGAATGGTGCGGTGGTGGAGAAGTGAAGGGAGGGATTGGAAGTTCGTGGAAGTGGATGAGGAGTGGATCGAAACGTTGGAGGCGGGAGCGGAGTTGGCGGATGTGGGTGGTGCTGCTGACGAAGTGGACGGCGATGTTGTAGGTGGATATAAGGCGAGATAGGTATGCAAACTGGTTGAGGTGGCCGTGAGCTACGAACGGCAGCATGACCACCACCACCTCGGCTGCCGGCCGGTGTACGGAATCCATTGCGGGTGATTTGGTGGTTGAATGCCAGATATATGGAACCAAAAGAAAGAAGACATAGGGGTGTTTGGGATTGTTTATTTAAAACAATTTATACTTATTTTAAAAAAGTGCTTATCAACTTATACAGTGTCAAAACGAAGTTTTTAAAAAAGTGTTTGGATTAGCTTATTGTGGTACCAAAACGTAATAAGCTAATAAGTTGTTATTTAAAGGTGTTTGAAATTGTTTATACATATAAAATAACCAAAAAAGTGATAAGCAATTTTCAAATAAGTTGATAAGTTAAAACCAAATGACTTATCAAAAAGTGCTTTTCAGCGGTTTGACACCGCTATAAGCTATTTTAATTTTTTCTCATCCAAACACCCAAAAGTGTTTATCTCCGGTGCCAAATCACGATAAGCTAAAAAGCACCTCAAATAAGCAATCCCAAACACCCCCATAGTGGATTAGATCCAGAATTTAAAAAACGTTTAGGATATTTGTTTACTCTTAATAGTTTCATTAAGAGTTAACTTCTGAATCATTAAGAGATGAATCTTGTTTGGTAAAAACAAAGTCATTCTCTTAATGGTTACAAAACCCTCTTAATAATTTTGTATCTTAGATCTTGCTTAACCATTCAGTGCCCTAATTTCATTCTGAACGATAATCAAACAATCATATTTCATGTTTCACTATATCATAAAAAGACTCTTGACCACTTAATTACTCTATACTCAACTATTTAGCAACTTTCAAACATACCTTTCTATAATAGAATGAATACATTTGTTATTACATTTTTTGAGTAAATAAAAAATAATAAAAATAAAAATATCTAAAATAATTTAGATAATTTATTTTATAATATTGTTCAAGTTGGGTAATAAAATAACTTAAAAAGAAACATTATAAAATATATATTGAATACTATTATATTTATTTAAAATGAATATATCATACTTTAAAACATCATTAAAAAATTTATATAATCTTTGAAGTTGGATAATAAATTTTGTAAAATTACATAAAATATAGGTAGACACATGGGATGTCTCGAATAATGTTAAATTATTAGTAGTTTATAATTAATATATTAAAGACCTAATCAAAAGAGAATTTAGTAGTTTGTGGTAAACGTGAGATTCAATATGAGTTAGTGATAATTAAAAATATTTCTTTAATTAATAATAGAGAATTGTTTTAGTTATATTTTAATAATTGACAACTCATAAATATCATCTCTCTCTTTCCTTATGTCACACTAATCAATCTCTTTAATTTATCTCATCACGAATCAAGCCTAAAAGAATCTCTCTGTGTGCAAACTATACCGATGGTGGCGATGATCACAGTGTTGGCCGAAAAGGTTTCCGATGGAGATGGTTGTCAACTTCCCATAGGATTTTTTTTATTTGTAACTTTTCATTCATGTTTTTTTTGCCAGAAAAGGGTTGCTGGCCGAAAAGGTTTCCAATCTTGTTCTTTTGTCAGGAAAGGATTTCTCTTGGATTTGCAGGTTCCCATCGATATGTGTGTTGGCAGGAAAACCTAGATCAAATATGGGTGGTATCTCAGTGATATCACAATGTGTATCACAGTTGGTTTATGCCTTACTGTTTAGAAGTTCTTGGGTATCACAATGGGTATTATAGTGGTGTAAGTCGGAATAAGTTAGGTCGAAGTAAGGTTCGTTGGAGACTGGAGAGAGGCAAGAGGAGAGAGAAATTTACAAAAAGATTAATTTACCCCTAAACATTATCCATAAATTATTTTTTTTTTGAAAATTACTGGATAATTACCAAAGTTGATATTTTTAATAATAACCATTGATTATTAATAATGTGTGGTTTTGATTGAATCTCACGGTTATTACAAACAACCCAATTCTTCCTTGAATGACCCCCTAATATTCAAATAAATTTCTAATATGTCAAAATTTGAGGCAAAATTTAAAGAATGTATCAGTGAGTTATTGGACGTATGTATCAGTGTGTTATTGGAAGTGCTAACTGATAAAAGTTACTGTTTAAGTTCAACTTGAAAGAACAAATACTAAATAGTTGAAAGAGTTTGACTAGAGGGGATCAAATTTAAAAATGTTCATTAAAAACGTGATATAATCGTTGAAGCAAAAACATGTAAGAAAAACAACAAAAAGTGTAAGCAACGAAAATCAATAATTGCAATTACGATTTTGATGTTAAACATGAGTTTTATCATTAGAGATTTCCTCTTTTTGATGTTGATTTACCCATACTTCCATTTCTTATAGAGGAAGGCTAATTGCTTATTTGTTGGGAGTTGAATGAATGGTAATGTTCAAAATTCTACGATGTCAATATAAGTGTTCATATGGTTAAAAGAGGCTTCAAGGACACCAACTTGTAAAAAGATGCAACCATATGTGAAAACAGTAATTTAAGGTATGATATTTGATAAACCAAGATCTCTAAATCCTTTAGAGAGAGAAAGTAGAGAGAGAGAACTTTGGAGCGCAAAGTAAGAATTCTATTCAATATTGTGCGTGTGAAACTTACACAAGACAAAGACCAAAGGGACTTAAATACCCTTGGTCAGATACAATACTAATCAGCCCTAAACACAGAATTGACCAAGTCCTATAAATACAATGATTACTATAAAATCAGACCTAACAATCTCCCCCTTAGTAATCATTGGCGCTTTGGTCTTCAAAAATTGTCTTCTATATTAGCACAGACCAACAAAGCGACTTTCAGAAACTTTCTGACTTTTAAGAAAAAATTTCTTCTCAGCATCTTGCAGATTGAAAATTTTCTTTGCTGCTTAAGCTCAAGACGATACAACTCTTTTGAATGATCTTGAATGAACTGTGGTTTTCGGAGCAAGAACAGCAAAAGAATTTAAAATAGCTGAGTGAATGGAATCTTTGAGCGAATCTTGATCAGCAGATAATCTTTTGAACTCTTTGTCTCTTTAACTTCTCCTTGACTTCTCCCCCTCATGACCTTGATGATCTTGATCAACTTGGTCATGCAAATGTTGGAGACGAGACAGCGAAAGTGTTGATCCCAGTTTAGATGTTCTTTAACTTGATTTAACCTTTTACTACACACAGATTATATAACTAGAGTGCGGAAGCGTTTAAGATGTGTAGAAGAGATTGAACATGCAAAGTGGTAAACACACAAGTAATTAATGAACAGGAAGTAAAGTATTACACGAAAGTTACTCAAAGAATTGTTTCATTAATTACCCAAGAACACCAAGAACACGCACTGGTGTGTGCAAAAAGATGCTTAAAGAAAATACAGACTCCTTGTGTTTTGTGTGTGTTCACTCAACTTTTCAGCTCTAAGGTGGTGCTCCTTAATATAACAGAAGGATGCACCCCTTAGTACAAGACAAGAACTGACAATCCATAAATGGAATGCCACCTGTAAAGTAAACATCGTGGGACGCCCATTACTTTGATCTTGAGGATCTTCGTACAGCAGGTCTCACGTGTTCTGCACGTGGTCTTGTTTTGATCTCTAAGAAAAGCTTCAACAGCTGATCTCCAGAGGTTGGCCTTCACAGAGGCTCTGTGAGTGATCACAGAGGCTCTGTAACCCAAGTATCATTCAGGTTTATTTCTGGTAGATCTTCTGCGGGGTAATTTCCAAGCTTTGCACCTTCTGTGGTGTATCTGAGTGTTCATTGGCAGGCTTCTACGATTTCCATACTTAGCCTATTTTTCAATACTTCTATACAGAGTGAGTGGAGCTAACAATCTCCCCCTAAGTATTGAAAAATAAAAAATTGGAATTTAGAGTGATGGCTAAGCTAGAAGCAAACGAGGTGAAAGGAACTCAACCTCTGAAACTTGATTTTCATTTTAAAAAAAATAATGCCAGAAGGCAATTACATTTGACAAAAAAGAAAAACAAAAAATTACAGGTCATCAGAGCCTATACTTTGGCGTCTGGAAAATCATTGATCTTCTTTCCAAACCCACCTTCTTTCTTCAGTTCTCTGTAGTAGCATATGCATAGGTCTCTGAAGTTTAAGGTTGCACCTATGTTTGTCAGAAGGATGTCTACGGCTTCTGCAGGTACGAGTGGGGTGCTTCTGTGTTTGATAAGTAGATCTTGAATGAGTAGCAGAGATTCGGTTGAGTATTTTTGGCTTTCCATCCCTATGAACAATTTCTTTTCTCCTTTGAGATTTAAGTACACAAAGCCAAAAGAAGGTGAAGTGGTGATGGAGTTTGGCAAATTATTTGCAGAGGGTGGTAAGCTGTCTTCTGGTGGAGGAAAGTTGACCTTTTTGACTCCCAGGTCAAGTGCCACTTGAAAGTCAGCTATACTGTAGAACAACAGTTTTTCTCTCATGACCCTCTTGATTGTGAGATGTGCTTCCTGGTGTTCCTTCTTCCAGCCGAACTTATCCTCTGTCCATTTGAATAGCTCTGGAAGATCATGAGGATGAAGATTGGGTAGATCTGCGTCTGTGAAAGTCCATATCTTCGTATCTTCCCTTTTTACAGCGTATTCACTGAACCAGAAGTTCTTACACTTTGTGTGTCCAAGCTTGATTGCCACGACCTCTGTGATCTTGGCCATGCTGAAGACTTTGGATTTTGGCTTGGCTTTATCTTTGTAGAATCTCCTTCGTTCCTCTGATATAGTTTCCTCTGAGAGTCTGACTGATGGAAGATCTTGAGCTCCGCGGCTATAGAGGTATTTGTATACTTCTTCTTCGATGTCCCTTTTTGGAGGAACAGGGAAGGGTCTTCTTAGGCTCTCAAAGCCTTGGATAACCTCTGCAACTCTATCCTCTGATGATGTGTCAAGTGGTTGTAGGATGGGGAGTTCTAACAGAGGTTGTAGATCAAAGGCCCAGTCTTCCCCTTCAGGTTTCACTCTTTTGAAAGCATCAAAAGAGCTTTTTAGTAGTTTCTCAGAGGTGGGAGGAGGAGATTTGACCTTTTTCAGAGGTTCTGTAGCTATGGCCTTGCCTTTGTCTTTTGCAGTTGGTGGGGATTCAATGATTTGGATTATGGTGGGAGAGGGGGCTGCAGAGACCTTTTGTTTAGATGATCTTTGTGGTTCAGGTTCTGAGCTCATAGGGACTTGGTTTAGGGGAGACACTGATATTGGTGCTTCCTTTGTGGATTGCAGATTCTCCCCCTCATGAGGACCATGGCCGGAGGCATCAGGATCTTGGTCGTCATGTTTTGCCCTCTTCTGTCCTGCCTGGGTTTGGCAAGAGACAGGTTCCTTCCTCTTCTTTGGCGTACAGAGGTTGGTGTTGACATGATCTGTGATCTTCTTGATTGCATCCTCTGCAGCCAAAGACAGAGCGTTGATTTCTATATCTGACTTGAAACGAAAAGTGGCTATAGATCGCTTCAAGTCAGCTGATAGCTTCTCTCCTTGGTCTTTGAAGTTGGATCGAAGGAGTTTTTGGTCTTGCAAAAACAGATTGCCCATTGCTTCCAAGTCAGCTTTAGTTGCAAATGTAGAGGAGTCTGGGGCAGAGGTTGATGCTTGTGTGTGAGCCGGGACGATAACACTGCGAGTTATGTCCTTTATTTCCTCTCTGAGCCTTCCCATTTCGACCACTCCGGTCTGAACTCCGGTTGAAGCATATTTGGGGAACTCCTCTGTGCAAAGATCGCCCATAACTTGAATTTGATGGGAGTGTGCGATGATGGCTTGTCCACAGGCTTGAAGATCATCCCTTTTTGCGCAGTTAGTACTGAGTGCTTGCAGAGCTTCAGTATTAGCTTTTAGGGCCTCTACAAGGATTTCAGAGTTGGCTTTGGACTCTCTGGAGATCGAGCTTTGCAACTCGTCAAGTTTTTTTATCACCATGTCAGCAAAGGCTTTAAACTCGTCCTTTGTGACGAAGGTGGCAGAGGTGACCTCTGGAACAACACATGTTCCAGATTTAGCCAACGAGTCTTTGGCACCTTCAGAGCCTGTTTTTATGATGAGCTCTGGAGGATTTCCTTCCAATCCTCGATGTTCCACAGAGGAGGCATCTATGGAAGTTCTGTCAACACGTTCTTTGAGGGAGGGTTCATAGACTCCCTTAAGATCGATGTTGAAAGGATTCTGTGGTTGTTCTAGAACCACAGAATCATCGTGTCCTCTCACCATCAACTCTGAGATGGTTTGGTTGTCACTCTTGTGTGTGACAGAGGTAACGAATACCTCTGTGTGAGAAAGAGATGTGTCCTGGGGCAAATGGACACGCAGAGCAACACTCTCATCCTTTTGAGAGGGTGAGGTGGTTTTAGTTTCCCCGGATGGTGGCACAGAGGATGAAGGAATATCCTCTGTCCGGATGGTTTGGGCGGGGTTCGGACTGTGCGGTCCTATTTCAATACCCCTCTGCACTAGAACTGCAGGGGTAGAAGTGTGGGTTGCACTGGGAGTTGGTTTTGGTGGTGTGCCAAAAGCATCTTTTATGTTTCTCTCCTCCAACGATTTTTTACCTGGTTCCACTTCTTCATTATCGCTCTGTGACCTTCCTGTCACATCATCTAGTTCCATTGCCACGGTTTCCCTTAATCCTTCAGAGAATTGAAGAGAGACCTCGCGTGCTATTGCAGAAGCTATTCGAGTTGGGCTCTGAGGTCCATCCTCAGGGGACTCTGCAAGGACTAGGGCTTTTCTTGCCTTCTGCAGGGGCTTTGTCAGATCCTCTGCCTCTGCAGCTCTCTTTTTCTTGTTTTTCTTTCTCTTCTTTCTCTCACTCCCCTCCCCTCTAACTACAGGGTTCTCTGTTTCATTCTTTTTAACCTCTGCGGCTTGAACTTCTGTTCGCACTTCCTCGTCTCTTAGGTACACTACAATGTCTCCTACTTGGAATCCTACGCGAGGGGGGGTTACAGGACGCGGTTCTGGTGTCCTGTTGCCTCGTATGTATTCCCTAGCCTCTTCTTCGCTACCCAAATAAGTCAACATCTTTGTTGACAGAGGTCTGGCTTCTGGATATCCGGTTTTGATGGTGGTGGGTTTATGAGATTTCATCTCATATAATTTGATTGTCTTATCCTCTGCTGGTAGTTTTCCTTCTCCGATCAAGTCATCGCCTAGTAGCAGTCCTAGGAAACGTCCAAACACGATGTTCTTTGGTTCTGTCCCTCTGTCTTGGTCCTGTTGTTTGGTAATCACGGCATTTTGGATCTCCCTAAAGATAAGTCCAACGTAGTCTAGTGGGAGATCGTAGTAAATCCCATACATTATTGCCAAAATTGTATGGCTTGATTGATCAGGGCTTCCAACCTTCGATGTTAGGCATCGGTTCAGAATCGAGAAAAGGACGTTCCATAGAGGGGGTAGATTCTGTCTCCTGAAGTTCGTTCTTTTGGTGATTGGAACGGCGTAGCCAATGAACCTCAGAAATTCTAGTATCTCTTCCTCTGTGGGCTCTTCTGAGAATTTTTGCAGGTTGAGATCTGTTTTGGTAGGAAGACCAAAGACATCGGAGAGTTTCCTACGATTGATCCCTAAGTCCAGAATTTTTTCAGTTGAGGGATGGGTTGCATATCCAATGATGCAATGACCATATTTGTCCATTTTGACATGGCGGGCACTTAACCAGAACTGTTGGATGTAAGATTCGGGGATGTCATTTCGTTTCAACGTTAGGGCTCTAACTAGGAAATGATTCTTGAGGAGTTGAATCAATGGTGCTGCTTCAGTGGGAAAACCAGAGGGATTTAGGGTGACAAAGTGGTTATTTGGCTTGTTATTCAGTTGGGCCAAGTGATAGTCGTGTCTGGTGAAGGACAACATCCTGCTTGTGAGCACATGTTCTTGGTCGACGGAGTCTGAATCAGCCTTTTGAACCATTGAGTGATGAGAGTTGTTGGATTTCTTGGATCCATTTGAGTTCTTGGAGGAAGATGAGTGAGAAGCCATTGAAAGAACAGAGGAGAAGAGGAAAGGCTTTTTGCTTGACGTTCTTGAGAGAAAAAGGTGTAGGTAAGAAAGGAAAAGAGGGGGCAAAAGGGATTTTATACAAGGAAGGTAAAAAGAATAAGCGGTAAAAAAAATTTCGAATCCGTGATGAGTGAAAGCGGATAAGAAGCCGTTTCACAAAAACGACGGTACAGATAATGATCCAATCAAATATTGCCATGTCAGATGATGGCGGTGCACGATCTAGGACGTGCGCCACCCTATTCTCACGCGCCTGGCATTTTCTATTTTCACGTGGCAGTGATTTTCAAAAAATAACCCGCATCATATGACCTGAGTTTCTCAAGTGATGAGAATGACAGAAGCTCTGTGAAGAAGAGACTTCTGAGGTCATAGGCAAGTTTAAGAGGGAGAAGAGGTGCGATGAAATGATCGAGTTCCTTTTAAAGTACATTTGCTCAAGCGCCCAGTTTAGAGGTGCAGAGACTGTGATAGGTCACAGAGGCTCTGTGGTCGACCTCAGAGGTTCTGAGATCATAAATTTCCTTTTTAGGAAAGATTTTCACAGATTTGATCATTTCAAAGTTTTGATTGTGAAATTTGTACAAAGAGGGATCTTTCTGAGGGCATAGTGCTCGAGAAAGAGTTTTGACCCTTGGTTCGGATGGACTAACCTCACTCTGTAGTCTGTTGCGAAGAACAGTCTTGCTCCCCCTTGAAAAGTCGCGATTGGTGATGGTTAGATCTTCTCCCCCTTCAACTATGCTTGGATCATATAAAGATAAAATTTGCACAAGACATAGATTTGCAAGAATAAAGAAATATAAAGAAAGTTAAAGAGATTATTTACAATCAAGGAGTACCTTATATACAAATATGTGCAACAGAGGCTCTGTGCAGGGGTACAGAGGCTCTGTGGTCAACTCATGTTGAGCATACCAGACTTGCCAATTAGAAAAGTGAATCTTTTCTCATCCAATGCCTTTGTGAAAAGGTCGGCAAGTTGGTAGTCTGTGGGCACAAAATACATCTCTATAGTGCCCTCCTCCACATGATGTTTCAGAAAGTGATACCTGATATCGATATGCTTGGTCTTAGAGTGTTGTACTGGATTGGTAGAGATCGCAATGGCACTTTTGGAGTCACAGAGGATGGGGATTTTTTCGATATCGAATCCATAGTCTCTAAGTTGGGTCCTCATCCACAGAACTTGGGAACAGCAACTTGCAGCAGCAACATATTCTGCTTCTGCCGTAGAGGTCGAGACACAGTTCTGTTTCTTGGAAGTCCAGCTTACTAGTTTCCCTCCTAGGAATTGGCAACTCCCAGAGGTACTTTTCCTGTCGAGCTTGCATCCTCCGTAATCGGAATCTGTATAAGCCATGAGATCAAAGCCAGAGTTCTCCGGATACCAGAGACCAAGATTTTTGGTTCCTTTTAGGTATCTGAAGATCCTCTTGACAGCATAAAGATGAGATTCTTTGGGGTTAGCTTGAAATCTTGCGCAGAGACATGTGGCGAACATTATATCGGGTCTACTTGCGGTTAAGTAGAGCAGAGACCCTATCATGCCTCTATAGAGTTTACACTCCACAGGCTTGCCTTCTGGATCTGCATGAAGTTTGGATCCAGTGGACATAGGAGTCTTCATTGGTGAGGAGTCAGAGAGCTTGTATTTTTCAAGTATGTCAGAGACATATTTTGATTGGTTTATGAAAATTCCCTCTGTGGTTTGTTTGACTTGCAATCTTAAGAAGAATGTGAGTTCTCCCATCATGCTCATCTCAAACTCACTCTTCATCAATGATTCAAATTTTTTGCAGTATAAATCATTTGTAGACCCAAAAATAATGTCATCAACATAGATCTGTACAAGTAGAATCTCACCTTTTCTCTTCTTAAAGAATAAAGTAGTATCGGTTGTACCTCTTTCGAAACCATTTGTAAGGAGGAAGTTTGAGAGTCTGTCGTACCAGGCTCTAGGAGCTTGTTTCAGTCCATACAGAGCCTTATCCAAAAAGTAGACATGATTTGGGTACTTGGAGTTCTCAAACCCTGGTGGTTGTTGGACATATACTTCTTCTTGAATCTGTCCATTCAGAAAGGCTGATTTGACATCCATTTGTTATACTTTGAAACCTTTGTGGGCTGCGAAGGCAAGAAAGATTCTTATTGCTTCGAGTCTTGCCACAGGGGCAAAGGTTTCTTCGTAGTCGATGCCTTCTTCTTGGCAATATCCCTTGGCCACCAGTCTTGCTTTGTTCCTGATCACCACACCATCCTCGTCCTTTTTGTTCCTGAAGACCCATTTGGTTCCTATTGCGGTTTTGCCTTTCGGCAGAGGCACTAGGGTCCATACTTCGTTTCTTTCAAACTGCAGAAGCTCTTCTTGCATAGCTTCTACCCAGTTTGGATCTTCAAGTGCTTCAGATATCTTTTTGGGTTCGATGATACTTACAAAATTTGTATAGTAACAAAAGTTTGCAGTACTCGATCGAGTTTGGACCTTGTCAGAAGCGTCACCTATGATTTGGCTCTGTGGGTGACTTTTGGTCCATTTTATCATGCAGGGTAGGTGATCATTGGAAACTTCTGTGGTAAGTTCAGGAGCACATTCGTTTTGTTGTAGATCATCTTCTGTTGAAAGAAATTTATCATTTGTACTTTCTACAGGACTTGGTTGTTCACCATAAGTGGAGGTAGAGAGTTCTGGAGAGCCTTTATCTGGTGTTGACCCTTCTGAGAGGTTTTGAAGATGACCATCATCTTGATTGAGCTTGGGGCCTTGAGTTGTATTGTCCTCAGAGTGCTCCCCCTCGATGGTTGCACCTGCAGCATTACTGAAGGAGGGAGAAGCATTACTAGG
Source organism: Arctium lappa (assembly GCA_023525745.1). Lineage (NCBI taxonomy): Eukaryota > Viridiplantae > Streptophyta > Magnoliopsida > Asterales > Asteraceae > Arctium > Arctium lappa. Next base: position 37,322,403 of record CM042063.1, on the reverse strand, counting down.
ACCAGTTAGAGAAGTACCTGTTTGGTCCTCAGAGGGTTCGGCTTCAGAGGCTCTGCGGTCACCTACAGAAGGTTCATCATCATTGAACATTTCTTCAAACAGATGATGAAGATCATTTGTACGCGATGATCCACCAGAATCTTCATCCTGAAGTTTGAGTCCTGAGCTGATTTGCTCAGAAGTCATTTGAAAAGAATCATCAAATGAAACATTAATACTTTCGAGTATATGCTTGGATTTGAGTATATAGATTCTGTATGCCTTGGAGTTTGATGAATAGCCAACAAATTTGGCTTCATCGGCTTTGGGACTGAATTTCCCTATCTGATCTCTGTCGTTTAGTACGAAACATCTGCAGCCAAAAACATGGAAGTACTTAATGTTTGGCTTCCTTTGGTGTAGTAAGTGATATGGTGTCTTTGCATGTCTCTTTACGATCAAGGATCGATTTTGGGTGAAGCATGCAGTTGAAATTGCTTCTGCCCAGAAAGAGATAGAGAGCCCTGATGCATTGAGCATAGTCCTTGCGGCTTCCACTAGTGTTCTGTTCTTTCGTTCAACAACACCGTTTTGTTGTGGAGTCCTTGCAGCAGAGAAGTTCTGTGAAATTCCTTCTGTCGACAGATAGGCGTCAATGGTTGAATTCTTAAACTCTGTTCCATTGTCACTTCGGATTCTCTGTACTCTGCAGTCATAAAGGACTTGTATTCTTTTGATAAGATTGATTAGTACTTCAGGAACATCTGATTTCTTTCGAACAAAATCAACCCAAGTATATCTAGAGAATTCATCTATGAGTACAAGGATGTACTTCTTGCCACCAAGACTTTGCACAGATATAGGACCACAGAGGTCAACATGAAGCATCTGCAGAGGTCTGGTGCAAGATATATCAGACTTGGTTTTGTGAGCAGCCCTTTTGAGTTTTCCCATCTCACAAGCTGAGCATAGATGATCCTTGTCGAATCTAATACTTGGTAGACCACTTACTAGTTCTAGTTTCACAAGTTTGTTAAGTGTGTGAAAGTTTAGATGACAAAACATGTTGTGCCAGAGCCAAGCTTCTTCATTTTTACTTGAGACTAAGCAGAGCTTTTCTTCTCTGTTAGTTGATTTAAAATCCATGAGGTATAGATCACCTCGTCTTTTGGCTCGCAGAAGCTCTGTGGTTGTATCTTCCTTCAGCAGAGAGCAGTACTGCCTTTTGAACATCACATCGAGTCCATTGTCACAGAGTTGACTTACACTCAGAAGGTTGTGTTTGAGGCCATCCACATAGGCAACTTTGTTGACATCGATGTCACCTTTGGCAATGATTCCATAGCCTTTTATTTGACCCTTTTTATTATCTCCAAAGGTTACAGATCCTCCTCTATGTTTTTCTTTGTAGGAGGAAAGCAATCCTCTGTCGCCAGTCATGTGTCTTGAGCACCCGGAGTCTAGGTACCAGATAGGCACATGCTGTTTTTTCTGTGGACAGATTAGAGAGTTTTAGGTACCCATTTCCAAATGGGTCCATTTATGTTAGTTGACTTTGAAGATGCCTTAACATCTTTGGTTTTGGATTTATCCTCATTTGCAGAGGTACCGGTTTGTTTCTTCTCACCCTTGAATTTTGCATTCTTGGGCTTGGGGTGAGATATAAGACAGGAGGGCTTTGAAAAGTGTTGATTCAAAGAATGCATGAGATCAAAGCATTTACAATAAGGAACATTTGAAGCAAATTTCTTGAAAATTTCATTAAATTTGTCAAAGGAGGGTACAGAGTAAATTTTACTACAACCCATTTTAGATTTGGGTTTCCTTTTACAGAAAGCTTTGTCTAATCTAGGTTGAGTTTTTTCAAAAACACTTCTTGAGTGACTCTTTGGTTGTACTCTTCCTTGATCTTCTTTCCTTGCTTTCACTGCAACAGAAGCATCAAATTTATCAATTTTAGGCCATTTATTCTTCTGTTGCCAAGTGAGTTTTTCTTGAAAAGGTTTTAATGGTCTTGGAGCTTTTGAATCATGACGGATCTTGTTCCTTTTAGATTTTTCAAGCTCAAGAGAAGTCTTTGCTTGCAAGCACATGTCCAGGAAATCAGGACAGATAGATACACCTGTGGTTTTCCTTTTGGGAAGAACTGTTCTATTGAGAATGCCAGAGGTAAGTTTACTCTTCTCTGGTCCACAGGGGAGTATCTTAAGTTCCACAGAACTTGTCTCATTTCCAACAGAGAACTCTGATTCTGACTCAGAGTCTGAATCAAGGAAGTCTCTGTGAATGAAATCTTGACCTTCTGCAAGTGCCTTGCTTTGTCCATTGGTATCCTCTGAAGTATTTAGAATTTTCGAAATACACGGAATGACCATAGGAATGTTAAGACAGTTTTGTAGATCTTGCTCAAAGATTTCTCTTACATCAGAGATAATATCAGGATGATTAAGAAAATGGTTTTCATAGGTCTTTCTCAAGTCATTTTCCATAAATCTTTTAAAAAGTTTTTCTTCCACAGAGGCTGGAACAAACTCTGGAGCTTCAGAGGACAGTTCCTTTTCAGGAGTCATCATGCATACAAAATCCATTTGAGTTTGTGTTTCTGGATGACCGAATCTGAAGATTCCTATCTGTTTTTGAGACAGATATTTCTTTGGAATATAATTTCTCTTTGATGAGAGAGAAGAAGGTAGATTATTGTTTTCATACCATGTATCCACCATCAACATAGGATTCCTCAGATGTGGTTCTTCGGATGTTTTTCGCCTTTTAAATGTGGATAGAAGGTTTGGAAGACTTGGATTTAATGATTTTCCAACGCAGAAGATATTTGCTAAAGATTTGTTTCTTTTATCTCCAGTATAGGGATCGATATCATCGAACCCTATACCTCTTCTGCCAATTTGGGTGTTGACCTTTTCAGTGACCTTTTGAGCATCCTGATACCTTTTGATTTTGAGATTTCTGTCGAACAGATCTCGATGAAGAGCTTCTCTTTCCTTTTGAAAGAAGTTTTTCAAAGAAGTGGCATTTAGACGATCACTCTCACATTTCTTAAGTTCTTTGACCTTTTCTTTCAAAGCTCTGTCGAGATTTGTGATTTTGTCATTGAAATCCCTTTTTGTTGAAATATGCTCAGAGATAAGAGTTTTGTTTTGAAAGTAAAGCTTATCCTTCTCTTCTGTGAGAAGTCTAGTTTCTCTTTCAAAGAAGGCAAGCTTTTTCTCAAGATCCGAGCATGTGTGTTTGTAAGCTAGAACATCATTTTGTATTTCAAGAAGCTTGCTTTCAAAGTCCGAGTTGCAAGAGTTAAAAGTAGATACCTCACTTTCGTTGTCAGAAGAGTGGACTTCTGCCATTCCACAGAAGAGTGCGTTATTTTCTTCATCAGATGATTCATCGGTCACAAGGTTCTCTTGTTCTGCCATTAGGGATTTCTGAGTGTAGTACTCTGCTTTCTTTTTGTAGAAGGCAGCGTCCCTTGTGGGTTTCCCTGTGTTGGCAGAGGACCTGCACTCTGCTGCATAGTGGCCTGGTTTCCCGCATTTGAAGCATCCTTCAGTTTGCTTCGGGAATTTGTCACCAGCTCTGCCGTCTGACTTTTGTCCATTTCTTTCTTCTTGCCTAGGTTCTTTAGACCACTCCTTTCTCTTGGCCTCACCATATCCTCTACTTCTATCATCTCTTTCTTCTCTTTCTTTGTACTCTGGCTTCTTCTTGAGACCACGATTGAACTGTCGGGTCATTAGTGCAAGAGTTTTGGCCAGAGCAGACATGTCAATTTCCTCCTCAGAGTCTTCTTCACTTTCACTCTCTGCTACAAGTACCTTCTTCTTTTTCTTCTTCTGAGCCTCCTCAGTTGCCTTATCCTTCTTTCCCTTGTCTTTGCCTTCTGAGGCACATCCTACAAGAGCCAGAGGACCTCCGACAGAGGTTGATAGTTTGGAAATTCTGTTCTCTTGGCTAATTAGTGTTCCGAAGAGATCAGATATGGACCAAACATCAAGATCCAATGTGGCTTGCATGGACATGGTTAAATGAAGCCATTCATCATTCAGGCTCTGTAGAAATCTGACATTGTTTTCTTCGGAGGTTCTGTGGATCCCATATCTCTTGCACTTGTTTATCAAGGAGTTGTATCTGTTGTAAGTGCTTTGAATGGATTCACCCGGCAGAGCTTTGAATGCAAAATACTCATTTATGCATAAGGCTTTGTTGTTCTTGAGGGTTTTGGCACCACCCTCAAGTTGTTTCTCCTGCTCTAACCATAGGTCCTTTGAAGTTTCACATGAGTCAAGATATTGAAAGATATCATTTGGAATAGCCATTATGATTAGTCTTTTGGCTTTCTTTGCAAGCTCATGTTGTGCCTTTTCTTCTTCACTCCATTCAAGGACTGGTTTGGGGTGTTGATATTCAGGAATTTCAGGAGTATTGGCAGTGGCAGGAACACGAGGAACTGTTGTCATTGGGATGAAAGGGGGATTGTGAAGAAACTCAACCAGACCAGGATCCACACCTTCAAGGAAGTGTACCATCCTGATCTTCCATTGAGGATATTCATCCCTTAGAAGAGTGGGAGGTTTGCATTGAGATCCTGCGCTGAAGTAGTTGACAGTGTTTGCCATTTTGGTTTCAGTGAGTAAAACAGAGTATGGCACGAATCAGAAAGAGTATTACAGAGATGATGTGTGAAGATGAGAATATGAATTGGTAAGAGCAAATGATCAACCAACTAGCTTTGAATCTGTCTTTAAGAGAAGAACACACTTGTACCTATTACTATATCAAACAGGTTGATATAGCTTCAGAAAAGCAAAGTGTGACTATGAGTGGAGATTGGAACGAAGAACAGACTCAAATTACCACCTTGAGTACTGGAAACAAGTATAGAACAGGATCCTTTGACATTGAAAATCAAAGTTTGCTCTGATACCAATTGTTGAACCCAGTTTAGATGTTCTTTAACTTGATTTAACCTTTTACTACACACAGATTATATAACTAGAGTGCGGAAGCGTTTAAGATGTGTAGAAGAGATTGAACATGCAAAGTGGTAAACACACAGGTAATTAATGAACAGGAAGTAAAGTATTACACGAAAGTTACTCAAAGAATTGTTTCATTAATTACCCAAGAACACCAAGAACACGCACTGGTGTGTGCAAAAAGATGCTTAAAGAAAATACAGACTCCTTGTGTTTTGTGTGTGTTCACTCAACTTTTCAGCTCTAAGGTGGTGCTCCTTAATATAACAGAAGGATGCACCCCTTAGTACAAGACAAGAACTGACAATCCATAAATGGAATGCCACCTGTAAAGTAAACATCGTGGGACGCCCATTACTTTGATCTTGAGGATCTTCGTACAGCAGGTCTCACGTGTTCTGCACGTGGTCTTGTTTTGATCTCTAAGAAAAGCTTCAACAGCTGATCTCCAGAGGTTGGCCTTCACAGAGGCTCTGTGAGTGATCACAGAGGCTCTGTAACCCAAGTATCATTCAGGTTTATTTCTGGTAGATCTTCTGCGGGGTAATTTCCAAGCTTTGCACCTTCTGTGGTGTATCTGAGTGTTCATTGGCAGGCTTCTACGATTTCCATACTTAGCCTATTTTTCAATACTTCTATACAGAGTGAGTGGAGCTAACAGAAAGATCTGCAAAATCAAAGAAACCGAGAAAACAGAGAAGGTTTGCGTTCCATGCAAGAAGTGCAAAACAAGGTTTGCGTTCTATGTGTGATGCGTAAAGCAAGGTTTGCGTTCTATGTGTGACGCGCAAAGCAAGGTTTGCGGTTCACATGTGACGCACAAAACAAGGTTTGCGGTTCATGAAGGAAACGCAAAACAAGCTTTGCGTGTCATGCCTGAAGCGCAAAGTAGACTTAGAAAAAATTTACCTTGTTAAGCTCTTTGACTCCCCCTACACAAATGCATTAGATAAGACAATTCGAGATAGCATTTATGTAAAGAAAATCAGACACTCCCCCTCAAAAATAGATATAATCTTTGAAATACATCTCTTTGTTCACTCCCCCTTGAATAATGCATAAACCCATTAAAATATATTTATGAGAACACAATGATCAAAAATTAATGTAGAAAGGAAAATATACTGAATTAAGATTTTGAAACAACTAAACACATAAAATTTTAAACACTAAACAAATTAAATTCTACAGAGTAAAATACTACAATTTTATCAATCATTTGAAATCAAACAATGTTGTAGGATACAAAAACAAGTTTCATTGCATATCAAGTTAAGACATGTTCAATTTCAAAAACTTCCAGCAATCTATTCAGTGTGCTCACATGCGAATCTTCGATTAGCTTCAAGAAAATGTAATTCTAAAAATATTATAGAGAACTTTGCATGTACTGACACTAAGTCATCAAAAATTAAGACTTTCACAAATTTACAGGTTTGTCGCAACTCAAATATATCACCAAGTATCATGAGACATGTGCTCATTGGCATCTTTTAGCAGTGTGCTCATTGGCATCTTCACATGAGTGTGCTCTTTGGCATCTTTTAAGCTCGTGCACTTTGGCATCTTTTGATCAAAAAGTTTATTAAGTAAAGAACATGCCGTAAACGTAACTTTCTATCTAACCCTATTACAGGATTTGGGTCAGCCGCTCCCAGACCAGTTGGCCTTAGGGGACTAGGTGTCAAGCACCCATTGGAACTTACTCTCCCGGATCAGAAAGGCTACATCGACATATCCTAAACCCATTCATACCAGTAGAACATGACTTTCGATCTGATTCTATAGAAAGATTTCTGTTCGATCACTCCCAGACCAAATGACCTTAGGGGACCAGATGACAAGCATCCCACGGAACGTACTTTCCCAAACCAGAAAGGTCACAGGTATAAACTTTTAAACTTAGAGATTTCTGTATTTTAAGAATTTAATATTCATCTCAATTACTCAGATCAACGTCTAAATGCTTAGCCCATATTTTCATTCCAATCTATAATTCTGATCATTTAGGTAGTCTAAGCAAAGTAAACTATAAAAATTCCGACTCACATATCTTTAAAGCCTTAATAAAAGTTTCAAACATGTTGCTGACTTTTCAACTTTTGTAAGACTTGAAATTTGACCATATAAAAACTTTAATATGAACAAAAGAACTTGAAAATTTATCCTAGACACATATTTTATTCAAATGAAAGAAAAAATGTAAAACTTTACTTTATAGAATAAAATTTGTAAAGGTTTAAACTTTTAATTAATATTTAGTTGGAACAAAATAAAATTCAACTATTTCATCTTTTACATTGAAGAAAATAAATTTGTGTCTCATATTAAAAGAAAATTTTGGGTAATACAAATTCATGAGTTAGATAAACAAGCTCAGATTCTTGAAACATTGAGAAAAACTGGAATACCGTCATTATCAGAGATATATGCAGCGGAAATAAAATTGATGTACTCATAGTATCTCATTAAGTCAGAAGCTTAATCATTGAAGAACGAGTTCTAAACTGTTGTGTTTAGAAGTCGAGTCTATGAAGTACGGGTCCTGAGCTGAATTACTCAGAAGCCAATATTCTCTTACTCCCCCTTAACATGTGATGCCTGCAACTTTAAATCAGATAAAGATTTGGGTACCCACTTGTATTTGGGCCCGTGTTTGTTAGTTGCAGTTCGTATGGGGAAATAATGATCAGAATTGAAATTTAAAGCATGAGGAATATGATCAGAGAAATAATCACAACCATCAGAAGAGAAAGCATGATCATCTGAACTAGAATCAGAAGACGAATGTGAAACATGTTTTGAAATTCGAAACATTTGCTTTCTAAAATATTTTGAAATTTTATTACATGTAGCAAATGAATCACTTTTATAAAGATTGTCTACACATTTATCCCTATCAGAAGTATGTTCATCAGATGTCCGCCTTGCTCTCCAGATTTGCTTCTTTGATCGAGCACTCAAAGTCCTATCTGTAAGAATTATATCAGAAGAATTAGAACAGTCAGATATACCTTTATCTCGTTTCTTCGACTTCTTTGATCTTCTTCTTTTACGCTTAGGTTTATAATATTGATCATTGAGCGTAAAAGAATCATCAAGAATTTTAGACGGAATATTTAAATCAGAAGAAATAAATTTATCCAAGCAACCAATCTGATCAACTAATAAATTTGAATTCACCTCGGAGTCTGAATTATTTTGAGAAATGATTTTAAAATTTGAAACTTCCTTTTCATTTTCCTTAGAATCAGAAGATAGGCTAGAAATAGAATCTGATTTTTGAGAAAATAATTTTTCTTCAAGACTAGAAGTCATAAAAGAAAGAATAATGTCAGATTCAATTTTCTTCAAAATATTTTGATCTTCTATTTGATCTTCAAGATCTATGATTTTTCCTTCTAATATTAACGGAGGAGTATATTTCTTCGAATCATAAATGATTGGAGAAATATTTTCCTTATCAGAATCAGGGGCATAAGAAGGAATAAAATCATTAGACACTGAAGATTTAACAGAAGATATATTATTTAAAACTCTTCTTCCTCTTCTTGATTTTTCCGGAAAATATTTGGCATTTTCGGACGTATAAACAAAAGGAATTTCATTTTTCTTTTTATATATCCTTTTCTCATTTTCGAGATCTAACACTTCTTTTTCACTAGACCAATAAAATTTGAACCGAGGAGCATAATGAGCAAGTGTCAGATAATCGTATTTATATAAGGTGGGAACTTCGTCTATTACTTTGTTTAAAAATTGAGGATTATCAAAACCAAGTCCCCATCTCTGTTTTAAAGCCTCTTCACTCCTCGGCTTGTTCATATAAATTGTTTGTTCAGATTGGTCTCTTCGATAAAGCTTTTCTTCTAACTTAATTATTTTATCTGAAAACTCATCTTTTAATTTGGTCATGTCAATCAAAGATTCAAGATAAGTTTTGTTTGAATTTTCCAAAACATCCAATTTCTTTTGAAAGATGTCTTTAGTGTTTTCTAAAATAGATTTTTCATCCTTCAAAGAAATTTTCAGCTTTTCAATTAAATCTGACTTTTCAGAATTTAAAACTTTTTCAGATAAAAATTTAGAGCGCAAATCAGATAAAGCATTAATCATGATTTTAAACTGGGAGGTAATAAAGTTGTAGTCAAATTCAGAATATACCTCATCCTCGTCTGTATCAGAATCATCTGACTAATCAACTCCGACCAAGCACATATGAGCAATCTCTACGTTTGAGGCTTCGTCGTCAGAGTGATCCAGCGAGAATTCTTCCTCGGCCAGTAAAGCAGTTTCGTTCTCTCTTTTCTCGGCCAGTCCAATTTCTTTCTGTAATAAGATGAGTCCTTGACCTTCTTTGCTCGACACTCCTTTGCAATGTGTCCCGACTTTCCGCAGTTGTAGCAAGCATTAGTCTTTGGCTCGGGTACTTTGGCTTTGAAACCGGAAGTGAAGCGTGAAGAGTTGGAACCAGATCTAGGTTGGAACTTCTTCTGGTAATGATGAGAGAGAAGGATCATGGCTTTCTGTAAGGCCTCTACATCGTCATCAGTTGACCCGGTGTAAGTGTTATCAAACAACGCTTGTTCAGCTAGTTGTTTCGTGAGAAGAGAAACCGGATCAACTGTCTTCTTGTTCTTTTTGTCTAGCTTGGCCTTTTTCTCTATCACCAAGCTCTCATCAGTTAGCATAATCTCATACAACTCTTGAATCTGCATAGTGGAAATTCTGACATCGTTCCTCAGTCTATGACATGATTTGTTCCACTCTGGCTGAAGAGAATTAAGGAATTTCAGATTCGTCTCAAGAGCAGTCTTTTCCACTTTAATCTTTCTAAGATCATTAATCACAACGCAAAACCGATCAAAGATAACCTTCAGAGATTCATTGTCCTTCGCCTTAAATTCCTCAAAGTTGTTCATGAAGCGTATCTGGCGTATCTGAGTAGCAACAGATGACGTAAGCATGATCTTTTCTAATTGAGTCCACATCATGTTTGGATTATGCTTGAAACAATCAATTCTATTGTAGATTGAGTTAGGCAGTGCTAGCATCAAATTGGACTTTGCTTCTCTATCGGCTTTTTCTCTTTTGATTTCATCATCAGTCAAAGGAATGTCATCTTTTGGCTTGACAAATGGTCCTTCAGACAAAGATTTCATCATGTACTCTCCGTTACTCTGACGCTCAATGAAATTTATAAACCTATCTTGCCACTGTGTAAACTCATCTTCGTTGATTAAGACTGGTGGACGAGTATCTGTTCCCAATTGCATCATCAGATCACTGCTGTAGAACTGAGCTTGGAAAGCAAACTTGGAAGAATCTATTGCAATTGTAAATCTGAAAATCAAAAATCAGATTGAATTGAAAAAAGTCGAAAAATATTAAAAATTGTAACTTTGAAAAACACTTGTTATGGCACAAAGTTTAAAAAAAATATAGATGACACACTAAAAAAAAATTCCAGACTTTTAAACTAAGTCAGGAAACAAGAGCTTTGCTGGTCTAGAAGGAAACGCAAAGTTGAGCTTTACGGGTGTGGAAGGAAACGCAAAGTTGAGCTTTGCGGGTGTAAAAGGAAATTCAAAGTTGAGCTTTGCGGGTGCTGTGGGAAACGCAAACAGAGGTTTGCGTTTGCAATGGAAAACGCACAATGAGGTTTGCGGATGTAGTGGGAAACGCAAAGTTGAGCTTTGCGGGTTAGGCTAGAAACGCAAACTGAGACTTTGCGGGTGAGGCTTCAAGCGAAAACCTGAAAAACAAGATGATGAATGAGACGCAAAGCAATACGAATGGCCCTCAAACTATATGAATGAAACGCAAAGTTCAAAAACTCGAAAATTTTCGCAAAAACAGATCAAACCAAGAAATTTAACCAAGAAAATCACATACTGATTTTCGAAAACAAAATTCTAACAACAATTAATAACCAATTTCGATTAAACAACACTAAATCTCAAAAACTAGAATGTAACAGTATCTAAACACGTTTTTTTTTTCAGAAAAATACAAATTCGCAAAATCAAGAATCAAAACATGAATTTTATGCAAAACAGTATGAATCAAACTTGATCGACTAATCAAAACGAATCTAAAACAATCAAAATCGCACAAATTTAACCAGAAACAGATCCAAATTTTGTGAGAAATCAAGAAAACGAGATTTTCTTCAAAAATTCAAGAAAATCGATCAAATTTTCGATTTCGATCACTAATTCAGATTCAGTAAAACAATCTCTCAATTCTCTCAAGATCTAGCTTGCTCTGATACCAATTGATAAACCAAGATCTCTAAATCCTTTAGAGAGAGAAAGTAGAGAGAGAGAACTTTGGAGCGCAAAGTAAGAATTCTATTCAATATTGTGCGTGTGAAACTTACACAAGACAAAGACCTAAGGGACTTAAATACCCTTGGTCAGATACAATACTAATCAGCCCTAAACACAGTATTGACCAAGTCCTATAAATACAATGATTACTATAAAATCAGACCTAACAATATTGATGCATATTGGGTGTTAAAACTGTTGTGCAAAAGTGTTTATGAGTACATTTGTATCTTATTAGTATTATTATGTAAAAATAATGAGTTAATTTGGTTAAGAATAGAAGTAGGTATGGAGTTATAGACCCCAACTAGTGTAAATGTAAATGTATATCATAGTGACAGTGTTTAAAGGATGTATGTAATTTTTATTAAGAGCATTAACACCCTAAAAATAGGGATAACAAAAATCCGAAAAACGGACATTAGATATATAAATTGCCATAGCAAGAGCCTCCCAAAAATGGGGAAATATACAAACCTGTTTAATTACAGTTGTAATTTAACGGACAATAAATAACAACCAACTAATCTAATTTCTATAACTAGAAAAGAGATTACAAAAGGGGTGTCATCTATAGACCCAAACATCTTCTCTAAAATATATATATATGTCCACGTGCAAATCCCCAAGCTCTCACCCGAAGCAACTATGCCTGTTTAGGACCGGCGGCGCTAGAACCTGAGATACACATCGACACCAAACAAGTGTTAGGCCAGAAAGCCTAGTGAGTTGAACAATAAAAGCATGCATGAACAGTTATAATTCTTATCAGCAGTTAACCACAGTTCAACAAATGTGGAGTCAATAGGGGAGACCCATAGCACCAATCAAGTTCCACCCAAAGAATCGATGTACCTTGATGCCAACTAACAAGAGGCACCCGAAAGGCCCGACACATCCGAGGACTACAACTAAGGAAATTCCCCTAATGGCGGAGGTCTAGGCACATACCATCACGGTGGCGCCCGAGACTACATCCTCCTAGTGTCTACTGACTTGGTTCGTCCAACATAATGCACATAGGAGGTCTTAAGGTATATTTCAACCAAACATATTTCGATACCAACCATAGGTACAATATTACCATCCTAAACCACATAAGTCCAACATAAGACCCAAATGTCAACATAACCAATATGTAGATACAATATCACCAAGAAGGTATTCCAAGAAATCATCATATGCAAGACATGTATACATTAATCATGTCAAAATACTCATAGTATGTATGCATGAGGAAAGTCCCCAAATACTTGACCAAAGAGAGTAAATCATGGTATGAGACTTATAAACATATTTCCACCATATTTTCATAAAGAAGTCATCAAATACTTGAACATGTAAAGATGAACATTTTGAGAAAATATACAATAATAATAACAAATAATAGATTACGATATATATCTAGTTTAACAAAGGTTTAGTAAACTCACAATCTAGGTTTTTGAACCAAAACCTAGAAAATATAAAACCCTAGCTTTGAGGAGATGAGACTTGGAGATGAGAAAGGTTGTAGACTTGAGAAACCCTAGCTAATGATCCTTTGAGAGAAGTTAATGCAAGTGACCAAGATCCAACCACCAAGAGGGTTTGTATTTATGAGGGTTAGGGTTTGGTGAGGGAGAAATCAGATTATAGGCTCGAAAATCGCCAAAGAGAAGAGAGGGTTGAGAGAAAAATGAAGTTGAAATCTGATATAAACTCATTTAAGAAACTGCACCCTGTCGGCGATAGTGCCCGGAGATAGTGCCAAGGGCACTATCGCGAGTCACAATCGCGAGCCACTTAGGCACCCGCGGTACAAACCCCGCGAGAGTGCCCGACGATAGTGACAGTGTCACTATCGCGTGTCACAATCGCGACGACCACCCCCACTCTCGGTACATCTCCCGCGAGAGTGACCGGCGATAGTGACAATGTCACTATCGCGTGGCATTCTCGCGCCACTCTCCCCACAGCCCAAAAATGCAGTCTAAAATGAATACGAGCGCGAGGTTTAAACAAATAAGATGATAAATCATTTTATACAACACTTAAACATATAATGATCCTCATGCTCATAAAAAGACTCATTTTCTCAAATAATCATAATTTAATGAAATAAGAGGGGAAATTATTTACCTTATAAATTTCCGGGTGTTACAATCTAGAAGGCAGGAGAGAGTTAACAGGGTATATTTTTCAAGATATTTGAAAAAGAAGAAAACGATTAAAAGAAGTTCAAAAATCAAGATCAAAAGCTGGGACACATTCACTTAAGTGACTTCCTATGCGGCTTGGGTCGCATGGCGGGTCAATAATGTGTATTTACAAGTCGTACACAGATTTTATTTGTTTACTTTGTTTCCTAGTTACTTTAAGATTACTACTTGTTTATTTAACTATTATTTATATGTTTTCCTAAATAATTTAGGTTTCATTATAGTTTTAGACTTTTAGGATTTCTCTTTAGTTATTATCTTATTTGCTTTTCTAGTTGGTTTAAGATTAGTTTAGGTTTGAATTTATTTTCCATAGTTATATGTAGGGGTGTTCGTTGGTTGACATCCAATGGATGTGAGCCCAACCGAACCGATCCAATCATCCATTGGATGTTGGATTTTTCCAACCGAATCGATCCAATCATCCATTGGATCTTGGATTTTTTCAATCCAATGGATGATTGGATCGGTTCGGTTCCATCCAGTGGATATTTTTATTGGATGTCCATTGGATCGAATTGGATCCAACCAATGGATGATCGGATTGGATCCATCTGACATCCGATGGATGATCAGATTGGATCCATCCGACAGCCGATGGATGATTGGATGAGATCCATCCAATGTTTTAAATCCAGTCTACAACAATTCATATATATAAATATAATATAATATTCCATAATTTTTAAATTCATCCGTTCAATAACTAGTACTAAAATACAAAAACATACAATCACCAAGTTTCACCCATACATATTGCCTATTGGAATTGGAAAGTGGAAAGTGGAAACATTAAGCAAGCAAGAAGACAAAATAAACGTTGTCCGGAACCGCAAGTCCGCAACCGCAATACTGCAACATCTCAATCCATTCTTTTTTCTCCATCTCCAACCAACATTTCTACAAAATTAAAAAGTATAAAACAAAATTATTATATTAATAATTTAATATCGCATGACTAAACACTTATAAAATAATATATACGCACACATATTTACTTACCGGCTTCCAACGCCTCAATTTCTTCATTTGTAATTGTGGCATCAAAATCAAAGGATATTTTATGGCGGATCCAATTTTGGGTACAAATTAATGCTTGTACCGTTTTATGATTCAAACAACTCCTATATGGATCGATAACACGACCACCGGTAGAAAAGGCCGACTATGATGCAACTGTCGATATGGGAATAGCAAATACATCTTGAGCAATCATGGAAAGAACCTTAAACCTACTTGCGTTCTTTTTCCACCACTTCAACACATCAAAATCATGCTACAGACAAGTATACAAAACAAAGTTAAAACAAAAAATAAAACACTACTCAAAACATCGGTATTTTCACAGGCTTCAATGAAATATTTGTCAACTTCGGTTTTGTTTTCCGAGGAATCAACAACCTTCAACTTTTTTTGCGAAGTTGGTCAAATAAGGCATACTCATCCACATCATCTTCAACGTCTCTACCATCATCGTCAACATTAATAGAAGTCGTACACTTCTCAAAACACACTTTTGTTTGCTTCTAGTCACCTCTTTTGGGAAAATTTTTACATTGGACATTGATGTGATTTAACAAATTACTTGATCCATTCTTCTTACTACCACATGCATATTGACTATTGCAATAGTTACATTTTGCTTTTTCGGTACCTTTAGCATCACTTACCTTTGTAAAGTGGTTCCAAACCATAGATGTCGCACGAGTTGACCTTGGCTTTTGAGTTCCTTGGGTGTCATCGGTAGGCATATTGGATGGTGGTGTTGCACTTTCATCAACATGAGTGGTCACATTTTCTTCGTTGCGTGCATTCTCAATGCCGGGATCTTCTTCATCAACGAGAGATATAGGTTTAACAACGTTCGCAGTGGAAGCCATCTGTTAATACAATAAACATTAACTCCAATTACAAAGAATATCAAGTAAGTAAATAAGTAAATAACCATATATGAATATGAAGTTATGAACCATAAATGCAAGTAAAAAACATTTAAATGTTAGATTTTTTTGCAAGTAAATGTTAGTTTACAATTTACAAATATAAACTTTATTGTTAGACAAAGCCAAAAGACAAAGTTACCAATGCCAAAAGAATGAATGGCTTGACATTTGCTTTTCAACAGAATGAACCACAAAATTCAGCTTTCATTACTTTGATAAATTTACTCTTTTTACAATAAACATTTGATAATTATATAATAAAAAATTCGGTCAAATGATAAGAACCGGTCCAAACAGTCCCCACCAAAAACAAGTAAAGAAAAGAAGCATAGTAAACTCTTTGATTCTTTCTCTCTCTCTCCAACACACACACATATATAACTAAAATTATATATATATATAGAGGGAGGATCAAACGAGAACAGTAACTATTTAAAAGAACACGAGAACTAACAAAATCATTAGTGATTTTACATTAACGTGCAAAAAAGCCACGCGAAACTGAAGCCGCGGCCAAAATCCTTTTTTCATGTGTTAATGTAAAATCACTAATGATTTTGTTAGTTCTCGTGTTCTTTTAAATATGTACTGTTCTCGTTTGAACCCGACTCTATATATATATGTATATCAAATATCAACCATCTATAGCTTCTATAATATCAGATGACACATTCAAAAGTAAGATGAAGAGCTATGCTACAATATATATATATGTATATCAACCATCTATATATATTCTAAACAATAAAAGTAGCACACTTACTGAGCTTGAAGTAGAAGCCGTTTTAAAGAGTTGTTATACGAAAGGAGAGAGTAGAAAGCTTCTAATCGAAAAATGGAGCTGTCGACGGGTGCTAATCGTTACGAGAGAGGAGAGATGGTGCTCCGACGGTGTTGCTGACTTGCTGCGGTGGCGGTGGCGGTGTTGCTTTGAAGAAGAAGATAGAGAGACGTGAGAAGATGAGAGTTATTAGGGTTTCAAGTTTCAAGTTTCAAGTTTCAACTTTTCTAATTTCTATTTGCTTTCTTTTCTTCTACTTACTGTTATTGCCACCGAAAAATACATTTGAATTTTAAATTGTTTTAGTTTTTAGATGTGGACAGTAACAGTACATGTGGTCACGTGATTACTTTCTACTTTTTTCTTTTGTAAATTTATATTGAATATAATTTTATAAATGTAATATATTATTAATTATAAATTCAATTGGATGAATTGTTGGATGGTTCGGTTGGTCGGTTCGGTTGGTTGGTAATCGTTTCGGTTCGGTTCGGTTCGGTTCCGGTCGGTTTTGGATTGTCATCCAAGAACCGAACCGACCCAATTGGATGTCAAAATTTTCGATCCGATCCGATCCAATTACAATTGGAAATCCGATCATTGTCGGTCGGTTGTAATTGAATCGGTCGATTGTAATTGGATCGGTTGACTTTCTGCACACCCCTAGTTATATGCACGATAGTTTAGCTTATAAATAGGTTTCATTATTTTCATTAGTATTCTGTTTAAAGTTGAATATTAATAAAAGTTCCTACCTTTGATGATTCTCTAGCTTTTATCTGAGTTGTGCGTTGGTAATGCTCAACAATCACTACTACAGAAATGACTTTTTTAAACGAATCTTTTTAAACGGTTTTTAAAAAAATTCGAAAAAACCGTTTAAAATGGTGGCCGCGTTTTTTAAGACTTTTTTTAAACGGTTCTGCGGTTGTGGTACCGTTTAAAAAAGTTATATGACCTTTTTATACAGTTGTTATAAAAACCGTTTAAAAAGGGATACGTATTTCACACGGATAATTGAACAAAACCGTTTAAAAAAGCCGCCTAACTTTTTTACACGGTTTTTTCATACAACCGTTTAAAATACATACATCTTTTTAAACGGTTCTCTAGAAACAACCGTTTAAAAAGGCCAAACACTTTTTCAAACACTTTCACTATCACAAAACTGTTTTAAAAAGGCCTTTAAAAATTTAGGGTAAAACCGAAATACATTAATGCGTTTTTATATTTTGATAGGTTCAGAACAATTTGGAGCGAAAAAGAATAAAACGATAATTTTTGACAGATTTTCGCAACTGTGGCGTTTTGATCATATCTCACTCGTCCGATCTCCGATTTGAGTGATTCAAGATGATCTGGAAACCCAACACACAGATCTACAATGTTCGTGTTTTGAGTTTTTGGTAATTTGGAGTAAATCTGGGCCGAATCTAAAGTTGAAGTTGGGAGTACAAAGTTGGACAGAAAATGAATAAAAGAATTAAAGGTGCTTTCTATAAACACAGAAGAAGATGTGGCGGAATGGTAAGTGTCATGGGTTTGCATGGCTATGGTTCCGAGATCGAGTCCTATATGCAGAAGATAACATTCCTTTATTTTTTAAACGGTTTAAAAACCGTTTAAAATGTGACTTTTTTAAACGGTTCAAAAACCGTTTAAAAAAGCTCCTGACTTTTTCAAACGGTGTTCTTTCTTAAAAATATCCAAAACAACCGTTTAAAATACCTATTTCTGTAGTAGTGAATCAAAGGATCTAGACATTTGTCGATCTTTCCATACTTCCTACTGTATCAAATAGTTATTATAAAATACCAATTTTGAGTATTATTTTAATTCAAAAACAAATTTAAAAAAATTAAAACAAAAAAGAAAGAGAGAGAAAAGTTACAATTTTTCAAATTTTAAGAAATCTCAAAAACTCAATATTAAGGAGAAAAAAATATTATTTTAAGAGTGAATTATATCGGTGGTCCTTGTGGTATGCTCAAGGTTTGGATTTGATGCCTAAAACAAACTATCTACACTAACGGTTCTTGACGTTTCAATTTTATAACACTCAAAGTCCTTATATTAACATCGTTAGTTAGCAACCGTTAGGAGAGACATATCAACATTGGGCAAAGTACAGGACCAATTAATTTGAAAGTTCTTCATTAAAAACTGTAACACCCGTATTTTCGGGTAGACTTTCACTATTTCGAGTTCGTTTGAGCATTTTGTGATCGTACGTTAATGCTTTGTTGTTTGGTCTTGATTTACGATTTTGGTCAAAACCTCTCGTCGAAAAAATTGGACCAGTTCGGGTCGAAGTCGCACCCAGAGGGCCTGGGGTGATTATGCCCGACGACTATGCCACCAGGGCATAGTCGCATGTCAATGTCGCTATGTTGGGGTAGCTTTCTGGACGAAACTCAGTAGATGGGTGTTGGGGTGCGACATTACCCCGACGACTATGACCAGGGCATTGTCGCCGGCCATAGTCTCCGACGGGGTGCAAGTTGTATAAATTCCCAATTTTCGGGATTTTAGCTTGAAATTGATTGAGGAGCTGATTGGAGAGTTCTTTAATGTGATTTTAGGTGAGTCTCTAACCCTATCTTCTATCTCTTCATTGAATGAACTCCTATAAGCATTTATGGAGACTTAAATGTATCTCTAGGGTGATCTTGGTGGAGGACCTAGCTTGTAGCAACTCTCAAGTTCTCATTTCTCTACCTACCATCTCTAGGGTTTGATTTCTTCTAAGAAATCACCAAGGTAAGTGCATCCTTGTCCCTCTTACTCATATATATGTTTAACAAGGGTTTTAATCTCTACATTTATGTCTTATTATATCTTTATTTGGTTGTGTGAAGTTTGACCTAATGTTCTAAATTTGAAGATGTTCTAGGCTGATGAGTTGGGTTTGGAATGAATAACTGAATGTATCAAGTAACATGAGTTGTAGGTGAAATGAAGGTTTTATGTTGGTCATAATAATACATGTCTTAAATGGCTAAAGACCCGGTTTGGGTTGATGTCTCCAATGGCTAAAGACCCGGTTTGGGTTGATGTGTGTCAGGATCGAATTCTTAACAAGAATTAATACTCAGAAACTAATATCAAAGAAGTTGCGGAAAAACACTTTGATATTTAATGAAACAGTAATCAAAAACAGTATATAATTATCAAACAGTAAACTTGTATTGAATGCTTAAAGCTACAAGATTACACACTTAACCTCAATATTGATGAACAGGCTCACCAATACGAATTCTACTTCTCTAGAATTAGGATCTATGCCTTGAGGTTGATTTCTCTCAAAAAAATTATCAAAAAAGACTATCTTTATCTATTCTATTCATTCTATACATATACTGATCAAAAGATAATTACAAAGAATAAAAAATCTTCAGCATATCTTCTATGTATATCTTCTAAGTATATCTGTAGAATATCTTCAGAATATCCAGCTGTCATACATTCCATCCGGATCTCTTTAGCAGCATTAACTATGCTTAGCAGCATTATCTTCTTCCAGCAGCATTAACTGTAAGCAGTACTAACTACTAGCAGTACTAACTAGCTAAGCAGTACTAACTTTGTTCAAGCAGCACTAACTTTAACTAGCAGTAGTAATTCTACTAGCAGTATTAACACTTAGCAGTATTAATCTTCAACTTGTTCTGGCAGTAGTAACTACACTTGTACTAGCA
This sequence comes from Arctium lappa, assembly GCA_023525745.1. Taxonomy (NCBI): domain Eukaryota; kingdom Viridiplantae; phylum Streptophyta; class Magnoliopsida; order Asterales; family Asteraceae; genus Arctium; species Arctium lappa. Next base: position 37,302,481 of record CM042063.1, on the reverse strand, counting down.
GTAGTAACTACACTTAGTAGAATCTTCAGTTCCCAACAATGTGTCAAATGGCTAAACACCCGGTTTGGGTTGATCTCTCAAATGGCTAAAGACCCGGTTTGGGTTGATGTCTCAAATGGCTAAAGACCCGGTTTGGGTTGATGTCTCAAATGGCTAAAGACCCGGTTTGGGTTGAGGTCTCAAATGGCTAAAGTCCCGGTTTAGGTTGATGTCTCAGATGGCTAAAGACCTGGTTCGGGTTGATGTCTCAAATGGTTAAAGACCCGGTTTGGGTTGATGTCAACAAGTCAAATGGCATGGATAACTTTGTGTGTATATTGTCGGGAGTTGTATGGCAATTCATGTACTATGAATAGTCGAGCAATATGGTTGGAAGTTATGGATATATGTGTATATATGTATTATAATTTCATTACACTATTTACCTTGTGATTATATATCTCACTAGGCTTTAGCCTAACACTTGTTTCTTTGGTTGTCATGTTTGACAGGACATCTTAGTGGCGGGGATCGTCGAGAATGAGTGGTCGACCGTGTGGTAGAGAACGGTCTTTTTGAGAGATTTGTAGACCGGCATATACGAGTTGATTGACATACATTTTGGGAGGATTAGCGACACCAGACCGCAATCCATTTTGCAAATTAGATTAGTAGGTTGTCGATTATATTCTTCATTTTATTAGGTTGTAAATGGCATACTTTGTTTCCCGATTTAGGGATGTTAAAATTTGGCTTGATTTGTCTTTACCTTAATATCCATGTTTGAATGTCCCCTATTTTAGGGTGTGCAGGTTTACCCTATTTTTAGACGTCATATTGCCGGATTTTCGAATTTTAAATTTACCCTAATTTTTAAGGTGTTACAAGTTGGTATCAGAGGCTTAGTTTAAGTGAAGTAGGTATGATTATAAGATTCCTAGACTTAAGCTGAGATTATTAAGTTATGACTCGTGAGATGGGGCAGAACTCTTCAGATAGGATGGTCTAAGAGTCGACGGAATCTACACGAATTGAAAGTTGTAGTGATGGTAACGAGGACTCTTACGTATCATGTGTCCATAATTTCATTTAGCTAATGTTATTATGAAGATGTTTACGTGAGCATACTTGATCTACTATTGTTATAATATTTGATGAATGTAGTGGTACGTTTCCTTATGTCATTCTTGTAGCCCATCTCTCATTCTATTCCTTACATGTGTGTAGCAGACAATGGTTAACACCAGGAATAGACCGGAAGGCCAATAAGCCACGACATCCACAACTAACCATCCACTGGTGACTGTGGTAGAAGAGCCTTCTCGTTTGTTCAATGTGTTGGGCGGGGGACCAAACACATTCCCCAACACAATCTGGAAACAGAGGAGCCTATTTTGGAAGAGATTACGGCGGAAACCCGAATGATGGACCGGATGATGTTGGCCATGAATAGGGCCATGCCACAGCAGCAAGAGTTATTCCTAAAGATCCTAAAAGATAGAGACACCAACAACCGAAGGCCTGAGACGGTCGATGAGAACATCATTGTGGCGAAATCCGGAGGTACCGAACATGAAATTCCCACCGATGGGACCGCGGCCTCGGAAGCAAAGCAAGCGGAGAAATCTTGCACATTCAAAGCCTTCTTTGGTTGCTGACCACCAGAATTCAAAGATTCGGATGATCCAGTCACATGTATGAACTGGATTAGGGAAATTGAGCAGGCCTTTCGATCAAGTGAGTGCAGCGAAGTCCAGAAAGCTACTTTTGGTTCTCAAATGATTATAAGGGTGGCCCTCACGTGGTGGAACGTTTACTCCGCTTCTGTGGAAGCCACAGTTTTGGCTAATCTGAGTTGGCCAACTTTCAAGAATAAGGTAATGGAAGAATTTTGTAACGAACGAGCCATGGACCGGATAGAGGAGGAATTCTGGAGCTTGAAGAAGGGGAACCTATCGGTGAAAGAGTACAACTGCTAGTTTATGGATAAGTTAGGGTTGGTGGGACATCTGGTCCCAACTGAAAGAGATAATATTAAAGCATACATCAAGGGTCTTCCTTCGGATATAATGAACATGGTCCGTGTGTCCAAGGCCTCCAACCTCTTGGAAGCAATTGAGGAGGCACAGTTGGTGGAAGATGCCTACATCCGGGGCAAGGATGAGAGAGGAGGAGTTTTAGAGAAGAGGAAGTGGGAGGGTAATTCTACACCCTCAAGAAAGACAATACCTTTCAACAATAACTATCGCATGACCGAGGTTAGACGTGAGGCGAGGTGGTGCCTTAAATGTCGAAGTAAACATGTCGGCCTGTGCGTCTCGGATGGGACGATGTGCTTCAAGTGTGGGAAATCGGTTCATGAACGTCGTGATTGCCCGGTCAGAGGGATTACGTGCTTTGAGTGCAAGGAACAGGGTCATATCAAAAGTGAATGCCCAAAGTTAAAAACAGGAGGAAGCAGAGCAAAGAAGACGGATCCTCCTAGAGCAATGAGAAGAGTGTTTCAAATGACCACCGAGGAAGCAAAGGCTTCAACCGATGTGGTGTCGGGTACATTTCTCCTAAACTCCGTACCTACGCGTATATTGTTTGATTCCAGCGCAGTTTTTCGTTTGTGTCGACTTCTTTCTGTCAAAAGTTAATCGTGCCCACTAGTAGCTTAGAGGATGCTTTAGTGGTAGAGTTAGCGGATGGTGACCAAGTTGTAGTTCGGGATATCCTTAGAGGTTGCAAATTGGAGATTAAAGGAAAAGAATTTCCGTTTGATCTGATGTCGATGGTCATCAGAGGGTTTGATGTTGTCGTTGGGATGGATTGCTTAGCGAATAACCATGTCGAGATTCTTTGTGCAAAGAAGTTGATTCGAATTCCAATTTCGGATGATGAGTCGATAACCGTGTATGGCGAAAGGTGGAAGGGCGAGGTGGCGATTATCAACATGGTGAAGGCACGAAAGTGTTTATCGAAAGGATGCTCGTCCTTTTTGGCGTATGTTATAGACGCCAAGATCGAGAAGAAAAAGCTTGAAGATGTGGAAGTGGTAAAGGAATTCCCCGACGTATTCCCAGACGACTTGCCTAGATTACCACCCGATCTCCAGGTAGAGCTCAAGATTGACTTGGCACCTGGAGTGGCCCGATAGCTAGAGCCTCGTATTGTTTGGCCCCGTCAGAGATGAAAGAGATGATGGGACAACTACAAGACCTTCTTGAGAAATGATTTGTGAGACCAAGCTCGTCACCGTAGGGAGAGCTGGTCTTGTTCATGAAGAAGAAAGATGGTACCATGCAGATGTGCATAGACTATAGGGAGTTGAATAATAAGTACCCACTCCCTAGGATCGATGATTTATTCGACCAACTTCAAGGAGTGGGATGTTTTTTAGAGATCGACCTATGATCGGGCTACCATCAAGTGAAAGTCAAGGAGGACGACATTCCAAAGACCGTTTTTAGAACGCGCTACGAGCACTACGAGTTCTTGGTGATGCCCTTTGGCTTGACGAACGCCCCGACGGTGTTCATGGACTTAATGAACCGCGTGTGCCGACCATTTCTTGACAAGTCGGTCATCGTGTTTATCGACGATATTCTGATTTAATCCAAGAATGAGTCCGATCACGTGCATCACCTTTGCGGCATTCTGGAACTCTTGAGGAAGGAGAAGTTATACGCAAAATTCTCCAAGTGTGAATTTTGGTTGAAGGAGGTGCAGTTCTTGGGGCATGTAGTCTCGAAAGACAGTGTGAAAGTGGACCCTGCGAAGATAGAAGCCACGATGAGTTGGGAACCTCCTAAGAGTCCATCCGAGATCAGAAGTTTTTTGGGGTTAGTGGGTTATTACCGAGGATTTATTCAAGATTCCTCCAAGATTGCTTCATCGTTGACGACTCTTACAAAGAAGAATGTGAAGTTTGTGTGGGCTGAGTCTCAAGAGAAGGTATTTCGAACATTGCAAAAGAAGCTTTGTGAAGCTCCAATCTTATCCTTGCCGGAAGGGTCGGAGGATTTTGTGGTTTATAGCGACACATCTAAAATGGGTCTTGGGTGCGTGCTCATGCAAAGAGGAAAAGTGATTGCATACGCGTCAAGGCAACTAAAAGTGCATGAGAAGAATTGCCCCACTCATGAAATGGAATTGGCGGCGGTGGTGTTTGCGTTGAAGTTGTGGCGACACTATTTCTATGGCACGAAGTGTACCTTGTACATAGACCATAAGAGTTTAAAGTATGTCTGCAATCAAAATGAGCTAAATATGAGGCAAAGAAGATGGTTGGAGCTACTCAAGGACTACGATTGCGAGTTACTTTGCCACCTGGGTAAAACAAATGTGGTGGCCGATGCTTTGAGTCGAAAGGAATATAGTGGGAAATTTCGAGCCAAGCTTGCAAGAATTGATTTAGTATCAAGCCTCGTGGAGAGGATCAAAGCATCACAAGTCGAAGCCTTGTTCGAAGGGAATCTCAAAGATGAAGTGATGACCAAGCAACGACTACTTTTGACTGAAGATAACCGAGGGATAAAATGCTTCAATGGGCGCGTTTGGGTGCCAAATATTGGAGGAAACTGGGAACTACTCTTGGAAGACGTGCATAAATCCAAATACTCCATCCACCTGGGAAGCACCAAGATGTGTAAAGACTTAAAGTTGCAATATTGGTGGCCGGTTATGAAGTTGGATGTGGCACACTATGTAGAGCGGTGCGTGACTTGTTCACAAGTGAAGGTCGAACACCAACGACCTTATGGGAGCCTACAATAGTTGGAGATACCTGAGTGGAAGTGGGACAAGATCACCATGGACTTCGTGACCAAGCTACCGAAGACGTTGCGGGGTAATGACACCATTTGGGTGATCGTTGATCGTCTGACCAAGAGTGCTCATTTTCTCGCAATGTGGGAAACCTTGTCGATGGATAAGTGGTCTCTAGGCATGGTATACCTTTCTATATAGTTTTCGATCGTGATAGTAGGTTCACATCAAGATTTTGGAGAGCCTTGCATCAAGAATTAGGTACTCGAATGAATCTGAGTACGACTTACCACCCACAGACAGATGGACAAAGCGAAAGGACAATTCAGACCTTATAAGACATGCATAGATCATGCGTGATCGATTTCGGTGGTAATTGGGACACTCATCTACCATTGGTGGAGTTTGCTTACAACAACAGTTACCACTCTAACCTTGGAGCGACACCGTTTGAAGCCTTGTACGAGAGGAAATGTAGGACCCCTGTGTGTGGGTTAGAGGCGGGAGAGAAGCAATTATCCGGGCCGGAGATTGTGCAAGAGACGACCGACAAAGTAAAAGCAATCCGAGAACGCTTGAAGGCAGCGCAAGATCGACAAAAGAGCTATGCCGACAAGAAGAGACGACCCATGGAGTTTCAAGTAGGGGACCGGGTGATGTTGAAGGTGTTCCTTTGGAAGGGTTTGATTCGGTTTGGAAAGCGGGGAACGTTAAGTCCCGGTTTCCTTGGACCCTTTACTATCGTTGAACGTATCGGACTGCAAGTGTACATATTAGACTTGCCACCGGAAATGGACGACATTCACCCTACATTCCACGAATGTTATTTACGGAAATGTTTGGCAGTGGAAGAAAGTGTTATCCCATTGTCGGAGATTCGGGTGGACGACAACCGTTGTGTCGAAGAACCCGAGGCCATTTTAGAGAGAGAGACCAAGAGACTTCGACGTAAGGAGGTCACGATGGTCAAAGTGCAATTGAGGCACCATCGGGGTGCAAATGTGACTTGGGAGACGGGAGAGGATATGAAACGTCAGTACCCTCATTTGTTTTGTAGTTAGGATTTCAGGGATGAAATCATTCCCAAGTTGGGGAGGATTGTAACACCCGTATTTTCGGGTAGACTTTCAATATTTTGAGTTCGTTTGAGCATTTTGTGATCGTATGTTAATTGTTTGGTCTTGATTTACGATTTCTGTTAAACCCCTCTCGTTGAAAAAATCGGACCAATTCGGGTCGAAGTCGTGCCCAGAGGTCCTGGGGCGACTATGGCACCAGCAAAAGGCTATTGCGACGAGATGCTTCAACAAGAGGCTATTGCGACGACATGTCGTCTTTATAAACAGTTTTTCATGATAAATTGACTTTTAGCGACGACAAAAGTCGTTGCTAAAACCCTTGTTTCTTGTGGTGGGACATAGTCGCATGTCAATGTCGCTATGTTGGGGTAGCTTTCTGGACGAAACTCAGTAGATGGGTACTGGGGTACGACATTACCCCGGCGACTATGACCAGGGCATTGTCGCCGGTCATAGTCGCCGACGGGGTGCAGGTTGTATAAATTCCCAATTTTCGGGATTTTAGCTTGAAATTGATTGAGGAGCTGATTGGAGAGTTCTTTCATGCGATTTTAGGTGAGTCTCTAACCCTAGCTTCTATCTCCTCACTAAATGAACTCCTATAAGCATTTAGGGAGACTTAAATGTATCTCTAGGGTGATCTTGGTGGAGGACCTATCTTGTAGCAACTCTCAAGTTCTCATTTCTCTACCTACCATCTCAAGGGTTTGATTTCTTCTAAGTCACTGTTAAGATACAGTCTCATTGGATTCAAGATCATCCAAACTGAAGATCGCAATCTAAAGCTAAAGCCGAAACGTCGACTCTCGATATTAAAGTCTATGTTGTTTGTAATAAATGTCAATGTAATTGCTTGTCTATTATATTAGTTAACTTAGTTTAAATATCTATTTCTAATAGATATTAGATCTAGTAACTTAGTTAGATAAAGTTAGTTATATAGTTTAGTTAGTTTACATAATATCTAAAATAGATATTATGTTTATTTTACATAATATCTAAACTAGATATTATGTATGTTAGGTAGAAGAGATATTATCTGATATCTCAACAACTCTCTCAGATTAGACAAGATAAGATCACATACAAACACACACAAAAAGGTGTATGTAACATCCTAAAATTCAGAGTAAATTTAAACTTAAAAAATAAGGCAATATGACTTCTGTATTGCTATAAACTTCTCAAAAAGTGTATCAGTCCTTAAGACTTTACAAAAACCTGTACGGATTTATAATTCATCAACAGACTAATCTAAACATAACTATCTAGATTACATCAGTTGACAATCCGAATTTCATCAAAAGAATGGGAATTAACAATGCCCAACTATCAACACTTTAGTCATCTCAAAAATGCCTCGAGACCCAACTCGTCTCTCAAAACCCAGTGCATCCCACCGCTAAGGGAAACATGTTATACATATCATTTGAGAAAAAGTGTCAGACTTAAAGCCTGGTGAGAACATACAGTTTATAAAGCTCAAAAGATATAAACATTTGTATCATAAGATAATAGTTCCAAAGAGGTTTAATCTTACAATTGAAACATTTGCCACAACCGGGCTTTTTCGTTATAAACATGTTATCAATGACCAACGATAAAACATTTTACCAAGGATTGTGGCATAACACAAAGTAAGCCAAAATCCGAGTTATGAGCTAAACAATTGGAATCCGAGGATACGAACACATAGGTCCGTGCTACAACGTGAGATCTAGCCCCAAGCAAAACCAATGTATACTCCTTCACTAGGATCACTATGAACCATGGCTAGTATCCGGCCTCACATAACCGTACCAAGTTGCCCCCGAGGATCATATGCATCCATAGCTACAAAATGGGGAATATGACATCCCAATAATACAGTCGACTCAAAACCTAGGGATCCGCTAGTAATGGTACAGACTCGTCACAACAACATATGTGACCAACCATAAATAAACATATGGCATAACACATTTTATAAACAAAATGTCATTTCCAGTTCAACTTCTGGTAAGAATGAAAATCATTAAAATGAGTTCTTAAACATTCTTTTCACATATCCACATAATGTGCAAGTAAAACATCATTTTACTTCAATAAGATAAGATCCATCATTTTAGTAAACATAAATGATCGGGAACCCTAAAATCTCCAAAAACTCAAGTTATATCAAATATGTAGAAAACTTAAATCTGAAACCATTGAGATATATAGGAGTTCCAAAAGGTAACTTTTGATATGTATAAAGTTTAAAATGATAGTAGGAACTCACCCGTAGGTTTTAGGATAAAACCCGGAAAACCAGATAACGATCACGACGTAGAGGTGAAGCTTAAAACACCGAAACCTCGGATCGAACACCAAGTATTAACTATCAAACTCTAGAGAGAGAGAAACGATTTAGAGAGAGAGAGGAGAGAGTTTAGAGATTGAGAGATGATATCTAAATGAGATATTTTGGAAACTGAAACCCTTAAGTCGGCCAGGGTCTTTCGCGGGTTATACCGCGACCTCAACTCGCGGCATAACTCGCCTGTGCCATAAAACCCTAAAACCAACAAAGGCTTTCGCGACTAATGTCGCGACTATCCCTCTCATGCAAGTCGCGAAGCTCGTAAACCCATAATCAACAGTGGACATCGCGACTTATGCCGCGACTCCAAGTCGCGAGAAATTCGCAGAACTCACTAGAAGGTTCCAACTTTACCGAACAACACGCATTCGAATGATAAACTAATAACGGTGTTAACGACAAAAGTTAAACACAAGATTTACAACGATATGTATAATGAAAATCCAGGGCGTTACAGTGTAAAAGAGAGAAAAAACAGAGAACACAAATAGCTTGAATCGATCAACCTTGTAACCTTTTGTTATAATCAATACAGGTTGGTAATCTTTATGTGTTGTTAATCTAAGAACTTGATATAGTATTGTGTGGACCGACAATTGGTATCAGAGCCTGATTAAGATCAAAATCAAGTTTTAAGGAAAACGACTCTGTGTTCTTTTTGAAAATCGATTTCTAGATTTTGAGTGTTTTAAGTGTTAAAATCGATCAAGTTGTGATCGATTAGGTTGCTAGATAGAGTTGTGAGTGTTTAATTTCAGTATAAAGCTTTAATCGAGTTCCATTTTTGGTGATTTAGTGGTCTGAAAGTCGAGTTGAAAAAGTCACTGTGCCATCGATTTTATTTTCAAAAAGTGATTTTTATAGAGATCGAGTGGTCACATTCAGTTCTAGAAGTGTTTCTAGACATATTGGTAGCATTTGGGTCTGTTAATCTTGGAAAAACAGGTTGAAAAGTCGAAATTCTCGAAGTACAGACGAACTTGCGCAAACCAGAAGACGAACATACGCAAAGTCCAACTTTGTGCGTCCAACATCATACGCAAAGTTCACTTTGCGCACCCCAAGTGATACGCAAAGCTCAACTTTGCGCATCTCAAGCCATACGCAAAGCATACTTCTCGGATTCAACAACATACGCAAACCTCGACCTCACTTCTCGCAACAAGTAGGAAACGCAAACCTCAATTCACGTGTCCATCTCTTCACGAAAAGCCAAGTCAAGTTTGCGCATCCCACGTGAAACGCAAACTCAACTTTGCGCATCCCACGTGAAACGTAAACCTCACTTTGCGCATCCCCTTGACATGCAAACCTCTCTTTGCTCCAATCCAGACTTAGATTTTTCTTCAAAAATGATATCCAGAGAAGCCCTTGCAATAGGAACTTACACCAAGCCACCAGTTCTCTTTAAAGGAGAATACGAACAGTGGAAGGATCGGTTTCTGAACTTTGTTGACAGACATGAGATGGGTGAATTCATCAGGAAATCTATAGAAGAAGGGGTTATGAAACCAGTCACGATGACTCGCTTGGTTGGAAATGTGCCGACTGAAGTTGAACTTAAGTTTCATGAGCTAGGAGATGATAACCTCAGAAGAGCCAAAGGTGACAGATTAGCTAAGTCATACATTTTACAAGGAATTCCAAACGAAATATATGTAAATATTGACAACTACAAGGCCTCCGGCAAAGAAATGTGGGATCAACTCGAAAAGATGATGCTGGGTTCAAAGGTTGGGAATCAGCTTAAAATCTTCAACTGCCTGAACAATTACGAAGCATTTAGAGGCAGAGTGGGAGAGAATTTAGAAGAAACCTATGACAGGTTTGTGACTTTGCTGAACGAACTTAGCAAGAACAAAGTCCACAAATCTCAAATTAAGCTGAACGTCCAATTCCTGAGTATTCTTCAACCGGAATGGAAAAGATTTGCTAGGCAGATGAAGCAGATCAAAGATTTGAATGAGATTTCACTTCATGAGGTGTATGAAACCCTCAGACAAAATGAAGAAGCGGTGGATGAAATTCTAGATGAAAAGAGGCAGAAAGGAAAGATAGTTGAAGACACAGTTGCTCTTGTTGTCAGGAAGAAAAAGAACAAGACAATTGTGTATGAATCAGAAGAAGATGAAGGTTATGCAAACTCTGACATGGATGAAAATGAACAACTGAAGCAAGCAATGATTCTGCTGTCAAATGCTTTTCAGAAAAAGTTCTACACGAAGCCAAGTTCAAACAGTCAGAGATATTCTTCTGGTCCGAACAACTACATCCACAAGGAAAGGGTTGAAGGAAGTAGGTATGAAGGAAAGAGATTTGAAGGGAAAAGGATAGAGGAGAGAAAACCTGAAGAGAGAAGATATCAGTCTGAAGGAAAGAGAATAGAGGAGAGGAAACCAGAAGAGAGAAAGTTTAAAGCTGAAGGATCCAGTCAGACAGAACCACCAACGTGCTACAACTGTGGCTAAACAGGTCACTATGCCAAGGACTGTCGAAGACCAAAAGTCAGAAACTCTGATTATTACAAGAACAAGATGCTTCTTGCAAAGCAACAGGAGGCTGGTAAGGCACTGATGGCTGAAGATGAATACTGGCTTGATCATTCAGAAGAGGAAGAAGAGGATGAAGAGAGAGATGAAACAGTCAACATGTACTTGATGGGAAAGATAGAATCAGATGCTGACGCTGATTCAGATAATGAAGACGAGGAGGTATGTAATTTATCAGATTCAGATTTCATGAATAAAATGCATGCCATGAGTTTAAAACAAAAAGAGTTAGAATCTAATCTTGAGCAAGAAAATGGTGTCATAACTAACAAAAACCAATTGATACAGAAACTTAGCAATGAAATTGCTGAGAAAAAGTATTGGTTGAGGTTTTACATAAAGATAATGACACCAATGCTAAGGAAAAGACAATAATTCTAAAAGAGAATTCTGAACTCAAGTCTCAATTGATAAAAAGTGGGATTGATTTATATGAGCTTAAAGAATTGCATTCTTCATGTATCAAAAAAAAATTCTTTACTTGGAAAATTAAAAAGTTTGGAAGAGAAGTTATATAAAATGGGTCAAACTGAACAGACTATTCATTTGAACAAACCCAAAGATGAAATAGAGAGATGGGGAATCGGTTATAAGAATCCTCACTGTCTACAAAAAGGGATGTTTGAAGTGCCAGGACTTTATGATCATCTTTCTATGCAATTAGCTCGCAGAATTCCTGAGTTTAAAACTTTCTAGACTAAACTATCTGAAAAGGATGAAGCCAACGAAACTGAAAAACGTTTGAAATCATCTAAAGTTCATCTTCCATTTTGTTATGCAAAATTGAATAATAGTTATGATGAAAATCCAATATATCAAAAGAAGAAAACTCTTTCAAGTGATTTCTTTCAAAGTTATACTGAAAAGGAAATGGAGACGAAGTCTATTCTAGGTAAACTATATGTCCCTCCTCTCGTTCTAGAAAGTAAAATTTCTGAACTCGAGAATTCTTTATCAGATGAAAGACTTTTGATGAATATTGAGCAAAAAGTTTTTTCAACCTTGTTTTCAAATTCTGTTATTTCTAAAGCTTCAAACTCTGAGCACATGTCTGGTCTAGCTAATAAAGAGCTTGATTTTCTGAACTCTAACGATGGTTTAGATGATTGTTCTGAACAATTTGATTTTAATGCAAAACTTCCTAACCATTCATCTTTTGTTAAGAAATCTTTGAACAAAACCAGTATGCCTGTTAATAGTGCAAAATCGACGAAAGTTGATAACTCAGTCTCTGTGAAAGCTAAAACTTCTAAAGGTAAGAATATATCTCAGCATTCACAAAAACCGAACACTACTGGTAATCCCAAGAAGAAGCAATCGCTTGTTGCTCAAAGGTCTAACTCACCAGTTTCACATGTTTCAGATCTGAGCAAGCAAAGGCCAGAAGTAAATTCTCAATGGCAACCCAAACGGAAGCTTGACAAGACTGTTAAATCGTTTAGTAGTGCTAATTGTAGTAATACTTCGCCTAGTAAAGATGTCTTAATTGCTGATGTTGCTCTTTTGAACTCAAAACTTGTTGTTTCTCGTAAACAATATACAATGAAGTAATTATTTTAGTTATCTTTATCTGCTAGAAAGTCTTCTATTTATGATAAACATATTTCTATCTCTTGTCAAGATTTTGGAGATTGGTTTGGCAATTTTCATGTGCATTCATCTCATACTAATTCTTCCAATGCATTTCAAAAGAAAAGAGGACCCAATTTAAAATGGGTACCAAAATCTTGTGCTAACACAGAAGGACCCAAATTCCAGTGGGTACCTAAGGCTAAATCTGTGTTGCAGGCACACAAAGCTTAAAGAGAAATCGACTTCTGATTATGTACAGATCAGGACTCGTTCTTCAATGTCAAAATAGGGTTTTTGGATAATGCAGTTCAAAACCCGAACATCAAAGTCAAAATAGGCTTTTGAACAAATCAGTTCAAGACCCGCACTTCGATAATCAAAGTGAAAATTCCAATGTTGTCGTATGAAGATCTAAATTTGTAATTTATCTTATGCAGACTAGTCATACATGGTTCTTGGAAAGCGGATGTTCCAAGCACATGACAGGGCAAAAAGAGATACTGTCCAATTTTAAAGACAAATATTGTGGAACAGTCAGATTCGGCAACGACCAGTTTTCCCCAATCATGGGATATGGTGATGTACAACATGACAATGTCACGATCAAGAAGGTGAGCTATGTAGAAGGCTTACGACACAACTTGTTCAGTATAGGCCAGTTCTGTGACAAAGACTTAGAGGTCAACTTCAAAGCCAAGAGATGTTCAGTTCGCAATGAAGAAGGCGAAGAACTTTTGGTCGGTACTCGAGAATCAGACCTCTAAACAATCAATTTATCAAATGTCTAGACTGACAAGCAAGTTTGTCTACTTACGAAAGCCTCGATGCAACAAAGTTGGTTATGGCATCAAAGGCTCTCTCACCTCAACTTCAGGTACATCAACAATCTGGTCAGTGGAAAGCTCGTCAAAGGACTTCTAGAGCTCAAATATGAAAGAGAACATCTTTGTGCAGCTTGTGAAAAGGGCAAAATGAAGAGGGCACCTCATAAACCAAATCCTGAACCGAGTACAAGCGCTCCGTTAGAGTTATTGCATATGAACTTATGCGGTCCAATGCGAACTCAGAGTCTAGGTGGAAAGAAGTACATACTCGTGATCGTGGATGATTACTCGCGATACACATGGGTCAAGTTTCTACGTTCAAAGGATGAGACACCTGATATTCTCATCACATTCCTAAAGACGACCCAGGTGAATCTGCAGAAACCGGTCAAGTTTCTAAGAACAGACAACGGCACAGAGTTCAAGAACAATAAGGTTGAAGAATATCTCGAATATGTCGGGATTTCACATCAATACTCTGTTGCTCGTACGCCTCAACAAAATGGAGTGGTCGAAAGAAGAAATCGAACGCTAGTCGAGGCTGCTCGTACTATGCTAAGTCAATCAGACTTACCTCTATTTTTGTAGGCTGAAGTTGTATCGACCGCGTGCTATACACATAATTGCTCCATGATACATCGCAGATTCAAGAAAACTCCTTATGCTTTTATCAACAACCGAACACCGGCAATCAAATACTTCCATATATTTGGATGTAAGTGTTTCGTTCTAAACGATAGGGAGAGTCTAAATAAGTTCAGTGATAAGGCGGATGAAGGAATCTTCATTGGCTATTCCTCGACATCAACTGCATTCCGTGTTTATCTAAAGAAGTCAAAAACGGTGATTGAAAGCATTAACGTCTCGTTTGATGAAGAAATGGCTTCCTAACAACAACGTTCAGAACCCGTTATAACCGGAGTACTAGCTTCTGGGCAACTCAGTCCAGAACCTGCGTCTCAACGGAATAAATCAGATGAAGCATCAACGTCAACTAATCATATATCTGATTTAGATTTATTATTTGAATTGTTTTATGATGAATTTCTTGGATCTAATGTAAAGAAATCTGTTGTGGTTGACAGGATGGAAGACTTAACGACTACTCATCCAACCAGTTCAGATGTTCCTATTGAATCCAACGCCCCGATTCAACAAGAGATTCCAATTCAAATGCCGACTCCAACAGTTGAAGAAGTTCCATGTGATGAAGAGATAGAAGTAGCTGAACTAGTAGGATGTTCTGTACAGATCCATCCACAGCCGGAACAAGCTGTACCTGCTGAGCCTTCTGAACCTACCACTTCAACTGCAATCATCATTCCTCCTGAACAAGCTGAAGAAGGTACAAGTGGATTTATAGATGATACAACTGACATACATTCATATAATCCACTACCTTATGAACATAAATGGACCAAAGAGCACCCGCTAAGCCAGATTATTGGCGATCCATCAAAACCGGTGCAAACTAGGTCAGCATCAATGAACATGTGCATGCATGACTCCTTTCTGAGCAATTTCGAGCCAACACGTGTATTAGAGGCACTTGCTGATCCAGAATGGGTGATCTCAATGCAAGAAGAGCTGAATCAGTTCGATGCACTTCAAGTCTGGAGACTCGTACCAAAGCCTAAAGGTAAAACAATTATAGGTACGAAGTGGGTTTTCAAGATAAAGAAAGATGAAGATGGTATCGTTATCCGAAACAAGGCAAGACTAGTAGCCAAAGGATACAGACAAGAGGAAGGAATCGACTATGACGAGACATATGCTCCTGTGGCGCGATTAGAGGCAATCAGAATGTTTCTAGCCTACGCAGCCCACAAGAACTTCACGGTCTTTCAAATAGACGTGAAGACAACATTCCTGAATGGAATTCTGAAGGAGGAAGTTTACGTCTCTCAGCCAAAGGGTTTTGTCAATCAAGAGAAGCCGAATCACGTTTACATTCTCGACAAAGCACTCTACGGTCTGAAACAAGCACCTCGAGCCTGGTATGATGTCCTTTCCAATTTTCTAGTCAAGTCTGGTTTTTCTAAAGGAACGGTGGATACCACTTTGTTTATCAAAAAGGAAAAATCCGATATCATTTTAATTCAAATCTATGTAGATGATATTATCTTTGGCTCTACAAATACTAAGTACTGTAAGAATTTTGCAAACCTTATGGTGTCTAGATTTAAGATGAATTTGATGGGAGAGATGAATTTCTTTCTCGGTTTACAAGTCAAACAATTTTCATCGGGTATTTTTATCAATCAATCAAAATACATTATGGATATTCTTCGGAAGTTCAAAATGGAAAATTCAAAACCGATTGGTACCCCAATGGCACCAGGTACTAAGATTGGCACCGATCCTTCGGGAAAGGCTGTTGATGTTAGGACTTATCGAGGGATGATAGGTTCTTTAATGTATCTTACTTCTAGTAGGCCAGATATAATGTTCTCAACATGCTTATGTGCAAGATATCAGGCCAATCCTAAAGAAATCCATATGTCTGTTGTGAAGCGCATATTTAGGTATCTAAAGGGCACTGCAGATCTTGGTCTGTGGTATCCTAAAGGTACTAGTTTCGAACTAACAGCCTACACAGATGCAGATCATGCAGGTTGTATGTTAGACAGGAAGAGCACGTCAGGACATGTACAGTTCCTCGGTGATAAGCTCGTCAGTTGGGCATCGAAGAAGCAACTTTGTGTTTCAACCTCCACGGCCGAAGCAGAATATATAGCTGCTGCTAGCTGTTGTTCTCAGGTCTTATGGATGAGAACTCAATTGTGCGACTACGGTTTCCACTTCAACAAGATCCCGATATACTGTGACTCCAAGAGCGCCATCGCAATATCAACAAATCCTGTTCAACACACCAAGACTAAGCACATAGACGTCAGGTATCATTTTATTAAAGATCATGTTGAAAAAAGAACAATTGAACTTTTCTTTGTAAAAACTGATTATCAACTTGCCGATTTGTTTACCAAACCTTTAGACGAAAAGAGGTTCAACTTTCTTGTCTCTAAGCTTGGTATGCTAAATCTTAAAATCTAATCAGTAGTTACCTATAAAAGTTTTCTAAATTGTATAATTTTTCATCATTTCTTCATTCTTAACTCTGATTGATATATGTACTTCTATATTCTATTCATAATCCAAGGGGGAGAATGAGAAGAAATTGACAAGTGATCAATATTACTTCGAGGGGGAGCTCATAAAATTTTGCATGTACCTTTTAATGCCAAATTTTTTTTTGTAATGGAAGAATTTAGGGGGAGCTCTTCAAGACAAATGGGAGTACGGATATGACTTCTGATTATTTCTGATCAGAACTCGTACTTTAAAAAGTTTTACTGTTTTTTGTCTTTTCAATTTAAGTGAATAAATTTTACTTTGACTTGACATAAGACTTTTGCAGAATTTTTGAGAGATGCTTACAAGTTCATATGTTTATGACTTTAAGCTTAGCTTCATTAGATGTAATATCGCACGTAAAGGTACAATCCTTTATCTTAATCTCATATATGGTTGAAAGAAGGACAACTTTCAATCATCGGAAAACATCGTTCTTAAAAGTTCAAACCACTTCCCGATTTTTTCAACAGATTTTATATTTTGGGAGTGTATTTTAAATGTTTTCATGATCTAAATTGTGCTTTAACTGCAATAGTTAAACCAATCTGAGCATTACGTGCATCATAGGAAAACAAGAATCATTGTGCTAGGAATTAACACAACTTCTACGGAATCACATTAACCAGTGATTTCTACCCATGAAGTTAAATCCTTAGTGTTTGAGTGTGCAAAGCGAAAAGAAATGAGTGTGATTAGAGAAAGCAAAATGTTTAAAAGAAAGAGCGTGTGAGAACAGAGTTAAAAGAATATCACAACTCTGCACCAACTTTTTTTGAGTCGGGTAGCCACATTACTAGTGTTTCACAATTCTTTGGTGAACATTATTGAAACAGGAAACTAACCCATGCCAACTCTTGATCAAACATTCACCATCTACTCATTTTCTTCTCAAATAGAAAGTGTTTCACATTTTCTAAGGGGATGCAACACATTTGCTATCTGATTTTCATTTGGAAAATCTGGATATTGAAAAGAAGGAAGTCTGCCCTACCTTCGCACTTCAATCATGCACATTGAGTCTGTGTTTAACTTACTGTTGTCTCAGTGGTTTACACAATTTTGAGCCTATAAGCGATCATCAAGTGCTTAATTCTTTCTATCACAAGCACAAACACATAAGGAATTTGTTTCTTTGTCACAACGTTTATAGAAATAACCTTTGTGGTGTTTCGTGGAAGCCCTGGGGGAGTCAACATCAAACATCTCCTTTCCAATGTGTATTCGTTACACACAGTGACTTAGTGTTACTGACAGGCATGTTAACTGATTCATTAGTTGATTCAGGTGTTACACGACTATTTTGTCTAGATTTGCAAAGGTCTAGATGAATATCTTATGAATTGACGAATCAGAGGCTCTAACCGCAAGATAGACATTTCTTACAAATAATTTTGATGAAGTCGTTGCACTTAACATCAAAAAGGGGGAGAATGACTACACAAGAAATATCAAAGATCACATGTTTCAAGAATCACGTCCAAGATTGAAATCTTCAAAAGCAAGTATTCTGAAGACATGCTGATTTGAGAGCTAGAGAAAGAGATTGCATCTTCTGAGCTGAAAAAGAATACTGAATTGCTAAAATCATTTTCGTAATGATCTTGATCCAAAGGGGGAGATTGTTAAGACACAATCTCATTGGATTCAAGATCATCCAAACTGAAGATCGCAATCTGAAGCTAAAGCCGAAACGTCGACTCTCGATATTAAAGTCTATGTTGTTTGTAATAAATGTCAATGTAATTGCTTGTCTATTATATTAGTTAACTTAATTTAAATATCTATTTCTAATAGATATTAGATCTAGTAACTTAGTTAGATAAAGTTAGTTATTTAGTTTAGTTAGTTTACATAATATCTAAAATAGATATTATGTTTATTTTACATAATATCTAAACTAGATATTATGTATGTTAGGTAGAAGAGATATTATCTGATATCTCAACAACTCTCTCAGATTAGACAAGATAAGATCACATACAAACACACACAAAAAGGTGTAAAAGAGAGAAAACACAGAGAACACAAATAGCTTGAATCGATCAACCTTGTAACCTTTTGTTATAATCAATACAGCTTGGTAATCTTTATGTGTTGTTAATCTAAGAACTTGATATAGTATTGTGTGGACCGACAGTCACCAAGGTGAGTGCATCCTTGTCCCTCTTACTCATATATATGTTTAACAAGGGTTTTAATCTCTACACTTATGTCTTATTATATCTTTATTTGGTTGTGTGAAGTTTAACCTAATGTTCTAAATTTGAAGATGTTCTAGGCTGATTAGTTGGGTTTGGAATGAATAACTGAATGTATCAAGTAACATGAGTTGTCGGTGAAATGAAGGTTTTATGTTGGTCATAATAATACATGTCTCAAATGGCTAAAGACCCGGTTTGGGTTAATGTCTCAAATGGCTAAACACCCGGTTTGGGTTGATGTCTCAAATGGCTAAAGACACGGTTTGGGTTGATGTCTCAAATGGCTAAAGACCCAGTTTAGGTTGATGTCTCAAATGGCTAAAGACACGGTTTGGGTTGATGTCTCAAATGGCTAAAGACTCGGTTTAGGTTGAGGTCTCAAATGGCTAAAGTCCCGGTTTAGGTTGATGTCTCAGATTGCTAAAGACCTGGTTCAGGTTGATGTCAACAAGTCAAATGGCATGGATAACTTGGTGTGTATATTGTCGGAAGTTGTATGGCAATTCATGTACTACGAATAGCCGAGCAATATGGTTGGAAGTTATGGATATATGTGTATATATGTATTATAATTTCATTACACTATTTACCTTGCCATTATATGCTCTCACTAGGGTTTAGTCTAACACTTGTTTCTTTGGTTGTCATGTTTGACAGGGCATCTTAGTGGCGAGAATCGTCAGGAATGAGTGGTCGACCGTGTGGTCGAGAGCGGTCTTTTTGGGAGATTTGTAGATCGGCATATACGAATTGATAGACATACATTTTGGGAGGATTAGTGACACCCAACCGTAACCGTCTTCAGAAAAAAGTCTATATCCACGAAGTTTCTTTTCATGGAATTGTAGGTTCGTATCTTTCAATGAGTCTTGGGTCGATAAACCAAGCCTTTTGTACTTCGTTTTATGCCTATTTTTGGTTGTGTTTAGTTAGTTTTTTTTCCAGATTTTATGCGTTAGGCTCTTTTTTTCCTTCTTCCCCTCCCTAATTCTGCATCTCGCAGTTTTTCTCTTGGAGTCGGGCCTTCTGGATTATTTGTTGTGGTTCCTCTTTTTCATATATACTAGTGTGGGGCTCGCGCTTCGCGCAATGGCAATATTTTTTAATAGAGTATTGGACCGAGTTAAAATCAAACATAATTTCTTAATTAAATAATTAACGTAATATATTGATAAAAAAAAAAACCTATTTTTATAAGTGGTTAATTTGCATATATTCATAATCTTTTGTTGTTACGATGAGTTTGAGATATACCCGTAGTAATTTTGTTATTTTGCTATTTAAAACTCAAACAACATATCCCAAAACCATATCACTATTATTGAAAATACTATAAATATGCAAATTAGTTGATTAATATGTAACGCAGGTTGTATTACGATTTACGAATCCCAATAGCAAGCAATTAAAGTAACTCTTTCCCCATAAAAATATGATTAATATCAACTCTATAATTTGTCAAAAATACATCATCTCATCTTAAATTGTTATAGTATCTCTTTCCCATAAAAAATAGGATTAGTATCAACTTTATAAGTTGTCACAAATATATAATCTCCTTTTATCAATATATATACTCACATTTCTTTTCAAATTTAACATCTTCTTACCGATATGGGTTAACCAAAACAAACACCACATTTCAATATTTAAGAATACTCAATTCTTATGATATCACATTATCAAATCCACCTTTCTTATACACATATTTATTTCAGTATTTTAACTTCTCACAATGTAGGAACAAAAAGTCAACTACAATTCATTATTTGAGAATACTCAATCTCATGATGCCACCTCAAGACCGTTTTGTTTTCTTATATATATATATATAGAGAGAGAGAGAGAGAGAGAGAGAAAGAGAGAGAGAGAGAGAGAGAGAGAGGTGGTTTCAAGTGGAAACCATATTAGATTGGAAACTTTGGAAACCGTCAATTTCATTGGTTAAATTAATGAAATTGGTTCATAAAATTGTTTAATATGATCAAGTTGTTTCATATAATTCTTTTATTAATGAAATTGTTTCATATATATATGTTTTTTTATGTAGTTTCATCTATTTTTCTCATTCTGATGAAATTGTTTTCATGTATTTTCGTAGTCTGATGAAACTTTTTCATTTTTACATAAAAAAACACAAATATATGCAACGATTTCATCAATAAAAAAATTATATGAAACAATTTCATCAAATTAAACAATTTCATGAAACAATTTCATTAACTTAACCAATGAAATCGAGGGTTTCCACGGTTTTCAAAATTAGAGTGGTTTCCATTTGATCGCTCCCCTATATATATATATATATATATATATATATATATATATATATATATATATATATATATCCTTAGTTTCATTTAAGAAATGATAAATATATGATAAATAGAGAAGTAATCCTAGCCATTCATACGATCAAGATCGGATTTGACTGGTCAAATATTTCGACTTTGACTGGTCAAAAGTTGCGGCTATTCCAAAAATAGGACATTTTCGTAATTTTTACAAAATACACGGGTTGTGTTCATATATAAACTTCTATAATTCACATATGAACTATTTTAATTGATTCATATATGAATCTTTGTGATTCATATATGAACTAATTAACTGATTCACATATGAACTAATTAACTGTAAGTTCATATATTAACCAGTTGAACTAATTAACATATTCATATATGAACTTTTGTGATTCATATATGAACTCATTAACTGATTCTCATATGAACTAATTAATTGATTCACATATGAACGTATAGTTCATATGTGAATCATATAGGTTCATATATGAACTCATCACGCGTATTTTATGAAACTACCCCTCTACCTTCTATAGACCATGCAAGGAATTATCCGGTGTTTCGCGGTCAAAGCCACAAATGTTGACCAGATGAATGACTAAGATTACTTCTCTATTTCTCATACATTTACCACTTCTCAAATGAACCTCTCCCTATATATATATATATATATATATATATATATATATATATATATATATATATATATATATTATATGATTACACTACTTTATGTGTATTTAGTCATATACGATTAAACGTCTATGTGTTGTTAATGCAACATGTGTTTAATCATATATGATTATAAAAATATTTCATTTATATATTGATTATAATAAGTTTTTTTAATTGTCATAACTATTTCATTTATAGACCGACGAACATCGATGTCTTGAATACCCATACCATATGGAAGATTACTAATCTGGAAAAATCATAACTTGTGTTTCTTGATATATACACACTCTTCTAGCATCAATGCAAAAATACTTTAACATAATGTTTATCAAGTTCATCGACAACAAATAAAAGATAATTATCTTTATCTTTTTATGTTCTAAATATGCTTAAAAAGGTTACTTTATTTCATCAATGATTCATATCCCAATTTTATCACACAAAAGAAGGATTCATATGCCTGCATAATTTCAACTTTAGTGTGAATGTCTCCAATTAAAATTTCCTTTGATTCTAAAAAGGGATGACGCATTGTCTAGAAAGGAATCAAAAGATGAAATACTATACTTACATTAGCAAAAACCCACACCATGATTTGTTTTCTTGAATGATGACTCAAATCAACAAAAATCGAAATTGCCTCCACAAAATTATAACCGAATAGAGAGGAAGAATTGAGATGTTAAGAGAGAAATTATTAAAGAGGTGTAGTATGAGGAGAACATGAAAAACTATAACCGAATAGAGAGGAATAATGAGACTTTAAAAGAGCAATTATTAGAGATGAATGAATAGGTTGGAGTAACAAAAAATTACAAAGAAAACTCCACTCAAAATAAAGCTTACATTTTTCATATGAAGACAAAAAAGTCTTTTTTTAACAAATTAAATAATTAAAAAATTAGAAAACTGAGAAAATTTTATAAGCAATTTTACTCTGACAATTCATAGATAAACAAACAAAAAGATAGTTATATTTTTATTTTCTACATATGGTTAAAAAAATATTACCTTATTTCATCAATGATTCATATGTTGTTTTATCCACACACATACACACACAAAAAAAAGAATCATAATGCTTTCATAATTCCAAATTTAAGGGTTGTTTTTTTTTTTAAAACCTCTTAATGGCTCTTAAGTCTGAATTATTCAAACATTTTTATACACCACTTCTTATTAATCATAACTAAAATAAGACTTCAGACTTTAGACCTCTTAAAAAACAAACGACACCTTAGTATGAGTGTCTCCAATTAAAATTTCTTTTTGATTATATAAGAAGGGATGACACATTGTCTAGAAATGAATCAAAAGACGAAATATTACACTTACATTAGCAAAAAAAAAAAACGTATTATGATTTGTCTTCTTGAATGATGCCTCGAATGAAAAAAATGCAAATCATCTCCACAAAATTATAACCAAATAGAGAGAAATAATTGAGAGATTAAGAGATAGATTATTAAAAGGTTGTACCATGAGGAGAAGATGGAAAAATATAATCGATATTCATCTCTTCTCTAATGACTGCTCTTTTAATCTATCATAAATCCTCTCTATAGCAAATTAAATAATTAAAAAAGAGAAAAAAAGGAGAAAAATTTATAAGCAATTTTACTCTAAAATTCATTGATAAATAGAAAGATAGTTATCTTTTTATGTCCTACATATGGTTATAAAATATTACCTTATTTCATCAAGGATTCATGTCACTTTATCCACACCCAAAAAATGATCTATATGCCTGTATAATTCCAACTTTAGTGTGAATATATCAAATTCAATTTTTTTGATCATATAAGAAGGGAGGATACGTTGTTTAGAAAGGAATCAATAGATGAAATATAATACTTACATTAGCAAAAAACCATACCATTATTTGTCTTCTTGAATGACGCCTCGAATCAACAAAAATGCATATCGCCTCCATAAAATTATAACCGAATAGAGAGGAAGATTTGAGAGATTAACAGAGATATTATTAGAGAGGTTTACCATGAGGAGAAGATGAAAGTTTATAACCGAATAGAGAGGAATAATGAGAGACTAAAGGATCAATTATTATATAGGAGATGGGTAGGTTGGAGTAACATAAAATTACCAAGAAAAGTCCACTAATAACAAAACTTACAATTTTCATATAGGGACAAAAAAGTCTTTAACAAATTAAATAATTAAAAAAATTAGAAAATTGAGAAAATTTTCTATAAGCAATTCTACTCTAACAATGTGTCACCTCATGGTGGTTGGTTTCTCCTTTAATATATATATATATATATTTATTGCTGCCTTTTCAAGAAAAAAAATATGTCAGTTATTCTACAACTCAACTAATATATGAAAGTAATATATTAATTTTTCTCCAGTTTTTCAAAAATTCAAAAAATAAATTTTCTCCAATAGATGAAATATAATACTTACATTAGCAAAAAAAAACATACCATTATTTGTCTTCTTGATTGACGCCTCGAATCAACAATAATGCAAATCGCCTCCATAAAATTATAACCGAATAGAGAGGAAGATTTAACAAATTAAATAATTAAAAAAATTAGAAAATTGAGAAAATTTTCTATAAACAATTCTACTCTAACAATGTGCCACCTCATGGTGGTTGGTTTCTCCTTTAATATATATATATTGATTGCTGCCTTTTCAAGAAAAATAAAATAATATGTCAGTTATTCTACACCTCAACTAATATATGAAAGTAATATATTAATTTTTCTCCAGTTTTTCAAAAATTCAAAAAATAATTGAACTTTTTGTTACTTAGAACCTTCTAAAAAAAATAACTACGTCCAGCTTGGTTTCTCTATAGCTCGTGACTTATATTGTAATCGGTCTGGAGAGGAGCATGATATATAGCTAATTGAACGAGTCTGAAAAACTTCAATGTGTTTTCATATTTTGAACGATTAAGTTTTTGAAAAAATAAATTCGTGAAGATTCTGAAACTCATCAAATTCATCCTTCTAACATGTAAAACCGATTGTAAACAAATAAATCGATACACTTACAAAAGAAAATGAATATACAATCTCTCCCTCTCTCTCTCTCTCTCTCTCTCTCTCTCTCTCTAGGTATAATTAGATCTAACAATAAAATTGTTTGAAAAGTCAAATGAGATAACGATAGAAACAAAAACGTGAATGGTGGTTAATGGTTATAATATATAATTCACAAACTACCAAACCACCTTCAATCATTAATTAAATTATAATATAATCTAATTAAAATGAGCAACTCACATTATATCTCACAAGTTTCACGAATTACCGAATTCTCATTTGATTAAGTCCCAAAAATATATACATATCTATTTTCTATCTGACAAACATGTTTATAGAAAGAACTACGAAAAAGTCTAAAAAAATCTTAAAGGATTCGTATATTTTGAGTGATTAAGTTTTTAATTTTTTTTCAAGAAATAAATCATTGAATATGTTGAAACTTATTAAATTCATCCTTGTAACCTATAAAACCGATTATGAACAAATAAATCCATATAAAAGAAAATTATATATAATTTATCTCTCGATGAATAGTAAGGTACAATAAACCAATTAAAAAAAGGGAAAAGTTCATAAAAACCCAACAAACTATTCCATTTTGAATGATTAAGTCCTTATATTAACTTTTTGAAAGAAAAAAACCATTAAACTTTCTCATTTTGAATGATTAAGTCCATGAACTATTTTTTTGAATGAAAAAACCATTAAACTTTCTCATTTTGAATGAAAACCCCATTAAGTTTTCTCATTTTGAATGATTAAGTCCCTGGACATCTTTTTCAATAAATTAAATCATCGAACTTCTAAAAATTGGTTACTTACATCATTTTAATCCCAAAAAAACTACTATAACCGGTTATCTTTTGATTCTTCTTCTATTGATAAATAAAAAATAGATCAAAAAGAGGGAGATCGATGGCAGGTAGAACAACGTGTTAAGCGATATGGAGAACGGACACCATTCGGGCAACGGGGAGTGACGGTACAGAGCGATTCGATTGTTCTTGAAGGGTTTTAATGGCGTAGAGTTTGAGAACGATAAAACAAATTTAGATTTGTTTTTACTTTAAAACCTTCATAGTCAGTTCCAGATACATTTAAAAAAGTAACAATTTTTTAGAAGTTCGATGGTTTGTTTATTAAAAAAATGTTTAGGAACTTAATCATTCAAAATTAGAAAGTTTAATGGTTTTTTCATTCGAAAAATAATTGAGGGACTTAATCATTCAAAATGCAAAGGTTTAATGGTTTTTTCATTTAAAAAAATAGTTTAGGGACTTAGGGGCTGTTTACTAACTGCTGACAAGACTGACTCAGTCAACAGTCAGTGCGTTTACCAAATCCCGAATCTGACCGAGAAACTGACCAAGCTCTTACCGAGCCAGATCCAAAATGTTGCTTACTCGGTCGTTTTCCTAGACAGATTCAAATTTCCGGACCTACCCTTCTCAAAATGTGCGACAATTATGGTTTGTTATCTCCTCCGTCGCTCCTTCAGTCGCACCTCCTCCGTCGCTCCTCCGCCGCCGCCGCTCCTCCCTTCTCCCTCGTCACTGTCGACCCTCTTCACAACGTCGCTCCTCCCTTCTCCCTTCTCCGCTCGTCGCTCCTCCTTTCATCCATCGGTTTCTTTTTTTTTTTATCACAGCACCTTCGATTCCAGATCTGTCCCTTCCCAAGATGTGCGATTAGGGTTTTTTCTCCTTCGATACTCAGTCGCTCCTCCTCCCGATGCTCTTCCTCGTTGCTCTCTGCTCTCTTCACACCATCGCCGTTGCATCCTCTGGTTTCCGGCGTCTTCTTGCTTCTTCTCAGCACCTTCATCTAAGTTTTTCTCCTCCTTCTCACTGCCGCCACCCTTTTTTCTCTTCTTTATCGTTATTTTCTTCTTCCTTTTTAGGCTCCAGATCTTGTTTAATGATCACCGCCTGTATTCCGGTGAACGTAATCCACCAGCTCTGCCACCGGTAAAGTACCCTTCACCCACCACCACCTGTGAACTCTTCAGATCTGCCCTACACTTTCAACCCCTATAATCATATAAATAAAAATCCAAAAAGAAAATCGTTACATTTATTTCCATGAATTTAAAAAAAATAATAAATTATAAAACGATAATGAAAAATATTCTCTGGTGGTTATAACTTTCTGAAAATATTTTGACCACAAAAATTGAAGAACAATGAGAATATACGTATTGTGATGGATAAAATAAAATGGTATTTAAATTAATATTAAAGTATAAAACAAGATTCAAATTCATAAAAAAGGGTTAAAATAGTCATTTTTTGGTTGGTAAGTGCTTACCAAAAAACACTTGATAAACACTCTTACCCGGACATCACTTACCCGAAATAGCACTCTCGGGACAACACTCTTATCCAGACAACACTTACCCGATAAGAGTTTGTAAGCAGCACCTTAATCATTCAAAATGGAATAGTTTATTGGGTTTTTTTTAACCTTTCACTTAAAAAAACTATTTGAATTAGTCATTCAAAAGCATACAATTTTTTTTTTGTCTAAAACATAAATAAATGCATACAAAAGTTTTATATATTCCTTTGGCCTTGAATGTTTAATGTTTTAGGTTTTCTTTTACTTTAAAATTATTTACCAATATAGCCAGTTATGAGTAAATTATGATTTTCATCCCCATGGTTTATTAATAACTTTGATTTTCAACCATGTGGTCTAAAAATTGCGATTTTCGTTCTTATGATTTGCAATTTATTGCTATATTCGTCTTTAGACTAATTCCTACCTTTTAAGTATAAGGGACTAAGGGGTTGTTCGTTTGTGGCTTGAAGGGTTCTATAGCCCATATAGCCTATTCGCTCAGCCATAAATGGTTGTTCTGTTATGGCTTAATCTAAAAACTAATGACTTAATTGCTCAGCCCACAAAGTAAAGTCATATACACTCAGCCCATCTTTTTCCCTCACTACCCTTCAAAAAAAAAACACACACGCTTCCTTCCTGAAATCATTTGTCCCTTTCTTTCTCACGTGATCCACCGCCTGTCTTCAAATCGATCCCTCTCTTTCTCACGAAATCCACCGAAGATCTTCAAATTAGTCCCTGAAATCGATCCCTCTCTCTCACGATATCCAGTGCAGTACCTATTTGTTGGTCCCGAAGGTGCTTAACAAGTTTGTAAAAGGGGGGGATGAATACAAACACAGAATTTAAAGTTTAATAAATTGTTTATTGATAAATCAATTACAATTTACATGTCTGTTGCGGAATAAGATTAAGTAAAACTCAATCTAAACAAACTAAAGAAAACACTAAGATGGTTGCACAAGAATATAGAGAATGGGAGATTAGAGAGTATAGAAAACAAATGTTTCTATATTTTAGAAAGATGAATGCTAGAGGTGCATGCATCCCTCAGATGGAGAGGTAATCTTTCTATTTATACCCTATGTATTAAATGCATGACAGGGCACTTTACACGTGTCCTTCCTTGATTGGCAGAGAGGGTCTGACTTTGGGAGACATGCTTTCGGTCGTATCATGAACAGTGTAGTTGACAGAGTTGTTGTATGAATTGTAGCAGAGGTATGTCCGTTCTGACACATCGTACTTGGTGTGCAAGGGAAAGACAAAAGAGACTTGAGGCATAAGCTAAGTGATCATCGATCGCTGAATATCTCTTCCTTCAGAGATACAAAGAAGTTCAGCTATCGCTGAAGCTTTTCCTCAGGTTTCTTCGCGTATGAGTAGAGTTCGCCTTTGCTTCACTGATATCCGCATCAGGTCACTAGTAGACTTGTCTTTGTTCAGCAGCTTCGTCTTATATTCAGCTATGAACATCTGTTGACGTGAAACTTGTCTTTAGGGATTACGTTTAACTGTTTACATCAGAAACAATCAACGATACTGAACATACTCAATATTTAAGCGTTGATGGTGAAACACTAATACATAGAAATGCTTACAAGAAAGATCATCAGTGATAACTGAACAGACTCAGTCTGATCGCTGATGATGAAACACTAATACATATTGTATAAACATAATTTTCACTGAGTATAGAAGAGGGTCTTTATCAAATCACTGAGAGAGTTTGGATCAACAATATCCCCCTATTTGATAATGACAAAGTAACTGAAGAAAATTACTTTTTAATTCAAAATAAGGAATAATAAGCACTCATAACATACATGTCCCAATTACTATTTTGAGGGATCTTTTACAGTACTGATAAGGTTAAATACTTCAATGAAATTTTCATTAATTCAAAGAAAGAATTACAAGATATGAAAATATAAAGTACAAGTGAAGAACTAACTACTGTAAGTCTAACTAATAGATTACAAGAATTAAGAAACAAATCTATCAGCTATCTAGAGAGGACTTTGGAGGATTGATCATATAGTTAGGTATTTCTTCTCCTCTTTGCCTTCGATCTGAAGATTCTTAACTAATGATTGTCTTGATTGATTCAGCTAGAGGAGAGAAGTCACACAATAAGTATAAGAGATCCTTGAGATGACTAAAAGGACAAATAGGGATTTCAGAGACTCTTTGGAATCTGAGATGTTCCTCATCATCTCTGAAGAAGATTCCAAAAGGATCTTTAAGTACTTGCCCAGGAATATATGGTCCACTAGGAGGCAGGGGTAGATCTAGAACTGGGAAATCAGGAGGAGGACCAAACAATGCTTCCTTTGAGAATTTGATGGTGGTGTCGTTTCTAATAGCAGCGACATTCTTAGAGGAGGAGGAGATAGGCTTTCTTTTGATTTGCCTTGGCTAAGAAGGAAGAGCAGATTGCACCTTTAATACAGCAGCGACTCTGTTGATGAGAGCATCATTGATCCCTTCAACATAACCTATGTAGGTGGACTTTGATTTCTTCAGTGCATCCTTGAACTCTAACCATTCCATGTAACCGAAGCTTTCAAGTCTTGAAACGAACTTTGCCTTTGAGCTTCCATCCTCTATGGTTATCTCTATTGTTACAGAAGTTCGGTCCTTCTTCTTTCTTCCAGAGATGACAACGGCTATAATCTTCATCGGGTCAGAGCGATAATCGATTTTTTGTTTACACCATTCAAGTGTTTTATATCTTAACTCCTTTTCTTTTGAACGCTCATCTTCAATTTCTTTAAGTAGAGTAGCCTGAACTTCTACTGGATTCTACTGGATTTTTCTTTAGCTTCTTCTCTTTGACTTGAGAAGACTGAACCTTGAGATCTAGAGAAACATCTTTTTGGCATTCAGCGATCAGTTTCTCAGCTCTGACAGGTTCTTTAATTTCAGCTTCAGTCAGGAAGTCGAGCTCTGTAGATGGAGTTTGAAGAGGGATCTTAAGTCGTTGACTCTCCAGATGAGAGATCATCTATGTTCTTCTGTTCAGTTCTTCCTCTGACCAATGAGATGGTCTGGAGGGCCTTCCTGGATGGAGCAGGGCTTCTTCTTCTTCCTCTTGTTCATCAATCTCACTGAATGAGATTGCGATTATTTGTTCTTCAGTTGTAGAAGCTGGGATTATTTGGAGTTCATTTCCCTTAAGCAGGGGAGAGAACTGTCTGTTCAAGAAGTGAAAAAGGAGTTAGTTTTATTTTTAGGAAGGAGAAAGATAAAGGCTTAGAAAGAAACAGGGGTGGGAGAGGTATAGAAGGATATGGGTACAATAGAAAGACATACCTGAGAAGGATATTCACCCTCAGATTGTGAGACTATTTTCAGGTTTCCCTCGGCAGCTATACCCTTCTGCTTGCCTTGGGAAGGAGCACCTGAAGAAGTTTCACTTCTCCCCCCTGCTGAGACAACTTCTTTCGAAGCTGTCGCTGAAGAGACGTTCGCTGCTGAGAACCAAAGAGATTGGTCCTCTTCATCGTCATCGTCAGCTTGTTGCTCTTTCCCTTGATCTTGAAGATCAAGTTCTTCATCATCTTCTTCATCCTCTTCCTCTTCTTCTTCATCTAGAACTTGAGCGAGAGAAGCAGAGGGAGGAGTTTTGTCGGCAACCTTCTCCCCCTCAACATGAGAGGGAGGTTCTTCCGTCTGGACATCAGCAGCAGCTTCCTCCGTAGCTTCCTCCGTATTTTCTTCATGAAGCTCTTTCTCCCCCTCTTTGTCATTATCAGCTTGGGGGATATCATCGTTTGAAGGAGTAGCATTTGCAGTTGCCAAAGAGCGGACTTCAGCCTCCAAATGCTCAAGTCGACCTTCAATGACAGGAATGTCTGAAGTAGCCTGATGAATGAATTCAATGGCTATGTTCAGAGATGTGTGATCATTCTCTGTATGTTGGCATCGGAGCTGGTTCAGTCAGCTTCAGAAGTACTTGCTGAAGCATGGAGGTGCAGGAATCAACCTTGAGAGAGAGAGATCTCTGAAGTCATCTCTAAGGGAGTTCTGCGATCCCTGAATAAGAGTGACCTTTTGTTGAGTTCTGACCAGGTCGTCCTTGATCATGATGATGTCCTCCTGAACAGTTGATAGCTGAGAAGAATCAGCTTTGGAGGAGGAGGTATTAGTCAACCTCTTGAGTTCCTCACCAGCGAGATTAACAGCACCAGTGGATGCGTTGACAGAGTTGGTAAGCCATTCCACCTTCTCAGCGAGTGTGTTGACGTGAGCGTCAACAGTAGCCAAAGTAGGACCTGCAAGTAAAGTTAGCAGATGAGAACAATGATGCTCAGGCTTATATGGTGAGATGGGAGTAGTGTTTAGGGTTATAGGAGTACCTGAGTTTTCAAACATGTTGTAGAAATGCATAGATTCTTCAAACGTTTGATCATCAGGTCCTATAGGTGCAAACTGTGGTTGCGTAGAAAGAGATGGAGGGTTAGATACCAAAGAAATAGAAGGATGAGTAATGGGGATAAAAGAAGTTTGGATAGTGGAAATTACCTCAGGTTGTTGTTGAAGAACTGAGGTGATGGGTGGCTGTTATCCTAGTTTAATCTAGTTGATTAACAATCACAGAACACAATAATAATCAAGAGATACTAAGATCAAGAATAACATACCAATCCCTTGAATAAACAGTTAAACCTTGTGTGTTCTTGATACCCTTGAATACAGAGAAAACTTTCTACCTCACTATATGATTATGAAAGTAATTGTGAGGATTCAACCTAAAACCTAAATAACTAAAACTTTAAATACCCAGGCTTTTAGGCCTAATGGGCTTATGGGCTTGAGGCCCAATAGCTTAATAATAGCTTATTACACAATAAACCCTCTAACTTTAACTATCAAGTAAATACAGTTTAAACCCTCTAATTTAACTTTAATCTTGAATACATTATTTGATCCAACAGTGGCGTCACTGTTGTTGTGGCAGCGATGGTAATCGCTGGCACGGTTGATGTGATGGTTGCTAAAGTTGTGGAGGAGATACCCACAAAAGCATCCAAAGTAGTTTGTTGAGAAACTACTTCAGGCATTGAACCACTAGGGGTGGTCTCCTTAGTCTTTTTGGCCTTCTTAGAATGACCATGAAGACTAGTTGATGGTCATTTTTGAGCGGTGGTAGCAGTAGGGATAGCAGGAGAAGGAACCTCCTGCATGGCCGCTGAAGTCGAAGAGTGGAGAGAGAGACGATTGCGTAGAGTTGAGAGACTTACCTCATTGGCGACCGGCTTGACCTCCAGAGATCGCTGACCAACTTTTGAAAAAGTACCATCTTGAGAAGTTGGGTACTTGTCAGCGTATAGAAATTTTAGGTAAGCACAGATAAAACGTACTTAAGGGATCTTGGGATCCCTCTCCGTCTTCTCTATCTTTGACTTGAGATCGTCAAAGATAGCGCCGACGTAATCAAAGTGCCTGCCAGCTATAACAGAATAGCCCATTTGGAGCTGAACTTTGCTCGCCTGATCCAGTGAGCCAATCTTCCCACTCATGCTTTGAATGATATGTGAGAAGATGTAGTTGAGTTGCGAAGGCATGTTTGCCTTTTGAATATTTGTTAGGCACTTGTTTGGAATGGTGGAACGGGGCTTGTTATCCCAGCAGTACTCCATGTCATCTAGGAACTGGATGAGTTCAGCGTCAGTTGGGAGGGCATCGAATCCAGTTGTTGTCTTCTCAGGGAGTCGTAGTGCGTTCCTGAGGCCATAGGCAGTGAGCATGCCTGATCCGAGTTCAGTAGAGAATGAAATAGCGGGAACCACTTGACCCTTCTTGTTGGTGATGGTGGTTTCATCAGCGGTGAACCAGAACTGTTGGAGAAGAGTCTTGGATGATTTGGGATCTACGTTTAGAGCGTAGGCTAAGCAGGACTGCTTCAAAAATGCAGTTGCATCCATCAGGTGCGGGTATTTCTCAGCTTCAAAGTCCAACCGTGGGAGATGGTTGTTCTTTGGGACCTCAGATTCAGTGATAGCGAATTTGACAATCTTGGAGGCAATGAGCGTAGCTTGGGCCATTTCTGAATATAGAAAGGAGAATAGAATAGAAGGAAAGGTTTAGAGTCCAAAAATAAATAAATTTTTTACCAGTTTCTGTATTTAGAAAGAAACATAGAAAAACCAAGTTATTTTCAGATTAAAACAATGTTCTTTGTGAAGAATAAAGAACATGAAGAAAACCAAAAGTTTTTAAACAAGATAAAATCAAAAAATGATTTTAAAGTTTTTGAAAAAATCCATTATAAAGAAATATGAAGGATTTTAAGAATAAGATAAGAAGATGTGAAACAAAAAACCTGTTGACCTGGAGAAGATGAAGATCCAAAGATATGAATGAGTTTTTGTTTGCTTGAATGCCTTGAGAGTTTTTCTTGCTTGAGAGGTTTTGTAGAAAGCGTAAAAAGATAGGAATTGAAAAAGCATTCTTTTAATATGAGGAGAGAATGAGTGAGGCGGGAAAACAATGCTCATCATGACATGGACACGTTTTACGAAGTTGATTGGATAGAAGGGCAACGGACGAACATGTCAGAGAAAAAGGCATGTCGTGGATTGTCGGTTCAAATTCAAATGACGTCATAGGAGAGAGAAAAAACGTTTCATTTGTCCTTTTTGAAATTATCCCTGATGAAAAGTCAGAGATATGTTTTCTTTTTGAAAGAACCTCTGATAAAAGTCAGAGATTGATTTTCTTTTAAAAAGAATCACTGATGAGAAATGTCAGTGATAGATTTTGTTTATCAAAAAGCTTTTAATCATTTGAAGAAAAATTAGTGATTAAAGTCTTGATTTTGAAAAACTGTCTTACTGAATTCACATTCAGTGAATGAGAGTGAGAGAACATACCTAAGAATCAGACATTTATTCAGTGATTAAAGTGATAAAGGGGAACTTAGGCTTACTGACATAATGCGTGAAAGAAGAGAAATTACTCTTCAAGATTCAGCATTCCAAGCTCACTGATGAGAAAGTTGAACCTTGTCTCATCAAGGGGTTTGGTGAATAGATCAGCTAACTGATAGTCAGTGGGGATAAAGTGAAGTTCAATATCACCATTCATCACATGATCTCTGATAAAATGATATCTGATTTCTATGTGTTTTGTCTTTGAATGTAGCACTGGATTATTTGCTATATCGATAGCACTAGTTCTGTCGCAATAGATTGGAATTTTGGATAACTGAAGTTCATAGTCTAATAGTTGATTTCTCATCCATAAGACTTGAGCACAACAACTTCCAGCAGCTATGTATTCAGCTTTAGCTGTGGAAGTGGACACTGAATTTTGCTTTTTTTCTTGTCCAACTTACCAACTTTCCTCCTAGGAGTTGACATCCACCAGTGGTGCTCTTTCTATCTAGTTTACAACCTCCAAAATCACTATTTGAATATCTAATTAGATCGAACCCTGAGTCTTTGGGATACCAAAGACCGAGGTTAGGAGTTCCTTTCAGATATCAGAAGATTCGTTTTACAACGATCAGATGGGATTCCTTGGGTTCAGATTGATAGCGTGCACATAAACAGGTAGAGTACATGATGTCAGGTCGGCTCATTGTAAGATACAGCAGGGAGCCTATCATTCCTCTATAAGCAGTGACATTTACAGGTTTTCCAGATGGATCCTTGTTTAATGTCAGATGAGGTGCCATAGGAGTTTTCATCGCTGAAGTTTGAGTTAAATCAAACTTCTTCAGCATATCTTTAACATACTTACCTTGGTTGATAAAAGTACCCTTTTTCAGATTGTTTAATCTGCAG
This sequence comes from Arctium lappa, assembly GCA_023525745.1. Classification (NCBI taxonomy): domain Eukaryota; kingdom Viridiplantae; phylum Streptophyta; class Magnoliopsida; order Asterales; family Asteraceae; genus Arctium; species Arctium lappa. Next base: position 37,267,915 of record CM042063.1, on the reverse strand, counting down.
ACCAAGAAAGTAAGTTAGTTCGCCCATCATACTCATCTTGTGTTCTTTCTTCATTCTTTCAGCGAAGCGATTACATAGAGATGGGTTAGTAGAACCAAATATTATGTCATCGACATATATTTGTACAAGGATAATATGTCCTTTTATCTTTCTGAAAAATAAGGTGTTATCGATCTTACCACGTTTAAAATTTTCAGAGATAAGAAAATATGAGAGAGTGTCATACAAAGCACGAGGGGCTTGTTTTAGACCATAAGAGCCTTATCCAATTTATAAACATAATTTGGATGCTTAGGGTCATAAAACCCTGGAGGTTGTTCTACATAGACTTCTTCATTCAGCTTTCCATTTAGGAACGCTGATTTTACATCCATTTGATATACAATGAAGTCTTTTTAAACTGCATAAGCTAAGAAGAGTCGAATTGCTTCGAGCCTAGCCACAGGAGCAAAGGTTTCATCATAGTCTATGCCTTCCTCTTGTCTGTATCCCTGAGCAACAAGTCTACCCTTGTTACGGGTTACAGTTCTATGTTCATCTAATTTGTTTCTAAACACCCATTTGGTGTCTATAATAGTTTTATCAGATGGACTAGGGATGAGATTCCAAACTTTGTTTCGAGAAATCTCAGTCAGCTCTTCTTGCATAGCACTGACCCAGTTTGGATCTCTGAGGGCATCATTAGTCTTCTTTGGATCTATTAAAGAAATAAAGTTGACAAATAAACAGATATTACCTGAACTTCGTCGAGTTTGAATACATGCATCGGGATCACCAAGAACTTGATCTATGGGGGTGATCTTTTGTCCATCGCTGAGCAGGAGCATGATCGCTCACTTCAGGAGTTGGATCAACAATATGAATGTTCACTGATGAAGAAGCTTGAGGTTCATCAGCAATTAACTGTTGAGTGTTAGACAGACCATTGTTTTCTGAGAGGTTTTCAGACGAATGAAGATCTGATGGAGGGAGTGTGTTTAGAGGCTCAGCTGAAACCCACGAGGCAGATTCAACATTGGGAGGTATGATGTTTGGATCATCATCAGCAGCTGGAGGATCTGAGTGCTGATGGTTTGAGAAGAAAGGTTTTGTTTCTCTATAATGAGAAAACATCCAAGCATTTAGCTCTTCATTGTCAGCGATTGACTTAGAGTTCGCTGAGCGAGTTTCATCAAATGTGACATGAATTGATTCTTCCACAATTTGTCTTCTCTTGTTGAAGACTCTGTAGGCTTTGGAGATAGAAGAATATCCAAGAAATATTCCATCATCAGCTTTTGGATCGAACTTTCCTAGTAGATCTTTGTTGTTTAAGATAAAACACTGACAACCAAAGATATGAAGAAAACTAATAGAGGGTTTTCTTCCATGAAATAGTTCATAAGTTGTCTTTTCAAATCGCTTTACTATCAGCGATCTGTTTTGAGTAAAGCATGCGGTATTCACAACTTCAGCCTAAAATTGAGTAGGGAGGTGAGAATCACTGAGCATTGATCTAGCAGCTTCAATGATCGTTCTGTTTCTTCTTTCAGCGACTCCATTTTGCTAAGGTGTTCTTACTGAGGAGAAATTATGAGAAATTCCTTTGTTCTCAAAGAAGTTGTTCAGAGAACTGTTTTTGAATTCAGTTCCATGATCACTTCTTAATGAACGAACAGTAAGACTATTCATCACTTCCATCTTCTTAACGAAAGATATTAGTTCTTCTAGAGTATCCCTTTTGCAGCGAAGAAAGATAACCCAGGTGTAGCGAGAGTATTCATCTACAATGACAAGTGTATATTTCTTTCCAGCTATAGATTGTATGTTGACAGGGCCAAATAAATTCATATGCAAGAGTTGAAGAGGACTTGTCACTGATGAGACTTGTTTAGATTTGAAACTAGCTTTTGTCTGTTTTCCTTTTTCACATGTTGAGCGGAGAGATTTTTTAGCATATGAGTGCTAAGGAAAACCAGAAACCAGTTCCTTAGATGAGAGAGAATTCAGGTTTTTGAAGTGTAGATGAGAGAACCTTTTGTGCCAAATCTAGTTGACATCAGAAGAGGCTTTAGAAAGAAAACATACGTTTTCAGTGGTAGTAGAGTCCATATCTATTACATAGACATTTTCTTTACGATAACCACTGAGAGCAAGTTTCCCTTTCTCATTTACCACTGAACATGCTTTCTTGGTAAAACGAACTTCATAGTCTTTGTCACATAGCTGACTAATGCTCAAAAGATTGTGCTTCAGTCCATCTACGTAAGCGACTCTTCTGAAGGTAGTTGTCCCATTGTTGTGGACACCAAACCCTCGGGTATATCCTTTTCCATTTCCACCAAAGGTCACAGAGGGACCTTTCTCTTCCTTGTATTCAGTGAGCAAGTCGTTTTGTCCTGTCATATGTCGAGAGCATCCACTATCAAGATACCAGATGCCCTTTGATCCCTGCAAACATAAGGAAGATTAATCTTTGTTTGGTACCCACGTTTCAATGGGTCCTTTAGGGTTAGTGAAGATGGAAGGTTTAACAATCTTCACAACAGATGAATATTCAGCTTCAGTGGTAACCTTCACCTTGGTTAATTTCTTAACCTTAGTGGTATTATTCACCTTGGTCGATTTTTCAGCCTTGGAGGCATTCATGTTCACTTTAGCTGTTTTATCAGCTTTAGTGGCAGTTGGACATTTGCTAGCAATATGGTCAGTAAATCCACAGTGATAGCATTTTCTATATTTGAATGTGGTTTTAGGACCATGAGTAGTAGGTTTTAAGAATTTAAGATGAGCAGGGCCATCTCCAAGAATGCCTTTATCATGTGATCTGGGAGGAACTTTCATTTCTTCAGATCTCTTAGGCTTAAGATCAATATTCAACTTTGGAGGACAGAAATCAAAGATTTCTATCACAGAGCTAGACGATTGATTCGCTGAAGGTTTAGAAGGAACTTTCAGCTTTGCTTTCTTGGTAGCCTTCTGAGGATGTAAAAAGGATTTTCCTTTATCTACAGGCTTAGAGCCTTTAGATATTTCCTCAAGGATGTTTTTAGAAGAAGATGAAGAAGAGCACTGAGCATAAAAAGTGTCAGGGATAGAAGAGACAAACATTCCAAACTTAAACATTGAATTGTCTTCTTTGGGTTCATCCTGTGGTTTCCAAAAACCAAGACCAGTTCTATCACTGGCAGGGATCTGAGCACTTATAATCTCAGTGATCTTTGTTGAGGATTTGCACCATCCTTCAACAGTAGCCTTCTCTGCTTTTAGAGCAGCGATGGCTTGTTCACGTTTTATGCTGATGATTTCATTAACAATGACTTGATCTTTCACACTTTCCTCTAAAAGAGTCAGTTCTCTGAGTTGTTCAGTTAAATCAATGTTTTTGCTTTCAGCTAGAGATTTGCCGTTTAGAGCATTGTATAGATCAATCGTCAGCACATCAACATCGCGACTTCTCTCTACTTCAGATAAAGAGGGATTAGTAGAGATAGATACCTGAGATGATATATAGCTCATGGAAGTTTTTTGAGATTCTTCCACTTCTTCTTTAATCTCGACCATGAGACAGATATTAGCGACTTCTTCTTCATCAAAACTTGATTCTTCTGATTCAGTCCAGTCATGTTCTTCAGCGATGAGACCTTTACCTTTTCGCTTGTAGTTTTTCAACTTTTGATATTTTTCTTTCAGTTTAAGGTATTTGTCATCGCTGGATCTTCTTGAGGTAGAAGGTTTGAAGACTTTCTTCGACCTGCACTCACTTGCAAAGTGTCCAATCTTTTCGCAGTTAAAGCAAGTAGCAGTAGCCTTATCAACAGGGGTTGATTTTGGCTTGTCAGTGAGAGAGAGAGGCTTATTTCTTCTGAAATTGCTCTTTCTTGCAAATCTCTTAAAAGAGTTTGTCAAGAGTGCCAAGGACTCATCAAATTCTGAAAGATCAGTGTCTGATAGTTCCTCAGATTCAGAATCTAACTCAATGATAGTAAGAGTAGACCGCTGAGATGGAATTATCTCTGAAGAGACTAAAGCAACAAGAGTGCTTTTGGAGTCTTTAGAATCTTTTACAAGATTCTTCTTCAGGAGGTTTGATTGCTCATAGTTGAGCAATATTCCATACAAGGTGCTAAGAGAGAGAGAATTTAAGTCTTTTGCAAGGTTCTAAATTGCGCGCAGCGCGGCGTGGTGGCGAGGTCAAGCCTCAAGCCTTACGAGTTACGGCGAGGCCATGGCGTTTTTCAAGGCGGCGCCAAGGCGGCAAATATATATATATATATATATATATATATATATATATAATATTATATGTATGTATAATTATATAATAATGGGAGTTTTATATCATATAAAAAAAGAACCATGAATTGATTTGAAATAAAAGAGTTTAAGATCTAAGTCATTTAACATATGTAAACAAGAAATGAATGTATGGTGCATGTACTCAAGAAGTTTTTTAACACACTCAACTGCAAATACATCACAAGACACAATCAAAATCAAACGCAGGAATGGGGTGAGGGTGGGAGTTCGGGAGCGGGACCTTCGGGTTCTTAGAATTTATGTATTGTAAGTTTGTAACTTAAAATTATAAATAAAATGTATTTTTAAAGTGTATTTTAGTGATTTATTAACAATTAAAACGTATTTCTAAAGTGTATTTTAGTGATCCAATCCAATTTTTATTTTTTAAAGTTTAGTAATTAATTATTATATAAAAAATTATTTAAAAAAAAGGCTTGGCCCGACCATGGCCCGGTTTTGGGCCCGGCGCAACCCGGTTTTTTGAAACCGGTTTATTCCAAGCTTAAACGGGCCACGCATATTCGGGTGAAGCCCGACCCGGCCTGGTCCGAAGCCCGATTGGCCTGCTACTTGATGTTTGTGGACCAAACCTTTTCAATGCTCCTTTTCCAGGGCCAACCATCTAAATCAGATATCTGCAAAATTAAACATGTCTATTCAGAATCAATACAATCATCTTGCCATGAGTCCTTTTTTTAGAAGATTCTGAATATGGTGGAGGCCTTGGCGGAAGGTTTTTTGCAGATCTGGAATACTTTTTAATGATGAAGAATATGAAGATGGGTGTTAAGAGAAGAAAGAGACAGGACAAGGGAACGTGTCCCATGAGAAAATGTGCGATTTCCATTAGAGTGTTGGGTCGCTTCCATTATTCAAGTGTGTATACTTATTTATAACCACTCAAACGTACGAAAACTCCATCACATACGAACACAGGTGAGGAAGTTAGAGCATCTTGGTATATTGTTATTATAATAAAAAAGTGAAATGTTTTGTAGTAACTATCATTTGTGAAGAAATCTTATTCAAAATCTTGTAAAAGCTGGTTCTTACCTTAACTCTGTCTGAGATAACATTTTAATAGTTATAAAAGTTACTTTGTGATATAAGAAATAATGAAATTAAGCAGAGCATCTAAAAGATCTCAGAACCTTATGCACTTAAATATCAATGGTGTAGCTAAAATGGTATGCAGTGGATGTCTAGAAGTGATGACATTTGAAGTCCATGCATTGCCCAGATAGCCAAAGTAACCACAAGTAAGAAAATTTCTTAAGATGGATAAAGTACTGACATCTTAGACAAGTAATTCAAGATTGACTTGGATGCTTTACGTAGGGATGGTCATAAATGAAGTCAACCAATAAAGTTAAGAAGGGTATGATCAAATGCACCTCGCTATAGAGAAGTGATAGACTGATGTTTCAGCTAGCCCCTGGAATAGTATTGATTAAAGAGTATCACCAACTGACTTTTCACTTTTCAGTCCACCTTTGATTTAGTACACCCATGCTTATTTGAGTGCAGAATATCATAACAATGAACATTGATGGAAAAGCCAGATTTCTTTATGCCTTCACTTGTTGCTGATCAATGTGAGATAATGTCCCATTGAACTGGACATTGTTTAAACTAAAATAATCCCACCTTAAACATGCTCTGCCGCTTAACAAGTTTTAAATGTGATAAGAGTTACAATTAACTGAAGTTCTTATAATTTTCTCCTCCCCTTTATGTTTCAAGCATTCAGGCGTACTTAGATCTACTGTACCCTACAGCAGAATTTGGATTTGCACTTGCATTTCATGGAAATAGTTCCACAGATTATATCCGGTACCAAATTTACCACTAAAAGGCAGTAGAATCCACACTAGTAGACACAGTGATATGATTTTGTATGAACAATAGTCTCCATCCTAGGGGTTACCAGGCAATAGAAAACTAAATCCGAGTCCAGATAGTTTGAGATTGCAAAACTATCTGCTAAAATGAGGTTTAAAATCTGTACATTGAAGTAAACAAACAGGCATTCTGCTAAATGCTAAGGTAAAGGTGAATCTGTTGAAACAAATCTGGTGATCTACATATTGCGAAACAAAACAAGAGTAGAAAAGAGTTGGACCTTTGAAGATCGGTTGTTCCAAAGCTCTGTGGCGAAGTGTGTGTAGCAGATCCCTAGTCGCTACCACGAGGAAAAGCAACGGTCGGAGATCGGATAGAGAGAGATCGGATGGATGTTCAGGGGCGATCGAGAGAGAGAGCAACTAGGGTTCTTCGGGTTTGAGAGAGAGACTCGGGTCAGATCCATTATGCGGTTTTAAAATGAGAATAGAAACTCTGTAGTTTTAGTCCCTGGACTTCAGAATTTTATATATATGACATGATTTTGTTAATAAGTTACCATTTTTTTGATATACCATTTAGTGACCATTACTTTTTGTCACTAACACATACAATTAGTAACCATCATTTTAGTGACAACTATTTTTTGTTACTAACATTTTTATTTAGTGACCACTATTTTGTTGTCACTAATCTATTCAACTAAACTACTAAATTCTATGTAGTGACAACTAGGTTTGGTCACTAATTCTTTGAAATTAATAACAACTATTTTTGGTCACTACCACTTTCATTTTAGTGACAACTATTTTTTGTTACTATCATTTTTATTTAGTGACCACTATTTTGTTGTCACTAATCTATTCAACTAAACTACTAAATTCTATGTAGTGACAACTAGTTTTGGTCACTAAATCTTTGAAATTAGTGACAACTATTTTTGGTCACTACCACTTTCGTTTTAGTGACAACTATTTTTTGTTACTAACATTTTTATTTTAGTGACCACTATTTTGTTGTTACTAATTTATTCAACTACACTACTAAATTCTATGTAGTGACAACTATTTTTAGTCACTAACTCTTTGAAATTAGTGACAACTATTTTTGGTCACTACCACTTTCATTTTAGTGACAACTATTTTTTGTTACTAACATTTTTATTTAGTTACCACTATTTTGTTGTCACTAATCTATTCAACTAACATGAACTCCTAAATACTATGTAGTGACAACTATTTTTCTCACTAACTCTTTGAAATAGGAATTAAAACAAAGTAGGTTACTTTTTCATGCAAGTATGATCATTGTGGTTTTATTTTTTTTATGAACGGGGTCCTTTGAATTAACTTCATTAGAGCAATTCCAACAATTTTTTCAAAATGGAGAAAATGAGGATTTTGGACAATTTTTTGGTCCAACGGATTTTTCAAAACTCTCTAAATGGAGAAAATATGAAAGATAATGTAAATTTCTCTAAATTTAGAGAATTCTCCAAAAATGATTACCATGAGAGAGAGAATTGATTTATTATTATATTCCAGCAAAAAGAAAACATGAAATGAAATGTTTAGGAAAAGGAAATAATATTTTATTAAATATAATGTAATATTTTAATGATATATCTAATGTTGTAATCTACAAAATAGACAAACTGTTGTAGTTGAATGCAAAATTTTTTAGAGATTTGGACATTGACTCTCCATTTTGGAAAACTTTTGAAGAATCTGATGGAGATGCTTTTAGCTCTATGTTTGTTAAACCCTTTACATGCTCATCACATAAGGGGTACTTTTGTCAATTTTATCTAACTTTTAACTGTTTATTTTTAAAGTACAAATTTGGTTTCAGAGTGCTACAAATCTCTAAAGTATCAAACCAAAAAAAAAAAAAACCAGGCTCGGTCCTGACAATTTGGAGGCATTGTATAAATGATTAAAAGTGACCGCTTTATTTTTTCAGCGATATTATTTGTTAAAATGTTTATAATTAATTTCAAAAATAAATCTTTAAAGTATGGAATTTATATATATAGCCTAAATAGTTGAATATCTTAATAGTGAACGTAAGTATTTTTTCATCTAAAATAGGATGATGAGATTGTTTTTGCACTTGTTGTCCTGTTTAAAATATCATCTCAAATGGCTTGATTTGATTATCTGTTTCTATTTTGCTTGGTGTCCTGTTTGCTCCAAACAGGTTAGTCGATTTGCTTGGTATCTGTTTTTATTTCTGTTTTGCTTGGTATATTTTATGTCTTAGTAAGAATAGATCATTTTCAACCTTGGGTAGGAATAAACATCATTAGATGACGGGGAGACCTGAGTTACTATTTGTTGCGACGTAACACAAAAGTAAGTCACAAACCGATGTTATATAAGCATCATTCGAGGATAAACAAACATTGACATATGTCTTTAGTCCAATGAGTTAACAAGCGCAACTCTATCCAAGTCTTTCGCTTGAGGAGTCACCAAGTTCAACCTTATCCGGGTCTTTATCTTGGGATCTCTCCATCCAAGATAAGCTTATTCATTTAGAAATTACATTAGATAACCAATGCATATTTCCAAATTATAACTTGGGAACCTCACCCCATACATGTACGGTAAAACCGACTTCTATACTTATGGATCCATCGCATTCTAGCCATAAATACATATATCCCTTTAGATATACCAAACTTTACCAAACATACATACATTTGTTTACAAATTGGCATCTAGTAGGTAAAACGCTCATTATCAAACCCAACATTTGAATATTATAAGTTTATGTAAGGCCCCAAATTTTCCCGTCATGTAAGTTCTCTTAGTCAACATTTAACCTTTTAAGAATAAGTTATTGATTTCAATCCTAGTTGCTTATAAGTTATCGAATGCATACCTTCGCTAAAATTTTAGGTGTCGTGTTGTGTGGGAGGGGGAGCACGACTATGCCGGCGTTAGTGTCGTGGCATAGTCGCTAAGGGCATACTCGCGGGACTTGTACCGCGACCACCAGGACACGGGCGACTATGCCCGGCGATAATGCCGTGGCATAGTCGCGGATGGCACAATCGCCACCAACGTACCGAGACCAAGGGAGACTCGGCGACTATGCCTGGCGATTATGCCAGGGCATAGTCGTGAAGGGCAAGGTCGTCCGACGGGGCACGACTTCTGGATTAAAATCGAATTTTTGACCAATCTGATTCATTTTACCAAACTCAAACTTTCAGATATGTCCTCTCTTACCTCAAGGCGATTTTTCTACCTTCCCTCTTATCTCTCACCTCATTCATTACCCCAAATCATTAGTTAGCATTTATTGATCTCAAGAAGTGGTTGAACTCTTTAGTTACTACTTGGTGCCATTGCTGTTTCAAAGAAGTAAAGCAAGTCTCTCAACCCACCTACCATTTTAGGGTTTTCTCACTATAAACCCTAGTTGTGAGTCTCTACTCCTTAAATGTTATTTTACTTATTTTCTAAATCACATTATCCTACATCTTTACATGTGTGGTGTCTATCTAGAAGTTTTGACCTAATTTGTTGGGTTTCATCTTGTAAACTCTATATGGGGTGTGTGGTTCATAAACCCTAAAGACTTCTCTTTATGGCATCTAGACATCATTAGAACTTGATTTGAGGGATGTTTACTTTACAGACAAGGAAACCCTTATTCCTAGGGATTTGACCTAACTGCTGATAACTTTCAATAATATGTAATGTGGATAGCTAAATCAGTTATGATCAAATACATGGGAGGGTGATGTATGTACGGTTTTGATAAATGGAATTTATTGACTTTTATAAAGGAAAATGTGGAACTTATCAGCTAGAATTTTATGTGATTATGATGAGTACTTATAGGGAAGAAGGGCGTCTTGTGTGTAATCTTGCGTAACCATCTCTCACCCTCTTTTGAATTGATGACAGACGAGAATGGTAAATACTCGGAGTCACCTTCAATCCTCGCCTGAGGGCCAAGCGGTGAACGAATCCATGGCCGATAGGCCAAATGCGACTGTGACGGATGGACCTCCAATCCCACCCATGCTTGCTGGAAGGGTGGAACAGATTCCGAGGACCGACATTGCTACTGCTGATCCAATCATGACGGATGTAACTCCTCAAACACAGATGATGGATATGATGAGAGCCATGAATGAGACTATGGCGAAACAACAGGAATTATTCATGAAGTTGCTTGAAGACCGTGAGGTGAATCACCGTCATCATGAGACGATACAAGAGAATGTGGTCATCGCGGGTTCGGGTGGTACCGGAGATGAAAACCGTACCGAAGGTCTGATCACTTTGGAGACTAGACAAACGGGGAAAGGATGTTCGTACAAATCCTTTCTCTGTTGCAAACCACCAGAATTTGTCGGGACCGACGAGCCAGTAAAATGTATGAATTGGCTCAAAGAAATTGAGCAGGCCTTCCGAGCTTGTGACTGTGAAGAGAGCCAGAAAGTGAAGTATGGGTCTCAAATGCTACGAGGTTCGGCTTTGACATGGTGGAATGTATTCACCGCAACTGTGGAAGAGTCTGTGTTAGCCAAAATATCGTGGGTTGAATTCAAGAGAAAGCTATTGGAAGAATATTGCAATGAAGAGGAGATGGACCTTTTGGAAGAAGAATTACGATCAATCAAGAAGGGAGACTTATCAGTAAATAAGTACACTCGACTGTTTATGGAGAAACTAAACCTGGTGGGACATGTGTTCCCGACGGAGAAGGAAAAGGTAAAGGCCTATTTGAAGGGCCTACCCCGCGGACATGTTGTCAATGGTACGCAATTCCAAAGCCTCCAACCTCCGCGAGACTATCGAGGAGGCCAAAGTGATGGAGAGGCTTTATGCACGTGATAAAGAGGAAAAGACGAAGGTGGGAGAGAAGAGAAGATGGGAGAGTCCGCCAAGCTCATTCAAGAAAGCAAAGTTTCAATCAGGGGGCAGAAGTTTTGAAAACCGTCGGGAGGCAAAGTGGTGCTCCAAATGCAAGAGCAAACACTACGGATTTTGCAAGATTGACTCCAAACCCAACACGGTCTAGTGTTTCAAATGCGGCAAACCGGGCCATATCAGTACTGAGTGTTCCATTCGGGGAACAATCTGTTACGAATGCAAGGAGATGGGTCACGTCCGAAGGGAGTGTCCAAAGCTAAAGAGTGTTGCGCGGGGAGGAGGAAGCTCGGGGAGCCAATCGAGGAGAGAGGCCATACCCAAGGCTCAAGGGAGGTATTTTCAAATGACCAAGGAAGAAGCGAAGGAGACCGCCGATGTGGGGTCGGGTACGTTTCTTCTCAACTACAAACCCGCTAGAGTGTTGTTTGATTATGGTGCAAACTTCTCCTTCATATCTGTTATATTTTGCAAATCCTTAAATCTGCCTATTAGTACCTTTTGTGATGCGCTAGTCATAGAAGTAGCCAATGGGGAAGAAGTAATCTTAAGATATATCTTGAGAGATTGTCGTCTAGAGGTTAGTGGCGAATCCTTTATTGTAGACTTGCTTCCCATGACCATCGGAAGTTTTGACGTGGTAATCGGGATGGATTGGTTGGCAAAGCATCAAGCAGAGATTTTATGCTCAAAGAAGCTCATACGGATTCCCACTGGGGTGGTGACTTTCTAATTGTGTATGGGGAGAAACGAAAAAGAGAGGTGACCATCATCTCATCCATCAAGGCAAAGAAATGCCTGACAAAGAAGTACCCTTCGTACCTAGCATTTGTGATAGATGCCAAGGCAGAAAAGAAGAGGTTAGAAGACGTAAATATTGTTAACGAATTTCTGGACGTGTTTCCCGAAGACTTACCGGGTTTGCCTCCCGATCGACAGGTGGAGTTCCGGATTGATTTAGTTTCGGGAGAGGCACCAATAGCTCGTGCACCGTATCGCCTCGCGCCAACCGAAATGCAAGAAATGATGTCCCATCTCCAAGAGTTGCTAGAGAAGGGGTTCGTGAGACCAAGCTCATCACCATAGGGAGCTCCGGTACTTTTTGTGAAGAAGAAGGACGGATCGATGCGTATGTGCATCGATTACCGCGAATTGAACAAAGTGACCATCAACAATAAGTATCCGCTACCCCGAATAGACGAGCTCTTTGATCAGCTACAAGGGACCGGATGTTTTTCCAAGATTGACCTTCGATCGGGTTATCATCAAGTAAGAGTTCGAGAAGAAGACGTTCCGAAAACGGCATTTAGGATGCGGTATGGGCACTACGAATTCCTAGTCATGCCTTTTGGTTTGACGAATGCGCCAGCGATATTTATGGATTTGATGAACCGGGTATGTCGACCATTTTTGGACCGGTCAGGCATAATATTTATCGATGATATCTTTGTCTATTCCAAGGATGAAGAAGAGCACGAGGAACATTTGAGAGAAGTCCTAGAGGTTCTAAGGAGGGAGAAGCTTTTTGCCAAATTCTCCAAGTGTGAATTTTGGTTACGAGAGGTTCAGTTTCTCGGTCATGTTGTAACCCGTGAAGGAGTAAAAGTGGATCCCGCAAAGATAGAAGCAATGATGAACTGGGAGCCCCCGAAAAGCCCAACCGAGATCCGAAGCTTTTTGGGACTCGCCGGTTATTATCGAAGGTTCATTCAAGGCTTCTCCAAGATCGCCTCACCGTTGACCGCTTTGACGCGAAATAATGTGAAGTTCACCTGGACCGAGACCCAAGAGAAAGCCTTCCGCACCTTGCAGCAGAGATTGTGCAAAGCTCCGATTTTATCCCTACCCGACGGAATGGAAGATTTTGTCATCTATAGCGACGCATCCAAATTGGGGTTGGGTTGCGTCCTCATGCAAAGGGGTAAAGTGATAGCGTATGCGTCGAGGCAGTTGAAGGAACACGAGAAGAACTACCCAACACATGACCTTGAGCTAGCAGCGGTTGTGTTTGCTTTAAACTTGTGGAGGCACTACTTTTCACCGATCATAAAAGTCTGAAGTATGTCCTTGATCAGTAGGAGTTGAACATGCTGCAAAGGAGATGGTTAGAGCTATTGAAAGATTATGATTGCGAACTCCAGTATCACCCGGGTAAAGCCAACGTTGTAGCGGATGCATTAAGTCGGAAGGAGTATAATGGTATGGTGCAGACTTCGTTGGCAAGGATTGAGATCATCTCAAGTCTTATGAGGATGATAAAGACCGCTCAAGTCGAGGCACTACTCGAACCCAATCTCAAGGATGAAGCAATGTCAAAACAACATCTCAACCTGACGGAAGACGGTAGAGGACTGAAACTCTTCCAAGGTCGAGTATGGGTGCCTAAATTGGGAGGATGTCGACAGTTATTATTAGAAGAGGCACACAAATAGAGGTATTCGATCCACCCCGGGAGCACGAAAATGTATAGGGATTTGAAATTAATTTACTGGTGGCCGGTGATGAAGCTTGATGTGGCAAACTTTGTGGAGAAATGCCTTACTTGTTCGTTGGTCAAAGCCGAGCACCAACGACCGTATGGGAGTTTACAATCTTTGGAAATACCGGAGTGGAAATGGGATCACATCACCATGGACTTTGTAACAAAACTACCGAAGACATTGAAAGGCCACGACACCATTTGGGTGGTTGTAGATCGGTTGACGAAAAGCGTGCACTTTTTGGCCATGAAGGAAACACTACCGTTGGACAAATTAGCAAGACTTTATATCAACGAAGTGGTATCGAGGCATGGTGTACCATTGTCTATTGTGTCCGATCGGGACAGTCGTTTCACTTCCCACTTTTGGAGTGCGTTTCAAAGGGAATTGGGAACGAAGGTGAAATTGAGCACGACGTACCATCCCTAAACGGATGGACAAAGCGAACGGACAATTCAAACGTTGGAAAATATGTTACGATCGTGTGTTATTTATTTTGGAGGACATTGAAATTCCCACCTTTCATTGGTGGAGTTTACTTACAATAACAGTTACCATTCAAGTTTGGGCATGGCACCGTTCGAGGCTTTGTATGGCCGGAAATGTAGGACGCCGACGTGTTGGCTAGAAGCAGGCGAGAAGCAATTTGCCGGACCAGAAGTGGTACAAGAAACGGCGGACAAGGTTAAGAGCATTCGAGAACGATTGAAAGCGGCCCAGGACCGCCAAAAGAGTTATGCGGATAAAAAGAGGCGGCCAAGCGGCCCAGGACCGCCAAAAGAGTTATGCGGATAAAAAGAGGCGGCCAATGGAATTTCAAGTCGGCGATCGAGTAATGTTGAAGGTGTCGCCTTGGAAAGGAATTATAAGGTTTGGTAAGCGAGGAAAGCTTAGCCCTCGTTTCCTCGGGCCTTTTCCAATTATTGAGCGCGTGGGACTACAAGCATACAAGCTCGATCTACCGCCCGAGATGAGTGGGATTCGTCCCACATTCCACGTGTGTTACCTACGAAAATGTTTGGCGGAAGAAGAAGATATTATTCCCTATCGGAAATTCGCATAAACAATGATCGATGCATTGAGGAACCGGAAGCTATTCTAGAGCAAGAAACGAAGAAACTTCTCCATAAAGAGGTAGTTATGGTGAAAGTGCAATGGAAGCACCATCGGGGAGCGAATGTGACTTGGGAAGCGGAAGAGGATATGAAGAGACGGTATCCTCATTTATTCGAGTAGGGCGAGATTTCGAAGGCGAAATCTAATCTAAGTGGGGGAGGATTGTAACGCCCAAAATTTTCCCGTCATGTAAGTTCTCTTAGTCAACATTTAACCTTTTAAGAATAAGTTATTGATTTCAATCCTAGTTGCTTATAAGTTATCGAATGCATACCCTTGCTAAAATTTTAGGTGTCGTGTTGTGTGGGAGGGGGAGCGCGACTATGCCAGCGTTAGTGCCGTGGCATAGTCGCTGAGGGCATACTCGCAGGACTTGTACCGCAACCACCAGGACACGGGCGACTATGCCCGGCGATAATGTCGTGGCATAGTCGCGGATGGTACAATCGCCACCAACGTACCGAGACTAAGGGAAACTCGGCGACGATGCCTGGCGATTATGCCAGGGCATAGTTGCGCAGGGCAAGGTCGCCCGACTGGGCACGACTTCTGATTTATTTTACCAAACTCAAACTTTCTGATCTGACCTCTCTTACCTCAAGGCGATTTTTCTACCTTCCCTCTTATCTCTCACCTCATTCATTACCCCAAATCATTAGTTAGCATTTATTGATCTCAAGAAGTGATTGAACTCTTTAGTTACTACTTGGTGCCATTGGTGTTTCAAAGAAGTAAAGCAAGTCTCTCAACCCACCTACCATTTTAGGGTTTTCTCACTACAAACCCTAGTTGTGAGTCTCTACTCCTTAAATGTTATTTTACTTATTTGCTAAATCACATTATCCTACATCTTTACATGTGTGGTGTCTATCTAGAAGTTTTGACCTAATTTGTAGGGTTTCATCTTGTAAACTCTATATGGGGTGTGTGGTTCATAAACCCTAAAGACTTCTCTTTATGGCATCTAGACATCATTAGAACTTGATTTGAGGGATGTTTACTTTACAAACAAGGAAACCCTTATTCCTAGGGATTTGACCTAACTGCTGATAACTTTCAATAATATGCAATGTGGATAGCTAAATCAGTTATGATCAAATACATGGGAGGGTGATGTATGTATGGTTTTGATAAATGGAATTTATTGACTTTTATAAAGGAAAATGTGGAACTTATCGGCTAGAATTTTATGTGGTTATTATGATGAGTACTTATAGGGAAGAAGGGTGTCTATGTCTATAAATGCTTATCTGAATTTTAATGCTTGATAATTGTGAATACTACTCCTTGTGCACGAGGACATAGCTACAAGTTTACTTGGACCTATTGTGTGGGTCGTTGTGGTTCACTAGCGAGTAGGCAATAGGGGGTCGAGGACCCTTGAGGTGTAACTCGTCTAGAAATGAATAGGCAATAATGTCCCTTAAGACCTTGAGGTGTAACTCGACGGAGTAGGAAATAAAGGCAGTGTTTATGGTTTGAGGTTGTGATGTCGTGATGGCATGGGAACTAGGACCGAGACATGAGGTGCAATTCGTTAACATCAAGGGTGACTCCACTCAAGTGAATATGTCACCCCGATGGGGACGGGTCTCCCCCGTATTTTCAAAAGATATCTCTTGTATAGATATGTTCAGGTTTGGTGAACATGGTTGCGGCGGGAATCAAAATTAGTGAGACAAAGGAGTTCGGTAACATTGATACCATTAAATATTATTACGCTTATGCTTTATAATTTAGGTGATTTCACTAGGTCTTGTCCTAACACTTGTTGTGGTTGTTGTTTCCTCACAGATTCCATTCGTGGTGGAAGTTAGGTGGTCGTACTTGTCAAACGAGCACGTAGGGAATCTTGGAGTGCCGGTCTTTTGGGTATTCGTGCGAAGATGGATTTTTGGTGGATTAGCAACACCCATTTAAATCTAGTTTTGAGTTACTTCTAGATTAATTAGGTTGTTGTATTTTGTGTTGTATTCTTTCTTCGGCCAATCTTATGGTGCGAATTATTCCAAACTATTGGGAAGTTGTGGTTGCACTTTTGAGGCGTTTTATATGTTGAAGTTTATCCTTACAGGTTGATTTTGGATAATCGCGTTTTAGTCGTTATTTTGCCAAAATTTCAATTTTTAGTTAATTGAATTTCTAGGGTGTTACAGTTTAGTTCCCCAAAATAAGATTAAGACTTTAAGGTATACATCTTTTACACATTTAAGACCTATTCCCACACTTGAAATATCAAAATATATGGAATCCTCAAAATTCCTAAATTTAACCTAAAAATGGTCCAAAATCAACCAAACAGGAAATATATGAAAAAGATTCTTAGAGGACGTAAAATACATCATTTTAACATGTATATGTTTTTATAGAAGTGTAGGATGAACTCACATTGCTAGGTTTTGGATGAAAACCTAGATATCAAGAAAAACCCTAAAAGGAGAGAAATCCTTGAGTTCTAGCTTGAATCTCTAGTCTTTGATGTTGATAACTCCTTGGAAATGGTTGGAAGTGTGTATGCAATGCTCTAAAATCGCATTCAATTAGGGAGAGAGAATTAAAATCGAGTGAGGGAGTGTTGAGGAGGAAAATGAGGGTGAAAAACCAAAAAATCGATTCTTAACCTAGCCTACAACATTTGCCGAGACCTAGCCGCAACCAAGGTCCTGTGGCTAGTCACTGTTTGGCCAACATCACAGTGAGTCACACGACTCTAGCTATGACCTAGGTCGCATGGCTAGTCTCGTGAGGCTCTGCCTTGCATAAATTTCTAGATTTTTGGCCCTTTAACTCCATATACATAAACAAGTCACTCATAACTCATAAACATCAGGTTTTTGCTTAATAAAGGTTCAAATTACTCACAAATGGAAGGTTCCAAATTCGAGGATGTTACATTTGGGATTATGAGATTTTTTTTTTTTTGCAAACTATCTTTTGTAATAACCCAACTTAGTCTCACAACATGCAAACATAGAATTATGAGAATGTTTTTGGATTAAGCTATGAGTAGGAATGGCAACGGGGCAGGTTCGGGGAGGGTTTGTCGTCCCCCATCCCCGTCCCCGAAACTAAAATGCATCCCCGTCCCTGCCCCGTTCCCCGTCGGGTTTTTATTCGGGGCGCCCCGTCGGGGATTTTTTATGCCCCGTCCCCGTCCCCGACCCGATGGGGAATCCCCGAACCCGAACCCTACCCGAACCTAAAATATATATATAATTTTAATATTAATAATATATTTATATAATTTTATGTATATATAATTTATATATATATTAAATATTAATAATATATATATAATTTTATTTTTATTAATATATATATATATATATATATATATATATCGGGGCGGGGCGGGGCGGGGCGGGGATACATTGTCCCGATACCGAACCCGATAAAATCCCCGAAATTTTCCCCGTCACCCGACCCGATCCGAAATTGTCTAACCCGACCCGACCCGAACTTACCCGGGTTTCGGGTTTCCCCGTCGTGTGCGGGCTTTTTTGCCATCCCTAGCTATGAGCACTATTATTTGGTTTTTCATTACAATTTGTTTTTTAGTAGCCAAACATAGAATAGATATACCGAGTATGCAATATTCATTGTCAAATATGGATTGATCTGCAATATTGCAAAGGTATGCCTATGATAGTGACACCATGTGCATATCACAACTTAGGATGGATAGAGGGTGTTTCAAAAAATTATGTGATATGCTTGAAAGATAATGAGGATTACAAGCAACTAGGAATATGGATATCAATGAACAAGTTGCCATTTTCCTACACATGGTTGCTCATAATGTTAAAAATAGGATTGTCACATGTCATTTTCATCATTCAAGGGAAATAATTAGTAGACTTTTTACTCAAGTTTGCAACGCCGTTAATATATTGCATCCACATTTACTTATGAAACCCTTCTCGACGACTCTATTGATTGAAGATAGAAATTGTTCCTATAATTAATTAATTTTTTGGTATTCACGTAGTAAAGTAAATATGTGTAATGATTGTTTGTGTTTTCTTGGTTATAGAATTGTCTAGGTGCTTTAGATGGAACATACATAAAATGCCTAGTGCCACTTGAAGACAAGCCTAGATACAAAACACAAAAGAATATATTGCCACAAACAAGAGACTGTGATGGGTTAGCTGAAAATGCTAACATGGAAGATAGCCAAATGTCAAGTCAAGAACAACAATCTGATGAAGACATGGAGTATCTAATAGAAGATAGCCAAATGTCAAATTAATAGTGTACATCTTAAGGTATTAGGAAGCGTAAGGGTCGAGGTGATCCTCTTGTTGATGCAATAAGTAATTAGGGGTGCTAAAAAACCGACCAACCCGGGGAAAAAATCAACCCGAGGTAACCCGACATATAATCAATACAAAATTAGGACAACCCGAAGCTATTGGGTTGATATTGGGTTAGGCTCAAAGTAACCCGACCAACCCGATAAACGTTTTAGCGACTTCTCTAAAATTATTTATATTTCTCTTTAATATGTATAAGTTACCAAAAACAACTCGGCAATAACAAGAAATGGAACTCATAAGGGGATATTATTGGAAAGTTATAGGTCATACCTAAATATTTGACGAACTCGCATATTTTTTTGAATGATGGATCGTATTTCAAAGAAAAAATTCCTTATTTTTATGTTTTTACTTTGTTTAAACACAACTCGATCAACCCGACCAAACCGAACGGGTTGATTGGGTTAGGTTGCACTTTTGTTTGGGTTGGGTTAGGTTGCAAATTCTCAAACCGCCAACATTGGGTTGGGTTGTTGAAACGCCTTCAACCCGATCAACCAAACCCGTGAGCACCCCTATAAGTAATGTTGTTGTCATACTTGGAGATAGACTAGAAAAGCATTAGACAAGTTGGTGCAAGTTGAGATGGATTTACATAAGACTTCTATGGTTAGTGTTTATGCCAAAAATCTCTCAAGGAAAATTTAAGGTAAATGTGAAGCCTGATCCAACCAAAGAAAGTAACTCCAATAATCGTACGACAATAAAGAAAAATAAAGTAAATGAGACGAGATAATTGGGGACACGGAAAACCCTAAAATGGGTAAAAACTGTGGACGAGTGTAAGTCGTCGTGCACTATGGACGTCAATCAGGGACGTCGTCCTTTATAACATATGTTACAAGTATAATATAATGTGAAACAATACAATAAAGTAAAGTTGGTCGTGCGTCGTGTGTAATTAGACTTTGGTCGTGCGTCGCGCAACAAACGGCAATAGGCTTTATGAACTTCGAAATAAAATGAGCTTGAGAACGTAATATGTGAACTTGCAAAGTCTGAGGATTAGATGTCCTGAATGTGAAGTTCTATCTTCATATTTATATTCTATTTTTTCGTTGATGTGTCTTGAATGTGTATGACCGTTTGATATTGATGATAGCGTCCGTTATGTCTGTTGTTATTGATGATGACTTCCGTTACAATCTTTGGTCATGAATGTCTTTGAATTCTGCATTAAACATGATATAACGTATGTAGCAGGTTAGTAACTGAAATCAGGTCGTGTGACAGTATTTGTCGGACGGATATTTTAGTCGTGGTCGCCCCAAAGGAAGGGCGTCGATTATCTCTCTGATCGTGTGACAATGAAGTGATGGACTGTTGGAATTTTTACCTGACGATTATCGTTGGTCGTACGACAATGGACTATTGGTATTTTTACCCAAACAGTTTGCCCCCAAATTTAAAATTCAAGCGGCAACTTTTTGAAATTTAAATTTAAAATCAAGACACGTGTCATAAAAGAACGTGGGTAGTTCGCATGGAACTGAATCGATTTTATTTCCAACTAAGTAATGACGTCATTTTCGGCAAAATGAACAGTCAGACAGCTAATATTGGATAGATGTCACATATTCATTGGATACGTGTCGATTCGTTGACTGACGATTTGATTTTGATTTGATTTTTTGGCGATTCATTTTCTGTTTTTTCAGAATAAATAAGGATTGCCTTCAATCCTTTCCTTTTTTACGCTTACCTTTCTAGAGATCACATACCTCTGACGAGATTCACTTTTCGAGCGATTAAAATCATTTCCATTCTAAATTCGAGGTTTAGAGTTTATTTAAGGTACGATTTCCCGTTTTCCTTTTGTGTCGATTATATGCGTAGGAAGGCCATAGCTAGGAAGCCTAGGAAAGCTTGGGATATACTTAGTTACTGGTGTGCGACCCTGAATATCCCAGATTTTCAGATTTCGACTGAACCTGTAAGTATGTATAGGGAAGAAGAACACCATAGATTATTTTCAAAAATTGGCCAGGATTCCAGATGGAATCAATCTGATGACGCCGGAAGATTTAAAGCCGGACGAAGTTCCGAAGGGGTACTGCGTTTTATATGAGTATCCCTTCAAGATAGGATTTACTTGGCCATTTAGTCCTTTGGTCAAGGCATTTTTAGATGCGTTCGACTTGAAGACTGGACAGTTAATGCCTCAGTTCTGGCGAATTGTCCAGGTTATCGGGCGTCTTACGGCCGACTGGGAGGTTCCGTTCTATGTGAACGACCTTCTGACTGCTTACAGCGTTCGACGGATAATTATCACCGGTATATTCTATTCCCTCGATCGAAGGGAGATAATGTACTGGTGCATAATACTGTGGTGAACGACCGTGGTTGGAAACGCAAGTACGTCTTCTTCCAAGTGGCGTCTGTGAGCGACGAGGATAGTCAGTGGTTGTCGTCTGGATGGAATGAGTCGGGTAGGCTTACTTCTTTGTCGTGCGTTTTCGTCGTGCGTTTATTTAATATATATATATATATATATATATATATTGATGTCTTTCTTTGTTTGGCAGCAATCGACTTTACTAAAGTGAAGCCGAATCGCGATTCTCACGACAAGATTCAGAGGATCTTGGAGAGAAGTATCGCTGATCGTTCGTTTTCTACTCGGTCGAACGACGAAGAAGAGGAGGTCGTCTTCGTAAAAGAAGCGACGTTCGTCGAGAGTTCTTATCGAGAAGAAGAGAAGAAAGAAGGAGAAGAAGAAATGACTGGTATGTTTTTTCTAACTTATTTTATTTTATCCAGGAGATGCACCTGCGAAGTCGTCCGCCCTTAGACGAGCCGAACAACTGGAGCTTGCCCGTCAAGGGAGGGAAAAAACGAAGAAGAGATCTGCCCCTTCTGTGGGGGCAAGCACAAGATGGGTCCGAGGCAAACCTCGACTCTCGCCCAAGAAGACGGGCGACGCTACTCTGTCGTCCCTTGCAGGGACGACACCATCGAAAGGAACCGTTGCTGGGATCGAGCTCG